>JAVGVS010000067.1:1124465-1724465 GCA_032718565.1 Distichodus sexfasciatus | reverse complement strand
TAGTTTTCTTTAAACTGATTTAAAAAGTACAACTGTCACCAAGATCTTTTATACTGTCAATCAGTTTACAGATTTAAAAAATCTTAGTGGGACGATAGATTACATCTGAAGTCTAAGATCTGTTAACTGACACAGATTGAATCTTAATGAGGGACAGTTCCACTGCGGTGTGTTGGCGCCTGCCCAAGCTTGTTCCCCTCCTTGTGCCCATAGTTCCCGGGATAGGCTCTGGTCCCCCTGCGAACCCAGTGATCCTATTGTTCTCATGAACTGTGTATTGTTACGGTATTGTATCAGGAATTACTCCTTACACTGAAAATCTTCTCTTTTCGACACGGAAAATGCTAAAAAAAAATCCTTTCTGCTTGCCACCCACCTGTGTCGGCAGCCTTTCTTGTGTCCGAGGTGCACACGGGCCTCAAACAGGTCCTTCAGGCTGAAAAGCTCAGACAGGCGGAAGAAGTCTGGCTGGGTCAGAGGAAAGTTCAGGATCTTTTCATTAGCAGCTGCAAACACACAACCAAGAAAGGGAAACCCACATGAAAATAATGAGTCAATGTGACATCTCTATTCTATGCATGATTATTACTAGGTTTTTCAATAGAGGGGGAAACTCTCATAGAGACGTGTAAGTAAGTGGGGGAAAAAGTGTACATTCATATATGGAAAACATTAAAAGAGTAACATGTACACAACAATTACAGTGTATACACTATAACAGCAATAACAAGAACAATCAAACATGAACACAAAGGAGGGGACAAACCAATAAACAGCAAAAGAAAAAGGAAAAACTAGATATACTGTGTGCTGCAGTGGTTCACCTAACCAGGAAACAGTATCCAGGTGAACAGAACCTAACATGGTTAAGAAAAGGCTGATTCTAGAAAACTAGAGCCATTCTATACCACACCACACTCTTAAACATAACTGGATGGTTTGATACTTTTTTATATTCTCACTACTACAATTAGTTTCCCCATGTCATGTGTGCCTTTCAGGATAAGATTGTTAGATGTTATAAATATAAGTGTTAGCTGTGTTTGTGTCCGGTGTATGTAGTGATGATCATAATGATGGGAAAGTGTAATGAGAGGCTCATACCGGCATCATAGCCCAGTTGAGTGGCTCCAGGTTGAACCGCTGCTGCTGCGCTGCTGAAGGTCTGACCACCACAGGGCAGGGCCGATCTGACCAGACCAGCACGAACCACTAGAGAAGTTGAGAGAGAGAGAGAGAGAGAGAGAGAGAGAGCAACAGTCAATACAAGTGTGTCATAGGCCCAGTGACGGAAACAATAACGGTGTTACTGAAAAAAAGTCATTTTTCAGTAACGGGTAATCTACCCAATTACTGTTTCCATCGTTACAACGCCGTTACCGTTATCGACAATAACATGCGGCACGTTACTGTTATTAAGCTGTTTTCATCCGACCAAGCTCTCAGCTACAGGAGCGGCAAAGCTTTTTTCTTTTCTTTGGTGAGGGGCGAGACAAACCCATAAGGGATGATGACTGGCTAAGGTAGAGTACAAGCATAATTTAATTTAGACCTATTTGATCGCCAGTTGCGGCCTGCTGATATGCAATAAATATGAAAAGTTCTAAAACATCTATTGTGTTTTATCATTCTACTGTTATATACATAGTAATGACCAAATCTACAATGATATATTAAATTTGATAGGTGTCTTGTCTCACATTGTCCCACAGTGATATTAGAATAGTGTAGATTTGTGCACAATGTTTTCTGTTAAAAATGTATTATTTTATTTATATTTAGACGTTTATTTAAAGTGTCTATTTCATTAATCACACACATTTAATAGTCAGTGTTATTACAAATAATTGAACATACAGCTAAATTTCCATCAAAGGGGGCAGGGGGATCCACATTTCTGACATATTTGAACATTTTTAAAAAATGTAATGCACAAGTTACTTTCCCTGGTAACTCAGTTACTAACTCAGTTACTTTTTAGACGAAGTAACTATAACTAATTACTTTTTTAAAGTAATGTGCCCAACACTGAATATTTACAGTACCAACCTTGTCAGTTTACTATGAGGACAAAAAACCCAAAAGAAAATAATCATTCATTAATTGTATTTGAAATTGATTTGAGGTCATATTGGCCAGCACTTGTGTGTCATGACTTACTTCTCTTCTTGTGTACTACTCATACATGTTCTCTCTTTAAATGTCTATTTTCAATACAGTCAGATCCGTATTTCACTATGTATTTATACTATCTTGCATATATAACACATCGTTTTATCTTACCACCAACCATCAATCCACATTCTTTTGTATGAGGAGAGTGTGTGTGTGTGAGAGAGAGACAGACAGAGAGGGAGAGAGACAAATTAAGTCAGTGTGCATGAGAGTAAGCGAGAGCGCCAAAGGGGCTATAAAACAACTAACGATGTTTGATCTGTTACACGAGTATTGGATTTGGGTTTTATATCAACATAACAGGCAAAGCGATCAATCTCATGTTGCAGTTCTCTTTAAAAGCAGTGAGTTCATGGAGTCATTTTACCTCTCGTTAACATCCCCGTAGCCATGCTTGCCATCGACCGCGTCTCCTCCCACGGAAGGTCATGCGCACGTAATTCTGGGTAATGGCGTTTATGACCGAACGTCGCTCTTAAGATACCCTCTCACGTTGCGTGCTTTGGACTACAAGTACCACTTTCAACCGCTGGTTCGTTCAAACTAACCAAACTTTATTGTTCCAGCCGCCTCATTATCGTAATGTTACCACGAGAAATAAAATCAGCTTTATTACATTGAAACAGACTTAAATCAAGATGAACGTTTATCAAAATTGAGTTTAAGTTATAAACAAAACTATTACAATAAAAAATAACTAATAACTTCAAGTAAAAATATTTTCAGAGGCAAAAAACGGGATTGCTGAACATTTACTGAACTAGAATTTGCAAAAATTTTAGACCAAACTGATGATCATCTTCTTTGATGTTTTATGTCTTTCTGAAACACACAAACACACACACAAAAGTCCTCATAAGTGTATAAGGAGAAACACCGACTGCTTCAACTCAACAGTCAAATATCCAGGCTGGATAAAGTTAATGTCAGACAAGTTTAATAAGACAATTCCAACCAAATGTATTTCGCATAGCACTTTTTTAGATGACATCGCAACATACATAGCTTTACATATTACTGTGGACCTCTCTTTTAAAGCAGTTTTCCTGCCCTCAGAAGGCAAAAGGAATGATAACTTACAAAACTTGTGTGTGCATGTCTATTATGAAAGAATTAAGTCTTTGGATGAGTGACAAAAGGATAAACACCCATGGTTGACACTGAAATGATTCTTACCTATGTGGCCAAGAGAGTTCACCTTGGCTAGCTGACCACAAGGTGAAGCTTCCTCTTTACGGATTTCACCTTTTTGTTCGCCTGCAGGAACCACAACAAATATATTAACTGCTAAGATAAAACATGTCACACTCTTACATACAAACATTGGGCCTCATTTCCCAACCATTCTTAAGGAGAAATTTCCTCCTAAATCCCTCACACAGTTTTCACAAAGATTCTGACATTCACCAATATTTTATGAGATTTAAAAACATAAAAACAGAATATATAGTACAAAAAACAATCGTTAAAATTGCACGCATGTTTGTGCAAAACTTAAGCTTATTGAGTTTTCTTCAGCTCTACTGTTGTACATTATAGCATGTCTTAACTTTCTTAAAACAAGTTAATGAAATAAAACGTAAATACTTTAACATTAATAAAAAATATTGGTGAATAAGGCCCAACATGCAAAGGCTGGACCAGAGGTCAGAGGTGAGCACTTCTAAATGGGTAGATGATAATTGGCAGAACTTTGTAATAACCCTAGAAATCAAATTGTGGTCAACTGATTCAATATACTGTATCGTGATGAAACGTGATTACACTCCTACAGTTCGGTATTAAATCTCTTTCTGTAAATAGTACCCCCAGCTGTGTCTTGCCCTGTTCATATCTGATGATTTAGTTAGCGTGTTTGGATCTGTACCTGCTGCATATGTTTGAACTTTCTGGCTCTCTGCTCCGTATCCAAAGCAATGTATGGACTGAGCATCTCACCTGGATCGATGCAGGTGGACAGAGACATGCTGTAGAAACACACACACACACACACAGAGCATTTTTGGGGTATTTCCACTATAAGTTTATTACTGTAGCATATAATTTCAGTAACCAAGAGTAAACATCGAGGACCAAATAGGTACACTGATAAATGCTACATTTTATTTGAAAGACAAAACTATCAAAGTAATAAAAAAAAATCCCCAAATGTTAAAATGTAACCAATATAGAGAAATGCACTGTGTAGATCTCTACATTTATAAGAACTGCACTGAAACCAAATCAAACCAAACATCTCTCTGTTTCAATCCTTTACCTGGATTCAGACTTCCAACAAATGGTGAACTTATCTGTTGGAAAAAAAATCTAATGCAGAAGTGTGTTCAGAGTTTTACGAAACGGTAATAAGTAGTCTACACACAAACACACAAAACACAAAGGCAGGGGTTTGTAAGTCACTCTTTATTACATTTTTTCTTTATTTTTTTAAACATACACTTGGAGTGTCTGGCTTTTGAATGAACCAGGGAAAGAAAATTTCCTTTTTTCTGCAAAACAGACACAGTCCAGCAAAGTCTGCAAGAAACTGACACTTTCAGGTTGACAAACTGAAATAAATAACGCTCTTCTCATATAGAAAAAAAATGCCTACACACAACAAACTGAATCAAAACAAACAGAATCAAAATCTAAGACACAAATTGGGTTGAGTAAGAAGAGCAGACTGGTGACAGCAGATGCACACACGTCCTGTTTGTGTGTGTGTGTGTGTGTGTGTGTGAGGGGGGGGGGGGAAGATGTACATTTGCAAACAGCAGTACAGAGCTGTAAACAAGTTCTGTCAAAAAGTCTACAATATACATACAAAAAACAAAACAGAAAAAAGACAGAGACAGATACTGCCTTCTCTCAGTTAGATTCTTCTGACTGTCAAAAAAGGACAATATCTGTGGTATAAAAATGACTCAAGTAATCTCATTGACAGTAAGAGGAAACAAGAAGAAAGTCATGATCCCGATATAAGAGCATCTTCAGTTGAAGTTGAGAACACTCTGATGAATCTAATGTACTACAACAGCCTGGTTTCCAGTTTCCAGAGTTCACCATTTTCTCTGTGGTTCTCATTTACTCGCATAATGAAGGTCTAGGATTCAACCGTGGAAGCTCTACGCATTTCATACTGACTTGAGCTTCTTGGAGGACAAAAAATGTGTTCAGGAAGGTTTTGGTCCTACCTCTAATATGCTAGTCATCGGTTCAAGAAGGGCTTAAAAAGCACTTTACATGTGTGTTCAAACGGCGTAAACCAACACATAGGATTGGGGCATTCAATCTTGCTTTTTGTTGCGTTCTCAGCTCTAGCACACATGGAGAGGTTGGAAAATTACTGACAAGTTAAATTAAGCGTGTTCTAGAGCCGTGCTTCATGCTTCAGCTGGCTATCCAGCAGATACAGTTAGTACACTTTCTGTTATAATAGGTTTACTGGTGAGTGGATACACCAGTTAGCCATGTAAGTTCATTCAAATATCAGGGGATACTGAACTTTTCTCAACTTTTAACTTCAGGTTATTTAACTGGGCACTACTTATTTTGTGACAGCACCAGAAGTGCTTAGGTTATGAATGAAACCAGGTACAAATTAAAAGCATTCTGCCTTGTGAAGCATGTGCACACTTAGCAGGACATTCTTTTTCTCTGGTAACAACGCTGACTCCCCAAAATAATAACTTTCAGTTCCTAAAAAGACAGAAATGTGTGTTCGGGTGTGACGAACACAGCTTTATCCACATGAAGGGGATCTTTTCAGAGAACTCTATTAATTTCCCACCACATTTCATGCCAACCATGCTGGAATTTGTTCTTTGATGTTTACAAACTGCCTGCTTACAAATGAAATATCATTTTAAAAAAATTAACACATTTGTACCAACTGCAAACAGCCAGTGTTGGGAAAACCAGAGCAGAAAAGAAAAGGAAAAAGGGCAATCTCTTAATGACATCACAAGTGCCTTTTAAATATATACACTAATGTACCAACATATATAGATATACATGTAAAAAAAAGAAACAAAGTGTAGAACCTTTCCAAGTCCTACACTACAATCCCTTTGATTTGAAATGTACAAAACCCCCCAAAACCACTGCAAAAGAATGGGGAGAGTGGGAACAGTTGGGCGGTGTGTGTGGTGTGCGTATATTGGGGGGTATTAGCCTACGGCTGCAGCAAACCAGCCCATCTCAAGTCAGAGTGCAGCATGTCAACACTGGCCCAGGCATTGACTTTCACACCATATATATTTTCCTCAGTGGTGAGTGAGAGTTTGGGTCAATGCTGGTTTGATGCAGGAGAGAGAGAGAGAGAGCGAGAGAAAAGAAAGGGACAGAGAGAGAGAGAGAGAGAGTGAGAGAGAGAAAAGAAAGGGACAGAGACAGAGAGAGAGAGAGAGAGAGAGACTGACTGTACTCACTGGCTGGGCCGCTGCTGCCTCTTATCTGTCCTCTGCTGCTCTCCTCTCCTCTCCTCACCTGACTCTACATCTGTCTCGTCTACGCATATCTGCTCCTTTCCTTCCATCACCTGTACGCCATCACGTGTTCTTTCCCTTTCCTTCTCTTCCTGCCTGTTTCTCAGCTGCAGCGGCAGGGGCTTGGCTGCGGACAGTGCTATGGCGATGGCCTGATCCCTGCGGAGACGCACAATGCTGGCACCGACCCGTGGCTGGGACAGGGCTGGGGGCAAGGGTGTGCAGGATAGGTGGGATGGGTTATGGGGCAGGTGAGGGGTCAGGGGTGGGATGGTAGGCTGGACAGGAGGGTGAGGATGAGAGTTAGCAGGCGAGATGTGAGGCTCCTCTCTTTTTACCCAGCTGTGAGCGTAGAAGGAAGCCGTCCTGTTTGCGGCCAAGGCAACGGGGGCTGTGGGTGTGGTGGAGGTGGGAGTCAGGGGCGGTTTCACATCAGGGGGTGGGGAAGGACATACAGCACTGATAACCTCTCTCAGAGGAATTCTGCTCCTGTTCTGGAGACTGCTGGGCAAGTCTGTGAAGTCACTTTCCTTCACTTTAGTCATGCTGCAGTTTTCCGGCTTCATGAGGAAGAGGTTCTGGTGCTGGGTTTGGCACAGGGCTTCCTCTTTGCTCATCCCAAATGAGTCATGTCCAGACACACAGCTCTTTGCCAGGACCAGGGGCTCTTCTAGCGTCCTGGTCGACTGATCGGCCATCCTGTCTTCTGCCACAATGCAACAGCTGCCAGACGCTGCATCAGGATCTGTATCTTTCAAATCTGTGTCCATGGGCGCCTTCTGAGGATCTGCACTATTAGGTACACATCTGGTGCCAGCAAGTGCATCCTTCTCCACTTCCTCTTCTTTAATGGCCCTTTCTCTGATTCCAGCTTCCTGCACTCCAGTGGCCTCCTTCTTCACCACTGCTCCTGGTGCTGTGGAAACTTTTGCTTTCTCAGCCAGGAAGCGGCGGATCTCTTGCTCGATGCTGTCATCACTGTCTACCGAGCTGCTGTCCTCGTCCCCGGGCACCAAGGATCGCTGTGGGCTGTCTGCTGTCTTGCTCCCCATGCTTTTCCCCTGGTCTGCGTCTGTGCTCTGCGTGGACACTTTAGGCTTCTTGCTGCTTGGCTGCATTTTCATACCTTTCAGCTTAGCACCTTTTTGGTGTGTCGTGAGGTTTGTCAGCTCCTTGCTGCTTTTCAGACTGTGAGACTTCATGGGTTTTGCTGTTAGAAGGTTTTTCTGTTCCATGTTAGAATCGCGTTTTAAGGCGTCAGGCGGAAGCGGCAGTTGTTGAGTGGGCTTGAGGCCCTTGCGGGCCTTGAGTTTCATGTCTCTAACTTTCTTTTTTACCTTCTTCTTTGTTTTGAGCAAATCTTTTATCGCAGCATCCAGATCTTCGTCGCTGTCCAAGGAGCTGCTCTTATCACTGCTATAATTCCTCTGCAAAGGAATCAATTGCCTTTGATTATTTGAAGGACTGGTGGAACCACGGCTAGGACCTTTGTCCTTGCTTACAGTTCCTTCTAGAATTCGGTGAAGAGAAGAGTTCTGTTTGGGCTTGCTGTGCTTTGTCATGATTGGATTGCATCTGTTTGCTGCCAGAACAGGTCCAGATTCACTCTGGGTTTTTAGCTTGGGTTGAGTCTCCTCCTTAAAAATGTTGTCAGCAGGTTCTTGTTTAGCACTCCCGTCACTTTCCTCTTTGCATTTCCTTTTCCTTGTGAGGGACAGCCTCAGCGCTTTGCTCTGATCCTCCTCTGGTTTCTTTTTCTGTGGAACTTTAGTGACTGCAGGTCCTTCAGGACAGGCAGTTATTGCGTCCCCTGTGGCCAGCTGTTCATGCATCTTTGCTTTGAGCTCCAGAAACTTGCGGATCTCTTGCTCAATCCCGTCTTCGCTGTCCACAGAGCTCTCATTGCTCTTCTCTTCCTGCTGTGTTGGAAGTTCAGGGGGAACAAAAGGCAAAGTCTCAGATGCACTGCTCTTTCCTAGGGTCAGGTCAGATACAAAGGATGCAGGCATCACAGTCTTAGAGATGTCCAAGATGGCCTCTGCACACATCAGTTCGGCCGTCGTGTTAACAGTGAGTGTGGAGTGGATCTGCTGTTCAGTTCCCGGCTCTTCCACCCGAACAGAGCACAGAGCATCACAACTGGGCTTCAAATAAGGAGGTGATATGTTTAGAGATTGGCTGACATCTAACGGCTTTGGTGACGTACACATTGCCTCACTCTCCGACACACCTTGCGTGATGGTCTTCTTGCTTTGCTTTTTAGTCAGTCGAATGCTGGCACAATCTATAGAAGGAGCAGGCAATTTGCTGTGTTGTGAATCCGCCAGAGGGCTCACCTTGGAGTCAAGTTTTCCTTTCTTCTTCTTTTCCTGCTGGTAATGCCGAATGGCCTCCTCTATTCCATCATCGCTGGAGTCAGCCAAATCCTTGGAGTACCAAGATCTCATGTCCTTGTGATGCTCTTTCTGCTCCTGCTGAAACCTCTGGATGGCCTCCTCGATGCCATCGTCACTGCTCGAGTCCAGCGAGTCCTCCTCCTCCTTTATTCTGAGAGGAGGTGGAGTTCTGTCAGCAAAGGGCGAACAGGAAGAGGAGCTCTTGCGTGGTCCAGGAGAGGATGCCTTTACGGGCAAGACTTTTTCTGTTTTTCTAAAGGGGTTCTCTTTACTTGGCTTCTTCTTTTTCTTTAAGGCCATTAATGGCTGAACACACTTGGAACCTCTTTGGACATGGTTGCTAGCAGTTAGCACCTTATTGCTGTTGGAATGTGTGAGCTGTTTCGGGGGGTCTGGCACAACCGGCTCCCTCCGTTGGACTTTAGGGGGCTGCAATGGGCTGATCGCTGGCTCCCCTTTGCGCTTGTGGTCCACTTTCTCCTTTAGATACTCCTGGATGGCCTCCTCAATCCCTCTGTCCACCGAGTCGTCGCTATCTGAGCCACCACTAGTGTCCGAGCCGGTGGTCTGTCGGGCCCTTGCTATGGCCTCTGTGTGGCGTGGTTTAACTTTACGGCCAACGTGCCTGCTGTCATCCGGCAGCTCGTCACTCATATCCGAGGACTGTGTGCTGCGGAGACTGTCGATGATCATCTGGACTTTGTGAGGGATGGGGGTGCCACTGGAAGAGGCAAAGTCAGTGTCTGATGCACTGTCATTGAAGCACAGCGGCAGGCTGAAACTTTTACCGGTCCTCCATTCGGAGTGAACTGCCACCACTGGAGAACCCGTCTTCAGGAACATTCTAGATTTCCAGGATAAAGGGAGGGAGGGGCATGGGGGGGCGCTCAGCCTCCAACCTGATCACATTCTAAAAATGAAAGGAAACAAAGAAACATCTTAAGTGAAAAGAAGTATAAATGAATATTTAATAACATGGTAAATCTAGGTGACTGGGTGTGTTTCATGTGAATTTCAGTTAAGACATCCCTTAGTATCCGAGAACAAAATGCACACTCGTATAAACACTTAAGGATTTTTTTTTGGCAATTAGGTAATCTTTTAATGTATTTTAAAACCTAAATTTGTTTTATTTTAATCTTTTTGCTAAACTTTAGTATGCCCTTCACAGTCTTTGTAGTGATCGATGTCCACATGTCACTTACTATATTTGAATAACTATGTACATGGCTAATAAAGAATCTTCTTTATCCAATATCTCACAGTCAGATTACTAATAAAATTAATTTCTCATTTGGAAACTTGAATTCACATTATATTACTTTTATAAATGTATTTGTCTTCAATACAATAACTTTGGAAATTTATCATTTGTTATCCGTAAAAATGGCTTATATAAAAGTGGAATAAAATAATAAAGTTTATGTGTTTCCATATTCACCAACGTGCAGGTTGAGGACTTGTGATAAATGTTCGGCGTGAACAACTTGAAGGTTTCTAGCGTGAGAGTTAATTAGCCACGCGACGCTCCCCGCGCGCTCAACGCAGCAGCCAGCAGGTGAAGCGGCGCGAGGCTTAACTTCGCCTCAGCCTTTTACACGCAAGAAAAAATTAACTGTCGTTGTTTGCCGAGCAACATCGTTCGGACACGGACCGGCGGCGAGATAAAAGAAAAAATAAGACAACAACATCGTATAATTCCACGTCATAACACTTTTACAACGATATTTTATGTGACAGATCAGTCAAAAAAGCTCGATATTTTTTTTGTCGTTACACGTTGCGCTCGAATCACGGGCGCCTTTAGCATCTTCAGTGACGACCGACACAGCCAATTAAAACCCGACTAAAATTCACATAGAGCCCCAAACTACTTTTGTTTAATTGTTTAACCCTCAAAACGACTCTGCTAAAGTGACATTTCGCCGATCTAAATTCGCTTTTCCTTTGTTTGCAGTCGTGATTTCAGCCTGCTAGCCTTCAGACGCCCCGGAGCCCCGCTGAGGAACCGGCGCACCGCGCTGTCCCCGCGCCCCGCTAGCGGCCGAGCCTGCACCAGAGACCGGTGAGTACAGTTAAGAGACACCGCAGAGGAACCGGCTTCCGCCCGCCGGCCGGCCACCGACTCCCCGCGCCTTGTTTACTGTGTCGCACCGATCGAGTCAGACACGTAAAGTCTGAATGTATAACAGTAAGCCTTTAGTTAAAACTGGTATAAAAATATTTTTTAAATGTGTGAAGGGAGGAAGGAAAGCCACGAAGTTCAGATCGTAGCCTCGCGACCGTCTCGAGGCGGCGGGCGGGCTCACGGGCCTCTCCGCTTAGAGCCGGTGTTTTTTCTCCAGATCGAGACGCTTTGTATCGCGGCTCTTGCGGGAAAAAACTATCAAACTACCGGCGGGACGGTAAAAACCACCCGCTGATGAGTCGTACTTACCTGTAGGCTGGCGGAGCGGTCGCGTCGCTGCGGATGTGTGTAGTTTTTGGAGAGAGTCGTGTAATAATTTCTTGGGTTTTTTTTCTGTATCCACACCGAACGGACGCGCGCAGATACAGCACGCTCACGCGCGCCCCCGCCTCCATACTAGAACGCTCTTAAAGAGACAGTACCGTTTAAGCCCCATGTTGGATGAGGGGATAAGCCCGGTGCACAGACATAGGTATATTAAATCATGATGAATTAGTAAATACGCTTTTAAATAAATGTAAGGCAATGCCTGGTATAAACCAGCTTACTTCATAAAAAAAACTGTAGAGTCTAACAACTGGAGCTTGATGAAATCATTAATACCGTAACATAGATTTTTAACAAAGAAAAGCAAATATATGTCAAAGTAAACTTTGTCATCTGTACTATATACACGTACATAGAGAAACGAGACGACGTGAATACACAAATGCACAAAAGTGCAAGTAATTTGGTTGTTAAGAATCTTTTATACAAACTTCACAAAGCGGCTTTATGTAATATAATCTCTAGCCCCATAATATAACTGTCCGGAGCGGCATTATTTCTCATCCTACATTTTGTGAAAAAAAATATAGCAATGGAGTGGAGCAATGCACCATGCCCTCTAGTGGACAAAGTTTGCAACAACACCATTGATCAGAAGGTTAGAGGATTGGTTTCTCTCTTAGTTTCTTTCATGTTATTCTTCTCCGTTATAAACACACAACCTGATTTATCTGCAAGGGTTAGGGTTAGGGTATCGCAGGTTCTAAAGTGGAGGTGTGGTATGTGAGAATTTAGCAACATGGAATGTTAGCATTCAGTGGAAGTAAAGACAGTAAAGAGTTGCAGTAGTCCAATTTAGGGATAATCAGAGACTGGACGAGTAACTGAGTAACTGTCGGTGGTGGGAAAATAACGGATCCTTCTGACGTTATAAAGACGATATTTGCAGGTCTTGGAAATGTTGCCAATGTGCAAAGAAAATGACTGTTCTACAGTACAAACAGTACAAATATTTGTCTTCATTACCCATTCCACTCCAGAGAAGACATAAACAGGTGAAATCTGTACTGTCATTGATACACATTGAGGTCTAATCTTGCATTTACACAATTTCAGGTAGTAAGTCTTGTGTGGTAGTGTCTTCTGGATATCACCAGGTGGTGCTGTTTACCTGCAGTGCAACAAACTAGGAAATCCGTAATGTCACTGCAGTGTTTACTAGGGGTGTTGAAATTAATCTTATAATCGATGCATCGCGATGCAGACGCGGACGATTCTGCATCGATGCAGTGGCAGGACATAATCGATTATATCATAATGACATTGTTTGGTGATTTTCTGGCGGCGGCATAAAAATTCTAGTTAAAAAGTAGTTTCGGTAGTGACTGTGGCTGCCTGATGTGAGTACAGCGCTGGTAGAAGTAACTCTCATCTCACTGACGGCACTCACCACATGCGCGGCAGCCGAGAATGGCGGAGGGAGTAAATTTCGCGTAATAATATAATACTGCGCGCAAACTGTATTTTTCCTTCTCTCGAATATCTTTTTCCTCTCAATGTGATATTCATCCTCATGGCAGCAATAAATTTACCTGGCCCGGCTTTTTGCTCGGTAAATTCTATGAGTTTAAAGCGAGTTTGTCAGTTTGAGGCGGGGTTTTTACATCCAGTTTAGGGGCGAGGTTTTGGTAGTTTGGGGGCAGGTTTTGGCAGTTTTGGGGGCGAGTTTGGCAGCTTCCTCACGAAGATCTATTGGCCGATGGCTCCTGGTTTGTGATTGACTGCACGCTACAGGAAGTTTCTACAGAAAAACCAAAGATGAAGTAGAAAGAGAGCAGTAACATAGGTTAAGCGCAAGTTATAGTTTATAGACCTTATAATAATCATTTAATAGTTAGGTCTTACAAGTTTAATAAAGCACATAATCAGTGGCTCCTTGCCCTTGTCTGTCCTCAATTCAACATAAACACAGATGCAGTTACAGACTGCATGAGAGCTATCGTGGGATGCTGGAAGCAGGCGTTATAGCTCCATCATTACACACACACACACACACACACACACACACACACACACACACACACACACACACACACACACACACACACACACACCCAAGACTGATGGCCCAGAATTAAACTATAATAGCATCTGCACCAATAATGTCCATTACGTTTAGGTACTTTGTTGATCCTCTGATGGTATGCAAGGTTGATATATTTATTATATTAGTTTTAATCCTCAAACAGCTTGCAGACAAGTTTCAGAATACTACACAGGTAAACTGAGAAAATGGTAACATACCATTGTAACATTTATAGTAGAATTACAAAGGCCTTGAATTTACTTTACCTTTTCCAAATTTAACGTCTGTGTTTTATGTGTTGAGATTGTAGGGCAGACAAGGGCTTACATCTCACTACTTGTGTTGTATTTGAAAACAATATGAACTAATGCATAAAAAATGATGGGCTGCATCGCGATGCATCGAATCGAATCGAATCGCTGACCTGATAATCGTGTCAGTCCCAGATCGTGAGACCAGTGGCGATTCACCTCCTAGTGTTCACAGGGCTGGGATTAGGACTGAATGGTAGTTGAATAGATATTGATTCTGCTGGAGGAGGAAGTTCTGTATGTGCTATTAATTTAGCACCTTTTAATCTCCCCCTCTCTCGCACACACACACACAAGCACACACACACACACACACACACATACACACTCATAGGATGCACTGTAGCAACACGTTATGAAATGAGCAAACAAATAAACTTTCTAAATTCAGATAAATATTGATACTTTTTCCCAAAATTGACCCCACAGACTGGACTGACAAGTTAAAGAGTTACTTTTTCATTTTTGTAAAAATGTACTTTATTTTACATTGTATTTTTCAATGTGTGTGTTTAATACTACTGCAATGCTATTCCCTTGAAAGTGTGTAAGTATATTTGTCTGTGCAAAGCAGATGTGTGCCTTCAGTGAGTTGAAGTTACAGTTAGTCGCCTGCAGTAAAGAAACACTTGTGTATGGCTACTCTGCGCCTCCTTAGGACTAATGGAACCTGTAAATGAAGCATGCTGGGAAAATGCAAGTACTGAGGCAGTTTGCACGTGGGAGAAGAGGAAGGGGGAAGCGAGGAAGCAATTGCAGATGAGAGGAGGAATAAAATGAATGACAGTGAAGATGTAGGGAGCCTGTGCTTTTGGAATGAGGAGAAAGATGGAAAGATGGAGGTGGAGAGGAGGATATATCACAGAGTGTGGACTTAAGTCTACAAGACCCAAAAGTATTAGTCTTAGGAGAGAGAAAAGAAAGTAGAAAAAGGAGAGTGGAGATTAAATTGAGTGAAATAACTATTCAAGCTGGGCTGTATGTCATGTTGCAGGAAGCTTCACGGCAGACAGAAATCTTTCCAGATGCAGTAGAGTTTGGAGTAAATTATACCTTCATCTCTGCGGAAAAGTCACCTTTAAAATGGAAAAATACTCCTTCATGTAAGTTGAATGCTGAATATTTTTATTGTTTGGATACCAAGGTCAAGTGCAATTCTGTAGCGTTTCGAGGAAAATAAGCTGCGTTGTGGAGAAAAACTGTAAGACTCTGGCTTTGAAATTTGGCAGGTAGAGTCCAGTGCCTACTACTCAGGCAAAAAAATTGCCAATATGAGCTATTTTGCGTTTTTCCAAAAAAAATTTGCATTTTGCAACTTTTGAACCGTAGCTCCGATTCTCAAAAATCTTATACCATCTTATTCCTTGTGTCAAGACGAATCTTTTATACCCATCGCATCTATTTCTGCATTTGCATAATATAAAACCATCTTTGAACTAGTCCTGGATTTTGTCCAATCTGCATGCAACTGGTATCATTTTAAATCCCAAGACACTCTTCTTTAATTATTATCAAAGCACATTTTTTAATTTAGGTCTTCATATTTCATAATATACTGAAATGAATGTAATTAAACAGCATAAGACTGCAACACCACACACCGGTATCACAAAATCGGCTCTACGTTGGGCTACAGCTTTGAAATTTGCTTGCGGTAGGTCGGGACCCACCCTCTACTCAGGCAAAAATAATTAGCCACTCTGCCTGTTGGTGGCATTATAAACTATTTTGCATTTGCCCTAATAACCCCGAACCGTAGCTCAATTCTCAAAAATTCTATATCTTCTTAATCCTTGGGTCATTACGAATCTTTGAACCCTGCAATCTATTTCCGCCATATTGGATTTTTCGCAAATTTGCCGGAATATACTTCTGCGCTCTTTTATTAGACAAAAACATAAGACCTACAGCTTTCAAATTTGGCTGTTAGGTCACAAACCCCACCTACTACTCAGGCCAAAAACAATTGCACCACTCTGCCAGTTGGTGGCGCTATAACAAGCTATTTTGCATTTTTATAATAACTTTTGAACCCGTGGCTCCCGATCTTATACCATCTTACTCCTTGGGCCAAGACGAATCTTTGTAGACCCTTGCATCTATTTCCGCCTTATTGGATTTCTCACTAATTTGCATAATATGCAAAACCATCTCTTGCGAACTAGACCCTGGATTTTTATCCAATCTGCATGCAACTGGTATCATTTGAATCCCAAAGACACTCTTCTTTAATTAATGCTCCGAGCACATTTTAATTTAGATCTTCATTTGGCTGTAATATGCAAATAAATGTGGTGGAAAGCTTGGCATAGAGCCTACTGTCACCACACTGACATAGAAATCCGGCTCTGGGTGGGCTACAGCTTTGAAATTTGGCAGGTAGGTCTGGTACCCCTCCCACTACTCAGGCAAAAAAAAATTGCACCACTCTGCCAGTTGGTGGCACTATAATAAGCTATTTTGCGTTTTGCCTAATAACTTTTGAACCGTAGCACCCTAGATAAAAGGATGAAACGTGTCATTTTTCAACGTCTGTCCACTCCGATTTGTCAAAAACTGAAAAAGCTGCAAACTGCATGGTCCCCGTAGTCACTGCTTGCAGTTATATTTTAATATTGAAATAGGTCACTTCTTTGCAATAAAATCACATAAATTAGCCATTTGCTATTATACAAAAGCTTTGTTCTCAGCTGTGTATATGATCTTATTATAATATAAGATATTACAACTGAAAGGATAAATACAACTGGAATTAAGAGAAGGGATATGTCTTTTGAGGCTGATAAGAGATTTCAGGGCTACATACTAATTATTCTTAATTTAAATTTTTATTAAAGTGTTATAACCATGCAGTCAAAGGCTTTCGACAGGAAAGTAGTTTTGGGTTCTTTACCCCTAATTATAGCCCAAATTGTTAAGTGTAAAGTGTAATCAGGTGTACATTCACTGATTATAACTCATAACTAGGGACAAATGGTTGGTTGTATCTCAGGCAGGGACACTTTGCAATATGCGGTGGTGGTCAAAAGTTAGATATAGACTAATTAAGGAAGTTTGGCCACAGTCTGTGGGGAGCAAGATCAATTTGTGTGTTGGGAATTGAGTGCAAATGCTAGCAGGAGGGAGTGAAAAGAATTAACTGAAGTCAAAGAGAGACAGACAACTCAACTCATTAGAATGCTCTATGGCTGTGTGATACAAAGTGTTGAAGTGACACGGTCAAAGTTTGCCTTCTATGAACTGCATTTTAAGAACAGTAAATTATAATACATTTTACATTTACATTGTTTTTAATTGTACTTTAATACAGAATTTAAAAATAAATCATACTGAATGTTTTATCTGTGATCTGTTTTTTTGGCAGGTTGAGGAGGTTCAAATTTGTCTGTCATTTGTGATATCTAGGAACTGGTTTAAATTTATGCTTATAGTCATTGCACTGAAAATCACTCTTTGAAAGAAATTTTATTTAAAGTGGCAGGTGCTGGCGTTAAACCTCTTATAATAATGTAGGAAATATTCTGTTTTTAGACAAGGGTTAGTAACAGTTTTAATCATTCATGTTATGTCCCTAAATGTGATCATTTGTTTTACAAGGGCAACTGTAACTCAGCAGAGAACTGATTAATATGCCTGATGAATAAATTAATCTTCAGGGTGTGTATGTGTGTGTGTGTGTGTGTGTGTAGTTGTGACCTTTCTGTAGGACGAACACACCCTTACACAAAACTTGATGTATAGCTGACTGTGCAAGTGTGTTGTGTGGGTTTTCTACCCAAAAGTTTATTTAAAAAGTCTTTGTCACCTTGCTGGGCCATAACAGAGAGAGAGAGAGAGAGATACGCACTTACCACTTACCCATGTCCTTTAAAAGGGCTGTGTATACTATTGATTCGCTTGAGATCCTAGCATGTCCTTTTTACAGTTGTTCCTTGATGTCACTGGGTTCTATTCTTCTTCCAGAATATTCCGGGGAACACACGGACAAAAACTCTGACCGCAACAGACAGCAGGGGCCTCTGGGAAGAAGGGCTTATGATTTTTTGATGAGCATGCCACTGTGATCACAGGAGTCCAAACAAAGGTCAGCCGTCACATATGCGACTGCACATGGCTGGTTTTGAATTATATGAATGACCATTAGAGTTCGAACGATAAATCAGTGTGCTGATGTTATCGCCTGGTATGAACTAATTGCAGATTAATCAGTAATGCTGCTTATAAAAAATGGATCTTTTAACAATGTTCTGAGTGTCTTCATTGTGTAGTTTGCCCATAAAGGAGCAAACACTGCAACTCTATTTAGGGCTTTATATGTGTGTTTTTTTATATTTAACTCTTAAGAGGGAGTACGCAGAGTACTATTTATAAACAATATAAGGTTTTAAACCGCATTAAGTGCTGCTATCTTTGTAAGAACTGCAAAAACACCCTTATACACCTTTATCAAATGTTTACATCCTCAGATTATTGCAGTCGTTTTAGGTCTTACATATTATCTGTCATGCTCTAACAGGCATGTGTGCCTAGTTGTGTAGTGGGGCAGAGATAACAGCTCTGTGTGTATGTGTGATTCTACAATACAAGTAAATACAAGTAAATGATTAAGTCAATGATTGTTTGTCATTGTGAACATAGCACAGCACAGTACACAACAATCATATGTGACCGTTGCATTTGGCCCATTTGCGAAACAGCAGCGGGCAGCTTTGGCTTTGGCCTTGCTCATGAGTACCTCAGTGGTACCTTTAGCGGTCCAGCACTTGAATCAGCAACCCTCCGATCACAGGGCCAACTTCGTAATCATTACATTACCAACTGCTCCATGTAGTGATGTGTGTAGTGTCAAGAGGTGTGTATTCATGTACATGTATGAGATAATGCCTCTGGCATTTATTGTGGTCTAGTGTGTATTCACATAAACCAGGCTATGTTTGATAGTTTTGTTATCCATTGGCCTCCAGAGGGTAGTGTTGCCTCCAGTCTAGAAATTCTGTTACCTCGGTTCAGATGCAGCAGTATTTTTGGACTGGAGGCAACACTACCCACTACTTATCATATAATATCATGGAGAACTTATTATCATCACAAATTATAGAGTAGATGGAACTGTTTTAACACAGAATATTCAGTTGTCAGTTCTTAGTATTGGGGGCAAAGCTGACGGTGTATTTTTATAATCCACCTTTAATATACTGTATGTCATATGCAATAGCATTTTACAGTAAACTTGACTAATAATAACTAATCTAATCATCGAAGATGTCTGTTTTTGCAGTTCATAGAAGATAATATAGAAAATCGATTTATAATTGATTTATTTTTGTGACTCTGCTAAAAATCATTATTCTGGATGCACAATATCTTTCATAAGTGGTTCTTCTGCCCACTTATTAAGTCCTTCTGTCCTTCTTTGGGGCAGTTGGTACTGTAACGGTTAGGCTGTTCTCCCCTTGATCGAAAGGTCGCCGGTTGAAATCCTAGACCAGTAAGGGTACCACTGCGGTACTCATGAGGACGGTACTATCCGCTGGTGCTGACCATGTCAACTGCCCACTGCTCCTTCATGGATGGGTCAAATTCAAAGGTCACATTTTGTTGTGGTGCACTGTGCTGTGATGTGTTCAACGACAAATCATCACTCACTTTCACCTTTAATGGCCCTTTTTAACAGATACTTGTTTCTGACACTAATACACAGTTGGTGCTGCATTTCAAAGGTGCAACATGCTTTCAAGAGTTTGCTGATGGCCGTGCTGTTTTTAGGTCCACCACTGGGAGAATGTTTAGGGTTGTTTATCATCAAAGAGCTCACGAATAGCTGCTGAACCTCCCTTAACGAGCTGCAGGCCCCTCCCGCTTGTTAGACAAATGAAGCGGTAATGTGCAAGGAGGGCCTCTGAGGTGGAAACAAAACTCCCACCGAGAGCTCATCCTGCTACCAATCTCACCGCATGCATGTGTGTGTGCACAGATGTGCACATGTGTGTTTGTGTGCGTCACCCCTCTTCAGTACTCCCTTTGCAGTGTGTATGTTTGTGTGTCTGTGAGAGAGAGAGAGAGAGAGAGAGAGAGAGAGAGAGAGAGAGAAAACGGAGAGATGACATCATTTCCTAGTCTCTTGGCAATTCTGTGGAAAGTGAACACCTGAACCCAGAGGAGGTTAGGGGGTGAGAGAGAGAGAGAGAGAGAGAGAGAGAGAAAGTTCCCCCCTCCAGCTCCCCACCTGCACCTCTTTAAAATACCATCATATTTAAACACAGAGCAGAACTGGAAGTGTTTTTTCACTAAAGCAGAACTGACCATCACTTCTTGATGTGCAGGCCTAACCCAGTTCATGTAAAATCTCATAGTTTGGCTGATATGAAGCATTTGAGTTGTAGTAAGTTGTGTGTGGTTGACTAATTTAGTGTATGAGCCATATAAAACCTGTCTGTGTGTATTTTAACCATACTAGTTAGTATAGTGTGCTTTATACTGTTTCTGTCAGGAATTACTAGTATGAAGAATCCTCAGTTACCTTCCCTTACTCAATATCCTCAGGGTTTTTACTGGCCAAACCCGACACACAACAGCAGACAGACTGACATCACACCCTTAAATATTTCATTTGTATGTGATAATCTGTATGGGGGTTAAAGAAGCGGACTGAGAATGAAAATCAGCTTCACTGCCTGAACCAGCCAGAGAGAAGTCATAAAATATGAATTTGAAACATGGATAGGCACTATATGTGGGTGCATTGTGTGTATGTGTGTGTGTGTGTGTTCTCCATCTGATTGATGTTGTATCTTTGAAAGCAGCACTCATCACTTAAAAAAAAAATCCCCACCATCACACTCTGTGAGCTCTGTGTGTGAGTGTGTGTGTGTGTGTGTGTGTGTGAAGAAGAGAATGGGTATTAATAGGGGAGATTTGAGGACAGATCTGGCATTGAGGACATTTTTCTGCCTAGACCTTGTTAAATGTGCTGCTGACAACCATTTAGGATAGCACAATTTCCTGCTGAAAAGCAGGTTCTCATTGGATGTAAACACATTTCAGGTTTTACCTTGATTGAAGCCTTGCAATATGGCTACAGTATACGAGATATTGTCACATCTGTCTTTATTTATTTTACATTGAAGACTATGTTCATGTATGTATATAAGTTGAGCACAGGACATTGCACCTGGACACAAACGTACATTTACATGTACTACAGAAATTGCTATTTTTACACAGACTATAAATGATGTTTCAATTTTAAAATGTTGTAATGTGCATGTATACGCTGTGGAGTAAAGGTTTACACTTGCAGACTTTAACATTCCTCTTTAATTTTTAAAAAGAATAAGAAATAAGACAGGGCGGCACGGTGGCGCAGTAGTTAGTGCTGCCGCCTCACAGCGAGAAGGTCCTGTGTGGAGTTTGCATGCTCTCCCCAGGTTCGCGTGGGGCTCCAGCTTCCTCCCCCAGTCCAAAAGCATATAGGTTAATTGACTGTAATTGGCTGTAATTAGGGTGTGACTGTGAGTGTGATTGTGTGAGTGTTGGTGCCGGCCTTGCGCCCGTAGTTCCCGGGATAGGCTGCGGTCCCCGCGACCTTGGTTGGGATTAAGCGGTTTGGATAATGAATGAATGAATGAATGAATGAAGAAATAAGACACACTTAAACACCACAACAAAAGAATAATACAAGCATACGCTGATGTGTTAGGATACATTCAGCATGTCATGATGATCACACATTTTATGCACTCTAACACACTCTCCCTCCCTTTCTCTTTCTCTCTCATTCTCCCTCTCTTAGAAAAGACCAGAAAAAGAACACATAATTCAGTTAGACAGAATCTTAACACCATTACCTGACACCCAATTCCAGCTAACTGGGCCAGGAGACCCTCTCTCTCTCTCGCTCTCTCGCTGGTTGCTAGGAGACAGTGCAAGTTCAGTGTGAGACAGCTCTATATGGTTCCTGTAGGATCTTGACTTTGACAAGGGAACAGCATGCCCTCTCCCTCCCTCCCTCCCTTTCTAATCTCTTGCTCTTGATACCTCTTCTCCTCTTGTTGTAATTAAAGCAGACATAGACACCGATGTCACGGATGATGGCAGAGAATCTAATTATTCTTTGGTCACAAGCACACTGGTGTTGGTCTGGAGGTCGGATAAAAGAGAGACACTGCAGGAACCGTGAATAATGTGTAATGTGAAATCTCTGCTCTCCTGCACAGTTTAGTGTAGCCAACTGAAGGGGGCAGTAGTGCCATTCCATGCCTTTTCTTTGTTTCTCCTCTGGCCTTTTAAACTCTTCTCTCTCCTCTGTCATCTCCTCTCCTCAGCTGATGCAGTCTGCTCTAGTGTTCCCTGTCACAGATGGAAAAGCTGAGTTGTGCTGCTGACACTGACGGCTCAGGATAATGACTCACCAAGACATTGCAACACTCATTTTTAGCTCTCCATCCGCCGGATCTAACCACCTGCAACTTTTATTAATACCATGAATAGGTGTAAAAGGGTAACTATCACCAAACTCTTTCACTGCTAATGTGTCTGTCCAAAGCAACAACTCTTCCATGTATCACACACATCCTTTCATCTTCTTTGTCTTTGTCTTGTACTTCAGGAACAGTTTGAACAAGTGAACAATGAACAAGTCAAGCGGATTGACGCACAATTGACTGACACACGCAGAAGACATTAATAAAGCACCAAAATCACAGAAGAAGTTGCTTTGCCGCCATGGCCGGGATGGAGGACTGCGCAGACATAATGAGAGCGCTGTTCGAGACGGGGAAAGCGCATGCTGAGATTTTGACCACACTGCAGTGCTTAGGTGTCCCCATGTGCACAGAAATGTCAGTCAGAAAAGCAAAATGGATTATAAGTGCATTCTCCATTTTCCCCCCATTTGTGGATGTTTGGAGAGAGAAACGCAGACGAGAGGAAGAGAGAGCTGGGTTAAGGCCCGGTCACTCCCAGGTGTGATGGTGTAAATAAGGGCAGGCCCCGGGACCTAACTCAGGGAGAGATAGCAGATGTTGTGTAATGTATCAAGATGCTGTGTGCGTCGACCCAAACCTGCTGACCAACTCGGATCTCTCAGCAGCACATTAACCTCAGGACCAAGCTACAGTGTAGTCGCGTTGGGGAGGTTGTGAGCAGATAGGACTGAAACATTCTGCCAGAAAAAGAGAAGTGTCATGAAGGTGTGAGCGAATAAGATGTGTGAAGCTTTTCCCATTTTTGATCACAGATGTTTGCACAGTCCATATGGTTAGTGTGTGTGGGGGAGAATGTGTGGCGGGGCTGTGTGTACTGTATTTGTGTGTGTGTGTGTGTGCATGTGTGAGTATGTGTGTGTTCTGGGGGACTGGGGGAGTGAGAGAGAGAGAAGGTGAAGGGGTGTGTGTGTCTTATGTGTGTGTATAGGTTCAATAATGTCCAGACATGCTTAGCTTAAGGCCTGAGAAATTGGTCTCCTCTGTTCATCTGTGTGTGTGTGACAAAGAGAGGAGAGAGAAGGTTCAATAATGTCTAGACACTCTAGAGACTTAGAGAAATGGTCTACTCTGTCCATATGTTTAGTTAGACTGTGTGTGTGTATGTGTGTGTGTGAATGTCGGAGGAGTTTCTGACTTAATCAGTCACACTAACAGCTGTATACTGATTTTCATTCTGAGTAGAACAGGAGCAATTAGCCACTACACAGTGCTGGAACACACTTGTTTACCAGATCAACAGAGGCGTGTATGTGTGTGTGTTTTCGTTTGCACGCCTGTGCACGTGCACGCCCGTTATAAAAATTTTGATACTTGCAACTGCAACAGTATCAAACTGGTCTCAAAAGCTCACAACCAAATTTAACGACCAGCCATGTATTTTCTTTTTCCCATAAAACATTTCACTTCAAAATGCTACCTCAAAATAACGAATAACATATTGGTCTTTTAAGTGGACATAACTACATAATGTCTTGATCAAATACACTGCAAAACAACAACCCAAAAGAGCCACTAATTTAGCAACGATCTTACCTCTAAAGATGTACCTGTATTTATTGCATGATGAAATTAGAGGGAGAGTAGATCATTAATGCTAAAAGTATATTTAGGTAGTTTTTTGTTTTTGTTTTTATGTATGTGTAAATACATGTTGATTTTCTCAGTGGATTTTCTCCTCTCTCTGCCAGTCATAAAATGTTAAGATGTGTACATGGGTTGCATGATCCCCAACACGCAATTCATGCTCCATGTAAAGGCCACGGTGGTCTCCATTATCACTAACCTAATTGATATTCCAAATGGGAACAGTCTGTATTTTAGCCCATTTCAGACTGCAGATCAGCAGCAGCCTAATTACGACTGGGATTTTTCTTCTGCACTTTACATTTAATGTAGCATTGAACCGGAGTCTCGCTCTCATAGCTCTGACATTTCACTTATGCTGTGATCTGGCGTGTGTCTGTGAGTGTGTGTTGTAAGATGGTATAATGATGTACTGTTAAGGTGTCTTTATGAGGCTGTATGTAATGAATGATCATTTTGAGCAAATGCACAAGTACACACACACACACACACGGACACACACACACAAAGTGAGATGGTAATGTCTCCCTGAAATGAATGAGATTGCTCTCCCTCTGTCTGCTCGCTTATTACTGCTGTATTCATTAAGATCTTACACATAAACACACACACACACACACACACACACCACACATACACTCAGTAAGCTGTTAGACAGCATGTCCTTCCCTATGACTTTCCTTGAATGTCCCCTGTTTCTTACCATCAAGACTCTCTCTCTCTCTCTCTCTCGCTCTTGTCTTCTCTTTTGAAACTAAGATAAGAGTGAAGAATAATAAGCTAAAGTAAAAGCTAATAAGATGAAAGAGCAGTAGTGGCCTGGGACTGCAATATCAACTATTTGATCTACTTTAGCACACAGCCCTCGTGTTTTGATTAGATCTAATATACGGTTATAGTGGGCCTGAGGCATTATCAACAGCACTCCACATAGTTAGTCATTGTTAGTGGTGCAGCCTAGACAGAGTTTTGGAAAGTTCAAGCAAAAAGAAAGGATTGTTCTTTGCGTATCTAATGACTGGTTATTAGCCCATTAATAAAATATTAAGTTGTTAAACGTTCACACCTGTTTTGAAATTATTTCTCCTAACTGTAAAGGTCATCTAACCGAAACACTGATGTTAACTTCAGAATACAAAAGTAAACATTCCAGCCTTTTTAGGTTTTCAAACAGGAGCTGTATTTTATTTCTTGTTTAAAATGTATGAAAATTAATGCAATTTCAGAGCATGCTTATTGCAGACATTTATTTAATCAAAAGAACAATAAGATATATATTACATGTATTGTGTTCACATGGGTGGACGGCTATTAAAATACAAAAATCTTAGATTTGGATCAGATCAGAAACCAGTAGGTACAACTAAGCACATGAATTGACCATAAGAAAATCGGTATTGTATGTTGAAGTTAATAAACCTTGCTTGCAAGAGATCACACACAAGAGATTGCATTATAACAAGCACCATGCATGTGTCAGCAGCCAGGGCAGAAAGACTGCCCTGGCTGCAATGCTGATGCCCTTTTGTAGGTTGAAACAAGGCTCATGGACTGAGAGTGAGCCAAAAATACCTAGATGGTCTGCTAAATCAATGCCATGATGAATACTGAGACATTTTTGCTTTTCCAGAAAGTTTCTGCAGTTGATGAGTTGGATACAGGAGATATAGTCTAGACAGGCAGAAGGACCTGGATGCCTGAATAAGGACCGAATTATTATGACCAGACAACTGAATCATAACATTTCAAGAACCTTTAAGGCTTGTGGGATGCTTGAAATGGGTTACAAAAAGGTTTGAAAAGTGTGACTAAATCACAGTGTCTGTTTTCCTCCAACACTGTATGATCCAACCAGAAAGCACTCAGTACAGCGAAGCGAAGCCTGGGTTTGTCTTGTCACCTCAGCCAAGCAGTGAATTTCACTGTGTGATTGAACAGCAGGTGGTGTGGCAGATTGATTCACACGCACTGGCAGGAATACTGCTGGAATCACAGGCTGCTTGTGCAGCGCCAGAGCTCAGTTCAGGTCCATCAAGAGCAGCATAACACACCCCGATCTCGCTCATGACCGACTGGGTTATTACCTGATTAGTCAAGTCAGGTGTCCTACAGTCAAAAACACTTAACAGAGATTGAGGACCAATGTGTCAGACAGATTTTCTCCCTCTCTCTCCTCCCTCTTTACCTTTCTTCCTCTCCCATGCAGACGTGGCAGGGCAGCGACATGCTCCTGGAATCTAAATGCGGCTGGTGAGCCGGCCCTCACTTTGCAGTCTGTGGTCATCGTTTCCGTTTGACAAATGTTTCCGTTTGACAAATGTTTCCGTTTTGAAGTTCTGTTTATCTTCCCCTGGTGTGATGTGCTCTTTGGAATTCTGCGCTGGCAGTTCCCAAGGACGCCCATCTCCCGCTGCATTATGGAACCAGATGGGCTTTTCTCTGTACAATGTGTAAACAAACAAGCATGTGATTGAATTGGCTTGCAAACACATAGGAACGTCACGGGATTCGCTGGGAATCTTGGTCTCCCGTTCACCTGTTTCTCCCTACAGCATTATGTGTGTATTTTTAAGGCTAAACTATCCTTTAATATTATTTTTTATACTCCATTTCTGTTTTTGGGTATTAACAAGTCAGATGGTAGAATATATGTATTGTTACCTGCAAGGTTGATTTTACATTAAAATTATTTGCCACAACAACATTATGAGCAGCTCACATTTCCAGGCTCTTGCTCAGTGTGTTTCTCAGAGGCACCACAAATCTTTTATCTTCAGGTTTAAAGTGACGTTTGACTCATTAGGACCAATAATTCATTACCTGGCTTAAAGGAGCAGCTTTATTATCTGATATCTATAGATCTGTGTGTCTGTATGGAGGTTTACTTTATGTCCACATCAAAACTTGAGCCCAGACTATCTTTCTGCCTTTTATACTCCAGCGCTCTATTTATTTTCTTCATTGCGGTATTTTGTGTGTTTGTGTGGAAATGCTCTCTAGGCTGAAGAGAAATATAAAACTTGCTTGGAAATCTAAATGAGAAACAAACAGGCTAAATCATGTAATCACTGACTGGCTGTGTGTTTGTGCTTTTGAGAGAAATATATAATTTGAGTACATTCAAATGCCATGTTGGGCTGGATTGTCACTGAGTTTGCACGTGTGTGATAGATGAAATTCTGCAGGCTTTTTGGAGTGTGTGGAGAGTGTTTGCTTTTGAGTGTCTGCTCCACTGGCTCTCATTATAAAACATCCAAAAAAAGCAATAAGCTGTGAATGAGATTGTCTGTCCCTGCGTCCTCCGAAGGTAAGTTCAACACCACAGCAACTTTGACTTAGCATACCGGAGTACAAAAAGAAAAAGTTCTAGACCAGGACATGTCCACACATCAGGTGAGTGAGAGCAGCAGTTATACATGAGATCAGAACAGAGATCAGACCCCAGTCCTGCAGTTTAGCATTATGCTTAATCTAGCACACCTGGCTCCTGTGCCTTGAAGGTGATATTGTTGTTTTTGCTAGTGAAGCTAAAGTAGCACTAAACCAGAATGAGCAAGTTTGATCTGAGTAAAACAGACTGTAAGATTAGACTCTACAATCATAAGAAAAATGTTATATACAGCAAATCCAGCTTCATTCTACATCTTCAAATATGCAGCTTAGCTTCAAACATAGCTTCATGATTTGGATTTAGAATGTTAGAAAAAATTATTTTTTATGACTGTGACTTTACAAGAAATGAGTTTGATTACCCTTTAGTGATTAGTGTTTACACTATACAGAACAAAGACTATTTTTTTAGGGTTTATATGCTTGGGTAGTAACATGGGAACTGTAGAATACTGTACTTTAAATCATTTTGTATCTGAAAAATACGTCCACTTCACTAGGACCACTACTTTGTATAAAAACTAGTCACTTCATTAAAAAAATCTTCTGACATGATAGTGACATCGTAGTGTGTATAAGACACACCAGTGTTGCTGGATTTTTTTATGCCCACAATGATGTCAGTCACTGTAGACACTGTAGCAACAATGCATTTACTGTAAGTGTAGCCTTAGAAGAAGAGGATGCATTTATAAGAATTGATTTCTGAATTGTGGCTTTATTCCAACACACCATTCATTACACCCTCTCCGTCTCTAGTTGTGTGTGTGTGAAAGTGAACCAACCTTTTATCAGAGTCCACAAGCAAGCATTGTTTCTGCAGCACATCACCAAAATGTGTATGTGTGTGAGAGACAAAAAGAAGATGAAAAGAAAAATAAAAAATATATATTTCTTGTGGAGAAGTCTCTTTCGCTTTTACACAGAAGTCTTAAGGGATATATTTTTCCTCTTAAGTGCAATGAAATGTTTCCCAACAACCACCTGGCCTGCTACACAGCAAAACTCCGGCCGGAACCAGTCCGACTCTTTTCTGACAGAAAAACACTTCCTATTGTCAAGAGTGTTTCAGAAATGTTGAACGGAGACAGCAGTCTGGTGCTATGCACCCACTTTAGTGAAGGTTCACTTTGGTTCAGTGGTTTTTTTGTGTGTTCAGAAGGTTGTGAGGTCGTTGGATGAAAGTCATTCCGCTGCTTTAGGGTCACTGGCTTCACTGTCCTCTTCTACCATTTATAGTCCTTGAGCAATAAACTTAACCTTTCACAGCTCATCTGTCAATGTCTGAACCTGAGCACTGACCCAACCTACTCTCATGTCTGCGAAGGAGGGAGAGAAGTCGATACACACAAAAATAGATCTTCCATGTGGTGATGTATTGAAACTCTCTTTCTCTTGGCGTGAATATATATGTGACTGAAAAAACCTGAAAGAGAGAACAAGAGAATATGTTCTATAATTGTATATCACGTGTGCACTATGGCCATCATTACTGTTTCTGGGAAATATCTGCAGCTTTTTCAAATGTGAATAAACCTAGGGCTGGTATCAGGGACTGCTTTATGGTTGCTTTAAGAGTGTCAAGACCAGCCCACAGTGATTCATGCTCTATCTACTTTAATCAGAATTGATACATTGGGGCAGTTGGTGGTCTAACAGTAGAGTGTTCGCCCTGTGATCAGAAGGTCACAGGTCTGGTAAAGGTCCAGGGCTGGTAAAGTTACCACTGAGGTACTCGTGAGCCAGGTACCGCCCCCAAGCACTGTTCCTGGGCGTTGCACAGTGTGCTGCGGTGTGTTCACAAGTACAAATAATCACTCACTCTCACGACAGTCACGATGCAGCACTAATTTCATATAGCTGTGATCTCCCTCTGAGGCTGTAGTTTGTTCTCTTCAAATCTTCTGTCTGTCTTTCTAATGATGAAACTGATCAATGTAGTTTTGCAAAGTCGAGAGTTTCAATTAAATCACCTGATTCACCTCAGTTACAGAAATGACTTTGGGGCTTTAGTTGCAGATCCTCTCTGAGCACTTATTCTGCAAATTTACATAACCACGAGGGTTTTCTATCTTTTAAGATTTCTCTGTTAAGCAGGAGAAAGGCTTATTGGACAGTTTGCCTTTAGTCTGGCTTTAGTTATCTGGCTAACTGTAAAATAAATTATCATAATTATCACCAGTGAAAAAAAGATGCAAGGGCCAATATTTTTAAGATCACTCAAACTGATTATCTCAACAAAAAGATTCTCAGAGTCTGTGTGAGGAACTTTTGATTTTAGATATTAATTTAATTTGTAAAAGAATGAGACAGCATCTCAGCTGCTTGACAGATGCACCACGTCTGTCAGTCAAACAAAACACCCATCACTTTCCCCAGCAGCGCGGGCCTTTGGACCAATCACATCCCCCAGTATGTCTTTTATGAACTGGCACAGCCAATCACAGTCCAAATCAACCACATCAAATAGATGCAAATGAAAGAGGCTATAGGCTCAGAACCCAGCCATAAAAGTCCCAATGATTATGAATCTTCAATTAAAATACAGAGGAAGAAATATTGATAGTGTGACAGTGGAGTGAAAGAGATTTGATTTAAGTGTAAAATCCTCACTGTTCATGTCTGATGTGTATGAAAAAGTTCTCTGTAGAATAGTAGAGTTCATTTTACATCAAAAATATTATCCCTTAATCTTTCAAAAGGATTAGTTGCTAAATTAAAATGACTTAGATAGATGGTAGATGTTTTACTTATCATCCGTTGTGTGAGGGTTTGGGGTAGGATTAGAGTTAGGGATTGATGTGTGATTGACATTAGTTTGAAAAATTAACAGTAGATATTTTTAGGACTCGAATCATAATCCCATCATTAAGAGTAGGAGTTATTTCTGTGTTATAACTATTCTACATTTGCGCTTGTGACATTGCGTTCACCTGATGCTCCTGAAACTATGAAGCAATTAACTCAGAGGTGTCAGAATTGTGTTAGCGTGTGTACTGGTATGTTGTAGATCTGGCTGGTCCCAGTGAGCGTGTCCTGTTACAGTGGACGAACTGCTGCTGGAGGCCAGCATCGCCAGCAGAGTTTCATAAGAGCTTTTCATTAGAGATTTATGACCCCCTCTTTTATTTCTGTTCAGCTTTTTGCACTGGGCTGTCTCCGGAGCAAAAGAACCTGCATGAATAAAACATGACCGAGACCATTCTCCCTCTCTCTCTCTCTCTCTCTCTCTCTCTCTCTCTCTCTCTCTCACACACACACACGCATTCTCTCATCTCACTTTTCTGTCTTTCACTCCTTTTCTCACTTACTGATACCTTTCTTCTCATGCTAAGAGAATGTAGTGCACCACAAAGAAAAATAAAAGTGAAAAGGAGGCAAAAAGGGAGAGAAATTAACATGGGAGAAAAGGAAGAAAACGCTTCTTGTGTGTGATTGCAATAGGATACATGAGAGAATCAGTAGCTCAGAGGGAGTGTACTGCTGTGTGAATGAGAATGGGCTACGTGTGTGTGTGTTCCCTAACCTTGTTGTGCTGTGCACCGTCACCTTTCTGACACATACTGCAGACTTCCTGTCCCTGCAGGAAATGGGTTTTCCCTTTAATGAGCAGTGCACACCACAGGAGGGACAGAGTGTGCGAGACAAAAACAGAGAAAACAGTGGAAGACAGATGCAGTGCATGACAGTTGTTGGATTAAAAAAAATGTCAAAAATATTCATTAACGCATAGAAGGCTAATGGGATCTTTTTGCAATGATTGTCAGCCACTTTGACATCAGGTGCTCTACCATTAACAAGCTCCGTAGAGCCGCAGCTGCAGGATGCAGTGTGTGTGTGTGTGTGTGTGTGTGGTAGCAGAGCTGCTGGGAATCTCCATCACCTCCTCCTTTCAGTATTACAGTGACCGGCACAACAGGGCAGCGTAATACATCATTCCTATGTTCATTACCACCATAACAGCCTCTGAAATGATCAATTCCACATGCCACTGTGACCCCCACTTCACCTGCAGGGCAAATCTTTGTGATGCTAATGCTGGGTTACAGAGTTGTACAGCAAGTGGAACGCTATATTGTCTGTTTTACTGTTAAAATCAACGCACAGTAGCAACTGTGGTGGAGTTTAGACTTCCCCCTCTGACTTTGTCTTGCACTGAATTATTCATCCTTACTTTGGAATTTGCAGGACATTTATGGTATTACAGTACATTAATGGCCTCTCAGTTGAAAAATCTGATCTCGTGACTACTTGTTTCAGGTGTACGATCAGGGATCTGTTATCACATCCAGAGTGAGTCTGCAAGTCCTCTTGTACCCTACTGACCACTTGTCAGTTTTACTACAGGAGCCCACTTGAGCTGCTATTATTTCAGTTTTGGCTCATTCTCTTAGTGTGTGTTGTACTGCTATGTGTGTGTAAGACACAACTGTGTTGATGGATGTTTTATACATAACAATATCTCTGCTAAGTTGAGATAGATTTAAAAAAATCATTGATAAATAATTCACGTGGCAAAAACTGACCACTGATGTTGGTTAAGATGATGTCTAGTCCTTTGCAGGTATAGATTTATAAATGCATGTATTTTTCTCTTCTCTTTCTGTGAACTGAACTCAACTGAACTACTGGAATTATTGGTCGCATATAAATGGGTATTCAGTGAGGCAGTTGGTGGCGTAATGGTTGAGCGTTTGCCCCGCGATCAGAAGGTCGTCGGTTCGAATCCCAGACCGGTAAAGGTACCACTGAGGTACTTATGAGAAAGGTACTTTCCCCAAGAACTGCTCCCTGGGCACTAATCGTTGTGGTGCACTGTGTGCTGTGCTGTGCTGTGGTGTGTTGTGTTTACATTGACAAAAATAATCACTCACTCAATTCAGGTGTGTAGTTTGACTTCTAGAGGAGACGCTGCAATTCCACTGAGGGCACTTATGTAACTACACGTGTTAGGAGATCTTTGTGTTACACAAGCATCAGGCTCTAAGCATGTCATCTTGACATATATAAATGTGGTTGGTGTCGTGTTGGTCAGCACAGTGTGATTTTTCGGTTTATTGTAGCAGTAATGCAGGTAGTGGAGTGTGTACATTCTCATGGTGAGATGAATAAATGTGCTGAAGTCACAGCAGTGAAGCCATATCTGCAGCCGGATTTAATCTCTGTAAATGTCAAGTGTCTTTCAGAATGGCACAGATGAGAATCGCTGTTTGGCCAGACTCTTTACACCCTGGACAGGAGCCTTTACGTCTCCTCCTCCTCCTCCTCTTCCTTCCCCTTCTTTCCATCTGTCTTTCTTGTTCTGTCACTCAGGCAGATTAGGAGTAATTGCTGCTCTCGCTTCCTAAAATTGCAACAATTCTCAATCAGGTCCTCTAATAGACTGGCAAGAAACTAGTGCCAGGACTGTCCACTGTCCTCACTCTCTCTCTCTCTCTCTCTCTCACACACACACACACACACCTTTTCTCTGACCCACTTTCAATGAACCTGGAAAAAAGAGAAGTGTCTTCAAATGTTCCCCTGTGGCCATCGGCATCCGTCCCAGTTTAAGGGTGTGTGCGTGTGTTTAGCTTTTGATGAGCACCAAATGTTCCTGTGATAATAGGAAAAGAGGGCAGTTAAACTTTTGTGTGGATGAATGTAAAATCTTCCGTTACACTTTTGCTTAAAATTAGTTGCAAGATTATTTAGTTACACAGTGCCTGACATACCAATAAAAATGCACACACACACACACACCCATACATACACATACAAATATTCCTTATCAATTTTCTGTCAAAATGTGACACATGTAGTTTGGAATCTTGTGCTCTGCCAAAGAGATTTTACATTTTACTTATTGCATTGAACTGAATGAAGAGACATATTAAAGAAATACATCAAACATGCAGTAAATATGTAGAGAGTGCAGAGAGAGTTAACAGTGTGTACATGCAGGTGTGTGTGTGTGTGTGTCTTTTAGAAGAGGGTGAAATATATTCTCTGCACATTTTACAATATTGAAAAACAGAAAGCAGAATTAACCAAATGCTTTTAATTAGCCTTCCACTGGACATCCAGTCTCCAGTCAAAACATAAAACCACATTTATAAAAAACGGCTCAGTATTTTTTTTTTGCATTTAGTTAATTATGTGTGTTTACTTAAGCTTTCCACTGAACTATTTGAGAATGAAGTTTTTTGTATGCCAGTATTATGACCCTGATTACTTAAAAAAATGTTCCTGTTACTATACAGCCTGAGAATTTAGATGATTTTCTGACTTCCTTATGTTTCCTTATTCCACAACTGGCAGTTCCTGTGCCTGGAAAGTAAATGTTTATCAGGGAGAAAAAAACTACACACAGTATTCAAATGGGCATAGGACAGCAAACTGATCCCAGAGGGTTTGTTACACTGTTCTGAATTTGATATTGCTACTTATATGAAGATACACAGTGTAGGGCACTATTACCTTACATATGAGAGAATAGATGAGAGAGAAAGAGAGAATAAAAGACTGAACCGGATCTTTCTACCACTGCCAAACACTCCATTTCAGTCTTTTAGCCTGTGCTCCTGTGCGTTCCCCCGGGGCATGCTGGGTATTTTAGTGTGCTTGTGTTGAATCTCTGGACCTACTGCGCTTGAGAACTGTCTGAGCCAAATGCTGGAATGTGATGCTGGAGCAGATTCCAATGGAGATCTGAGGAATTCTGTAAAACATTCAACAGATTGTAGTGGCCAGCCGTGCTAAGCTTTGCCACAGAGCTACATCTTAATCTGTCACAATAATCACACTGTTTTCTTATACACTGAATTTGAGTGTGTGTGTGTCAGTTTGTGTGTAGCCCAAGACTATTCCCCTCATAGATCAGTGAATTTTTTTGTGTGTAATTGATTTTGTACTCCCAAATGTCCAGCGTCATTGTACAGTTTGTCATGTCTTACTTACTGGTATAAAACAACAGCAACAACAACAAAACAAAGGCTGAGATCAACTAAATTAGCCCAGATGTTCATATTTTCAAAACAGTATCTTAATTTTAAGTACAAAGCTTAAAGGTAAAACACCTCAGCAGTAACACCGTTTCCTGTTACATTCATGAGAAAACACAATTTGAACTGTATATAGAGAGGGTTTGGAGTAGCTCTCAGAATTTAGTTGAATTTGGATTTATTTCATGCTCTGGTTATTTCCAATTCAAATGTCAAACTAAGTCTAGAGCCAGTTGATGTCATGCAGGAGCAGATAGTTGAGGTTATGGGTTTTTATATTTCTACAAAAACAGCTATAACAATCAACTATATTTATTTTTATTCCACAAAATGTCATTTTTTCAATGGACTCTTCCCCACTTAAATGTTATAAGTAGTTGCACGTTTAACTGTTTGAAGATCGAAATAATAATAGCTTCTCAGTAAAAAAAAAAAAAAAAACACCAATGAATCTCTGGCACTAAACTAGCAAATCTACTGAGCACAAAAGTGCTGAACCTGCTGAACAGCTACTGCACTAAATTAACTTCAGAACTTTCAAACTCCTAACCTGCTGATTCCAGTAACTTTCTGCCATGACTTTTTGTGGAGAGAATTTTTACTCAAATAAGGCTGGAATATCCCTGTCTGCGTGTAATGTTCTCTTTCTATCTCTCTTGTCTCCCTTCTCTCTCTCTCTTGTCTCCCTTCTCTCTTTCTCTCTCTCTCTCTGATACACACACTGTAACCTAGTTTTGTCCCGGCAAGAGAGAGATCAAGACGAGTGACAGCACTGCTGCAGCTTGCGTTTTTTAATTGGCTTCTGCGGCCTGTTCAAGAAGAAAAAAGAAAAGGAGAGAATTGAGAGAAAGACAAATGAAAGAGGAGAAATAAATCAAACAGAGAGTGGGACATCACCTCAGACAGATATCACAGACGCTTGGGTAGTTTAATATGATCTGCACAAACAATTTCATCCACATCCGCCTGTGTGCATTATAATACAGCAGTGCAGCATGAGAACACAGATGTACTCTTGAGTGTGTCTAGAAAATAAGCACAGATTTCTCACAGCGATATTCATATAGTGTGGTGTTAAGGGCAAATCACAGTTCATCTTTAAAGCCAAACAAAACAAGCTACAGTGCTGCTGCTGACTTTGGGACAAACTAGACTGTATTCACGTAAAGTTATGATATTAGTTATCAGGGTTTATGGCAATGAGTGAGTGATTATTTGTCATTGTGAACACAGAACGGCACATGGTGCACCACAATGAAATGTGACCTCTGCATATGACCCATCCACAATGGAGCAGTGGACACCTTTTGGCAGCACCTGGGAAGCAGTGCTTAGGGACTGTACATTGCTCATGAGTAACTCAGAGTTACCTTTACTGGTTCAGTACCAGCAACTTTCCGACCAACTGCCTAACCGTTATGCTACCAGCTGCCAGAAACTGGTATATGGTACGCTATGTGTATTATTTTGGGAGCCAGGTGTGTTATATTTTGTAAGAACCAGCATGAAATGAGAGTTCATTTTGGATATACGTGGCTTAATTTGTAGTTTGCAATAGTTTTCCAAATATATTTAGGAATTCAATTTGCTGAATGTCTATGGCGTGGTGCAATTCAATTGGAAAAAAGTTCAAATGCTATGTTTCCCATCTAAAAAAATAAGCTAAGAATCTATCTATATAACCTGCCCAAACCCCTAACAAGCAAGCCCAGGGCGACAGTGGCAAGGACAAACTCCCTCTAGTAGGAAGAAAGCTTAAGAGGAACCAACCACCTCATCCTCCTCTGGGCGACCAGGTGCATGAACATTTAATACATAAGTCAGCATTAGTTCAAGATTAATTTTTAATTAGTTATTTTTAAAGTAGTGAAGATATAAAAATAGTCCAAAAGACGCTTTCAAATCCCAAGCAACATTTCGGCAACATTAAGCTAAAATTAGCTCAGTTTTAAATTTGGATTCAGTTCAAGTCCATAAAGTCCAAAAGAGGTCCGCTGGTTCCAGATGATGGAGTCTCTGATTTTATACGCATCACACATCATTTTTAAAGAAGTGAAGATATAAAATAGTCCGAGGGACTCTCACAAATCCTGAGTCACTGCTGGGGCTGCTTGCTAAGCTCCACCCAGCAACATAAAGCTAAAATTAGTTAATATGGGATGACCAATATTACATTGGTCATCCCATCCCATCATCCCATGCTGATTATTCAAAAAAAGGCAAAGCAGGCTGTGAAAAAAAGCAACTTTGTGAATTACTCCAGTACAGCACAGATAGCAACGTCGACCAGAGAGCGGCACTTGTGACCTTGACAAGCATCTGAGGTCAGAGGTTAGAGGTTAAAAGCTACCGTTCAATTGAATCACAATAATCACGGAGACTGTATAACAGCTAAATTTCAGGCAGAACAAATGGCCTCCCAGACTGCGTCATATATTAGAGCAATGTTTTTATTATCATCTCAGTTTCAGCCAAGCCAGTCAAAGTGGTGTCACTGGATTTCATGCAAATGAAGCCATGAGTACATCAGCCTTTGTTCAGCAGGGAAAAATATGAACAACAATGAAGTATTAATACTGGGCGTGTTTGTGTGCGTTTGTGTGTGTGAGTGGGAGGAAGAGAAAGCAGATTATTCTAACAGCAGATCAGAGAGAATATCCAACATGACCTCCATTCTTCCCTTCTTGCCTCTCTCTCTTGCTGTTTTTTTGAATGACATTATTGTGTTGCTCGGTTTCGTTTGGTCTTTGGGTTTTTGTGCAAGAAAGTTCTCGACGTCTCTGTCCTCTTTGATTCTTCATGGGGCTTGTATCAGTCTAATGCGAATCAGTTGCTTAAAAAAAGTTGCTAATTTGCTCCCTCGAGAACTTTATATAACTTTGTTCCATTTGTTCCTGCATAGGAGAGGGAGGAGAGGGAGGAGAGGGAGGGAGAGAGAGAGTCTGGGCTTGGTTCAGACATTTAAAACACACCAACAAGTACGACAAGACCTTAATAGTGACAGTTTAACACACATCACCAGAGCACCAACTCATATAACAAATCCCTGTCTTTCACTCACTTTCTTTCTCTCTCTCACACAGACACACACTCGTAGTCTGGGAGTTAATTATGCCCACTGGTCTTTTTCAAGTGTCAGGAGAGTGTAGCGAGAGAGAGAGAGATCGAGACAGAGAGAGATAGAGAGAGAGAGAGATTGAGACAGAGAGAAGGAGAGATCGAGACAGAGAGAGAGAGATCGAGAGAGAGATCGAGACAGAGAGAGATAGAGAGAGAGAGATCGAGAGGAGATGGGACGAGGACAGAGAGATGGGAGATGGGGACAGGAGAGATGAGAGAGATGGGGACGAGAGATGAGGAGGAGATGGGGACGGAGATAGGACGGAGATGAGAGGTAGAGATGGGGACAGGGAGGATGAGAGAGATGGGACAGAGATGGGACAGAGATGGGGAGATGGGAGAGGATGGGGCAGAGATGGGGGGTCGGCGAGGACAGAGATGGGAGGTCGGGACAGAGAGGATCGAGACAGAGATGAGAACGAAGAGGGCGAGGCAGAGATCGAGACAGAGATCGAGACAGAGAAAGCGAGAGATCGAGACAGAGACAGAGGAGGGATAAAGGCGGATGGATTAAGTAAAGGGTTATTGTCATAGCATCTGGTAGCATAGACATCTCTCCTCGCTGCCTCTCTTTTACTTTCTTTGTCATTTATATTCGCTGGTGTAAGTGCACCGTGTGATTTAGTTTCAACAGCAATCTGAATTCAGGTTGCTGTTTCCTCCCTGATTCATCATCAACTACAGCATAAGGCAGTAAAAACTTTATTATTATTATTATTGTGAGAGAGTGCCCGGGGGACATGTGATAATGTTTACCACTCTTCATGTCTGGACTGTTTGCCATTGTATTGTTCTTTTAATATTCAGCTTGTGTGACTGTACAAGTACCCACATACACACACACACACAGGCACAAGGCCAGTCTACTCTGAATCTAACCAAGTTTCCCAATTGGAATGCATTAGAATGCATATGAGCAAAAGCACAAATAGTTGGTGTAAGAGGTTAAAAATGTACTCTCTTGAAATCCAACAAATTTTACATGAGATCTGGTGTGTGTGCGTATTACGAGTCCTGCTGTGCTATTCCCTGTGTTGTCCCCCCACACACACACACCCCAAGCTCTCGCTGCTCCGCCCCCCGTCTCCCTGACAGTGAGACTCTTGGACAAACTTTGTCCCATATGGACACACATGTCCATCTGCCCTGTCAATGCCCGCTCCTCTCGGCCCTCCCTCGACTTGTTCTGTCTCACTTTCTTTCCTGCATCTCTCCTACTCTCTCTCTCTCTCTCTCTCTCCCTCTCTCTCTCTCTCTGACCGGCACCCTGAGTCTGGCTGGTCTTGGTCTGGATTTTGATTTGTGGAGGTTTTGTGGCGTGCGATCAGGTGGACAGCCTCCAGGCCGTCCCACTGTGATGTCAGAGCAAAACTTAGTCAGAGAAACCTGGGTGACAATATGTCATGGTGCAAATTGCTGTGTGTGTGTATGTGTGTGTGCATGTGGGGTGCGTGTGCCCAAGCATTTACAAACATGTGAACTGTTTGTCTCCTAGCGGGGCCATTTGCTGTAGTACACACACTGGGGAAAATGCTTCAAGCTGTCTCCGCAGTCTTTGTGTGCTTTTTCGTAACCTTTTGACACATTTTGCTTTTGACGACACTTGCTGCAGTGTAACAGTTTAACAGACTGTATTTGCAGTGTTTCCTCCTGCCATCGCTCTTGTAGCACTATGACCAGGGTGAAGTAGACTAACATCACCATGAGTAACACAGAAGGATACTCACACAGAGCGTTTGTCTGTTGCTTTCAGTCCTCGTCCAGAAAGATTTGGCGACAGTGAGATTCTGCGGTAGAGGCAGCTTTCTGATGAAACAAAAGCCAAAAAGCTCTAGCTGTCATTTCTGTCACCACACAAGGGAGAGAAAGCCACAAAGATCCTGTCCAAACACCTCTCTCTCTCTCCACCCCCTCTCTCTCTCTTACTCTCTCTCTCACCCCCACCCTCTCTCTGACCCCCCTCTCTCTCACCCTCTCCTCTCTGCCTTCTCTCACCCTGACCCCCTCACCCTCTCTCTCCTCTCTCACCCCCCCTCTCTCTCTCTCATCCTCTCTCTCTGAGCCCCCTCACCTCTCTCTTCTCTCTTTCTCTTTCACCCCCTCTCTCTCGCTCACACAAAAGGTTTTTTAATTAGTTGCTTTGTTGTATTATCTCAGTGGTATTAAAATATGGTCATATGCACATCAGCATATGCACAAGTTGATGTGTGTGGTTGGTGTGTATGTGTGTGCATATGTCTGGGTGATAAACTGGCATGCATACAAACACACCACACACGTACAGGTGTTAACGCATCTCTCTTTTACACACACACACACACACACACACACACACACAAACACCTGCTGGTCCTACCTTGTCAGACACTCCTCCTTATCTCATCCATCAGCTCAGTGAAGCAGGCACTGTGACGTATCTGTAGTGAGTGCAGCTGTTTGATCACAGCAGAGATGAGACAAAACTCACCTTTAAAGTCCTTTAAACTACATGCTTTCTCTACCTTTCTCTGACCCTAACTCTAGAACAAGTTCCCCCATTTCACTACAACACTTCTTTTCTCCTCTAAAAGCTTTACAGGGCCCCACTGCTCCTTCACGAATGCGTCAAATGCAGAGGTCACATTTCGTTGTGGTGCACTTTGTGCTGTGCTGTGGTGTGTTCACAATGACAAGTAATCTCTCACTTTCATTGATATCTATCATAGAAAATGAATGAAAATGAAAATGAATAGTGCCACAATGACCAATGGCATTATCTGAACAGTTCCTCTCTCTCTGTGTTACTATGCAGGCAACAACCTTTTTAGCAGACAGAATTTCAGGTCGGTCTTTGCAGTGTGTGTGTATATGTGTGTGTTTGCCAGTGTCTGTGCAGGAGCTAGTAGCAGACTGACATCTCAGAGTTTTCTGTGGAGTCAGGACCAGTCGGATTTGCTCATTTAGCAAACACAGCGCATGGCCATTTCTGTTCTGAATCTTCCCACAGTACTTTGCTGCGGGCCATTAATCACTTGCTGCTTTTTCAATCCACACATCTGCAGCACCTCACCTCCACCTGCAGCTCACAGCAGCAGCTGTACAGAGAGAGAGAGGGTTAATGCAGCATTAGTTTAGTCTTCATTCTTACCCTCAGTATTTTCCTGATAAAAAACACACCAACAAGCAGGAAAAACTATATATTTATATAATATATATGTTACTTTAAAATAAAATAAAGCATTAATCTAGTCATACTTGTCTTTTAATGCCTCTAATGAGTAGTAGACACACACACACACACATTTACACCCACACATACACACATAACTATGAACAATGAGCATAAACCCGTCTCAGACATGCTCACTGGATCCAGGCTCATCTTTAATGCATAGAAAGGCAGTGACTGAGACAGGGCATCATTTTGCCAGAGCTGGAGCAGAATAACAAAGCTCCACCCCATCACGCCTCACCGGTCATTCATTCTACCTGTTTGTATCATCGAAACACAACACACCAATCCGAACCCTGATATCTGCTAGCAAGGAGCATGATCTTCGTAGATGGCTATCTTGAGACCACGCTCCATCCTCTCACAGTTCACCCTGTAATCGTTCAAAAGTAGCAATAATGATGTAAATATTTCAAAATCATGACCATGCATCTGCCAGGAATACTGTACATCACCAAAGCTCAAAGAGACAATTGTGTTTTTACCCAATTGTACCTATATTGGACAACAGTGCAAAATATACACTTTAAATGGCAAAGTATGAAAAATGAAAAATACCAGATTTTTGCTTGCAAATGTTAACTGTTAAAATCTGTTCTTTTGAATGCAGCTGAATGGAATGTAGCAATCTTAGGGAGAGACTGACAGAACGTTTCCCGACTGAGACCCCTCTGAAAGCTGAAAAAGATTCCTTGCAAGCCAAAAAGAATATTTCCAACTTTAGTGTATATGTAGTCTGAATACAGTGTGGTGAAACCTCTTAAAAGATTTTCTGCAGAACTTTCTGATAGAAGCCTTACGACTTAAATTCACTTGCTGTTGACTGTGTTCGCATAATTATACACAGTTGCATTGCGCATGGTTTTGTTGATGTATTTGCTTCTGTGTGCTTGTCTGGCAGGGTTTTACCTCTTGACACCATTTGAGGGAAGTCTGTCGAGTGGAACAATCAGATCTGAACAGGACAAGTATAAGAATCTTCAGAAAAACTGCCCACTGTTTTGTTCTGGGTGCCCTGCGACTGCATTTAGTGCCAGATTAAATGCAAAAGTGTTTAGTCTTCTTTCAGCTGTTACACATGCAGAAATAAGGCTTGCTGGAAAAGCGGAACCTGATCTCTATCTAGATGTGATGCGGAGGCTGCACTTCAGATCTATCTGGATATTATTCAGATATGAAATACATGTCAGTAGCAGGTGTAAAGTGAGGCGTAGAACTGAATAACACAACTACACTGATTTAACACACAGGCACCACACTCTGATGTCTCTTTACGGCCCCGATTATACTGGACCAGCGGCTGCAACCTCCTGCCTCTTTTCCCAGCAAGCATTATTTATCCTAAGAGCATTCCGAAATACTTAAGCGGGAGCCAGCGATTTATTCCGAACATTCCTAGACATAGATGAGGCTTGTGGTTTTTCTCCTCCCCTCCTCTCCATCACTCCTTCTCTGCTTTCTTCCTGGAGGCAGAACGAGGGATGAATTTTTCATGAAGGTGGAGGGGAGCGAGGGAGGGAAAGGAAAAGTGCGTAAAAATGAGACTGCATGGTTTCAGGCCTGGGGCGCTTCAAAGCCCTTTCGGAATAAAAAGAGGCTCCACGTTAGATTTGTTTATGGAAGAGAAATTATGTTCTGCATGAGGATGGAAAAGGGAAATGCCTGGTGAATTTATTTTCAGACAAAGCGAAAGGAAACCCATTTCCCATGTGCGCATACTCACTGGAAATGGGTAGTTTGGTCAACGTTGTCATTTTGAACAACTCTACCGCAACACTATTCACTTTTGTTTCACCGAGGATCTCTATTTCACGTCCCATTTGTCATTTTCTCCACTGTATTTATCATTCATATCTCAGTTGTCATTGCCCTCTTGGTTTACAGTTGTTAGGTTTGAGTCTCTGAGGAGGACAAACTAGCAGAATTTAATCAGATTTGGTGTGAAAGTCATGCATGTTTGATTTAGCTTCTATAACTCGTGGAAAACATGACTGAGAAGCCAGAAACGAGAGACTGCACTCCTTATGCACGCCAACATTTTCTGTATTGACTCATCAGAGTTTGCACATGAGGACCAACTGAGACAGAATCACTATGAGTCTGATTTCGTGCGTAAAAAATGTTTTATTAAAGTTTGATATTAATGATTTTACTAATCAAATACACAGATATACAGGTTGAACAGCTTGTGTAATTCTGGCTTACTGCAAGGTTGTTGTAATTAAAACACTAAACTCATGAATATATAAAAGATAAAACAAGCAATGTAAAAGTAAAGCAACAAACAAAAGTGAAAAGTAAGAAAAGACTGCAGATCTCCTACAGTCTGGTTTAATCTGGTCCTATGTGATGACATCTGTCTTAGACACTCACTGTCTGATTTTCATCCCAGGTTGGTGTGCTTAGGTTCAAAGTTGTTCCAAGCTGTGGTTGGAGCAGCTGCAGCCTGGTGTAGATTGGTCCTGTCTTGTCAGGTTTGGTTTCCTCTAACCAGTCTTGTGTGTAGTTTTGATCTGGTTTGCTGATTTTTAGTCTGGTGAAGTCTGGTCATGTCTTGTCAGGTTTGGTGTCCTCTGGCCAGTCTTGTGCGGTCTTGTTCAGTCTGGTTAGTCCTATGTAATCTAACAGCACTTATAGGATCTGAGTGCAGATCTGAGCACAGCATTCTCCTCATAAAGCTCTTTAATAATGTTTATGTAGCACAAGTGTAAATGTCGAAGCAAAACTTTTTAATTCATGAGGCCATAACATATAGCAAATATACCTTCTCACTATCTGATGATATGATATTTTTGATTTTTGCACTGAATTTCCTATGTTTAAATGAGCAGTTTCATTCTCATCCAAGCATTCTACTCACATGAACAACACCAGAGCAACACGTCACCACCGTCTCTGGCATTAGGGTTTTTATAAGGCTTCATCTCAGAGTTTAGAACTTAGTGTTCTCATTTAGAACAACTTCTGTCTTTACCGACGTTCAGTTTGGTATTTACCGTCTTAATAATGCACACAAGTTCAAACGAATTCATGCGGGAAAGCAGACGACAGAGTGAGCCTGACATTTCCACTGTTTGTGGGTGTTTGAGGAAATGTTTGCGCCTCTGAACAAAAGCCATTGCAAAGCTGCTCAATACGGTATGGAACGCCAAAGATGCTTTATGCTATTTTAAGATAAGAAGCCACCTGTAAAAGTTTAAAAGGAGGGTGTGGGAGGTTGGGGACATTCTTGGCCCAAATTAAAAATCTGTGCAGTATGTTAATGTTTCTGTTGGAAATAGAGGAAATGTCTTTGCTCTCTGACAGCAAACATCCCTGCTAAGAAAACCTCCCCTTCCAATTTGGGCATGAATATTTCATGGCCTCTAAAGGTTACTTATGGACAATACCATTTATAATTTATCAGGTGCGAAAAGCCTAATCTAAGCCTCTGACTTTTAGTTTTGTAGGCACCTCAATAATGCATGGCTTTCTTTTAAGCTCTGAATGTATTTACTTTTGAATAATTCATTGTTTGTTTTGGTAGAGCGTATTTGGTAATTAGCATCCTTCACCTAGCCTTTTTCCCTAAATGCAGCTCTGAAGAAATGACAACATTGATTGAGTTATTATATACTGACACTTTTAGAAGTTATCACCGCCTGGCCTGAGGCCGAGTCACCTCCATATACAGTAAATCACACCAAACCCATTCACGTCAGTCTTGTGGAATTATCTACAGCTGTTACTACAGCCCCACACACCTCCACCTTTTCTATTGCAACTACACCTCTTTAAACAAGGGTTTCATTTCAGTAATTATGCACTGTGCTGTTAGGACAAAACCTGTTGAGATTAAAAAATATAATAAAAACAATGGGCCTCGTCTATGGTTTTAGGATCAAGCAAACCCCCACTAAGTAAAAACAGACATGCAATCAAGTTTGTGTAATGGTCCTCCAATAGTTACTAGAACAAATCTTAAAATAGAAAACGAACATAAATGTCAGATTCTTCATATAAACCGTGTAAATGGGTTTTAATGGCTTGAGCCTGATCGTCTCCAGTACTGGGGTCAGAACGGGAAGGCTTTAAATAGACAGTAAACGTCAACAAACATATGCACGCAGCACATCAACATCACCAATAGAATCTCGCCCAAGAATCTCAAACAAATTCCACCTAAACATAACACAATTTCAACACCAAACACATAAATAAACAAAGAACAAAAACACTGTGTAGGTCTACGTGGAAGAAATACGGCAGAATAATTATGCAGATAATATGTATTTTTTTGGTGAACATGATTTTTTTTATGTTCTGCTGTGTTGCATCTTCCTTTATTCTGACCCAGTAACATGATGCTGATTCCACAGTAATCTCACAAGTGTTACCTTTATAATGCGACCAAAAGCATAAAAATAGATATTGTGGTTGCTGAGATATACACGTTATTTTATATGATCTTTTTTAGAGCAAAAAGCTGTAAGACAGTCTCAGGGCTTAACAGGTTAAAAACATTTTATTAAATAATGATTGGTGATTATATTTGTACTTCTCAACAGAAATATTACTATTAGATTATGTAATAGATGTCACTTTTGAGGACCGTATTACCGTATTGAAGGTGGTTCACATTCCAGATTGTGCGATTTATAAATACTAATTTTCAATGCCGTTTTGTAGTTCATTTGAATGTTTGACTGTGTTGATATGTTTACGTGAGTGATTATTTGTCATTGTGAACACAGTACAGCACACAGTACACCACAACCAAATGTGACCTCTGCTTTTGCTCCATCCGTGAAGGAGTAGTGGGCAGCAGACATGGGCAGCTCCTGGGGAGCAGTGCTCAGGGACGGTACCTTGCTCATGAGTATGTCAGTGGTATCTTTACCAGTACCTTTTCGGGACCAACTCCCTAACCTTTGCGCTACCAACTGCCCCAAGATATGTCCAAGAGTATGATGGAATGTAACCTATAAAGTTTCTCCAAGAAAGATAAGCAGAAAAAGCCCGGTAAGTAAGGTTCTAAAAGTGATTTTTCTCTAACAGGGTGAGAAGTGAGGCAGAAAGCCCAGACATGTCCTCACTGGAGTTTTAGTGCAGTTAGTGGAGCTGAAGGTTCTAATCTAAAGCTGAGCCTCTCTCTCTCTCTCTCTCTCTCTCTCTCTCTCTCTCTGACCCACAGCACTGAGAGCTTTCAAAGAAACGTTCAGCAAGGAGGAGCTATGTGAAAGATGATGAAGAAGAAGGTAGATACATTCTGTTCCTCCCTCAATGTCCACATTACACCTTCCAAATCCTGCAGATCCACCTAGTCAAAATGACAAAACACACACATATACACCTCTTTCACTCTCTCCCTCTCTCTCTCTCTCTCCCACTCATGTGTCAGGTCCATTGTATCTAGCATGGGAGGTATCAGTCAAACAGCAGCATCAATATGGCTGCCACTCTCTTCTCTCCAGCCATAAAACAAAGAGCAATGTTAGAACAAGAGCTACAAAGAGGATGATTTGTGTGTGTATGGGTGGGTTGGCGAGCGGATGTGTGTGTGTTTGTGTGTGTGTGTGTGTATGTGTCCCTGGCCTTTTCTCAGTAAAACTGGCCGCCTGTTCAAGTTACGACGTGTAACCTTGGAGATTAAATTAGGGGCAAAAATAGCAGCGGTTTTACAATGGACTCTGAAACACTGAGTGTGTGTGTATTTGTGTGTGTGTGTGTGTGTATGTGTGTGTGTGTGTGTTGGTTTGGGGGTGTTATTAGAGTCTCACACACACAGGAGGGATGGGAACGGTAGAAAGAGGTTGAATGAAGGAGACGGTGGGAGAAAGAGGGAAAGAGATGTGCTTGAGTGGATAAAAGAATAGAGTTGGCGGTTGGGTAAATACACATTTTTCTTTACTACATCAGGACATATTTCATGACAGAAAATGGCTCTCACGCCATTTTATTCCTGATGCATCTGTGACTCACTCTCTCTCGCTCTCTCTCTCCCCACTCTCTAGCATTTAGGTGTCAACTTTGGGGACATTTCTATCCCCAGAAGAATGTAGTCAGAGACGAGTGAGAGATTATTAGTTAGACCTCATGCTGGTATATCCTTCCCTCAGCACACACATACACACACATACACACAGATATACAAATACACACACACACACACACACACAAGGTGCAGTGTGGTGATAATTTTGTTTATACCCAGCTCTCCACAGTCTCTCGCATTAGTAAAGGTTAGAAAGACAGAGTAAATGTCAGTAGTGATAAGAAGGTGCATGTAGTTGTGTGTGTGTGTGTGTGTTTGTGTGTGTTTGTGTGGATTTCTTACACCAGTGCTGTGCCTATGGAGTAAACAATTCCATCATAGAGATGAAGCCAAATGTCTGTGTGGTGTGTAGGTAAGTGTACTCACTCAAAACACACACACATCTTCCTCCTGTCATCTGAAAACTGCTTTTTCATTACTGAAACCAGATGTTGCAGCTTAGATCAAATATATCATCCATATTAGCAGAGATTAGAAATGGTTAAAAGAGATTTCAATATTGAATAACTAAAACATGATGAATCATATTATTTATAGTTCTTTTTGATGGCCCTCTAGTAGAGCTGAACAATTCATGTCTCACATAGGGTGTTGGTGGCCTAGTGGTAGGACACTATCATGTTTTTAGCCTTTGGACCAAGAGGTTGTGGGTTTGAATCCGACCTCTGGTGTTACCAACACTGGGTCCCTGAGCAAGACCCTTAACCCTAAGTTGCTCTCAGGGGGAACTGTCGCTGAAATGAGGAAATGTCGTTCTGGATAAGAGCGTCTGCTAAATGCTCTATATGAAAATGAATCACCTGGATTCATTAAATTACTCATGAGTCACGAATCTGAGGTCTCCATCAACCCCAATCCATCGAGTCCTAACTACACCATGACTAAAATATAAACCCCATCACGTACATACGTCTTATAATCGTTTCAAACTCATTACAAGGTCAATACAGTCATAATGTACAGTTCGTTTGCAGCACCACACTCAAAAGAGGGATCTCATGAACTTCCTACACAGCTGAATCCTTTTTGTAGACTACGGGACTCGTGTCAGTCGAATCAGTAGCGCAGCGCGAAGTACACACAGTCATAAGTGAATCTGTCGGTTAACTTCCTCTACAACCGGAAACATACAGCCGAATCTGAAATGCACACACAAGCAGGTCAGTGCTCCTCAAAGCACATGCAGTCATGAGCGAATTCCTCTAGTGCCTCTTGAAAAGAAATATTTGCCACTCTGGTAGCTTTATCTTGATACTTTGTCATTTATTTGGAAGTGCATTTATTCTCATCACAAGCCAAATGGAGACTTTCTTCTATGAAAGCCAAGCGATTCAGCTGGCGATGTGGCAATACTGACTCAAGTGACTCAGACACCCGGATCAGTTTAGTGAGTGACTCAGAGAGAGCCAAATCCTAAAAAGGAGCTCAATATTACAGCTCTACTTTCTAATTTATTGGGTGCCTATGAAAGTAAAAGTGAGTGATTATTTGCAATTGTGAACACACCACAGCACACAGTGCACCACAACCAAATGTGACCTCTGCATTTGACCCATCCGTGAAGGAGCAGTGGGCAGCTGACATGGGCAGCTCCCGGGGAGTAGTGCTTGGGGACGCTACTTTCCTCATGAGTACCTCAGTGGTACCTTTACCGGTCCAAGATTCAAACCTTCCGATCATGAGGCCGTTACACAACCCTAACCGTTATGCTACCAACTGCCCCTTATGCATTCAAGGGGTGAAAATGTCTGGTTACAAGATTAAAGTACGCCATCATTTTTTAAAATTCCAGTTAAAAATCTTTTTAGAGTTGGATCTGATTGTTTGAATGCATATGAATAATTCTTGTCTGCTTAAAAAACTTTTAAAACTTAGTTTTGTTTTGTAATTGGGACTGTTCCCTCATTATTCATTAAGTTTAGGAACATGTTAGTATCGCTAGTGTCACTAATATAAACTAAAGTAAAAATCTCACATTTTAATTTGACAACTTGTTAAGGTCTGTTCTAACAGATGGTGCAATGTAATTTTAAAAAGAATGTCCTTAACATTTCTTCAGTAAACTTTTGAGGTTCAAGGTTCAAGGTTCTTTATTGTCATCAGTCGCTTTATATAAAGTGTATAAAGTGTGATGAGACAGCGTTTCCCCAAGGACCCGGTGCAACATATATTAACACTGAACATTACATTCAACAGGACAAAAGGTGCAAAGCAACAGAATAAATACAGTACAGTACAGTATTTAAACAAGTATTGCTTTGTGTAGGTTTTTCGAGGCACATTGGCAGCATCAGCAACTAAACAGCTTTAAACAAATAAAGTGCAAGAACATTACAATACAAAAACAATCACAATAAATAGACAGAACAATAAATACAATAAATACAGATTAAATGTAGAATTGAGGACATCATTGAAAGAAAGGAGAATTTACAGTTATTGCATTAACACTAGTGCATTTGAGTGAGCCTGATGTAAACAGTAGACAGTAGGTATGTAAAGTGCAGGTGTGAGGTAGTTTGAGCATATGCAATGAGGTATTTTAAGAGAGCTCTGATATTAATGTGCGTTCAGAGTCCTGATGGCTTGTGGTATGAAGCTGTTACACAATCTCGAGCGTTTCTTATATGAGATGAGAGGTCTCTGAGCGCTCTAATCGACTTACAGAAATAGCATTTCTGTTCAGAATAAACCGAAATTAAATAAAATGTTAATTCTTGCATATTAGAGTGGACAAAGACTTGTTTGTAAAACCTGCCACTAGACAACGTGGCAGCATTGTGTGTGTCTCGGTCAGTGATTTGATTTCACATTCATAAGCAGCAGCAGAAGTGGAGTGTGGAGCGCTCTGTGAGGTTAAGGTTAGGGACGCAGTTAGTTTTCCAATACACTCATGCATATGAAATCCACTCATTACAATTCTGACATACTGGAGTTGGACATCCTCTTACAGTGTAGTACTCAAGCTCAAGTTCAGTAATGTAGTGATTATTTCCTTAGGCTTTAGCTTCAAGGGAAGATGCGGAACATGGCTACATGGTAATGGTGGGTGTGACTGACACGGCTACATCCACTCAGTCTTTAAACTTTTATATTTAACTAACATCTCGAATGAGTATCTTGTTCTCGCTCTTCCTCTCTGTGTTTCCCCCCCAAATGCGCTCTTTTAAGAGGTGTCCGGGAGTTCTGAAAAAGCCATAAAAAACTTCAAAGGCCGGCAAGGATGAGATTCGCGTCGCTATCGATTGCCGCGCCAATGGATCTTTTGAGAGAGGCCGGCGCAGTCATAAATCATTAATGCATAATCACGCGGCCCAAATGAAACGATCATAGCGCCCATCGATCCCGGCGTACAAACAAAATGAACAAACGTTTCATCTCTTCAGCAGGAAGGAGGGAAGTTTAAGGGGGGAGGGGGGTGGCAAGCGGAGGACGAGTCTGCAGTCTAAATAGATTTTATGGTTTTAAATAAAGTCCAGGGCCTGAGAGAAAGGCTGAGGTGACAACGAATACGAGGGATCACAGTAGAAGGGGGGGAAAAAGAGGGCAAGCATCTCTCAGGTTTACAGCTCAGAGCTGTGTACTCTTATATTGGGTGTGTGTGGGAGATGGTAGAAAAAGAGTTCATGTGTGTGTTTGTGTATTATTAGTATGTGTGCCACACAGTGTTGGGGAGTAACGGAATACATGTACCGGCGTTACGTATTTAGAATACAAAATATGAGTAACTGTATTCCGTTACAGTTACCGTTTAAATAGGTGATAATTAGAACACAGTTACTTTGTTGAAATAAATGGATTACACGGCGGTCTTTTCCTGTTTCATATGTTAGGCTATCCCCTCTCTATCCCCTCTCTAATTTTGGTAATTCCACGCATTGCGAACAAAAACACACAATAAGAGGCTCTAATGTAAGCGTCCTGTTAATGTTGGTGGCGTCATTTACACAATGGACCCGGAGCCAGCACAACAGAGCCAGCAGTGCCCGGGCAGGAATGCATTTCTTACTCTGAAATTTCGTCTTCGCTCCTCAACAGTATATTGTCCATTCAGAGAGATTTGGGCTTAACAGCCAATTGGTAGAGAAAAACAAACAAGAATTTGCAGGATGTGATTGCTACATTCATGTAGTTATAAAAAGCATGACAATATATTAAGTAATCCAAAGTATTCAGAATACGTTACTCACATTGAGTAACTTAACGGAATACGTTACAAACTACATTTTGGGGCATGTATTCTGTAATCTGTAGTGGAATACATTTTAAAAGTAACCTTCCCAACACTGGTGCCACATTTTTTAACCAATGTAAGGTCCAAATGGCCCTGGTATTTTAGCAAAAGACAAATAACAGACACTGTGTGTGTGTGTGTGTGTGTGTGTGTGTGTGTGTGTGTGTGTGAGACTTAATTTATCTGCACTTTCTCTCACTCTCATGCCTGTTTAAGTTTATCATTATCATCTGCAGCCTAATTGGTGTCTGAGATGGCTTTACGCGTGAGTGTATTTGCTGATTAGGATTCTGTGTGTGTGTGGTTGATACTCCTGCAGGCTATAAAGCCTTAGTAAAGCTCTCTGAAAGGCAGGGTGATGTCAAGACTTGGACCTAGAAGCCACACAGATCTCAACCATGGCAGGCTGCTGGAGCCACCAGGGATTAGAAATGGTTCAGGAAACCAAAGCTGAAAAATAACTTTGTTTTACAGAACATACAATTGGAGAACATTGCTTTCATGTGAGATATTTATTAGATTTTTTTTATAACCCAATCTGGAAGCTGTAGTACATCACGTTCAGTTTTATAGACGATGTGTGTGAAAAATCAGACCTAACAAGCAGTCAGGTTTTTAATGGGGGAAAACACTGGCAACTGAAAATGTTGTTTCTGATGGTTTTGCTTTTCAACCTGCTGTTTTTCCTCTTAATGGAGACTGGAGAAAGCTTTTCTCTTTAAATCGTTTCCCTGAGCTTTGTGTGGTGGTGGTGGAGTGTCAGGCTTTAATGGAGACAGGAAGAGAATAGCAGTCAAATCAAGACTTAAATACCTTCTGATGTCCGTCACTTCATAAGTAACGTGATTAGCAGTCTGCCCCTGAGGGATACTGTTGAGTTCCATCCAGGGCCATTGTTCTTAGTTCATCTCTCATCTATTTTTCTCTCTGCCTTAATATATTCTTTAAACTTGAAGGTTTGATTAGTGACCATCGTTAGTGACTTTTCCATGCTCATGTGTGTGACAGAGGATTTGGGATGAGGATGAGGATGAGGGTCGTACACATTCAAAACTCTGTTCATCCAGGTGCATATTTCTTTCTCACGGATTTTCTCTCTCTTTGACAATAACTTTTTCTCTCGTATCACATAGAAAATGGAACATTGATGTTTAGATAAAAGCAAAACTCAGGCAGGGGTCACATGGTCAAGTGCACAGTCAATGTCACACTAAATAAAATATGACTCTGCAGGGTGAAACCAGTCACTTGTCTCAACAGAGGTTTCCGAGAAAAATGACCATTTATGTTGCGTGGGGTAAAATTTTGGATTTTTTGTTTTTAGTGTTTTGAAACAGTGGAAGGTCTATGCTGTACTGTTGTGAATAAATTTCGCTGAAAAACGTGCCCTTTCCATCCTAAAAACGTGACTTTCTTGAGGTGAGGAATTAAATTCCAGCAGAATGTTAAAAGTTTCTGTTTTGACCGCTCTACTTCAATATTTACGGTAAATCCACTCGTTGACTAGCGTGAAGATATTTCTCCGGAATCCATCTTTGTCTCCCGAGTTCAGTTAACCTAACACAGGTAGGCTATCCGTGTGGCTGTGAATGCAGCGTAGGCTACCGTAAATGCAAACGTAGCCGCGACCGCACCAAGCGTTTGTGAGTGCTATGGCGATAGTCAACTTCAAAGGCAGATTTCTCCGTTTCTCACTTGCCATGACAGGAGAAACCCAACTCCTTTGAATGTTGATATCTCAGTCACATATCGTCTGATTCATCTGATATAGGTATCGTTTTGAAGGTTGATTTATGCCCTTTCATGAAAGCATAATAACTTAATTTTGAAAATTTGAGAGAAGCGACTGGTTTTGCCATGGTGGGTCACAAATGTACATATGTTTCTTATGCTCTTCCTCGCCATTGCTGAAGCATCCTCATAGGACACATACTTCTCACGCAAACCTTTTGTTTGACTAGTGTTAGTTTGTCACAGGAGTCCCTGTTTTTCAAAACTGACTTGTCAACAACATTGTCTTCATTATTTACGAACCCCGACTGAATTTGTCTGGAGACCATGTGTGCAGAAAGTCCACTCTTATCTGGAACCGCTGCTCCTCTTAAACCTTGAACAAACTGCACCTGCTCTGGTGTACTGAAGCACCTTCTGTAATAGAGGGCATGGCTTTAACCATATTTCGAAAGAATTAAAGTAAAATTTGCGATGTTGTTTGCTTGTTTGCAAATGTTATGTTCGTCTACAAGTTTAATTTCCTATTACAAATATCAAATTCATAGCAAAGCTCAGCATGAAAAGAATCAGTTATTAAAAATGTGTTAAATATTTTAAAAATGTATTTACACTTTTTTGGAAACTGATGAATCAGATTTTTTAATCCTATCCTGCAGATTTTACTGGAAACCTTACAGTGACTTTAAGAGTAATTTTATATGAACACATTAATGCACTTACATTTATGGCATTTGGCAGACCTTAGTATACAGAGAGAATCAGGCTGGAACCACTGACCTCATGGTTTATAGAGATGTACTTTATTGCTGTTCACTCACATAATAAAAAAGCTAATAGGAAACTACTGACCCTGGCCATGAAAATATATGCAACATATCATACCAGCTGACCAATTTAAAGCCATGTTGGTTTTTCTAAGGCGTACCATTTTGCTTCTTTAAATAAGCTTGTAAAGCACATCCAGGAACACATTTACCATCATATTCATGACAATGATAAATTTACACATGGTCTTTCTCTGTTTTTGCTGTGAAAGTTGTGTGGCTATATGTTGACAGAGTTTGGATCAATAAGTCTTTGCTGTGAAGAAAAGCAGTCTCTGCTTTTGTCTGTGACCTTGCCCATGGTCAGGCAACATGAGAGTTGATTTTTCTAATGCTGGAGACCTCTGTAGTGTTTAGTTGCTAGACAGACATGTAGTCAAAGTAAAAGTCAAAGTAAACTTTATTGTCATCTCTGCTATGTACTGTACAGACACATAGAGCTCCTAACCTGCAGTCAAACATCAGGTAAAGTAGAGTTGGTGTATATATATACTGATATATATATATATATATATATATATATATATATGTTTATATATATGCATGTGTCTATTCATTCATCTATATATATATATATATATATATAGACAGACACATATATATATAAATATATATATATATATATATATATATATATATATATATATATATATATATATGTTTATATATATGCATGTGTCTATCTATCTATCTATATATATATATATATATATATATATATATATATATATATATATATATATATATATATATATATATATGTTTATATATATGTATGTGTCTATCTATCTATCTATCTATCTATCTATCTATATATATATATATATATATATATATATATATATATATATATATATATATATTATATAGATAGACACATACATATATATAAATATATATATACATACATATATATATATATGTGTATATATATCAACAAAAATTACAGCATGCATGAATATAAAATGAAACATAGTTTAGGATGATTTGTCACTGTCATTATCACTGTCATTGAGAACACAGCACACTACAATGAAATGTGACCCTCATTTAACTAGTTGGTAGCCGGTGCGCTACATTGAGCAATCCTCAAACTTATTTTTCGTTAATTAAAAAACCCCCATAAACCATGTCTTACTGTGAAACAAACAGTGAGGTGAGACATAATGATTATGAACTTAAGGTGAACAGCAGGTTATTTCATCATTTCAGATGTACAGCGGCTACTGTTCCAACCTTGAGGCTTCCTCACAACCCTGAAGTCTGGATTTTTAATCCCCTAGTGGTCTAAATCCTGCTATAGCTGGAGGGGGAAGGCAGGTTGCTGTCGGGCAGGTGTGTTAAGCTCTTAGTGCTATCCTCCAGTCCAGTCCTACTGTGTGTGCAAATCCCTTATTAATGAAACTAATGAAGGAGCTGGTTGGACATCCATCTCACCTGGGCCTGAACTCTGTAATTAGTAGCTGATTAGATTTCCTTCTTACAAGACTGTACTGATGTGGACCCAAGTGACTGTCCTACGGTGCTAAAGCTTCAATTAAAGCAGACAGACTGGTTTGAACTTGGCAAGTGTAATTCCATCCTGAGCTGACACAACTGAGCAAGAGATTAGATTAGAATGGGAAATAAACCCACTGGACAGGCAGACATATATCAGCAGAGTGTCATGTTAATTCTAGGCCCTGTACACACATAGCCGGGTATTTATAAAAATGGTTAATTTTATGCGGTTGCGCCTGCCGTCCACACACTGAAACTGGGTCATTTAAAAAAATTCTGGCCAAACTGAAGATTTCTGAAAACTCCAGCTTCAGTGACTTCGTGTGGACGGGGAAAACTGAGTTTTAGGTTCATAGCGCCATTAGTGTGACGTCAGGTGTGCGACGTTTATTTACGTTGAAGACTGAAGATGGATAAGTAATGATTCCCGTCTCCCTTATTCATGCTATTTGTGCTTGTTTGCACCTGCTAATGTTTAAAAATAACTCGACTTCCCTATTTGTCCATACGAAGCACCCTCGATTCGCACCCTCTATTCGCCATTGATTACCAAGCAACCGCATGTAAAAGTCGTTGTAACCAGATGTAATCTGTTCTTTTTTTTTCTAGGATTCTGATTGGCTGACATGGTTCTGTGTGTACAGAGATAGTTTGGAAAACAGACTCATGTGTCCAAGTTATTTTTGAAAACTGAGGAGAAAAATATCAGTTTTTATGGCTATGTGCATTCGGGGCCCTAGTTTAATTCTAGAAGAGGTCAGTTTCCATTCTATCTGTGTGTGCAGGTTTGTGGGTGAGATCTGATTTCACGCTTACATTCATCTCTTTGTTAACGCAGCAGACAGGCTGGTTAGCTAGGGCAGGCTGGAGCAGGTCCAGAGTTTGGGGCAAAAGCCTGAAGATTTATGGCTCTCATAGGATCGAAAGGAAAAGTTCTCCTCTTTAGGTCTTAAAGATCTCTCTCTTCTCTAACATCTCTCAGACGTACTGTATCTGAAGATGCCTTCAGCTTTTAAGGTGGTTGGGAGGTCCTGCTTTTCCCAAAACAGATAGGAATATCTAACATTTGTCAGATTTATTTGACTTTGTGAGGACATTTAGGAATGTGACAGTCACTGTTGTGCATGTGCATGTTGTGCATGGCTGTGAAAAACACACAAACACACGCATGCACATACACAAATACATAACATGGATAGTATATGCATTTTAGATATATTTTAAGGCTCACTTATACTCTTAAGATAAGACAATTGTGTATGTGTGTGTTATAACCACGTAAAAGAGCAGACGGTTTCCCAAAAGAGGTCCAGACAGAGAAATGAGAGGAAAAGTGCAATACAATTATAAATTCCTCTCTCATCCCTCATTCCTTTTCCCAGTCTGCCTTTGTCCTCCTTTACTGTGCCCACTTAATCTTCATTCTCTCATTAAAGTGTTTTCACTCTCTCTCTTTCCTTCTCTGTCTCTCTCTACCTCACACACACACACACACACACACACACACACACATGCACACATACATACAACATACTCACTATCTCCCTGTCTATCTCTCCCTGTATCTGTTCTTCCACTTACTCTCTCACACTCTCTCTTATTCTGTCTGCTTCACACACACTGCGCAAAGCTGGTACATTTCTCTTCGTAATGGTCTCAGATGTGTTCTTGTGGAAAGCACTTTACTCTCTCTCACACACAACACTACACAACACTATCTTTGTGAGGTCTTTCCATAGAGGCCCATAATGACTAGATGTATATAATATTACACCTACACCTAATCCTACCCCTAACCTAACCTCAGTAACCAAAAGCACATCTTTTACCTCTTTTAGTTTCTCAAATAAAACAAGCACATTTTCTATAAAGTCATTTTTCCTCATGGGGACCTCTGAAATGTCCCCACAAAGCCCAAAAAAACAGATAAAAGTGATTTTAGGGGACAAAAAGGTCCCCACAATGCGATAAATACATGAACACACACACACACACACAGAGATACCTGGCTTTTAGATGCTGTCTGGCTTTCGGATGAGTGTGTGTAGCTGAGATCTATCTTTATCCACCCTCCTCCTCCAATCGATCACACAGCGACGGCAACGACGAGGTCAGCCCAAAGCTGCACTCTGATTGGTGGATCAACAAAGCAGTGGGTTTTGGGTTTGGAAGAAATGGGTTGTGGGAACCGTTCACTTCTGCTCAATCTGCAGGTGACGCCCAACTTGTTCAGTTCAGGATCAACTTCCTTTTGCTCTTGAAGAGACAGAATCTCCAGTAATGGCAAAAGTCCCAAGAGGAAGCACAGACATCTGATCAACATGAACTTGCAGTGACAACATAAACACAAATTATAATAAAAAAATTGTTTACTTGAATGTTTGGCCCAACAAATAGTTAAATGGTGACAATGGAGAAGTGTGGATGAGAGAATGACCTAGAAGTTGGGGAGAGCATTTGAAAGTGCCTGAGCAGTTTTTAAACCCATCCTGAATTAAATATTAATGGAATGTCCTGAGAGCAATATAATGTGTCACAAATGGAGCGGGTTTAAAATTAGCTTCACATTAACGTAATGAGGTTCAATACTTCACTCGTTTGGTGATTCATACTGGTCAGTTCCTTATTGATTCATAGACTATAGAATATGATTCAGCCAGACTTATATTAACAAACTCTGGACCAGTAGACCAAGTGTGTGGCAATGATTTATTTTTGCCATGAAAAAGTTGGTGAAGGCAACAGCTGTAAAGGATTCACATGCAACATTTTAATTTGCGCTTATCTGGCTTATTGAGTAAAGTTTGTCTTCAGGGTAAAGATGAAGATTTACTCTGTCTTCACCCAAGTGATTTTCATCCTCGTGAATGAGTCAGTCTAAGTCAGGCATGATAATTAATTGCTCTGCAGAAATACCAATCTTATTTGTGTGTGTGTGTGTGTGTGTGTGTGAGAGAGAAAGAGAGAGAGAGAGAGAGGCCTGAATGTTTAATTTACTTGAGTGGAAGTAAAATGATTCAAATCACGGCTCTTCCTAATCTGATTGCTGTTCAGTCAGAACTCTGGAGAATTTTAGAAAACTTTTGTATAAAGTTACTTTATGAAGTTACAATATGGCAACATATTACAGTCTACAGTTTGGCTACACTGACTTTAATCCACCCATTTTACACACATCTACATGAATGTATGAAATGAATTTTCTAAGGCTAATTCCCCAGCAGAAAGGCTGATCTATGTGGTGTTTATTTAAAACTCAATGTCCCTTCATTTTCATTTTGAGTGAACAATTATTTAATGTAAAAACTTACAAATATGTAGCAACAGTTGTCTGACCCACCTCACAGCGAGAAGGACCTGGGTTCAAGCCCCGGGGACGGCCGTAGGGTCTTTCTGTGTGGAGTTTGCGTCCTCTCCCCATGTTCGTGTGGGTTTACTCCGGGTGCTCCGGTTTCCTTCCACAGTCCAAAGGCATGCGATATAGGTTGATTGGCGACTCTAAATTGTGAATGTGTGTGTGTGCCCTGCGGTGTGTTGGCGCCTGCCCAGGGTTGGTCCCTGCCTTGCGCCCGTGAGTTCCTGTGATAGGCTCTGGTTGCCCCGCGACCCCAGTTGGGATTAAGTGGTTCAGACAATGAATGAATGAATGAATTAATGAGTTGTTTGACCAAGGGGGCAGTTGGTAGTGTAACAGTTTGGTCATTTGTCCCGTGATCGTGAACTGCTAAAGGTATCACTGAGGTACTCATGAGCAAGGTACCGTCCCCAAGCACTGCTCCCCGGATGCTGCCCGTAAGCTGCTGACTGCTTCTTTGCGGATGGGTCAAATGCAGACGTCACATTTGGTTGTGGTGCACTGTGTGCTATGCTGTGCTGTGGTGTGTTCACAATGATAAATAATCACTCATTTTCACTTTCAAAGGTACAGTAGAATCAAATGTGATGTTTGTCTTAATGGTAATGCTCACAGACTGGCAAGTATAATTGGAGCAATTTGTGGATGACCAGCTGTCACAAGAATTGGTGAGTAATGAAAAGTCTAGACAACACTCAACATCATTAAAGTCAAGTTTTGACATGCTGACTCCAGATTTCTGAGAACTCGATGTCTGAGTGCATTTGATCCTAGTCTGCCTTTTGTTTGGACGCATCTGGCTGTTTGGCAAGTTATGCATTTGTTAATGATACTGTATTTTCTTTTTAATAAAATGTGATCTCACAATGTGAACCGGTTTGGCAGCTGTCTGCTGCAGAGCTTTTATTAAGGCAGAAACATACAGCTCCAGAAAAAAATAACAGACATTACTTTTTTCCTGTTGACAGGCTTTGCAATATGTGGCTGTGAGTGTAAAATGTACAGGTTTTTATTCTTTTATGAGCTATTGCAGTTGCAGGTCTGTGAAAAACAAGAAAGCAGTTCATATTTTAATATCTAACTACAATTCTGTTTTTATAGCAGCTATTCCCTGTGTTATATTCCAACACTTATACACCTGATTCAATCTGCTGATTAGAGGAAACAGACCTCAGCACTGCACCGTGGACTTGTGGGCCACATTCTTTTGATGACGTAATCGTTAAATAATATATGTGTAGTTTGCAACTTCCAGGTTAGATTAAGATCATTCACTCCATAAGATAATAAGATAATAGATAAGCTCATTTCCTCAAAAAATGTCAAAAATTTTGAAATAAGCATGGTAAAGTTAGAAAAGAACACTGACGTATATTTTACGCAGACACACAGCCACAAACTGTAATGAATCAGAAATAAAGTGATGTGGTCTGTTATTTTTTCCGGAGCTGTAGTTCTTTGTCAAATGCTTGTTCAGCCGTACGGATCTGAAATGCATCGCATGCTACATTTTATGTAAACAGTCACATCTTCCTCATGCGTTCTCTCACCAGTCTCTCCTCATGACACCAGTCTACCGCTGCTGTGTTTGCAATAAAGTCGTGCCTCGGTTGGTCCTGCTTTCCATTATACTCATCTTCATCTTCATCGTCCAGCTCTGATGTGGCTGATTTATACTCAGTTATGGTGCTGTAATGGCGTTGGTGTAGTTCTCTATCCCAATCAGGGCATGTCGGACTTGTACAACACGTTGTTAAGATTTCGGAGGTGGCTGCATCAGCTCCTCTGAGAGCCTCTATCAGCCGTGCATACTTACAAACTCTCTGTCTGCACTTCTATATAGAGTCGTCTCAGAGGAACTTCACAGTATAAAGTGGGCCTTAGTTTACCACCGTCTCATACCAACCTGATCATTTGCATAAACTGACTTCTGGAGAAATGTTTTACTGCATGTGTTTGTGCGTTGGATTTGTGTACCTCATCCCGTTGTTAAAGGGAGCCCCAGACTGATGTTCAGAATGGCTTTGGGTCCAGATAATGATCATTGTGTGCCAGAAAACAAGCATTTTATCAACACATTAGAAAAAATTTAGACAAAATTTCGTGAAGCAACGGTCTGAAAGGTCATAATGTCTAACAACTTAATGATATATATTAGTCATATTAACATTACATGTAATTAATACCTGTACAATTCTACAGATTTTATTGTCACATGACATAGAGCTGAATATATATCTGTTTTCACCGTCCACTTTTCTTGTTTTAGAAAGCATCATTTATTCCTTATTTTTCTCACCTTTTCTCCTGTTTCACTCATCTTTTTCTCAGTTAACTCCAGCTCAGTCGTCTTTATCTCTCCCTTTGTTTTCTCTACACACACTCTACACGCTCACTTTCTTTTTCTTTTTTGCCAGCTTTTCGCGAGTTTGCCTTGCCTCTAACTCTCTTGTGTGGGGTGGCTTAATTGTATGCAATTGATGAGGCAGTTGGTGGCATAACGGCAGGGTGTTCGCTCCGTGATCAGAAGGTCGCAAGTTTGAATCCAGGGCCGGTAAAGTTACTTATGAGCAAGGTACCATCCCCTAACAAGCTGCCCGCTGCTCCTTCACGGATGGGTTAAATGCAGAGGTCACATTTCATTGTGGTGCACTGTTCGCTGTGCTGTGGCGTGTTCACAATGACAAATAATCACCCACTTAAAAAAAAATTGCTCTGTGCGTTTCCTCATCCACTAAACCACTACCGAAAAGACTCCAAAAGCTGCGCCGGCTACAGTACAAGCGCCCTGTCAGGGTTTAATTCATAACCTTCTGTTTTGGCTGTTGGTTCGGGTCCATATGGGACAGCTTCTGGGTTCAGACCCCGACCAAAGTTTGCCTGTTAGTGAGCTCAGATATAAACTATGCCTTCCATCACATTTTATTGATCTTGTTGATCTAAATTTTGATATGTGCTGTGACATCTGCGTAAAACACATTGGGCTAGTTTCTTGAACAGGGATTAAACCTAGTCTTTGACTAAATTTGAGAACCAATAGTGATTTTTCACTGAAAAGCAAAGCTAGTCTAAGACTAGGCTTAATTCTTATCGGCAAAACTGGCCCATAAAGACACATTTAGACACTGACTGTGTGACTCAGTCTTTAGCAGTTCTGGGCTTATTTTTCATGCCGCCATGTCGTTTGTATCTGCAGCCTGCCACCTTTATTTATTGCTGTTTACTCCTGTTTCACTGAGCTAATAGCCACTAATCGCAGACTGATCAATTATGCATTCGCTTCCCAATCACAAATTGATTGGTTCTTCATGCATTGGTGAAAGGGCTTCTTTTGTATGCTGTTTTAGGTGTGGGTGTGTGTGAGAGACAGTGAGAGAGAGAATTGGCCTTTGGGGCATATAAATAACTCGGGCAGTGTTTCAGGTGTCTAGACCAACTGCAGGTTCCTGACTCGGTTGCTGTTGTCTGATTATTTACCTTTTTTTCTTTGAGCCAATTCATTCTGCAAGGCCTTTATGAAGCTAAAGCGTGAGGATGAAACAAATAGATGCTATATAACTAAACACTGTTTCAGCATCTGAAATTTCAGAAATATCTGAAATATCTCTGACTGAACTGTGTTTGTCAGGTTTAATAGACGTGTGTGTAAACATGGAATAGTGAAATGAAAATGTAAACATATCTTTGAACAGATGTGTAAATGTCATCAATTGAGATCTAAACACCCACTCAAAATTACTGTAAGTGATGTCTGATGAGGCATTGTTCTAATGAGTTTTCATTTCACACACTACTAATCAGAGTCTGATGTAGTCACTCTGAAGCCTGAGACAAATATAGAGAGGAAAGGAGGTTTTGTCTACATTCTGTTTATGTGTGTGTGTGTTTTCATTTGTACGGGTTGTGAGTGTATGCAGGGTACTTTATTATTCATTAAATGTTTATTAGGCGGCACGGTGGCGCAGTGGTTAGGTCCTGGGTTTGAGCCCCGGGGACGGCCGTAGGGTCTTTCTGTGTGGAGTTTGCATGCTCTCCCTGTGTTCGGGTGGGTTTTCTCCGGGTGCTCCAGTCCAAAGGCATGCACTACAGATTAGTTGGCGACCCAAGATTGGCCCCGTAAGGTGTGAATGTGAGTGTGATTGTGTGAGTGTGTGTGCCCTGTGGTGTGTTGGCGCCTGCCCAGGGTTGTTCTCCGCTGTGCGCCCTCAACTTCCCGGGATAGGCTCCGGTCCCCCCGCGACCCCAGTTGGGATTCAGCTGTTCAGATAATGAATAAATGTTTACTCGATGTTGCATATTGATTTGTGTTGTTTGAAGTTGTGATTGGGTTTCAATCTCCTTTCAGACCAAATACGTCCAGCTTTGTTTTCAGTTAATTCTGACCAAAAAAAATGAGGCAAACACAATGTACTGCATGTTTTATGATGACTTTTCTTGTTTAACAGGTAAAATAAGTAATAGTGCTGCATAATATTGTATGCATTGTCTGTAGCCAGTGTGCAGTTTAGAAGGGGACGACTTTTCCCATATATATCTTTAGAAAATGCTTGCGTTTGGGTGAGCTGCCTTACAGCCTTTCACAGTGTGCTGCATCAGTGCTGTTCTATTCATGTCCGATTGCTTTCCACAACCAGTCACTGCTCTAAATTATCTGCCATTTAGTGTGGTCTTGATGTGTGCCAGTGTGGAACTTAATTGGACACTAATTAAATAGAGGTTAATGACCCTACAACTAGACACTACCTGCTCTCATCAGCCATTGCATTCTAAAATGTGTGCTAGATGTATACAATATTGTGTTACACAGCTGCTTCCTGCTGGTTGCACTTGTATTTGTCCAAATAAAAAAGTACGTATAGAAACTGGGATAAACTCTGTTTGCCTCGTTTTTCTTGCCCAGCAGTGTACTGTCATTTCCTCTGTAGCTGCAACTGGATTTGCAAAACTTCAATCACTGTACAATTTCTGCTTGTAATCTGTTTACTTCTTATTAGTCCTACCGGCCCAACTCGTGCATTTGCAGTTGTAGAGTTAAATCCACATTAAATGATCTGTGATGGTACAGCCATGTTTACAAACCCAACATGTGGCACTGTGGTCAAAAACTAAACACAGAGGAAGCTCTAGATCAGGGGTGTCAAACTCAAATACACAGTGGGCCAAAATTAAAAACCTGGACAAAGTCGCGGACCAGCCTTGATATTTATTGAAAAAATGTCTACAATCGAGGAAATTTTCCTTCTCTTCACATATAACGATGAACCTTTTCATATGTAAAAACAAACTAACATTTTGCTTAAACATTGAATTTGGAACAAGCAAATATTAATACTATAAACACATGTGAAATCAAATGTCAAATAAAAGACATTTGTGGCATTCATTTCTTAAATAAAATGAAAAGAAAAAAATCTTATGCCTCTTTTTCTATTTGTACCCAGATACCTGCCATCTCTTTTTGGATGCTAGTTCATCAGTGTTTGGGGTCAGGCTCTGAACTGAGGAAATCCTCAGGATTGAGTGAAGGTGTTCCTCCGTGAGACGACTTCTGTGTGATGTTTTGTTCATCTTCATTAAGGAGAATAGTTGCTCGAACAGATATGTGCTGCCGAACATAGACAGCGTTTGAGCAGCTTGGGCATGGTGTCGGGGCTGTAACGTGGAAACTGTGCAGCACCCACAGCGTCATACTTTGACTTCAGCGTGTCACTATACTGGAGTTCAATCAGCTCCATTTGGAGGTTGGTTGGTGCACTTTCCACATCAACTGCAAACGGATTACTGAGCAGTTCAAACCTACATTTCCGGGCATCAAAGTCGGCAAATCGCCGGCAAACTGTGCGCTTGGGAACACGGCGGTAGAGATCTGCATTTTTATGGTTTGGCAGCAAGGGAAGTGGCCCAGGTTTCCTTGCAGCATCTGAGTCTCCCACAGGCACAATTTCGTTTTAAAAGCCCTCACTGCAGCGTACATGTCTATGATAACACAGCCCCGCCCCTGAAGCTGCAGGTTCAGAACATCGAGATGGCTCGTGATGTCACAGAGATATGCCAGCTCACACAGAAACTTTTCATCATAGAGCTGTGCTATGTCTTTCCCCTTGCTTTCTAGAAACTGACAAATTTGCTCACGCAGCTCGAAACATCTGTGCAGTACTTTTCTTCGGCTTAACTGTCTTACTTCTGTGTGATGAAAGCTTGAAAGCTCCTGTTTTCCACCTTTCGTTTGGTCATTTTTGGGAGGGGTAGCTTGATGCGACTGGCAGCATGAGGTTGCTTGAATGTCAACAGAGGCCAATGCACCAGCAGAGCATTCTGGGATTTGTAGTAATAGCGGTGCATGTGCTGTCTACCAGTGGGCCAGCTCTAGTACATATTTGGTATTATCTCGCAGGCCAAATATAATTACAAATATACAAATATAAAAACATTGACAGTCAACATCTAGATATTGACTGTCAATGTTCGCGTTTGAGAGAGAAGGAAGAGAGAAACCCAGTTAAATTGGAGAGACGTGTGTGTGTGTACGTGTGTTTCTGACCAAATCACTGACAATAGAAATATACTATTGTTTGTCAGGACAATAAAGCCTCCAGGATTGAATTTTGGCAGAGAGGAGGGGTGGAGAGTGGGGATGAAAGCAAAAGAAAAAATATGTGGCAGCCTGAAGAACGACTGTGGATCATTTAGACTTCATACAGTGTGTCTTTGTGCTGTGGCCCAGTAACGGAGGGAGGCAGAGGACAGAAAGACATCTGAACACATGTATTAGACTCAATTTGGGACATCTAATAACACTAGAAAAACACACACACACACAGTCTTGTATTACTATCTTTGTGAGATCCTTAGACTCCCATAATGACTAGATATATATAATTTTACACCTACACCTAATCCTAACCCTAACCTTACCCTCAGTAACCAAAAGCACATCTTTTACCTCTTTTAGTTTCTCAAATAAAACAAGCACATTTTCTATAGTCATTTTTCCTCATGGGGACCTCTGAAATGTCCCCACAAAGCCCAAAAAAAAGATAAAAGTGATTTTAGGGGCCAAAAAGTCCCCACAATGTGATATATACATGAACACACACACACATCATAAAGAGAGAGAGTGAGAAAGAGAGAGACTGACGCCTGCTCCAGTAAATAATCTCATTAGAGTCAAGTGATGCACTTATAGCTGCGTTTAAAAGTATCATTATAACTAGCGGAAGTTCTAGATGTGCTGTAATGGACATTTCCCCTCTATGTGTGTGTGTGTGTGTGTGTGTGAGAGAGAGAGAGAGAGAGAGAGAATGACAGACCGTTAAACTGGTATCTGTGTAGCTATTGACTGTCTGCATGCTATATGAAGAGGCAAGAGCAACCCCAAAAAGGGACTGACTCAGTGAGAGTGAGAGTGAGAGTGAGAGAGTGACTTGCTGGTGAGTTGAAAGACAGCTAGCCCATCCCACACAGGCCAACAAACACCGTGCTGCCTTATAGAGAGAGAGGGATGAAAACAGAGAGAGAAAAAACAAGTGTGTGTGTCCATCTGGAAGAGGCAGACTGCATATTTGCTCTCTAGAGATGCAACAGCTCCATCCCAACACTTGTTCTGTGTGTGAGTGTGTATGTATGTGTATCTGTGTAGAAGTATCTGTGTGTGTGTGTGCATTGTGTAGGCAGGTGATGATAAGGTTTATTGTGTTTTATCATGCAATATAATCACCTCAGAAATAGGTGATTAGACAATAGTTTAAAAAAGACAAAACAACATAGTTCAGTGTTTCTCACAGAGACTCTGACTTTTCATGATTCATGATGTTTTGTGACATATGATGGAATTAAACGGCATCTCTACATGAAACAGTTTTTATTGCTGAAATTACAGGATACAAATAGCTAAGAAACAGCACAAATATCATCAGGAGGGTTTGATATTCTCTGTCTCTCACACACTCACTCATACACGCACACAAGCTGTTATGTCACTTGGGGCAGTTGGTAGTGAGAAGGTTAAGGGTTTCACTCTGCGTTCGGCAGTTTGAATCAGTAAAGGTACTACTGAGGTACTCATGAGCAGAGTGCTGTTCCCATACTGCCCCGATGATGGGACCATCCCCAGGTACCGCCCACATCAGCTGCCCAAATGCAGAGGTCACATTTGTTTGTGGTGCACTGTGGGCTTTGCTGTGGTGTGTTCGCAATGACAAATAATCACTTACTGACTTTCACCCTCGGGATTTAGAGGTGACTATGTAATGTGTCTTTGATTACAAACTAATGGTAGCAATAAGAAACCTCCGCTATTCGTTTACACACACACACACACAAATTTGTACACCTATCTTTGTGGGGACATTCCATAGACTCCCATAATCTTCTTCTTTCTCTTTCGGCATTTCCCTTCAGGGGTCGCCACAGCGAATCATCTGTCTCCATTTAGTCCTAAGACTCCCATAATGACTAGATGTATATAATTCTACAGCTGATTCTAACCCTAACCTTAACCTTAACCTCGGTAACCAAATGCAGATATTTTACCTCTTTTAATTTCTCAAATAAAACATGCACATTCTTCTATTTTCTTTTTTTTTATAGTCATTTTTCCTCAAGGAGACCTTTCAAATGTCCCCACAAAGCCGTACAAAATGAATCAAAGTGATTTTAGACGACAAAAAGCCCCCAAAAGGTCCCCACAACGCATAAAAACATAGTACACACACACACTCACACACACACACACACATACCCTCTTCCTTCCTCTGTGTCAAGGACTACTGCCAGTTTTCCAATTACTCTGATTAATTTCACTGCATGATTAACTGATGCATGTGATTAGTGTCCTGTGATAAGGAGAGAGAGAGAGTTCTAAAACACTGAGATGCAGAGATGCATATTGACTTCAAAACTTTATTTTCTCTTCCTCCGCAATTTCTTTTCAATTGCTTCAAGTAATAAGTTCTCTGTATGCGCTGGTAGTCCAGTGTTGTTTCTTTTCATCTCGTTCATTTTGTCTGATTCAAAGAATATGTTAAACATTGCCCTGGTGTAGAGGGGGGCAAGCAGAGGACGCTGAGCTTAATTTCAGATCTTTTCTTCAGGAGGGCACGTCAAAGGAAAATGACATTTTCTCTGGAGAGAATTACAGATTAGTTTGATGTCCACACATAACAACCCCATGTGACAGCTGTGGAGTTTTAACACAAGTAACCTGCCTCTTTCCTTCCCCTAAAGCACGTTAATTAATCCATCTGCCACAGAAGTGGTGTCAGGAGAGCGTATTCAAGATAATAATGTGCCAAGTGTGCTAACACTGTGCTAATCGTATAAAATAGACATGACATGGGAGGTCATGCATGAATTAGCATGCTACAGTGCATTTGATTCTCATTACATCTAGTGGTTTTGGTGTGGTTAGTAAAACATAGATTTTCCCTGAGGAATGATATAAAATACCCTGAGCAACAGAGTTTTGGAACGTTATCACAGAACTGTAAGGTGTGACTGAGAGTGTGCTCGTATGTGTGTGTGCCCTGCGGCGTGTTGGCGCCTGTCCAAGGTTGGTCCACGCCTTGTGCCCCTAGTTTCCAGGATAGTTGGGACTGAGCGGTTCGGATAATAAATGAATGAATGAATTCTACTCTAGTTCTGAGAACCGCAGACAGCGCTGTAGTTGTGTTAAGCACCATGGAGAGCTCCCCAGCACAGGCCTTCACTATATGACATGGCAGGCCCTCCAGCATTTTTTGAGATTGTTGTGGGCTGAAATGACTGATTTTGCAGCAGCTTTTCAAAAACAATTGTGATGAAAGTTGCAGTGTTTTTAGGTGTTTTTTGAATAAAGTTGCAGGAGCAAGTCAAAGTTGTGGGAAAAAAATGTGATTTTGGAACAAAATCTGTCATGACCCCCCTGGACTTACCCATACCAGCCCCTGGACTTTTGGTTAAGCAGCCAGCAGATGCCACCATTGTCTGGTGTTTTGAGTTTAGTCCTGTGCTCCCTGTCTGTCAAAGTCCTTGTCCCACCTTCCTATTATGTCTGATTGGTTGATCACGGTGTGTTAGTTCCTTCACCTGGTTCTGCTTTGTTTCTGTCCAGCCCCTTGTTTCTGATTGGGTGATCACAGTGTATTAGTCCCCTCACCTGAGTCTTGTTTGTTTTAGTCCAGCCCCCTGTTTCTATCATTTCCCTTCCCCTGTATAAGCTCAGTTTTCCCATTGTCTCCTGTTGGTCTAACTCACACTACCCTCCCTCTCCCTCTCCCTCTCCCTCCCTCCCTCCCTCCCTCTCTCCCTCTCCTCCCCTCTCCCCCCTCTCCCTCCCTCTCCTCCCTCCCCTCCCCTCTCTCTCTTCACACACACACACACACTCAGTGTGCTACATGTGCTTTTGGGAAGACAAAGAAGAGTTTTGTTTGTTAGTGCCCCTCGTACCGGTTTTGTTTGTGGCTCTGCCAATAAAATGGCTTGCACCGTGACCTCACTTCATGTCATGCTGACACCATATGTGACAAAATCACTTTTTATTTACCATTAATCATTTTAGTTATTTTTGAGGGTAAGTGTGAGGCGAAGTGTTTAGTTTTCTAAACGTAACAAGGAAGTGAGTTTGCTGATGTATGGCTCAATGTTTTGTGGGAAATTACACTAATTGGCCAAAAATTACAGAAAATTTGTGGTAATTGTTCATAATTGCACAGTATTGTCTGAATTTGCATTAGTAGTTGGAGGGTCTGACATGGGGACATGCTTGTGATTTAGTTTAGATGAGATTATTTTTAGTTCTGCTGTGATCTTAGTAATTCACCTTTAGGCACAAATTCCAGCTCTGTTGAAAATAATAAAATATTATTTTCAGCTCTGTTGGTGACAGAAAATCAACTTTTACTGTACAGCTTTATTATTTCATTCTAGACCTAAACTATGATAAATAGATCTCTAAAAGATAAATCTCATAACTTTCTCGTGGTGTGTTACCATACTTGCTGACCAGTGAGCTTTTGGACCTTAAATCTAGTAGTTGGTGAAGCCTGATTATTGCCAGATCCTTGCTGCTGTGGATGTAGATGAACTCTGAGTTGGCAAATAACTTTGAATTGTCTTTCTCTTACACAAGGCACATTGCATTACATTGAGCTTAAATGACATGACAGTCCAAACAAAACTTTGCATTTCAGCTTGGAACGCCATTTCATCAGGCAAACAGGTGATGCCGCTCCCACCCTCTGCGTCTAATTGATTTCAGATAGGTCAGTGAGGACGGAGCATTATTGATGCGCGAACTGCTCATTCATCAGACAGGAGTGTCCAGCTCCGGAAGGACCAAATTAGTACCAGAACATTTTTGTGTTGTGTAAATGGTTAGTCACAAATAGCTTCTGATATAGAAACTGCACAATGTCAACACAAAAGTTGAGAGAGAGAGAGTAGCAAGACAGGTGAGGTGGAGGAAGATGAGGGGGAAAAGCATGAGATGAGACAGGGAGGATGGAACAGCTATATGTGTGTATTTGATTAATGATTAAAGTAATATGTTTTTTGTGCTACTTTTCTACTGAGTTTAAATAATGAGTGCTTTCTCTCTCTCTCGCTCTCTCTCTCTCTCTCTCTCTCTCTCACTGCTCTGTCTGTAAGAAGTGGAATATTAGATCAGTGGAGAGAACAGAACAACGCTCTCCACAAAAGTGTTCCTTACCCTCCAGTACACTCTCTTTAAATTGAAGGGGGAACAGAATTATTCGTCCTCATTTTGGGAACAGCATTGCAGATACGCGTGCATCTTCAGGCCTGGAACCTGCTATATGTTCTCTTTCTGTGTGTGTGTGTGTGTCTGTAAGTGTCCAAACTGAGACACTGCAAGTCTTGTCATAAGAAGTTTGGTGGCAAATTGAAAACCTGTCATCTCAGATGCCAATTAGTGTCCGTTTCATGTCATTCAGCAGAGAGAGAGAGGGAGAGGGAGGGGGGGCGGAGAGAGAGAGAGAGAGAGAGAACATTTTGTTTTCTGCTTTCAAATAATGATGACCTGGTCCCAGAGCCATTTTTGGAAGGGGTGTGTGTGTGTGTGAATGTGTGTGAGAGTGAGTTAGTGTATTTGTGTGTGCGTATTCCTGGCCATATTGATCTCCACACTGTATTTTCTTGGTTTTACTCACAGCCTTACTGGAGCCAATCAGGGCAGTTTATGATGGAGCGTTATGTTTGCCAACTGAAAAGCAACTCCACAGCCTCACTCAATAAACATTTAAAGCTGTTTACAGAAAGTCGCTAACCTGGAGACCTTGCGCAACTCACACAGAGCTCAAACATAAAAACTCATCTCGAAGGACAGTGTGTAATAAGTTAGACTGATTTCTGGACCTCAGGAGGTCCACCTACATGGACATCATGGCCACGTAGAATCCAGGCTGTGTAATAACAGGACCGCAGTTGACCTGCAGTTCCTTACATTGTGAGCCTTTTTCAGCATAGCATTGACCTCTTGACTGCAAATCCTAGCTGCAATTTTTAGGTTTTACAATCACAGACTGTAGCTCAACCATTTAGTGAAAGTGAGTGATTATCTGTCATTGTGACACCACAGCACAGCACACAGTGCACCACAATGAAATGTAACCTCTGCATTTAACCCATCCGTGAAGGAGTAGTGGGCAGCTAACAAGCACCCAGGGAGCAGCAGTTACCTCAGTGGTAACTTTACTGGCCCTGGATTCGAACCTGCGACCTTCCGATCATATGGTGGCACCGTTATGCCACCAACTGCCCCACCACATGTACCCCCGACCACTGGTTAGTTTGTGCCCACAGGAGCAGTAACACTGACATTATTACATTCTTTGGAATCTAGGATTAAAATTTAGGCTTTTAAGTGCTGGTTTCTTGCTCATGGATTAGGCCTAGTCTTGGACTAAATAGCAGTACCAATGGAGATTAACCATTCAAACTCAAAATTAGTCTAGGACTAGGCTTAATCCTCGACTGAGAAATTGTCCCTAAAAGTTTAAAGCTTGTTTTTAACCCTTAACTCTTGGTTAGTTTTCATATGAACCAGCTTGTGCAGAATCTCACCCATTTGAATCTATTGTTTTAATTGCATATAATTATTACTGAATTATTTAGTTCCTTTACTGGTTTAATATTAAACTTTGCTGATGCAACAAGCCTCCCTTTTTAAAGTAGGATATAAATGTGAGGTAGAAATAGGCCTAAACTCTTACAACAAAAAGCAGCAAAGCACTTGGTCCCAAATAGGGAATTACGCTGTTGGTTTTGTCAGCATTGTATCTTTCCTAGGGCAGAAGTGACTGAAAATAAATGTACAAGTTTTTCTGACATTTTAAAAGTTAAATTGTGTGAAATTGGAAAAGGGCGCCTCCGCTTTTATTTCTCTCTCTGGGGAAATAAAAAAAAAATGAAAAAGACACAACAGAAAACTCAGTGGCAAATTGGTGGGCAGCAGTATTTTCTCAAGCTGATCAAGAGACTACCGTGACACCACATTCCAGGTGACATTTGTCAAGAAAACCCGTCAAGTGCCTCCTTTAGGGCAGTCCATGTGGAGTTCTTGTGACAAAGAAACGTATTAATTAAGCATTAAGCAACACATCAGCAGCTAAATCTGAAGCCGTAGGGATGCTAAAGTAATGTGACTTAGCTTTACATTAGCCTTCACCAATAAAGCTTTATTTAATTTTGATGTTTCTTAGTGCAGTGCAGTAGTCTGATGCCACAGTAACCCACGGGTAGATAAATAGTTGCACAGCCTGCATCTTCCTGGCAAACCTCAAGTGAGCTCTGTCTGGTTGATCTGAATGTAGAGAGCGAATGAGCTCAAACCAGTTTTGCTTTCTGATTGGAAAGAAATGAACCGCAGAGCGATGGAGATCGATACACATCCCCACACAAACTTTATATTGCTACTGTTCTCTCTATTCCCCCATTAGGAAGATTTATAGCAGATATTAGCTGTTTATTTTTTTAAACAGTTTGATGTTTGATTTTCTTCTTTGAGAAAACTGTCCTGGACAAAAATGGTGTTCTGCACTTAACACATTTTGAGAATTATTGCTATTACATTTAATTGTCTTTTGTTTGCTTTGGAACAAATTATTGCCGCATGGAAATTAAAAAAGTAAGAAATAATTTTTTTTTTTTTTAAATATGTGGTGCTTGTTCAATTTGTATTTAAACTCACCTATGGCAAGTAACAGGTATTGGCCAGAAAAAAACACATACACATTTACAAGCAAGACAAGACCAAATGAGCACCCTTGTACGCCTTAATCTGCTTCTGATTATGACAGTAATTTTAAGTCTATTTCTGTCATTTTGCATTGAATGATTTCATTTGTCATCTACCATATTTTTATTCTAATACAAACAAAAAATAAACAGATAAAAGCCAAAATATTTATCATTTCAACAGCCTGAAGAAGTGGTGAATTTCTGAAAGAAGTGCAGGTGTCCCAGTATATATATGTAGAGAGAGAAAGAGGGATGTGCAGAGAGAGAGAGAGAGAGAGAGAGACTCCATGCATGTTCTCAGAGAGATACAGAAGCTGTGATTTTCTAAGACATCAGGCTTTCAGGAAGTGCTGAAGGCCTCCACAACAAAGTGGGTTCTCTAGATAAGAAGACTTATTATTACTTTATCACTGATGGTGTTCAGAGGAGGTGTGCCAAATATATGCTGTGTGGTGATATGAAGTTTTTACTACAGTAAAACCATACTGTATGAAGAGGTACTGCTCCGCTGTTCAGTAAGATCCACATACTGTTCCACAAAGGTAGAGTTTGTCGGCGTCTGTGACCAGGTTGTAGATAATGTTTTCTGATCAGCCGTGGAAAGGTCTTACTTATACACTCTCAGATGTGAGCTAAGGTTGTGTTTGACTGATAAAGTAGGGTATGGTGTGTGAAGAGCGTTAGTAACGGATGTGAAGGATTTGATTAGATTTCATTGATTTTTAAGAGGCATGATCACATCTGGAGAAAATCAAGCAAGAAGAATCATCATTCCTTTGTGGGATTTGTGTCTCCTGCTCAAAAGTAGAGCAGGCAGCGTTCCCACAGTGGGCTCCAAGTGTAAAAGGAGGATTGGCCAGCATTGCGGAAAAGTTAATCCCCTTCATTTGGGGAAGGAGCAGGAGGGAGAGGCAGCTCCGGGCCAGCTGTGAGATCCATCACTGGATAATGGCCTCCTCTCTTTCTCTCTCCACTTTGTGTCCAGTAGCTTTAAGGTTTCAGCACATTTGAGCAGACACACACACAGAGACAGACACACACACACACACACACACACTCATAATTGCCTTTGTGTGAGACAGACTGAAAAAGGAGGGAAGAGGGTTTGGTTGAGATTGACGTTCACTCTGTGTTTAAAGTTCAACATTAGCATTATCTCACATTGTGTGTTGCTGAGTTGTGAGTTTGAGTGCACACAACATGATCTCTAATAGGTTACTGTGTGTGTGTGTGTGTGTGTGTGTGTGAGAGAGAGAGAGAGAGAGAGAGAGAGGGAGACATTAACTAAATTGTAAATTTGTAAATTTAAAATATAAAACTTGAAAGTGGAAAAACCTGTTTCACTGTGCACTGGAGCTCAGGCCATTATTGTCTAAAAAAGCTTCTCAAGATTTCATTGTTAGTCAGCGGACATCAACCTCACAGTTGTAAACTTGAGTGATTAAGTGAGTAATTGTTCATCATTGTGAACACACCACAGCACAGCACAGCATCTCTGCATGTGACCGAAATGTGACCTCTGCATTTGATCCATCCGTGAAGGAGCAGTGGGCAGCTAACATGGGCAGCAGTGTTTGAGGATGGTACCTTGCAATCAGGACGACAACAGCTTTCTTCGTGCTACTTGTGATGATATATTGGTGTAGTTTTTGTCATCTGATTGTTGTAAAAACACTTTGTCACTAATCCTAAATCTTTTCAAGCAGCTGTCCATCCCACAGCCTCTGTCTGAACACATTTTTGCCAATGTCTACTTGCAAACTACTATACACGCTACTCTTGTGTATTTAGGTTTGCATGTAATGACAACAATATGCGTATGAATATTAAATCCACATGTTTGAAATTCCAAATTCAAATTTGTATGATCCAGCTTGTATGAAAAGTGGCTGAGGCTGACACATTAATTTACACAATTTCACTCATATGAAAGCCAAAAAATATCCTGCAAAGTTATGGCAAACATAATATTAAATGGTTTACACATATTTTATAAATACTGGATTGTGGGAAATGTAGTTATCTTTCAGAAAGACCAAAAGCAGCTCATTTTATGTCAGAATAAGTACAAATTGGCTCAAGATTACACAAAACGTCTGTATTCTTATTTTCAATTGATCAGAAAATATTTTTGTCCATTATATAATGTTAAAAAGTAACCAATAGGAAAAAATAAATGTGGAAAAATGCATATTTGTTATCAAATAATTTTATTCTTGTCACGGCTTCTCTGGACTTTGCCCAGACAGTGCCCCCTTTAACCCAGATGAGTATCTGTTCTCTGTTTCTCTTGTTTTCTGGGTTTACTATCGGTGTTATTCCTGTGGTGTTTACTCCTCTTGTCTCCTTGGTTAGCCTTAGCTTTCCCCCGTTAGCTTGCTCCCCACTTCCGGGTTTCTGTGTCTTCACTTGGTGCCTTCGTGTTCACCTGTGTCTCATTTGCCTCGGAATTCCAAACAGAGTTTGGAATTGGTGCAAGCACTCTTTTGTTGAGTTGTGTGGCTTTATTTAATCCTGTTTTGCCCGTGTTTTGTACTTTATTCGTGTTTTTCCAAAGACTGTTTTCATCTATTTTCATCACCATTGTGTTTCACCTGCCTTTCTTGTGTTTTTCCCCAGGCTCGTGTCTCCCAGTAAATCCCCGTCCGATCAGGCTGCCATTGGTTACCAAAGTCCGGATCATTTCAGTTGTACCTTGTGGGTCTTAGAGCATCAGGACATTGCCCTTTCTGTTTCCCCACAGAGGATTCCTCAATTCACCTTGGCCTAAGTACTGGGAGCACGAGCCCCATCTTTCAGTTGTTATTTTGTTCCTGTTTTTTCCCTGTGCCTTTTTGCCCTGCTTTTGGACTTGTGTTTTTTTTTTTGCCATCTTCGAGTCCACCTGCCCATTCCCTTGCAATAAACTCTTTATGTTCTGCCTGCACTCAGTGTCCTCACCTCCTTCTCCCAACCGCACCATGACAACTCTGTATCCAGATGGATACCAAATGGATAAATTAGTGTTTCTGCCTTGCACTAACCTTATTTTTCTTAATGTCTCAGCATAACATTAATCCTAACCCTCTCCCTCTGGACCAACAAAATATTTTCAGTCACAAACCATTTTTGAGTTTTAATCCCTGTAAATATGAATATCAAAATTTGGTGAAAAGGTAGTTTATTTTAACTAAACATCAAATTAATATTTACATTACAATTAGGACCTAGAGAATAAATTATAAATAACAACCAATTTACAGGCTAGGACTCTAATCTGCAAATCTGTTCCATTCATGTTCCCTTATGCTAGAGGTCTTAAATCAAGTAATTAAGACAGAATCTTATCTGACATGTTCTACATTACACGGTTGAGGCATTTTGCTCTGGAGGACATTGATACACAATTAAAGGCTCTCATGCAGCTTCCAAATCTGGATCGTTGTGTAAGGTGTGAGTGCTACTGGGTTTTCTTGCATTAATTTGCAATTTCCCACTGCATTGAGTCCCATGTTCACTCCACGCCGGCAAGAGCACAGAGATCGATGCTATAGAAGATGTTCTCTTAATGACTAAAACTAGTGCATTAGTGTAAGTCAAATGAGGGGGAAAAATCCTACCAAAATCTTCATGCCATTTTATGCTGATTAATGTTTGTAAATATGCTGCTATTTACATATAAATGAATATGCAGACAACACCCTTACTGTGTTCTCTCCCCTGTGATTTTGTTTGTCTGTTACGGAGCACACACACACACATACACCACCAGATTAAGAGAAGCACTATGCACAAGCTCAGTTGTGATTAATTAGCAATCTGAGCTAAACAGTGTTGATCATCTCTTAACTAAATGCCATCACTCGTCTCTGTGGAGGGGGGTTTAGGATTAATATTTCATACCTGTTACAAACATGGCACACTGCTCAACACACAATCCATTGAGAGTAACACTGCAATACAAAGTGAGAGAGAAAGAGAGAGAGAGGGAGAGGCAGTGGGAATAGAACAGGTATCAAATATTGATGTTCTGTTTTATAGTGGCATCTGCTGTATGAGGTTATGAAATATTAAAGTGTGGCAGGAGGAGGCACAGCCCATACTTCAAACGTGTGTGTGTGTGTGTTTATGAGAGAGATGAAAGAATGTGTTGCTTAGCAGTGATAGAAAGACAGAAGGAAGGTTTCTCGTTGCATGTAACAGCAGAAACACATGAGAAAGACAAAAGGTAAGAACGAAGGAAAAGAGGAGAAAGTGCTTAAGGAAGCGTTTGAACTTCCCACAAGCTGCTTGAAGAGTGAAAAGTTTGGGCGAGATTAAAGCTGGTATATAATAGTTCATTTCAACCATGATGAATGGGTTAAAAAGAAATGCTCCCCTTCTTATTGGCTATTAAAATTTGCAGTTTAAAGTATATTGTGCTGGCATGAAGGCTTAACGACGAATTACTTTGTAACTGAGATTAGTGAGTGTTTCATGAATTTACTCACGTGAGTTTGACCGAACCGTGTATGAAGTTCATGTACTGTTGATTTGTGTGAGTTATTCGATTTCAGCCGAATGTTTGCTGTTTCTTAGAATGTCAGTCCCATTAATCAGGTTCACTAACGAGCGCCAAGGTAATTAAAGTAATTATCGCAGCCTTTATCAATCTCCCCCTCATCCCCATCGCCTGCTCTCCCAGGTGCAGTCGTGCATATAGAGCAGGGGCCCAATAGAGCTGCTGGCCCCAGGCACAACCAGTCTCTCCAGTCCCCATTTACAACAACCCAGAGAGAGAGATGCTCGTGACCCAGATTTCTCTATAGGGCTCAAAATCACATACAGTTTTACTCTTTAAATTTCTTGGAATTTTACCTCTGAAAGTAGAGTTTTGCCTGAAAATGGAATTTTCCATGGAAAAGATTTTTTGTGCAGGAGTGATCATAATCATAGATGAATAGATGAACCTGACAAAAACCTTTTGATTACATACCAAACTTTATCATTCACAAAGTTTTAGAGTGTGCCATGTTTACTTTTAGAGTTTGGCAAAATAAAACTTTCAACGCTAAGAAAAAATAATATTCTAAATGCATTTTACTGTGTGGAGGCTGTTTTGCTGTCAGTTATCCCTATTTTCTGAGGTTGATTTAACATAGTAGACACACACACACACCTATAAAAATCACTTCAATCCTGGGGGATTTTTTCTGAGATTACCTGCCCGTCTTTGCAAATCATCTGTAAATCCACAGTGCATGTTATTTTTCCCCAGAGGCACATCTTAAGCACTTCAGCATCCCACTGACCACTGAGGGCATTGACATCTTTTAAATGTGTCACCTTTTGCCTTTAAGAGCTTTCGACCTAATCATCTCTCTGTAAATGCCCTGTGTGCCTCTTGCTCTGAGCTTTATATTGCAAACGCTCAAACTGCTGACAGCTTTGAAAAGGCCTTTACAGACTAGTTGTATTTGGAATGAGTCATTTTTCTAAAATATACCTGTTTTTAAAAACCAACCAAATACTGTGGATTTATTTGTGGAAAATAACCCTCATGTTTCATCCTCAAGAATCGCTGTAGAAATTTCCTGAATCCCCCTGCTCCACTGTGCCTGTGATCATTAGTGTTTTCTGATCAGGCTCATTATTAATGAGACGTTTGATATATTTGGGGCCTGGAGTTTCTCTCCTACAGCCTCAAGTTACGTCACCTTGGACCCTCTGATGCTCCCCAGCTCAACCCAGAAACGCAATTAAAATTCTGCCTGCAAGCCACCGCTATCGCTGCTTATCACTGTGAACAAGCAGATTCCCATCTCTCGCTCTCTCTCTTTCTTTATCTCTCTTTTCCCAATTCAGTTTACTCTCAGTCAACCCAGATGCATTTGTACAGCACTTCTGAAAGCTTTGTAAACATTATCTCGAAGGTTCACGCTTCATGGTGTTCTTTATCCGAGCCCCCGATGGTCAAGGTCTTGAATCTTGAATCTTGAATAAAGAGAAAGTTGAGGAGCCAAGAATCGGGACAGAGTCTCATCCTCCTCAGGGTGACACCTGTGATTCATATCTCAAATGGGAAAGAATAATAACAGTCTCACAGTGAAACATAAAATGACATTTACACATGATTAATAATTCATATGATGGAGACATTTTAATCTTCAATAAAATACTTTACGTATGTTCAAGTACTTCATCAGAAATACTTTTTATTGTTCTCCTTAATAGTAAATTTGTTGGCTAGGCTATTTATGAAATACAATTCAAATCATTTATTAGTTACACCTGCCCATTCTCTTATAATGACAATATTTTAAATAATAATCTCAGTAGAATTCTGATTTCTCACTTGACTTTCCCTGAGATACAGTATATTAGCTCTGTTTAGCATTTGTTTAGCCTGGTTTCAAACTCCCATGCTATATATGTATTTAGGTTTCTGTTCATATTCTTGTACAAATGACTAAAGATCTCTTGTGTCATATCCTCCTTTTTTGCTTTATGGGATGACCTGTTTATGTCCTCCACCCTCCACACACCTCCCGTCTGCCTGCTGCCTGAGCATCCTTCTTTCCTTTTGGGGTTGAATACTCCCTTGAACAAAACTTCCCAAAAGTGTAGCATCATTTACAGTCTTATGCAAAAGTTTGGGCACCCCTCCAAGGTTGCATGATAATTAGCTCTGCATGATAATTACTATTGCTGCCAAGAGTAAAATTTGGTGGAGGGTCCATTATGTTATGGGGCTGTGTGGCTAGCATAAGTATTGGAAACCTGGTAAAAGTTGAGGGCCGCATGGATTCCACCCAATATCAGCAGATTCTTGAAAGGAATGTTCTAGAGTCAGTCACAAAGTTGGAGTTACGCCGAGGTTGGATGTTTCAGCACGACAATGATCCAAAGCACCGCTCAAAATCTACTACGGAATTTATGCAGAGGCACAAGTACAATGTTCTTGAATGGCCATCCCAGTCCCCAGATCTGAACATCACTGAAAATGTATGGATTGAGTTGAAGCAGGCTGGCCATGCCCAGAAGCCATCGAACCTGACTGAACTGGAGGCATTTTGTATGGAAAAATGGTCCAAAATACCACCAGCCAGGGACTTGTGAATGGCTATAGGAGGCGTCTACTGGCTGTTATTTCAGCAAAAGGAGGCTCTACGAAATATTAATGGGATTATTCCTTTTGGGTGCCCAAATTTATGCACCTGCCTATTTTTGTTTACATGAGCATTACATTGTTTCTGTTGGCCCAATAAAAAAATATTTCACTACTGAATTGTTGCTGTTTCCATAAGTTATCAAATATGTTAAAATTAAGTTGCTGCCTCTCAAGCTTAGCAAGTTATGAATTAATACAGTTATTTTTATCAGGGGTGCCCAAACTTTTGCATAAGACTGTGCATTTTTGATTGGACTTTTGGCGTAATTAAATCAGTCTTTGTGTCATTACAGACTTTTTTATTGTGAATTCACCTTCTACCTTCCACCATGCATAAAATGTATTACGCCAAGCATTTTATATTGCTAGCACTTTAATTTCAAGACTTAATTTATTGGATTGTATTAATTCCTCTACCTCTACAACACACTGCTTGTTGTTTATGAGTTTCATACTCATATGAGTTCTGTGGAATCTGTAATGAATTTAGATTAATCTTTTGTTAGTTAACAGGGCACAATTACTGGAGAGTGTTTTATTACAGAAATGAGACCGAGGATGTCACTGTGTGGCTCTTGCTTGTTTGCTCAATGACTGTGTGAGAGTCCAGTATTAGTTTTGAGATACACGCTCACTGTCCACTTCATTAGAACCACAGTGTGGAATTTATCACATAAATCCTCCCTAATAACTACACTTTCTTAAGGTTTTATGATCGCAGACTATAACTCATGTTGCACACTTGTCAGATTGTGAGCACAGGAGCCCAGTTGAGCTGCAGTTATTTAGGTTTTGGCTCATTCTCCATGCAGCAGACACACTGACATGGTAGTGACATGGTTTATATGGAACAGCAGTATAATAAACAGTGTTTCTGCCTTCAGGAAGCAGAGACTCATATTGTTATTGTTATTGCTATTTGTTTGTCAGTGAAAGATGATATTTCAGGGGAAAAGCTCATTATGAAAGTGTGTAACGTTTCCCTCATTCACGCCTCTCCTACAAAACCCTCCAGGCAGTTTGTTCACAGTTTAGCAGAATGTTTGGAGCTTGCAGCTGGAGGTCTGCCACTCGGCCGAGTTCAGCTTCATCCCCACTGCTGGATCCAGAGATGCTGGAGAGGTTGCAGAGGACATCGAGGGGTTTAAAAGCCTGTGCTGGATTAAGGGATGGAGGATCTTTGAAGGCAGGGATTGAAGCAATGAAAGCTAGTTTTCAGTTCATATTTTCAGCATGCTTAGAAAGGGACACCATTCGAAATCCCTGTCTAAGAAGCACAAACTTGGGAAGAGATTTCCTGGAATTTCTTACCCATTCTTAAACAGTGAGACAGAGAGAGATTATAGAAGGGTGAGCCTGTGGAAGATGGATGTGGGTGGATCTTATGGCATAAATCAGTTAAATAATTCTGTGTCTCTCTTGCTCTCTTTTTTGCCCTTTTCCTTTACCCTCCCTTCTCTCTAATGAGCACTGTGACATGGGCCGTAAATTATTTAACAACACTGAGCACTATTACTGATTCTCTCCCACCTCCTTCATTTCAGTACTGATCCCTCTCTCTATCTCTTTGACTGATAAGTGAAAGCGTTGTCCTAGGAGATGACTATAGGCTGAATAGTATCTTGCTTATAATTTTTTAACAATAAACAGAATCAATTGCGATGTGTGGTGCTTCTTGCTGATTGAAACTGATCCTGCTTGGTATGTAGGAGTGGTTGTGTGGGTGTGCCGCTCTCAAAGGCAGAGATGCTCATCTTACCTCAATTTTTTAAAGAAATTTTCGTTGTATTCTCTGGTGGAGAAATGAATCTGCTCCCCTGAGACGTCGCACAGATTGGATTTGGACGTGAGGAAAGTGTCTGGTACATATACCTTGACCTGGTGTGTGTGTATGAGTGTCTGCGTAAGAATGTTTATACAGTTTGTGTGTTTTGTACGTGACTTCCAGTTGTGTTGCAACTGAGCTCTTAATATGATTATCCTCATCTCCGACGCACATTCAATCTGCATAATTTTAACCAGCACACCTGCCACATGCTCTGCCCTACACACACACACACACACGAATACACCAACACACATGAACACACACACTAATGGATACTTTGTTGTTTTTAATGCATGGATGATGTGTCTTGCTGTTTGGCATAAACCATTGTTTACCCACAATCCATCAGTCCAAATGGCATGCACCGCATCTTGAATCATTATACAACCACAGAAACACACATCAGCTCTCATCTGTCTCTTTTAGTCGAAGAGGAGGACGGGTGATAATGGGAAGAGGAGAAGATGGTTATCGTGCCTGGAGCACAGATACAAATACTGTATATACTGTGCTGTGCAAAAGACTTCCGTCCTTCATTTAGTCAAATTTTGCTTCCAAAGAGCCAGACTTTCTTGTGTTTTAATGCAGTCTTGAGGAACAGTATGTATGTATATTTTCATGTATGTTTGGCCATGTTACAATAAATCACTGTACCTTTCTAATTTTAGTAGCAAAGTATAGTAATACCTCAAATTACGTTGTTCAGACATGCATCTTTTTCAAAGTTACGCTGCTCATTTTTAATTAATAACAGAAAATTATAATTCTATAAAAATTAATCAGTTGTTTTATTCAGACTTAGACACGCAAGTGCATGAAAGTGTAAATAACTAATAACAATCCTAATATATCATAAAATGAAATGTTTAATACCTAAAACACCAAAAAATGTGTGGATTTATGTATACAGTACATACAAAAAAGATTCATATACATTTAAGACGTTTGGTATGTTTATAGGGGGTCTAAGGGGATTTATTTGTTATTTTTCACTTAAGTTGCATGTTCTAGAACCAAGTAATGGCTTAAGGTGAGGTATTACTGTATAACAAAATGAGGGGTGGACGCTTGTCAAATGACTGGTGTTTATAATATAAATGCTCTAAATGCATCATGAAAAAGCTGTGTGTATGTGTGTGTGTGTGTCCAGGGCACATGGACTATTTTAACAGCAGTTAAATATTTTCTACCCTTGAACATATACATTACTGAGATGATCAAACGAGGATGAGTTTTTATAACTTTCATTTCCAACCACATAAATCTTCTCAGACCATGTTATCACACACTCACATCGTCCAGTGATGTCCAGGGTAAGAACAGACAGAAGAGAGCATGTCTCTCTGCACAGCAAGGTCATTCTTTATGGCATCTGCAGGGCACACAGCCCGCCACTGAGTTTACAGGGACATCATACCGTTTTGAGGTTCACTCAGAATTTACTGCAAATTAAAGCAGACGTAATAAAAGATGCAGCGCCACACATCTGGGAAGGAGACAAAAGTGGCAGCAGACCTGCACGGAAGGGCACCAGCCTAAGCTATAAGCTTTTTGCTCAAGAACACGAAAGCTCCACATTTGTGTCCTTCTTGGCCACTCTGCTGAAATCACATTATAGTGGTTACAATCTAATTAACATCAGAAAGAGAGGAAGAGAAGAAGAAAGAGGGAGGGAGAGAGGTGTACTGAGATGAGAGAGGATTCTATAAGTCCTTATTAGTGGCAGTAAGGATCTGCTGACTCATTCTTCCTCTTTCTCTCTGAGGGATGGTGATGAAAGAATGTGAGTCGAGGGTAGAACATGTGAGGTTGTGATTTTGCTACAAGAGTAAAACATGATCCCACATGATGTAGGTGAGAAACCTGAGGTCACGACCATGTCTTCTTTAAAGATTAAACACTAATCAGTAACTATTGGAGCATTTATAATGGTTACTGGCATCCTAACATTCACAAATCCATCTCATTCGTTCATAATCTTATTTAATAACCAAGTAATCTGATTTCAACAGATTTATGATGCTCTTAGAAATGCTGCAGATTGTGTTCTGCATAAGGTGTTTTAAACTCACAATGCAAACATTCAAACAGTTCAGAATGAACACAATGTATTTAGGGGAAAAGGCCAATTAAAGGACCTATTTGTTTCAAATTCAGCCAATTAGCAACCAGGTCACAAGAATAAAACTCAGGTCAGGAGGCATGAAAACTCTGATGAGGAATTTGTTGACAGCATTTTGCATTTTAGCAGATATCCAGACATCTGGCCTTGATTTTATGTTGAAAAATGGCTCTGGGTTGAGGGGTGCCTCCTGCAAAATGTCTGGAGCAGGAAGAGGGAGGGTAAATGAAGACAGATGAATGACCTTACAGAGAAAGGATTTAGGAGAAAAGGGAAAAAGAATAAAAGGGGTGCACAGATGTAATTACTATAGCCAATTTGTGGCTATTTAAGTTATTATATTAAGTCATTTATTCAGATATTTCAGATGGAATACATCTGCTTAATAATATTTTCTTTCTACAGCTGATAGTATAAAGATCTTTTTATTTAAGCCAAGAACATTGAAGTTGTATGCAAGTGTTGCTGTTTTAATTCTGTTCCGATTTTATAGTGTGAAAAGTTGTGGGTTGGTTCTGTTAGCTTTTCGTGGAGTGTGTTTGCTTATGGGAGATGTGGGAAGACTTATTTAATATATTTGGTTTTCTTTTCACAGGACTTCCTGTCAGCAGTGCAGACGTCCAGACTGATGCATGCTGGGTAGCTGGCAGCAGATGCTGTGTTCTCAGAGCCAGGTCTCACCTCCCTGGTGGGTTTATGGGATGGAGACGTACACCCTACTAAGAACCCGGAACATGCAGGTCAGAGGTCACGGAGGAATAAATAGAAGACAGGAAAGTGAAAGTCAGCTTCAGCAGAGAACAAATCAGTACCGAGCCAAGAGCTGCACACCCAAACCGAAATCACAGCACATCAAGTTAGACTGTTTCATTACACTTACAATCATACAACACTACAATATGAACACAAGTGTAAACATGAGAATCCAAATAGAGAATATCCAAACACTGTAATATAAACCAAACCAAAAGCTTACTCATAACCAAATACTTAGTTAAAATCACCACCAATGACAAATGTTACTGACATCACAACACACCTCGCTTTATAGTTGATCACATTCTGAGTTTTTATGCCTGGCACACTGCACACTGGCTGAAATCTCCTCATGACATTGTGTCTTTAGTGTGAGCTTTGCACATGAAGAGACTGCAAACACATTATACAGACTGATCACAGCACAGCTTTACAATTTTTGCTCTATTAAAGTTCCAAGTTTTCACCTTTTTAAGCATATTTTTTGTAAAAAAAAAACACACAGAAAAAATCACTTTGGGAGGATTGTTCCCTGTGTGGATGCTAGAAGAGAAGATAATGTCCACTATTTTCTTTACAAGTGGATATTTGGCAGTAGTTTTAGCAAAAATCACTCTTCTTAAACAAAAAAGTATGATTCTTCTTTTAACGACTGCAATAAGTCACGGGATGGATGTAAGTAGTGGTGTGTGATGGCATTTGGAGCAGACTGTGCTGATATAGATCTACAGCGTTAGGAGGCTTGTGGAACTCTCTCACTGATAATAAGCTTTTATAAGACCCAGGTGGAAAGAAACCTGTAATGGAACTTTGATGTATTCACCTCTTATGTTTGGCAAATTTCCCTCTTGTGTGCTTTTCTGTTGTCTCTCTCTTTTCTTCAGTCTGAATCTCCATTTGCAGGTACTAAGCTGCCCAGAGTCCAGAAGCATGACATCTGATCACAGTCACATAGCAAAACTGCATGATTTCTGAAGCCAGACCTCAAATCAGATGTGTTTTGCAATAAAATATTAAAAGGGGGAAACTCACAGGAGACCTCACTGCTACTTCTCATCCCTGTTTCCAAACAGAGAGGCAGGATGGAGGTTAAAATGAATGAGTAACAGCCCAAAGTGGTAAAGGGGCTATTGCAGTGTGAGCAAGACTACATTTTTGAGGAGATTTTTCAGATCAGATTTCGACGCAGCCACAGTCTAGTCAGAGTGTGTATGTGAGCACTTAACAGCTTACACGTCCGAGCAAGAACAGATCTATTCTGCTGCACTGAAAGGCAAACGAAGCCTAAGAGACTATAATGTTTCTGTTAGCAAAGTGGCATTACTTCTGGATATGTCTAATGCTTCCACACTGACTGTGATGAGAATAAAAACGTCATCTCAATACTACTGCTAAAGCCTGAAGGTTTTTAAGATGTCTGACATCGGCTGGAAGAGCGAAATGTTGGTTTAATACAAAATGATTTATAATATCAATGTGTTTGGTTCCACATTTTTTTCCACCCACACATGGATGGAAGTAATATGAGCACAGCTGAAAATCTGTACGAATCACATGAAACGTCAATGTTTGAGAAGGTTATTTAAGGATTTTTAAATTTATACTTATCTATACAGATTTTTGCTTTGTGTAATTCCTGAAAATGCAATGTACGCTCAGTTTGCGTAGTAATCCTACACTCTGGGAGGTTTTATGAGTTGCATTTCTAGCCCCTTGATTTCTTTGTGATGGACGTTTCAGGAATTCTGTGCGCAGTTTATTTGCTGGGTTTGTATTGTGCTGTAATCCTGCAATAATCTTTGTGGACGGTTTATGTTGAATCACTGCTCATTCATGGAGCTTGTATTATTCGAGGTCATGTGAGGTTAATACATGTTGTAAGTTGGTGCTTTTGGTTGAGGTCAGGTTGTAGTGTAATCCGGAATGTGCTGTAAGGTCAGGTGAAGCTGGCCTCTGTATGGGTTTTTGTGAGGAGGAGAATGATGTTTACGAATTCTTAGTGAGGTGCTGATGGCTCCACAGGGGAAACGCAGGCCGCCTTTGTGCTGCTGCGTGATGGAATGAGACCCAGGCTTGTGTACAGGGAGCTATAAGAAACACACAGCTCAATTTTCAGCCTGTGATATCTCAATTTGTGTGTGTGTGTGTGCGAGCATGTTTGTGTGTTTTCTCAGATCTCATGTGAGCAGATGGTCCTCATTGATTATTCATTGTGTGCGATGGATGTGGCTGTCACTGAAACACGGGAGAGAGTGTGTATGTGTGGAGGGATGGGAAGGTATGGCCTGAAAATTGTGCAAAACATACCATCCTGTACACGTACTTCTAATGTCTATTAGGGTTGCAGCAGTGCTATAATCTGTTATATTATAATCAATGTTATGTCAGTGCTTTGTCAAATCGGGTCAATTTACTTTTTCAAAAATGATGATATGCTCACTGCTTAAAGTGACAGTGAAACAAACGTGGTGTGTCCAATCATGCGAGTGGGCGCCAAGTTTCATGTGACAAGCTACCTTTGTGTGTAAGACAAGTGCCGATAAAATGCCAGACCTTCCAGGATTTCTATTAACACAAATTCAGCCAATCCCTGCAAATTCATCCCGAACCTTGCCATTTTGACCAATTACTGCAACTTTTCCACAATTTTTTTACCAATCATTGTCATTTCCCACCAAACGTTGAGCCAAACATCAGTGAACTCACTTGCTTGTTACATTTGGAAAACGCAGGAAAAACGTGTGTGCTAAAAATGGCTCACATTTACCTTCAAAAATAATGGAATGGTTAATGGTTGACAAAAATCATTGTGGTTTTATAAATTTTATTAATTAAATAATTAATTTAAATTAATTATTAAAGAATAATTATAAAGGGGATACAATTCATCATTATGTTTTAGAAAAGCTGCCACAGAAATCAGGCATTTTGGGGTTCTCAAACTATAATATTACTAGGAAGCCTTTGAATTTATGTTTCTCAAAATATGTGAATATTACAACAATTTGAATCAGTAGTAATATAGAACAGACAAATGTAAATGTATTTTCAATGTGTTTTAAAAGATGTGTTGTATCTTTTATTCATGCTTTGTTTGTTTTAAAACAACAAACTGATTGGTTAATCAAAAATGACCAACTAATTTATTGTCAAAATAACCCTTACTTGCTGCCATAATATCTATGATGTGTGTGTGTGTGTGTGTGCCTGTGTGTGTGCCTGTGTGTGTGTGTGTCTGTGTCTGTGTTTGATGATACGAATTTGATCACCACATACAAAGATCAATTTTCATTTCTCTCCAGATTTTGCCATTCGCACACACACACACACACACACACACACACACACACACACACACACACACACAGTCTTGTATTGCTATCTTTGTGAGGTCTTTCCATAGGCTCCCATAATGACTAGATGTATATAATTTTACACCTACACCTAATCCTAACCCTAACCTTAACCTCAGTAACCAAAAGCACATCTTTTACCTCTTTTGGTTTCTTCGATAAAACAAGCACATTTTCTATAAAGTCATTTTTCCTCATGGGGACCTCTCAAATGTCCCCACAAAGCCCAAAAAACAGATAAAAGTGATTTTAGGGGACAAAAAGGTCCCCACATTGCGATAAATACATGAACACACGCACACACACACACACACACACACACATACAGATTTATGGGGCTCTTTAATACTCACCCTGCGATGCTTATGAGATGAACACACAGAGTTTGAAATTTTAGCGCATTTGCTGGTGACTTAGTGCTCTTGTTTTTGCAGATGGTTCCATTTGTCACCACAGCTTGTGTACACTACCACACTCACACTCACACACACACACACTCTCTCTCACACATGCACACAAGCAGTACAGCTAATGGTCAGCTGGTTGCCTGTCTTTATGTGGCAGATTGGACGTGTGTGTGTGTGTGTGTATTTGTCCTTCCTGATTTGAGATTAGCCCCGCTAGAGCAACGTATTTCTGCCTCTTTCTCTCTAAATCCTCTCCACATCTCACTCTATGTGCAAATAATTACAGTCATCTCTCATTATCAGTGCCATTTCATCACTTTAATGACATCTTCTATCTTTGGCAAGACGGCTCAGAGAGAGTGCACGTTTGACAAAGAGCATGAGACAGGACATTACATGAAGGCTGGAGAATGGAAAATGATTTCAGGGAACATGTACATGACTTTAAGTGGAAACGTGAGGGAGAGAGGGGAGCAAGGGAAAGAGAGAAGGAAAATGTGCAATGCCAAGTTGAGTGCATTTATCAAAAGTACAATATGGTAATCTACTCTTCTATTAACATGGTCTAGGATTTGCAGTTTCCTAAATCTCCACATATCGTTTGTTTATTCATTTTCAAATTAAAGCCAAAAACCAAAACCACAAAAACATGTTTTTTTTCAAATGCTTGTTTCCAAACCAAATGAAAATACTGTCATTCTGTAATTTTCTGTTAAAAGAATAAATACTCATATTTCATTTTGGTTTTTCATTGCGAGTGGCATAACCCGGAATTGACCATTATATGTAGCTGATCGAAGAGAGAATTTTTTCTTCTGTGTGTAATATTGCTTGATAGAAAACCCAATGGAATGTGAATCCACCATTTTCATTTTTTTCGTTTTGTATTTGAGGACAAAAAGGGAAATCACAAAAAGACTTGTAATTAGTTTTTTGTTTTGGCAGTACTGAAAAGGCTGTTTTTCTGGGTTTTGGCTTTGTGTTTTAATCGGAAAAATAAATGAACAAAAAATACACTGATCCTGAAGACACTCAGCAACAGACCATTTAATATTATTGTTAATGTATGTTTTCTGACCAAGGTGAGGAAGGATGGAGTAATTTAGTAGGGGTGTAGATGCAGGTGGTGCTTATTTTATGGGTGGGGTCATGAAGTGGAAGAGTTTTGGTTGAGTCTGGTCAGCACTACCACCATTGGGCCCCTGACCCTGACCCTTAAGCCCAAATTGCTCCAATGAAACTGTCACTGTAATTAGTAAATTCAATTTGCTCTGCATAAGACTTTTTGCTAAGAAACTGTGGGCTGGTTTCCTGAACATGGATTAAGTCTAGTCTTGGTCTAAATTGAAGATACAATAGAGATTTCCCACTGAAATGGGGAAATGTCTAGGCCCCGTTGTTTGGGGAAATGGCCCTGTAAGTTTAAATGCTGTGCACACATGGCCAAGCCAACTTGCTCACTTGCAACTGCCACCAAAGGTTACCTTCAATCTTAAGGACATTGTAAAAATGGCTTGTGTGAAAATCTTGTCCCTTCCACTCCTCTAAACCCCATCTCTACTAAACTCCACCCAGACTCCAACGTAGACCCAGCTTTTGTTAAATGGACAGAGCTAACGTTTGACTTGTTAGATTGTGTTCATGGTTTCAGAGGTTTGTGAAAGATTGTGAAAATTGAAGGAGTTAAATTCCTGTCCAGCTCTTTACCCTGCCTTATCTCTCCCAGAACGTGCCTTCATCTGCTCAGTCTGGCAACCGGTAAATAATTAGGAGAACAGGTGTGTACCAGACTCCAATCTGGCAACTGCTACCAGCGAGTGGCGCGCCCGCTTTCTGCCTGGCAGCTCACTCAGATTTCTGCCAGCACTGGCGTTTAGGTTTTCGTTTGCTGTACTTATTTATTTCATATTCATTTGCGTCTGTACCTATCAAAATATCAACAGGAGAGAGTGACAGTAAAGAGAAATGTGATGGAGGTGGAGAGAGAGAGAAAAAGATAGATGAAGGAAGAGAGAGGGGGTGACTGCAATGTGTGGATCCTGCGGTATTATTAAGGGGTAAAACCACACACTCCATAAGCAGTTTCTTTTGGCAAACACTGAGCCTCTCTCAGAATAGAAACAATCGTTCATTTGTTGATTAAAACATCAAATGAGCGAGACGGAAGGGAGGGAGGGAGGGATGGGGGGAGGAGGTAGGGATGGAGTGAGAGAGGGAGAGAAAGGTCAAAAGAGGCAGCTTACGCAGGATGGAGTGATGGGGGGAAGGGGGTGCAAAGAGGATGTTCTTACCAAGTGGTCTGCGTGTGAACTGCCACAAGCTGAATCCATCAACATGATTTAATGTAGCAGAGAGAAGAGCTGGGTGGAGGAGAGAGCGAGAGAAAGAGAGAGGTAGAAAGGAATGGAGGGATGGGACGGAGGGATGGAGAAAATTGTGTGTGGGTGTGTGGGTTAAAGGGCAGCAGAAAATGGGACTGTGGGACACTAAGAAAAACACTGCAGATAGTTGGGGTTCGTTCACATTACCCTCCTCACCAGACACCAGGCTGTTGGAGTGCCTGTGTTTGTGTGTGTGTGTGAATGATGGTGTGTGAGAGTAATGGAGAGAGGGTGTGTAGGTTGAGTTGTTTACTAATTTAGATTAAATCCTGCCTCCATCTATTTCAGCATCAGGATTAAACTGTTCAACCCACTTTATCCTGAAATCCACTCTAACCACTAGCCACACACACACACTGCATAGTTCAACACGGACCGTGACAACCAGCCGAGAAATTGTCCATTCAGATTATTTTGCCAAGGTCAAAGCAAAGACCACATGACATACTAATTTATTTTTGCTGTGGATTCATTCAAGTTGCATAGTAGTCTTTGTATAAAACACTGGGAGTCCATCTGAAATATTAACAAGTAATTGATTAAGCTACATGGTGCTAAATTCCCAGTGTGTGCCTGTCTGTAAGAGGAGTGTGAGTCATGGTTGGTTGGGTCTGATCCTCTGAAGAGATTACACATTTGATCGAAGTGAAGGGTGAAGGGAATGTTTGTGAGTTGGTGAAGCCTGAGGCAAAAAAGAAGTAATATTCTGCTATGAACATAAACATACAAATGCTGTACGCTGATATTGAACTTTCACCGATTTTGGTGTAGTAGTATGTTCTGGAAAATAGTTCTGCCTGACTAAAGCTGGCCTCTTTCACCAATATCTCGTAAAGTTATTTCTTGAGAAAATTCCTAAGAAAGGTCTACATTAGATTCATGATGTGTTCTTAAAGAGCCAGACTGTTCACAAGTCCCTACTTGATGATGATGTTGGATCCCTGATCCTCACGAACTGAGAGTGTGGGCCAGTTGTTCTGCAAATTCACATAATAGGACATGACACTGCACACACACACACAAACACAAACACACACACAGACATGCAGTCGCGTATTACTATCTTTGTGAGGTCCTTCCATAGAGTCCCATAATGACTAGATATGTATAATTCTACAGCTAACCCTAACCCTAACCCTAACCTTAATCCCAGTAACCAAAAGCACCTTTTGCCTCTTTTAGTTTCTCAAATAAAACAAGCACATTTTAATTTTTCTTCATGGGGACACCTCAAATGTCACCACAAAGCCCAAAAAAGGAATAAATGTGATTTTTGGGGACAAAAAGGACCCCACAATGCCATAAATACCCTCCTCCCCCCCCACACACACACTTTGGAATGTGAAATTGACAAAAAATAATTATTATAAACACCAGACTAGACTCCAAATGAAAAAGAAAGAGCAGTTCTGAAATAGAAATTCTTCTGCAAAAAGTGGATCTATATATTATTGTAGGTTATATATTTTTTATAAATACACGGTTCAATATTTATGTACAATGATTTTTTAAAATTTCAAGTGTTAAATAGTTTCTTCAACTGCAGAATTGAAGAAACCCCAGTAAGCTAAAGCTTTGCCCAAATATCCTTACAATAAAATGTGTGTAAAAGTGCTCTGCTGTGTTTGTATAACTGTATGTAAGAACAAATCACAAATAAGAAAACATTGGGGAATGTTAGAATCTTGATTAAAACTACAGGAGAGGGTTTTAAGAACCACTTTTTCTTAAGAACGTTTGGTGAATGAGGCCCAATGTTATCAAAAGCATATTTACTATGAATAAATGGTCTCCATTAGCCTTTATATGCCGTATTAGCACCATTGAGCCAAATGGACCTCAAACCAATATTATGTTAATGTAATACATTTATTGATATGATGGTAAGATGTCTGCTTACAGGGTAAGTACACTGACTTTTATCATCCAGTACTAATTTGTGATGGTAGTTTGTCATGTCACAATACATTTAACAATGACATTATACCCTACCCTTGGAAATATCTGTGTCTCACTTACTTCTTTTACTACTTTTAATTAAAAATCACTTGTTTCCTGCATTGGTTGTTACCCTTAAATCTTACAAGCTTGTCTTTAGGCTTTTTTATATTATATTAGAGCTGCACGTCGTTGGAGTCATATTTTCATGGAGCAGGCTTCAGCAGCGTGGTTGTTTATGGCCTAAAGGTTAGTGTCTTAATTGGGAAGGTGGAACATCTGTCAGACTGCCTGTGGCAACTCTCAGAGTAAGCATGAATAGCAATGTGTTTGAAACCCAACTTGTCTCCAAATGTGTCTTAACTATGAGACAGGCTGTTCAGTTTCATATTCGCTCTATTTATGATGCTCTTTAGGTTATAACTTTTCTGGGAAACTCTTGTTTGTTGCCCACAAAGATTTTTTGGCAGAAAGGGTTTTCTGCTTTAGGTAAGCGTAATAACTTTAACTGACTTAATTTATTTTATGATTGGAAGTAATAAATATTGATTGTAAAATCTTTTCTCTGTGTCTGAAACATTAATAGTGTACACAGTCCTAGTAAAGATTTTAGTCTTATATGTTTGCATTATAGTCTTGTTTTCTATGTTTCAGAGGAATACCATTTGCACAATACAAAATGTGCATTACATCAAGCAAAAATGTTAATTTAGGATGAATATGAGCCTAGATTAAATATCAATACCTACATTAAGTATTCATTTGATTTTAATCAGGTGTTTGGTATTTGATAATGTTGGTACATTTTCAATTCACAGCCAAGCAGGTAGTCTTAGCTGAATGGCTTGTAATGAAGCTCCCGTTTAATCAGGCATCCTATTCACAGGAAACTGGCATTGTGGCACAGGAAATGACATCAGCACACAGAACCCCAGTTTATTGGTACAAATGAAAGATCAGGGCAGTTTCACTGCAGGGAGAGCACACGTCCAGCCAAGCACAGGAAGAGCAAAAGTTCAAGCAGACAATTACGGAAACATTCAGCAAAATGTCAAAAACAGCCAAATAAACCTGGAAAACAGAATCGCCACTAATGCTGCTAATGATGGGGATTTTGCTACCATGACAGCGTGTTACCTGGCAACATCATGGCTACATGTCTTAAATTACTATTGTCTTGTTTTTCTAACATTATTCCGGGTCTAGTGTGAATAAATCAGAGATGATTCAGCTCATTTTCTCTATATTGTTCATTTTCACTGACAACCTCTTTTTTATGATTGGTGGTTAAAGGCCTTTTTCTCTTAAAAATTTTACTACAACTGTTTCTCATGTTTGCTAATCGTTGGTATGTTAGCTGTTCTATAGTAAATATGACAGGATGAAAATGGACACATTGTTGCTGGAGTGTGTTCCAGAAACCAGGCTTTCTCAGTTAGTCAAGATAACTTGGGGAACAAGTCTTTCCATAAATGTCCCCTGATGCACCTGATTACCAGCTAAGGAATGAGTTTTTGAATAAGCTGTATTCTCCTTGTTTTAATGCTAACATGACAGTAAGACTCAATAGCAAGGCAGAGCTAAAATGACATGAATTACTGATTATTTGTGCCCTTTTATCTTTTACTGATTAGATAGAAAAAATGGAAGTAACGGATAATGTTTACAGAGAAATGCCAATATGCTTTCCATCAAACCGTAAAGTGGAAATGAAAGTGAAATTTCTCATAACAATCACCAATAACAAGCCAGAAAGAGAAAAGTGAATCCCCATCCCTTTTCTGAAGTTTCTAGAAACTATACCAACCCTCCCCTCCCACAAATACCTACTGTTTATAGGATGGCACAGGTATAAACATTCCTACAAGCACACCTGCGGCTACAGAAACCGCTCATGCAAAACGAAACGCATCTCACGGCTAGTCACAAACACAGAAAGTAAACCACAGTAAGTTTCTACCTGAACCGCCTTATTGTTTAGCTTCAGTTACACCGGATTTCGGCAATCACACTGCTGCTAGCTATGCTAAGTGCTAAGTAGCGCACTGGTTGTTTACCTTGGCACACTAGTCAGCTTGAAGAGCATTGTTGTCGCGATGGTTTAATGCCTCATAGCGCTCTTTGGTCCAACACAGGGTGCTACATTGCACTTTTACAGACACTGATGGGGCGGGTTCAAGTAAAATCTCAGTAGATAACCTTTGAGCAACAGCAGAGCTTTCAACAGTCAACGCCCTCAGCATAATGCTAATATTGTTCTTTTTTTGTTTGCCCAGATGGCTAATGTGTATGTTTTGCACTTTAATCAGCTGCTTACACAATGTGTGACAGCCTACAGATCATAGATTTAGAATTAGAAACTATGGTTTTGAAGATTTGTCTGGGTTTTTGGTGAGAAACCTTTTGTTTTTCATAACAATTTTCACACAAAGGATAATTGGCCTCAGCATCAAGTGCAACTCTATATGCCAAATGATAATGAAATGAAACTGAATTCTTATCCCATGTTTGGTCCAGCCATGTTTCAGCTGTGGTGTCATCAGGCCGGGACTCAAGTTGGGTTATTGGTAATTTGGCTGACTCCACAGTAACCATACATTGGTTTGGGCTGTGAGTGCTGTGTGAGGGAATAACTTTTTTTACGTAGCACCAAGCGTTTCTCTCCACAATGTGCACCAGTGTAGAAAGGGGCGTTTAATTCTGGTAAAGAGTCACAAAACCAGTCCATGCATGTCAAGTCCCTGCTTAAGCCCCTCCCATCACTCTGACAGACAGGGGGAAGTGACACAGATATTCAGACACTTTTCTGAGTTTGGATTGAGTCTTGCAATGAAAAAGTGGAATGTCCAACAAAAACAGCACAGCCAGCAGAGGGATGCCCATCTTTTGAGTTCTAGTTTGTTGATTTTTCCCAAGTGGTGCATCCCTCTAGAATGTTTTAAGATTTCTTTGTCCTTTAGTGCATTTTCTTTTCCACGTATGCATATATGTTTTTTCATATCCAGTTTTTTTGTAAGTAGTGCACTCCATTATGAATACCTTTCCCCTTTCACGATGCAGTTAGATCTATACACAGTCCCAAATCTGGTTTCCTCAAACCTGTTCCAGAAACCTTGATGCCGTTACAGTTCCGCAGAACGGATAAGGTGGTAGAGGGTGACGTTGTAGAGCACCTGGTGGCCGTTGTTCCAGGCGTAAAGGGCGCGGTCACGCGGGTTGTAGTCCAGCATGGAGATGTGCGAGTATTTGTTTTGCAGCGGAATGTCGATGTACTCGTAGGTGGAGGAATTGGTGCTGTAAGCGTAGTAGACCTTGGTGCCTCCCGAGTAACCGTTGGTGACGTAGAGCGTGCCACATATCATGAAGGACTCACCAGCGCTGCGTTTGGGGTGGTTGGTGGTCCATGACCTGATGATCTGCAGGGTGACAGGGTTGAGCTTGCTTATGACGATGTTGCCAGCGTTCTGGTTGGTGGCATAGATGGCCCAGAGTCCACCCTCGTCCACCATCAGGTCAATGTCAGACTGGCCGCCCCAAGCGTAATGGTATGAGTTGCTGAAACCGGCATTGTCCAGCCGCTGCGTCTTGGTGATGGTGGAGGTCTTGAAGTCGAACTTGATGATGACATGGCTCTGGAACTTGTTGAAGTAGATGGAGCCGTTGTACACCACCTGGCCCGTCCCAGACCACGGATGCGGCAGCCGGTGGGAGGTGAAATTGTCTGATGTCATGAAGTCGGTCATGGAGCGGTATTCGCGCACAAAGCGGTTGTTGTGGTAGCCGTCCATGTACCACACCTATAAAATAAATTTTAAAAAAGAGCAGTGCAGGTTAATACAACATGACCAACAACTTTTAAACATGGGGTCTCAAGTGAGTTGTCAAAGCAAGACTCATTAACAACAGACCAGAAAACAGCTGAGCAGAACTTCATGAATGGATATTTCACAAACTGTACACTTGCTTGTTCATGGGAATGTCACACTTAAAAATGATTTGATCAATTAGTCTTATTAACATATTGAGTTTGCGTGCTCCCCTGTGTTTGCAGGGGTTTTCTCCGGGTGCTCCGGTTTCCTCTCAAAGGCTAAAAGCATGCACTATAGGTTGATTGGCAAATCTAAAATTGGCCCTGTAAAGTGTGACTGAGAGTGTAATTGTGTGAGTGTGTGTGTCCTGTGGAGTGTTGGCGCCCACTCAGGGTTGTTCCCCGCCTCGAGCCTGTGGTTCCGGAATAGTTTCCAGTCTCCGCAACTGCAGTGAGGATTCAGATAATGAAATGAAATAACTGAAATGAAATAATAAAAGTGAATATACTGTATTAATATACCACACTACTCAAAAAAATCTGTCTGGTTTAATTGCTGTCTTTAAGTTTCAAATTAAATCTTAACACTCAAAACTCATAAACGTTATTTGAAATTTCATTTGATAGATGTATGTAATCTTGTAGAACATACAAGAAGTATGACATTAATCAAATCATTGTTCACTGTTTACTATTGACAGGTTGGATCTAAGATCAGGTTCCAGCTGTGGACAGTTACAGGAGAACTGTAGGTGTAAACCCTAACTCTACCCTGAGACTTTTTCACAAATATACGATGCAAAATTTTATTTTTCATTCTTATTTATCTACAAGAGACAGTGTAGGTGGCATGTGTTAGTAATCTGGACAATGTGTCAGCAGGTGGCAAATAAATGTCAGTGTCATGTCTATGACAACATTTGTCTCCAAATTAAGGTCTGATCATGTAGTGTCCGAGGCCAGCTCAGTATGTGGGCTCCCAGATCAGATATCAGTGTGGCCAAGATCCATCCTGTGAACTTGCACTTGACCACAAGTGCAGTATAAGTGCATTTTTGAAATCTTGTTGAACACACCCTAATTTTAAAAGTGAGAATCAGACTCATTTAGGCAGGACAGTGCAAGCGGGGAAAAAACAGCAACACATAAACAGTGCAAAAAGCAGTGAGGTAATGAAAGAAAGTCACTCCAGCAGCGTGTAATTGGACAGCCTTCTCAGAGCTGAATTTTGCGAGTTTATTGGCCCGCACCACTGGATTTGTCGTTCTAGAAATGAAAAGCCAGCAGCAGCAGCAGCCACGGGACTAGATTAAATCCTGCCACCTCAGGGGCCGGACCGCTCCTGCTGTGGGAGGGGCCTGGAGGAGGGCCGGCACGCGAAACCCTGCGAGGATAATTCCAGATCATTCCGGATAAAGGACTCGGATTGCTGTGGCGAATCCCAGCAGGGACCAAACTCTCAGTACAGGGAGAGGGAGGGAGGGAGGGAGGCAGGGGAAGAGAGAAAATAGGAGAGGGAGAGAGAGGTATTGCAAAAGATTACAGCTCTGTCTCACGCACACACACACACACACACACACACTTCTACCGTAAAAGCCTCCAGACTCATCAGTCATTTAAAAAGCTTCTCATCATTTCCAAACATAAGTGTAACAGAGCAAGAGTGCCACGCGGTAATATACAACACATACACAGGATGCACAATTATTACCTCTATGTTTGTGTGTGTGTATGTGGCCATGTATTTATTGCATTGTGGGGACCTTTTTGTCCCCTAAAATCACTTTTATCTGTTTTTTTGGGCTTTGTGGGGACATTTGAGAGGTCCCCATGAGGAAAAATGACTTTATAGAAAATGTGCTTGTTTTATTTGAGAAACTAAAAGAGGTAAAAGATGTGCTTTTGGTTACTGAGGTTAAGGTTAGGGTTAGGATTAGGTGTAGGTGTAATATTATATACATCTAGTCATTATGGGAGCCTATGGAAAGACCTCACAAAGATAGTAATACAGAGACTGTGTGCGTGTGTGTGTGTGTGTGTGTATCTCCACTAGCTCATTTAAATGGATCTGCTCCACAGTTGGATTGCTTTTATGATTTGCAATTATGTTTCTGTTTCATGATATGCTAATTTTGTATGTCCTTTGTTGCATTTATCTTTTGCCAAAAGATAAATGCACACTTTATGAGCATCCCTGTGTGTGTGTCCATACGTAAGAGTGGGTGTGTTTATGACAATGATGCATGGCTGGAGTGTGTGAATGGTCTTGATTTATGTCTTGTTTACTGAAGTGTACCTTTGCCATTGTGATTCTGGGTAATACAAACGCAATAAACCTCTCACTCATACTCACCCACTCCCATAAACTCCCCTTCTACACCAAGTTGCCATAAAGTTTCGACCAGTTGCTGGTTGCGCACGCACTAACGACCCGCTTGTTTGAATACACGTATCAAATCCGGGAAATTCCTCCTCTTATTTGCATTTTAACGAGCATGGAGGCTGGCAGTTGCTGTTCCGCCTTCCTTTACTGCTGCACCGAGAGCAATATTTAACACACACACCACTGGTCCTGGCATCATTGCAGTGCAGCCTTAACCATAAAAAACATGTTCTTACTCCTATTTTAAATGCCAGTAATGCAATTTACCCAAATACTGCCACTTATCTCAAGGGAAGCCAGACTTATACCTTTGCATTATGCTAATTCAGGGCTAATAAACTTCCATTACATTCCAGCAGAAGCTCCAGAAATTTGATCATTTATTACAGTTGAGATAATTGGGACATTTGCACCAATGAGATTGTTCCCTGGACTCTTCCTTTAAGAACAGATTCCCTTCATTATTCCACACATTCTTGTAATTGTGCTTCAGTGCCTTGAGAGCAGTAGAAAAAACAATAATTTAACCCAGTTCTTTGTAACACATAGTTTTTACAATTTACAATTTCCCAATTGTATGCTGATTAGTAGGGGTGTAAACTAAAAGTTTCATCATAATAGTTTATAATAATAATTCAATGGGTAATGATTCAACGTCTGGCGATATCTCAAGTCTGCCATGATAAGATTTAAATTTGATTCAATTCAGGAGCCAGCCTTATGAAACAGTGTCATGCTGATTTAGAACAAGCACTTTTATTGATATCCATATTCAAAAAGCAACTAAAATATCTTTAAACCCGCCTGTTATGTTGCGGGTCAAATTTACCTATTTTAAATGTAAAAAATCTAAAAAATAAAAAATAAATAGTTTAAAGGTTTTTTTTCAGTATGAAACTCCTTGTGCTTGGCTTAATAAGTGTAATCAACATAAAGTATAAAAATGGTTCATTTTTTTGGGTTCATTTCACATATGTACATAGATACTGTTTGGGTAAATTAGAATTTAAAATAATCAATGTCATGTAAAACTATTGTGTTTTATATGTAGGTCTTTCCAATATTCATTAAAACAAGTTTTAAAATGCATTTTTTAATGAAAAAATAAGTGAATTATCCTCATTAAACCATGATCTGTGAGAGGTACATAACACCATTACACCAAATATTGATTGAAATGGTTAGTAATGGAGTTAATAATGAGATATAAACAATGTTCATTGGGATCTTTTGGTTTCTGACACTTTTGGATAATTAAACATGCCCCCGGTCAAATTGACCCAGGAGCATCATTAGTGTTCCTGAGAAACAAACATAGCAGAAGGGTTAATACTGATTCCTGAAATTGACCAGACACTTAAATGAAAAACAATGTTTTCTTTTAATAAAAAGCAAGACCTCCTCTTCAATATCAAAATGATCTTACAATACGTATAATAGCTGTTTGATGATTTCATTTTCAGTCAGTGCAGTGGGCTCACTGATTCATTCTCTTTTCCCATGAGAAAGAACACATTTTTTTTTTACTGTGTTCTCTCTTCTACCAGGACATAATCCACTAATCAAAACAAGCTGCCCAGTAAAAGTGTGCAATGTTACTAGGACAGTTTAGTAAGAGGATGATGTGATATGAGACTCTTTCACTAAAGTGTTGTGTCAGCGGAACACTTCGGAGACACTGCTGTAGATCAGCTAATAATTAAGATTTACTGCCCGAGGTGAGCTGCTCAACTTTCAGATCCCATCATTAGTACAAATAATTAGAGAATTAGAGACTTGAATACACATTAGGACTGGGCTAGAGGTTAGAAGTAAAACCCTTAACACTCCCCTCACCCTGGACTTGGGGGAAAAAACATACACACACACACTGATCTCAGACCAGTCGACATGGTCTGGTTGGGTTTTAATATACTCGAAGGACTAAATAGGGATTGTGCTACCAAAACACTAAGGTGGCAAACAATGTGTAAAACCTAATGAGGAAAGTAATATGGTCGGCTAAACTCAAGTGTGTGTGTATATGTGTGTGTGTACTTACTCTGGTATCTCCCTCTGGAGCCAGTGGATCGGTCATCCATGATCCGAAGCGAGATCCGGATGTTTTGATAGTGATGGGGTCACTGATGCCTGTTAGCTTACCACATGCTGTAAAACACACACACACACACACACACGCACACACACATACACACACACACACACACACACACAGTCATGAGGCCACTGGTACCTGTCAGATTGGGGCAGACTGAAACAGACACACACAATAACACAGAACACACAGTAGCTCACATATTGTACATATATGTGTGTGTGTTGGTGTGTCTGTATGTGTGTGTTAAACTCCTTATTAAACAGGGACTTACTAAGGGAACTATTATTGTTTATTATTGCCCCTTTAATACTGAATCATGTCCAAATAAGCTCTGATTTGGGTGTTTATTGGGTTTAAGACAATAAGAGACAGTGCTTTAATTGGTAAGTAAAAGAAAGAGAGCGAGAGAGAGAGAGAGAGAGAGAGAGAGAGAGAGAAATATTTCGTTGAAGACGTGGCAGAAGCTAATACACACCCACACACTGTTCATGAAGAAGTTATGTGCACTGGAGGAGTTCCTCTCATTTCTCTCTCTCAGAGTTAGAGAGAAAGAGAGAGAGAGAGAGAGATGGTTTATATCTGTGTCAACACAGAGTATGTTTGACATCTTCAGCAGCGGGCAGAATTAAACTGCAATATCTTCCAGCAGAAAACAGGAAGCGTTATGTAATCTACCCTTGACACACACACTCATAGTGGCAGTGTTTTGGGGCAGATGTGGTACACTTTAATTGTGCTGCTATCTTTAGAAGCTGCTTAGTGCGAGTAAGCGGGTCAGACAAGTGTAAACATGTTTTAGCAGATCTTCCCAGCTTTCCCGAGAATTTCTCTGAGATGTGAGACACGGCTCCACTAGCACAGAGAGCGCCAAGCAATACTACACAATACGAACATCATAGTGGGGTGCAAGAAACGAGTTACGCTCTCTTCAGGCCTGCCTGCGTGTCCACCACCTAATATCACTTAATCAATTAACGTGCATGCAAACAGATTTATGTGTTGCAGTTGAAAGGGGCCGATTTTAACAATTCATCTAAGTGTGTGGTTCAAGCCCATTTCGGCCGTGTTCAAATCAGATTTTGCTAGTTTAGGTCTTTTCACCAGTCGCATGGTCTAAAAGTCATGTGCGTATTCTCATAATTAATACAAGGATATGTTTTGGGGGTAACATGCAGTAAACCAATCAGTGTCATTTCTAATTCCCTTCAAAGACCAGGTGCGCTTGTACCTTAGAGGATTCCTGTTGTAATGGGGCATTTGCTGGGTCAAAGGGACTGCTTTTCGCAGGAGGAAGCAACTCGTACACAAAGTGAAAGCAGTAACCATTTATCATTATGATTTTTTCACCTCTTGCTCTACACATTATCTTAAGCTTTTACACTTTCATCTTTTGAGAAAATCTTTGAGTACATGTGCCTGTGTACAGTATGTGTAAGAAGCAGAGAGCATACTGTACATTACCACCTTGCTCATTTGCCCTCCAAATAACAGTAAAAAACTACATCTCACTGTGGACTGTTGTTAATGAAAAGCACAATCGCTTGACACTGCCTTAAAATAGCAATGCCCAACAATATGCCTGATGGTTCTTCATTTTAAGATGGAGTACAACATGTGGTGCAAATTTTTGTTGTCAAACAGCATAGGTTCAAGATGGTGAAATGGGCACTGTACTGGCCTCAAACCAGCAAAAACATTCAAACCACGCTCTGCGCCGGGAGTAGAATACATCCCTAAAATTGTTGTTGCTGTTAAAAATACAACATGACCCGAATGCAAACAAGGTGTAGCTTTTTAGCTTTTTAAAAATGTGCATCATGGCATAAAGAAATGGAGAGAGAGAGAAAGAGAGAGAGAGAGGGAGAGAGAGAGAGTAACAGAGAAAGATAAGGAAAAACTGTCTTTTTTCTGTCTGAGAGTCATTAACACTGCAGTGAGGTTAATCCAGCGGATTAGTGGCTGTGCGCAAGTGTGGATTTGCTCTCGCCTACATCAAAGGTGTCTGGGCGCATGCGTTCTCACGCTTCCCTTTGATTAGCCCAGAGTTCGTTAACGAGTTCGTTAACTGATTTGGAAATGCATGAGTCCGGATTGGAATGGGACAGAGAATGGAGCAGAAGTCTGATTGAATTTATGGCCTGAAGGCAGAAGTGAGCTGTATCAATGAGGCCAAAGTGTAATTTACATTCCACAACAACCGCGTCCAGACAGATCTGTTCAACAGCTTTTAATGCCAATATAAGTCATTAAAGACTATTGGTGTAAAAGGAAAGTGACTTGAGGGGACATAACTTTAGAATATTATGGAAGGTGGATCAGGGACACTAGATTTTGTTGTGCAATAATTTTGTCTAGTGTCATGATAAGTTAATAAGTGGAGTATTTATGTAAAAAATCAACTGACCTCACTCGGGTTTAAACTCAAGTATCCATAACTATTTTTGCATCTCGCTTTGAATTTACATTTATGGCATTCAACAGATGCTCATATTCAGAGCAAATTCCATTTCCTAATTATAGGGACAGTGTCATTGGGTCAACATGGAGTTAAGGGCCCAGTGATGTTAGTTCAAATAACAGGATAGAGCTCGATTTGAACCTTACAAACTCTTGGTTCATACTGTAGATGTAGTGTATCCTGCCACTTTCTGCATGGTTTTGTTCAATAAAATGCTAATGACCAGTAATATCTAGCAAATTTGGTCTACTGTGGGGTTTTTGCAAAGCGTAGTCTTTTTTTCTAGTTCACTCTTACTGACGTGTTCCTCATGAAGCGGAAATTAGACTGCAGACTTACTGCTGAGAACCCAGTCACACTATGGAACTGCTAGATTTGATCAGGTTTACCTGTGTAAGTATGTTAGTGTGTTTATGTGTATAATTGTGTGCTTACCTCAGCTGAAGTTGTAGATACAACATTTACTGAACAACTAAGATGTCAATGACAAATACAGATCGTATGCAAATTCCTGTAATATTTGCAGAGTTACACTTTTGTATGTTACTACATAAATATTAAAACAGATGTGGTTTTGTACACCTGTGAGTAAGGGTCAGTACAGCCGTACCGAGTTTCTGCATGCAGGCACGGAGTCTCTCCTCCAGGTTAGAGACGCGGGAGTGGAGCTCGTCGTAGTCGTATGCCCCCATCTCCTGTTGCAGCAGGGCCAGGCTGGCCGTCAGGTTCTGCACCTCCTGTTTGAACTGCAGCACCAGCCGAGCGTCAGCTTTATACTCCTCCAGCACAGGGATCAGTGGCCGCAACTCCGTCATCTTCGCCTTTATGGCCTGCAAACATGCCACAGAGCATGCTCAGACACTCAGCAGCTAACAAGGGGTTATAGGATTGGTTCGGGAAGATATGGGATTCATGGATGGGTTCCGTAAAATTTGGGGCTACTGGGCATTGTTGGGGAAGCTACTATTAAATGGTAGCTTTTCAAGCTACAAACTGCTTATGATTAAAATGAGCTACAGTCAAGCTACTACTTAGTATTTGTGGTGCAGGATACTCTAACAGCAAATTAATTTTAGAAGTGTGAAATATGATGTTGAAAGTAGTATGAAAATCAATGTTACCATGTAATTTCAAATCCCCTTATGTTTTCAATGTTCTGTCCCTTTCGCCTTTCAGAGTCATACATTTTGATAAATTTGGCGAGATTCTTGCTTCCGTCTGCACCAATTTAAACTCCATCCTCTGACTCCATGTGACAGCTCTGAAGAGTGCACTGTGATGCAGTGAGTGTTACCTGCGCAGTCATGGTAGCATATCACACCATTTCTGTGAATTCTATGCTAAACTGAAACTTCTACTAGTTCAAAAAATTGTCATACTGTATTTTTTTTGTAACCATGTATCATTTTGCCACTCTACATCGCTATTGGTTAAAAAATTGTTGGGGAAGCTGTAAAAAAGGAGTTACATTAGAAGCCTCACTAATTTAAGTTAGCCACCCCCCTACATAATGATACCGTGTATTATCAGGAAAATGTGGGACTTCTGGGCAAGTTTAGGAAAATGCAGGGCTATTGCTTATGTAAAGAATAAAGTGGTGCTGCTACTGAGCACAATCAAAAAATTGAGAGCTGTCGAGTGCTTACAGAAATAAATGGGGCGACCAAGCACACAGAGGAAAATGTAGCACTGCTGCGCATGCTCAGGAAGATGTGGACTTATCTAATCAGAAACATGTGGCTTCCAATCATATTGTTTATGATCATTTATGCTGTCTGCCTTTTTTCTCTGTCCAAATATTACATACTCCTCCTCTGTTTGCTACTTGCTACATTGTTCACTACTGTGCAGTTGCACTCGGCACTTTAAACAGTCACTTTAAACAGTCACACTGTACCTGTCATCTTGCATATAAGAAACATTTATTTATTTATTTATCTTTCCCTTATCTCCTTTTCAAATTTGTACTGTAACTTTATTTTATTTTAATTTTAAATTTTATTTTAATTTTATTTTATATCATCTTAATTCTGCCTAAATTGCAGTCAGGAGAAGATCAGGATACATTTCACTGCATTTTGTACTTGTATAACTTGTATGTGACAAATAAAGAATCTTGATTCTTGAATCTACTAAGTATGTTGAAAACTCATGATAATGTGCTGAGTGTACTTAGTAGCCTCATGTTGGTCTGTCCACATGCCCTATAGCCCCAATGAAACATGATAAGACCTCTGCAGGCCATATGTGGCAAATATCGGGGTACACTAAGGGTGTAAACCACAAGCTTCTTCATGATACAGTATTATATCTGTTCATAGGACAAAAATTCAGTGTATTTCCATATCATAAAGTTAGGAGCCAGGGTCATATGCTGATTTAACACCATCACTTCTATTCAAATTAAATCACAAAAAGCACCTAAAATATCATTTAACATTTTTATTCCTGAGCTCATCTGGACATTTAAATGAAAAACGGTTTCCTGTATTAATAAAAATAGATCTCCAGTTAAATATAAAGTAACATTGCAATATGTATGATGTCTGGTCTATACTATGGGCAAAGTGATCACTGAATCGATGTATTGTTACACCCCTAGGATCCACATCAATATTCAGATCCACAAAGGGCAATCGAGCATGCAGTCATGGGCATTTACATGAAAAAACTTGGCCCATCATTAATGCATAATGTAAATCTACAAAACAGGAAAATATCTACCCAACAGTAAGAAGAAGAAAGTGCCCTGTGCTTACCCCTAACTACTCTACAGTCTCTAATGTGTTTCTGTGTTTCCAGTGTGTGTTTAAACACTGAATCAACGTGTATGCATGAGAGTAGAGAGTATGTTTGTATAAATGTGTATAGGAGAGCCTTTAAAGAGACCAGAAGCTACGTAACGGTAAAAATCAAGAGCTGGGGACACGATGAACAATTGGGAAAGCACTTTATTGATTTTTCATGGTTTCAACAGCAAAGGCGAAAACATGCTCATTTAACATGTCACAAACAACAACGTGGTTTGCAGCTATATTCCATTGTCTAATCGTGTATTATTCCAAGTATTGCATAAATACAAATGAAATCAAAACAAAAAACAACGAAAGCAGAACTAGGAATCATCATATTTATGATAATAGCAATATTACTACAAATAAAATAATAATAGTACCGATCATGATAGTTTTGAAAATGAAACCTAATAAAGGATTTAGAGGTGCATGCAGGGAGGGATCTGATTGGTAGTTTCTTAAGGAGGGGGAGGGGTTATCTTACAGTTACTGGTGTATAATAGAATACGAGAACTGTGACATAAACGGCGTGACTGACGCCCACTTCAGCCAATCGTGGGTTAGACCTGCCTCTTCTGGCCTCAGGCTCTCCTATATGTCTTTATAGTTAGCCCTGCAAGCAAGAAACAACACACTGAGTACAGGAAGCTAGCTCGCTAACCTAGCTAACAGACACACACCCACACACAACACACCTATCAGTGCACACACCCACCCACCCAACCATTCACACATACCTTCATTGACATTAAATAACATTAACATTTGCAGCAGGTGGTAGGTTTAGCAAACATGCATGCGGGGTTGAAGGTGTGTGTGTGTGTGTAAGGCATGCGTTTTTGTGCATTGTAACAACTGGTGTGTTAAAGAAGAAGTATAAAAAAGTGATGCTTAAAAACTATTTTCTCAACAAACAAGAAATAGAACATGTGGAAAGCTGCTGACATTTCCCACATTAGTCATTAGAGTTATTTTCAGTGTGGTGTATTATGGTTTTTGAGTGTTTTGGGTGTGTGTGTGTGCTGATCATGCTTGGATAGGGAGTGTATATACTGGAGAGGTAAGTGAGTTTGTTTCAGCTGAGCTAAAAGGACAGAAAACTAGGAGACCAGGGCATCAAATTACTGAAATTTGATCTGTTACAAAACAAATACAGAGTTACTTCTTACACAGATGTGGAGTTAGACTGGGGTTTGCCTTATCAGACAGGAAGGTGACTCTATTCTTTATTTCTATGGCATCAATAGATATAAAGAATAGGATATCATATCAAAAAATACAATAAAGTAAATTTACCAGATCCTGCATCAGATGCAAATGTAAAAAAAATGAACAGAACTAAGCAATTTAGAATAAAGTTACTGTCATATATAGAAATCATTCAAATCTAAACCAGTTTCAGTATTTTCTTTGATATTCTTCTTTGTCAGTTCTGTCAGGCAATATATCTGATTGTAGTCCATTTCAGAAAAATAAGTACATCCTAGAAGAAAAGGAATGGGGCTTGGCAAGATTTCTGGCTAATGTTCAAGTGCCGAACTGGGACCAAATCCAGCTTTGAGCATTTTTGCTCTTTCCCACATCCTCTTAGAAGTAAGAGTCCAACTGACCCCATTCAGCTAGAATTCAATTAGCTTAATGCTAACAGAAAATTTATGATATGGTCGATGTAGAAATTGATTTAATAACCTTTCAGCCTCTCAATCTGGGTTTGTGTTTCTTACGGTAATTACAGCCAGGTAATACATTTGGATGTGCGTGCGAGTGTAAGTGAGAGTGAGTGAGTGTGTTGAGGTTTACCTTGTATTGCTTGGCGAGGTTTTGTTTGTGACTCTCCTCCACTTGTCTGAATTTGGTCTCCAGGCCTCGCAGCTGATCTTCCATCTTAACCACATACTGTAGGTCTCTCTGTGTCCTCTGGTCCAACACCTGGATCGACTGGGTCATGTTCTGCACCTGGAACACACACAAAAACATCACATTCAGGACTTAATAATTATTACGTGCAGCATCTTATGAAAGGAAACATTGGTACATCTCTAGCACTCTTGATGTTGGCAGATCAGAAACAACAAAAACAGTGGCAGATGTCAGATTTGTCTGTGTTATTATGGATGAGGAAACAGGTTAGAAAGACTCCAAGCTGGATTCTGTAATAGCTTTGTTTGTCACATGGTCAGCCTTATCCCCAGAGATGGAGAAGATTGGCATGGCAACGGGGTGTGGCTGTGGCAGTAGCAGGAGACACTGCAGAAAGCGGTCAGTGGGTAAGAGGTCGGCACAGCGGTCACCGTGGTTACCTTCTCCAGGAGCTGGCGCAGCTGTTTGGTGCGAGCGTCTCTGGAGCACATGGTCTGCTGGGGGGCCACAACCGTACACACACACCTGCCCTCGCTGTCCTGGGCAGAACTGTACACCTGCCACGACTCCTCCGGGTTAGTGGGCAACACCTGGGAGACAGAGAAGAAAGAGAGAGAGAAAGTGAGGGTTACAATATTTTCATAGACAGGATAGCCAAGTTCAACCACACTCATGGTCAAAGTCTACAAATGGGATTTAAACAGTGATGCCAACAGGTCATGTGTAATTATATGTAGAGAAAACTTTATTTATCCCGAGGGAAATTTGACACCGAAAACAGCTTTGGGCTTGACTTGGGCATAGACATCTTGCATTTGTTTTAAAATGAGACTCTTTTAACTGTGCTAGCACTTTTTGATGTTTTCAAATGCTCTCACCAACAAAGGCAAAGCTAGGAAACCCACAATGTCAAATTCCATTTCTACACTTCTTTGATTCGGAAGTGACTCATATTTGAAAATTGTTTTCCTGATCAAAGAGGTATTTTTATTTGTAGTTTTATGCCCAATATCAAAAGCATGTTGTAACAGTGATTGTTTCCTCCTCATAAAAATGAAACAGGCAGTAAGAAGACTGTGACAGGTGTTCAAAGGTAAGAGCATCTACCTGAAAGTATTCAAGAGCCTAGTAGCTGCTGGGGATGTGGATTTTAAATGATTGTAGAATGTTATTTAAATAAATTATAGAAAGGTAACTGTTAGAGCCATTTTGTGTGCATGAATGTGTGACTATTTAGATTTAATGTTTTGTAGCTGTTTGCAGTAGAAAGTAGAGAAATGTTTCTGGAATCTTTCTTAACTTTCCATGTACAGTGTTACGTAATAGAATTCCATCAATAGGTATGCATGTCAAATGATCACTAACTACCGTTAATGTTAATAGAGATCATTAATGTCATTATAACAGGCATCCTGATGTGTCCCAGAGCCCCTCTCTGCTATCTGTACCCGAAAGTCACAAATCTGTTCATACACACACGCACGCACTTGCGCAGTAACTCGTGCGCAAAGCCCCATCTACTCGTGCTACGTCTGACCACACCCTTCTGTCTCTACACCAATCAGATTATCCTCAGCGGACAGCGAAGTCAAAGTTCATAATAAGTCAGTTCATAAACAAATCAATCGCTTTGATAAATAAGGCGCATATTTGTTTGCATTAAGAAAAAACCTCTATTGCACAGAGGGAGTGTTTTGGAAGAACATATTTCCCACCGCCACAATTGACTTTGTAAATTGAAGAAGAAAGAACCAATCTTAAATAAGAGACCACTGCCGAATGCCAGAATCTTGCTTAAGACGGTTTTAAGAAAAATCATTCTTAAGAACGGATGGTGAATGAGGCAATGGAAGCTCGACTCTGTAACGATTAAAGATTTTTCGCGTAAAAATCCACTTTAACAAAGAGCCATTCACAGACCTGACGCTATAGTCATTACGCACGATACTCCGCACTCGTCCCGAACTCATTACCGGATTAACGGCGCCGATCGTGACCGGAAATGAACAGGCTATTAATTATTAGTCACGTGATTAGCCCTACAGGCTTTGAGTACTACAGGCTTGGTGGAGACCTGCGCCGAGCGTTTGGTTACTCTGAGATGCCACGAGCACAGCTCCAGCTGTAAAGACGTGAACATATAATACTCAAATCATTATGTGCATTCATTTTAGTTATGATATTCCGCCAAAACAGCAAGAAAACTGAGAAAACCCACTGGTTTAAGACTCTCACGAAACCAGGATTCCGATTATTTATAAGATTCATGTTCATTAGAAGAAACATTTTGACATATTTATTAAGACTGAAATATTAAAATCAATTATTAATTTGCTTTGTATATATTTTACGTAGAGGCTCTAGTCGCGCCCTCTCCAACAATACGAAGCCGCGCGAATTTCCCCTCCCCGTCCAGAAATTACAGTAACCCACAATCACGGGCTCCTCACTAGCAGCCGGTACCACTCACGTTTCTGTCACGACCGGACACATAATCGAATGCGCGCTTTACACACCTACAACTAGTGTGTACAATAATTTTAAAAGGCCGATAAACCCCCAAGCCCAAAGGCCCTAGCTATAAAGATCTCACCGTTTAACCCAAAACACCCTTGGTCAGTAGGGTTCTTGGGTTTGACGCCTGAGCAAAACATGTTGGTTCCCTAGAGAACCTTTGATTTAATTAAAAAAAAGCAATGTGGTTGGTGACACAAAGTCAGAACCCATTTCCAACCATAAGAGCCTTACATATAATACAAAAGTTCAATAACTAATTCAAGGTCTTTCACGAGGTTTATTTGTCTTTTGGAGATTAATTACCTTCTACATCACCAAAAGACTAATTAGAAACCTCGCGGTCCATAATTTTACCTCTACAGATTTATACGCAAATTAATTTATAGAATTACATCTCGCCATCATGCTTATAAGAAGTGTGTCTTCTCATTCGTAAAAATGACTGCATGTTTTTTTTCGTCAACTTTCTTTTAAGTGAGGGCAAGGTGGTAGACTTACGCCAGTGCTCCGGTCCGGATACCCGCCCTGCGCCGCGCTCAGCTTGGTGGTGTTGAGCCCAACCAGCGACGGCAGGGTCTGTGACATCCAGTTGGTGATCATCGCCATCGTGCTCAGCACCACCCCGATTTTCAGCAACGGTACCGACATCTCTGCGTTCCACGTGCAGCCCGACACACTCTCATTCCACACGCGCCACCGGGAATGCGTCGCGGTGAACCGCACTGCCTGTGAAAGCCTCGAGGAGCGTCATTTTCCCCTTTCCCGCGCCCGGCTCGGTCGGTAACGTGCTGGACATCTCGCGTTTGGACCGCGACAAGGTTCGGCAGCGAGAAAGCAAAAGCAGCGCGCGCCTTATTTTTTGGATGAATGAGCGGTGTTCGCTTCTCCACTCGCACGACCAGTCACAACGCTGGAACTCGGTACTGGTCGTTCTTCTTTTAAAGTCCAACAGCGTACCCGCACTACCTTTTCGCTCACTAACGGTCTGCTCGCGCTTCTCCGCGTCTCACTCGCTTTTGGAGGATGGAGAGGAGGCGGTGCCACGCACTCCTATATATAAGTGAGCGCAGCGTGATGTCAGGCTCGCTCTGCCCACGCGACGCCCCTCGAGCGCCGCTCGGGACCTTGCGCTTTGGCTTGAAAATGGCGCGCTGTCGGCACGCGCCCCAGTGGACGGTAAGCGAGCGGTGGACGCGAAGGTCACGCGCTCCCGTCTCTCGGTTAATTACCCCGCGCGCTGCTTGGCGCTTCTGTAATGTGACCCGGCTCGCGTTAATTGAGCAAGCATCTTGACCCCCAAGTCGGTATCATTAATATAAACGCCCTCCACGAGCCTCTTTCGCCTGGCGTTCACATAAACGCGTGGCAAAAAATATAGGCAAAGTGCAAACAAAAGCCGGTGTTGCAAAATCTGTTTTAATATTTCAGATGCAGAGAAATGGGTCAAAGCTCCGAGCAGTTGGCCCATTCGTGAAACATTTGCGGAAACTGAGGGAAAATATGTAAGACGTTTAGACGGGTCTCGCGGCGCACCCGTCCGGTAAGCTGAGCGGCACCGGTAATCTTCACGGTTGCCACCGTTTGCGTCAGAAAGGCACGTGCGCCCTCTAGTCGCTGTTGGCGGAATTGCGCTACTGCTCGAGCTACAGTCCTGCGAAACTCCCCGACGCCTTTAATTTTATCAGTTAGGTGACAGTAAGACGCAGTCACGCGCGGGAGGTGTGAGAGCGTCGTGACACGATCGCGTGCGACAAAAAGCGGAAACCTTTGAAACTTCTACCAGTTCTACCCGTGTTTATTTAGCGCATCGAATCAGGAGTGTGACACGATGTGGCGAATTACTTAGCTGCTGCACTAGTTTGACGCCTGACAATTAGAGATAGTGCGAGAGTGGGGGACTTATTTGGTATAGACAAAATAACTTAAACTGATATTGAATCTGAGAGAGAATGTGAAACAAATCTTCAGTTAAAACAGTTTAAGAGAGGCCGTGAGTCAGAGATGAAAAAGAAAGATGAATAAAAAGAAGAATTGGAGGGGGTAGGGGTTGATTTCACAACAGCCAGCATCATCTTGCAATAAATTTGTAGAAGCCAAAGTGAACGACAGTGATTTAGCTGTGTTCACTTTTTTCAATTTAAAACTAAGATAAATATGTGTGTGTGTGTGTGTGAGAGAGAGAGAGAGGGAGAGAAAGAGGAACACTTGCGTCGTGTGTAAGTGTGTGTAGAGAGGCAAAAAGGTCAAACATAGCCAGGCCTTGGCACATGACTATGGAGAAACAAAATGGCAAAATGAAATAAATGAAGAGAGAGATGAAAAGAGAAAGTCACTGGCAGCAGAATTCACTTTGGGCTAGAGGTTTGTTTGGCCTTGTAAAATCAGAATGTGTGGTTATGTGTGTGTCCATGTCCTAACAGCTAAAGCTGAGCGAAGTCAAAGCTAAAGCACCCTGACGCATGAACTCTTGTCCTAATGTGTTTTTTATGATAGTGCAACACATTATACTTTTACTGCCAAATCACTACTGAACAGGCCCAACCAGCAACGTCGCCATTAGCTGCTGTGTACACCAGCACTGCTGCATAAAGCCGCACTAATCAGACTCCTTTTCCCATAAAAGGAAATGGATGCAACGGCTCTCTAACTGCCATCATCCTCTAATTTAATTCATGGCTCGATTATGTTTACTTATTCATGTTAAAGCCTGGCGCGGCTCTGTGCCCCGCGTTGGCGATGTGGATATACGAGACCGCCGGGCAATACAATTTATTTCCCGGCTCGCTCATTACCGTGGTTAAGTCTGCTGCAAAAGGGAAAACCGAAGCAAAAACCTGTTGTGCTGGTCATCGTTTAATTGAATTTTTTGTGTTTTATCGCCTTTAATTATTCACTCTCTCTGCCGCAGGCCTGAAATAATATCTGGATGTTGCGGTTTTCGGACAGCGTCTGTGTGAGTGTGAGGAGAGCAAAAGATTAAAGTTTGGTTTGTTAGTGTTTGTAAAAGTGCTTAAGGCTCAAAACAAGAAGTGTGAAAGGAATTCAGTGTAACAGGTGTGTGTAGGTGTGTGTAGGTGTGTGCGAGTTGTACTGGTGGACCACAGTAAAGTGAGTCTGTGACCTTTTGACCTTTTCTACTATCATTAACGTGTCTATTATTTTACACAGAATGAAGGTTGAGGCGTTTAGGGATTCTATCAAACGGGTTCCATAAACTGGGTGTTTGTTCATAAACTCTTACAGAACATCCAGGCATAAGGCAGTTGATGACTGCTTTTGTTTGTTTGTTATTGCAAATTTGTTATTTGATTATGAGTTTCTCTCCAAAGAAGACGTTATGGTGTAGAAAGTACTTAAACAACAGCGGTGGAATAGATGGTAACAGTGTTTTGTCACAGATAAAATATTTGAGATATTATTGGGCTGCTGATTACTCAGAATCCTCATGAATAACATCTGGTTAAACATACAAATACATGCACAATACTCCCAGATTACAAGAACTAGCAGATTATAAAGCGTTTAGACTCAGGACATTACATTGATGATCCAACATCTGATTTAGATTAACAGGGCAAACCTCTCTGTGTATGTGCTGCTGCTGGTTAGGATGCCAGACATATGCATGTCTTAAGCAAATGCTAACTCCCAATGAAGATGTTTACATGCCTAGATTAATTGAAGCATTGGAGGGAGCTCTAAGCATCCATTTACCCTGATTAAAGGAGTAAGCTCAATGTGTTTACATGACTTTTAGAGTGAGAAAATGGTTTTTAGTCAGGCGGAAACTGGAGTATTATCCTGCATAAACTAATGCAGGCTTTTATTGGATGAGTGAATCACACTTAAGATAAACTATATCAGGCACAGTTTTAACTCTACTGCGGCTTCCCATTAGACAATGTGTGTGTGTGTTTGTGTGTGATATAACCTTTACTGCTACAGTGCTATTGTAAATCTGTCTGCAATCTGTATTAAAAAGCTGTGTCTTACTTATCCCTGAGGAGGATATGGAAAAAAGGATGCACTATACCAAGACCCACTCTCTCTCTCTCTCTCTCTCTCTCGCTCAGTCACTTTAGTCACTCTCATTCTTTCTCTCTCTGTGAGGGCCTCATATATAATAAATGTGCTTTTCATGTGAAATAATGTATGTATGTAGTAGGCAGTAGGGATAAGGGAGAGGAAGGAGGAAGTGGAGATATGGAATGTGCAGTAAGGGGTTGAAAATATGGGAATCAATCCTTCAAGTCCACACGCCCTGTTTATAACATCAATATTTTTTGTGAATTATCTTGTTTTTCTCTTCAGCTTTTAATTATTCAGTTTGCTGTTCATTCTGGCAAAACATCACTGAATTTGTGGTTGAGTATATAAAGTAAGAATTCTACACAGATTTCTTATGAAATTGCTTATTCTTCTCATATAAAGCAATAGACTGGATTTGTAATTTGCACAGCAAACACTAATTTCTACATTAAACTTTCTCTCAAAGAGACAACAGCTGTTGGGATGGATGGTCAGCAGGACCCCCGACAATGTATAATCACTGGGTTATTTAGTATGTGTGTGTGTGGGTGTGGCTATATGTATTTTGGATAAAGCAATGATGCGTCATATGGATTCATGGATTCTGAGTTCAATAAATACAAACCCCTCTGGAACAGAGTCAGATAAAACAAACCTCAATAAACCTGACATACCTCTAACACACATGAACACAAAAATTAATGTTAGTCCAGTAGCAGGTTATAGTGATTGCTCTGCTGTGATGAATAAGGTGTAACATTTTCTTCTGTATGTCTACAGTACATTCCCAAATGGAGCTCTGCCTTTAACCTTTGGTGATTAACATCATCAATCCCCTGTGGACCGTTCCAAACTCCATGCAGGAACAATTGCAAAAAACAGCTTGCAGATTCTCTGGAACATCTAATAATACTGGGGCATATCCCACATTTTCTCTGTCCAAATAAAACCTTTATGCAAATGATTTGAGAGGTGGGTGTAATTGTGCAAATCATATTCCTCTGGTCCTCTTTTACATCTTTGCAGATTTGCATCAGTAGCATTTGCCGTTTTCCAACAGGTTGTAGTGAAATGTGGTCATATTTGTTAGCTTTTACAGGTCATCTCCTACATGTTTTTAAACAGCACTTCTTTTCACATTAAGGTTTTGGAATTCATAAAATATGCAGGCTATATCCAGCACTACCACCACCATCATTGGGCCCCAGAGTAACCTCAAGTTGCTCCAGGGAGACTGTGCCTGTAATGTGAGACATGGAAGTCACTCTGGACAAATGTGACTGCCAAAGGCCTTAAAATGTAAATGTAAGTCTGATTTACGCAATGTGTCTTTGGTTAGTGTCACAAAATGTGAAAAAACCTTTTTGTTTACTGCAAATAAACTTCTGCATGAATCAGTGGTTCACTCAGTAATACTCAGGAACTGGTTCTTTAGGAAAATGTGTATATGTTTTAAGTGTGTTATTAGTATAATGTATTTAAGATTGGTCAGGAGAGTAGGCTATGCACGCTTTTGGGTCTTTGCCAAACTCTTGTAAAACTGCTTCATCATGCATTCATACAAATAAACATATCAGGAGGAGGGGAATCTTTCTGAAGTGGCAATATAACACAACTAGTTAGGGAACAAACCAAAACTCTTTGTTTGGTGCCACAAAGTTTTCTTCCACACCTTTGTTCCGCTTCTATAGGGTGCAGACGGTCCATACAAAAGGTCCTCTCTCGACTCTTACATCAAATAAAAAGTCAAACCTTTATATTTAGGTGTGCGGGAAGTTTCAATTAAAAGGAGAGGTGCATTCAACAGTACCAGTATGTTTTGGTGTGTCTGATGGTGTTGGGTTCTGATTTATCCCCTGCCATGTAATCGTGATTTCATGAAGTCCACACAAACAATCTTACAATAAATTGGTATTCGATTGAGTTCCACGACAAATACCTTTTTATTTCTGTAGAACTTTGTCTATGGCGCCTACCAACCCCTCATTAAAGCAGCTTCGGAAGGTATTGGAAGGCAAAGTGCTGCTTCTGTGGCACTGCCCCATATATACCCTTTTAGCACCTTTATTTTTAAGAGAGCGATGTCTTATTTACTTTGTTAACCGGAGCGTGAATGCACGTTCGGCTCCGTGGACGCCGTGACCGCGTTTGTATATTTACTGTCAGCTCAGTTTAGATGCAACTACGTGCTACCCCCTTGCTTTCGCCATTTACCACGTTACGTTTGATCACAATTGACGTTTTGTTAAAAATAATAATAAAGTCTGAGGTGCGCGCGTGATCCCGCTCCCTCGGTGCATGCAGCGCCGCGGGAGCCAGGCGGAAGGAGGACTATCCGTACGATCTGCGTGTAATCCCCTTACGTTAATCGGTTCAGAGCGCACAGAATCCTGCTAATTCGCCGCGGCTCCCGGTGCCCGCGCGACTCGCCGGTTAATCTTGTGTCAGATGTGAAGACGGCGAGGCGCGCGAGGGGGAGCGGGGGAGGAGGAGGTGGAAGAGGGGGAGGGTGTTGGTGGTGATGGTGTAAAGATGGCGATAGACCTACTTGCGTGAGTTCCGTGCCCATCAGCATGAGCAGGATGAGACTCAGGAGCTTGTTCACGCGCTGCATCTCGCGCTTCCGCTCTGTCGAGGCTCGGTCTCACATGCAGCTCCCGGTTCCGGTGGGCTCGTGTCGCTCTGCTCTCGGTTCAGCCCTCCTCTCGCGCCGCGGCTTTCGCTGTGCCTCGCCTGTCCTCTTCTCTTGCTTCAGCAGCGGAATGACGGAGAGGCTGAAATCTGTCTCGCGCAGTTGTCCTCTCTGGGCATATTTATCTCATCTCGCGCCCCACGCCCCGAGCCTCTGCCGCCGCCGCCGCCGCGCTCTCCGGTCCCAACCGGTGCCTTCGGTTTTCTCGCGCGCGCACGCGCGCGCTATCTTGTAATGGCTTCTACCGGCTGGGCGGTTTCCTCGGTAAAAATCTGCGCGCCGACGTCGGCTTGAAGTTTGGCTCCGCGAGAGACGCTGCGCGAGAGCGAATGTGTGTTTGGAGCGCGAGCGAGAGCTGTCAGGCGTGCTGAAACCGGATATGACACCCGGCGCGCGTGGGAAATTCAACTAGGGCAAGTCAGAGAGATGGAGGCAAGAGAGAGAGAGAGAGAGAGAGAGAGAGGGAGAGAGAGGGAGGGAGAGAGAGAGGGAGAGAGGCTAATTGGGTGAAGCTTCCGGCCTTGAAGCGATTCAAAATAATCCAGGGGAATGTTTTACTTTGATGAAAACCATTCAGCCGAATCTCCATGTGGAAAAATGGAACTCTGTGAGTGTGTGTGTGTGTGAGCGTGTGTGTGTGTGTGTGTGTGTGTGTGTGAGAGAGAGAGAGAGAGAGAGAGAGAGAGAGAGAAACACTAACATGTGCACTTCCATTTTTCTGTAACAGAATTTGGTAGATGTGTAACTTATCTGACGGCAACATCATTTGATTGTCAGATGTTGATTTAAGTCTAGCTTTACAGATTTTAGAACAGTCGTGGATTACAAACCTGTTCATGTAAATGTTAATATGTGTGTGCATGTGTGAGTACATACAGTATGTACATGAGCTTGAGTATGCATGTATGTGACTGAGGATGTGTGAGAATATATGGATAGCTGTCTTGATGGATGGCCCAATACAATCTTTTAGGATTGAAAAACTGAGTTCAGATTTGACCTGAAATCCCTTCTAGTAGCTTTTAATATATTTGGGAAAACCATGTTTTAGCTACAAAACATTTGGGTCGCTTTGTCTAGAGCTGTGTTTCTCAACCCCGTTCTCGTGGCCCAGTTCTCTGCGCAGATTTAAGCTTTCCTAACCACAACACACTTGATGCAAATGATTAGGCAGTTAAGAAATGCCAAAACTGTGCAGAACATTGAGTTCTGAGCACCTGGGTTGAAGCACGCTGGTGGAGAAAAAGCGATAATGCAGAAATCCCTGTCCAAGGTGCTGACAGTGGCCCTTACTGAGGCATTACACTACACCAGTCTCTGGCCGTGGTGCTGAATAACGCAGTTCGGGGGAGTGATGCCCACACAGCTTGACCTCATGTGTCACCATTTATTCAGTTATTACAGTGTGCAATCTATAAGCGTTTATGCTGACCTCCTGAACATTTTCCCTGTTAGTGCTTATTTGTATTGATCTTTGGCACTGAAAGGTGGAAAAGGAATTTGATGGGAAAATAATCACAACCTCATTACAAATAACATCCTCACCCAACTCTTTGATAGAAATACATGCCAGATAGTCTACTAGCAACTCATCTACAATGACTTTATATTTTTATTGCATTTATTCAGCACTGTCATCAGTTATCCAAATCGTTATCATCGCCAATCCAAATCTAATACCTCTTTTAATCTGATTTTATGTTATCAACTGACTTGCCCTCACTTCCTTCTTTCAGACCTACTTTTCTACCGTTCATATTGCTAACATTACTGAATTACATCAATTTTGACCATGCATGCCTGATTATGAAGTTAACTTAATATAACATTGTAAATAAAATGCTTAATGCATTTGTTAATAAGATTTATCAATGTACAATGAATGCAACAAAAACATTCTGCAGAGAACGCTTTAAGACTTATAATGACATAAAACAGAGTCAGAGTTCTTTCAAGATGATGTGCATGCAGAATACACCTCATACCTCAAAACACATCTGATGGTTTTCCCACAAAGTCTAAATTTATTGCAGCCACCATAGAACATAGACATTTGTACTCCACTGGGCCTACAGGAATCTTACCTGTTTAATGACCATGGTGTATGTGTGTGCGAACTCAAGAAGTAGTCCTGTTTGATTTTATTTTCTAAGCTTTTTGCATCATGCGATTGTGTTGAGGCAGATATTTGTGGAATTGCACACCTGCTTATATTTGGAGAATGTTGGTTGTGTGTTTGGTTTTTTTCCTTTAGATAATCAGATTAGTTCCATCATGTCTGCTTTATATCCATTAACCACTATAAAATGGAGTGTGTGTGTATGTGTTTCTAATCTAGGTGATATCTGTACAATGACCAACATAAAATTACTCTCTCTCTCTCTCTCTCTCTCTCTCTCTCTCTCTCTCTCTCTCTCTCTCTCTCTCTCTCTCCCTCTGTGTGTGTGGTATTGGGAATGAATGTGTTCTGACCACCGTGAAATCACTTTGTGTTTGCATGCACACTCACACACACTGATAAGAAAGTGTTCAGTGGGTGGTTTGCACACTATGCTCTATTTCTCACAATGATCTGTGTAGGAATACCAGATGTTAATCTCCCCCCACCTCTCCCTTTTTCCCTCCTGTGTTAATTGTTGCAGGGGTTTGAAGTGCTGTGCTGGGTACTAACAGTAGCAGAGGTGTTTCTTCTTGGCCACTTTACCATGGACCATCTGCTCTACAACTCCAGCATGAGGCTGCAGGGGTGGCAGAGTGGAGAGTGAGAGTTCAGTCCGCCCCCAGCATTGGCATCTTACAAGTCAGAAAGACTTTATGTCCACAGTCACTTGCATATTAGAATTTGCATGATTGCATGTCCAATTGCATAATTCATTACGATAATTAATTAATGCATGTGAAGTACACAACAATAAACAGGCCACTCAGACAGGATGTGAAGGAAAGTTGTGATAAGTAGGAAGTCCACTTACTCATTACTCAAACATCCTGTGTTGGACAGTTTTGTACTACTTGTTGTGAGTGTGTGTTTGTGTGTGCATGTGTATGTGTGTGCACGTGGTGGAGAGAGATACTTTATATTGACTACACAAATTTCATTGTCATAGCCTTTATATTTTGTTGTTTTGATCTTTCATATTGACTGCTTCTTTCCCTTTTATCTGTATTTGTTACTCTTTCTTCATCTCTGTGTTTTCATCATTAATGCACCCATCTCTCTCTCTCTCTCTCTCTCTCTCTCTCTCTCCATCTCCGATATACCACTCAGACTGGAATTAATGACCCCCAGACATCATTCATGGAGCAAGGCTTTTTTATGCACACACACACACACACATACACACACACACACACACACATCCATTAAATTAACAACACCACAATCCATCAGCCCTGCAGCAGATATCATTTTTCCTCTTTTAGAGTCTCTCTTTTCATTGCAATCTGCTCAGATTTCCCCTCCTCCGCACCATGTAGAGCTTTTATATCAAACACACAGTATTAACATAGCAGTCACAATGTGTGTGTGTGTGTGTGTGTGTGTGCTGTGCTCCGGATTCAAATTAAGGGTTAGAGTTGGATTGTGGCGTAAGACTGTAACTTCCAAAAAGAAGAAATACTGGAGTGTGTAGCAGATGGACTATAAGAATCTCCAACAAGGTGGAGATAGAGGTGAACAGCATCTAATAAAGTGGCCGCTGAGTGATTTAAAAGTGTTGTTGAGGGACTGTGTTACGTTGCACTCGTTTGTGAGGGTCTTGTTCTTTGGTGTCTTACTGAGAGTGAGATTAGAGGGTGAGCATTTAAACCTGCTGATGAGAAAATTAATTAGGAGCACATACCTAATGGTCCCAAAGAGATCCATTAACCTCCAACTGTCTGTCACGGGTCTATTTTTACATCCCTCTGATTCAAAAATACTTCTAGTTGTGGCAGGGCAAGCGCAGATGATCATGAGTGACCCAGTTAGCATTAGCACCCGAGCGGCGGCCAGCAGGGCAGGGAAAATAGGGGAGAGAGTGACCAAATCGATCAAATACGGACTAAACTAATTTAGGTGGAATATCTGCCTGTATGAGTGAAACAGAATAATCAAGTGAGGTGAAAAAGAAGAATAGAGACTCAAAGTCAGGCAAAAGGGAACAGCAGAGTGAGCAAGAGAATGTCAGGAAAAAGATGTTTACTACTGAGAATGCTAACCTTTAAAAGGGAAACAACTAGTGATGCTACCTTTAAAAAACAGCCCCAGAGCTCTCTCTCTCTCAAACACATACACACACACACCAACAAATAACAACTAACACCCACGAAACGTCCCTTCCTAAAGCCTGACGCTGCTGATAAACAGATCGATACATTCACATTTACACACACACACACACACATATATACTTACATCCTTCCTTCCCTCATTCTGTTGGGTTTTATGGCATCAGTGATCTGATTGCAACAGTGCTGTAATCTTGGCCAATCCTAGTCCTGCTTTACATCTTCAAGCTCAACATACGCACACAGCCACCAACCTACCCATCCTCCCACCGACATAAACACACACACACACACACACACACTTACACAGGTTAGATTATTCAGTTCCCATGATGCAACATGTGTGTAGGAAGAATAAATCTAGCGATGACTCTGCTAATGTTCATGCATGAGTGGAGTGTAGAGGGACAAGGATTAGAGGAGAGAAGGGGAGGAGATGGAAGAAGGAGTGAGAAGGGAGAAGACAGCAGTAATTAATCAAAGGAATTACTAAAATTGAACTTTTCTGTAGTAAAATGAAGTTAGAATTAAAGTTATGCAACATATATTCAAACTAAAGCGGGGGAGCAATAAAAATAAAATAAATAGAAATTGTGTGTGTGCATATTTTTTGCATATATTTAGATGATGAGAAGTGTCATGGGAGAACCTGAGGAAAAGTTACTCTAAACTAAAGCTGACACCACAGGGTCTAAAATGCACGCACACACACACACACACACACCTCATTCATTCTGAATAGTAATGACAAATCAATACACTTAACATATAACATTTCAAGATTAAATCATAAATCTTATAATTACATGAGCTGCTGAATATTTTATATAAAATCATTGTGTCATTGATGCACATGTGAAATATAACATTAAACATTTAACAAAACTGCAGCAAGTTTGTGTTTGTGTATGTGTGTGTGTGTGTGTGTGCAAAATTTCTCTTAAAACTGGTACTGCTCCATTTCTTGCACTGTTGCCATAGGCAACACACACAGCAGGGTTCTGACAGAGAGGAAATCACAACTTACACACACACACATACACACAATTTTGTGTGATTTTTGTGTGAGTCCTGGGACCATAAATATGGCACATATCTGTCACCACATCACTAAGATCTGAAGTATCACTAATACAGATTGGTATTTAATAATATTATTATTATGAATTATTATTTTATTCATTTACTATTGTTTTAACATGCATTTACCTTGTACAACCTACTGTATTTCACAGACAGACAGACACATGCACACACACTAAGCAACACAAATTGCTTGTAGACATTCTGGGTTTTTTCTACTGTGAGCTTCCACCTGTGTGTGTGTGTGTGTGTACTGTATGTGTGTGTGTGTGTGTGTGTGTGTGTGATGGTCTGTGCTCTAATAATTGTGGAGTTGCATCTTATTTTTGGCCTTGAACTCCTTAGGGTTTTTTTTTTTGGGTGCCCTGTCTGGCCCAGAGTAAACAAAGCAAACACACACTTGTCTCATGCAGGGTGTGTGTGAGTTTCTCCCATTAAGTTTTTCACCATAAAGTACTCAGCTCAGTGTGAGTATTATTAAAAAGTGGCAAGTCATTTGTCACTGCTATTGTCTTAGTGTGTATTTGTGTGTGCTTGTTTCAGAGAGAGAGAGAGAGTTCATATGAAGTTGGTGTTTCTTGCAAAAACTCTCTAATAATTCATTCTGTATGCTTTAGTGTAATAGACACTTTATCAGCGTAACCCTCTCCTTTCCTCTCATTTATGTCTTTAACAGTGTGAACTAGTTCATTTACAAGCCGACTAAAACTCAATCAAACTATATTCCAAAGATTTGTGTGCACTGCACAACACCAACTTCCTCAAGCTACTGCCCAGAACTGGAGAATTAAGCAAACAAGGAGTTAATTTAAAACTATGTAATAAACTTTCTTCTTTTTCTTATTTATTTATTTTTTTAGCTTAATCAGTTTGTTTGTGTGTGTTAAACGTATTCTGGGAGGCTACAGGAATCTGTTCAATCTTAGTGACCTATTGAACTCCATCCTAAGAGCAGTCTTTTGTTTTGTCTCCAAAACCAGTTAAATGGATGTTAAGGTCTGATGAATTTCACATTCGGACGTCACATTCAAATTCAATCTCTTCCTGTTGAGCTCACACCAGCTCCTCTGGGCTCCTTTCCTCTCACTCTCTCCTACGGCGGCTGCGTGTTTGCAGATGAATGGGAGTTTATTAGAGGTGTGAGAATTCACTCCCCCCCAAAATTAGAGGAGATTTCCCATATGAGTTATAGAAGTTCCCCTTTAGCTGAAAAGGGAAGAGAGACAATGAATTCAGTAGAGAGAGAGAGAGAGAGAAGGGGGAGGAGGAACAGATAGAAATATGTTTTTTTTGGTTATTGGATGAAAGACTAGTGCACCTGCTAAAGACCTTCATTAGTGTCTTAACAATACTACTCCCCAACACCCTCTCACACACACACACAAACACACACTCAAACGCAGAGGGATATGAGGTAATGCTGTGCCTGTATCATTCCTGTATAGTGATGAAGTGGAGTGGTCAGGGTTATCACAGTAAAACTAATAATCATTAACAGTCTTTTGAGAGCATGACAGGCCGCCTGTTGCGTGAGGAGACCAGAAAGATTAAAGTAATCTCACCCTGACAGCTGCAGCTGAGAATGTGATGGGGTTCGTGAGAAGAAATACTAATTTGATCCGAGCTGACAGTGTCTGGGGAAAGTTGAGGTAACTTTTCCTTTGGCCTGCATGAGAGAAAGGTGAATATGGAGGTTAAATTTGTACCTGATGAGACCTTTTGCTGTTACTTGGACACATTTATTCTGTCACCATTATTATTTTTGGTGCTGGTGAGTCAGAGAGTTTAGTTTAGCCCAGTGGTACAGTCTAACAGTTGGGCCAAGGTTTAAAACCCAACCACACTCTGAATCTATAGGAGTTTTAAAAAGGGCAAGAAGAGGTCGTGAGAGGTTCATTGGTGCTCTTTACACCATGTATACTACACGATGCATGACGCATGATTTTGCTGAAGCTCGGGTTGATCCAAAAAGTAGTCGCACGAGTAAAAAAACATCTGAAAATGGGCCGAAAATCACACAGTGTAAGCCCAGCTTTAGGCATTAATTCTCTTATCTAGTGTGAATTCCATTGACTAATTACAGAGGCAGTCTCACTGGAGCCACTTGAGGGTAAAACTCTTGCTCAGATTTTACTGTGGCAGTAGGATTGAGCTGGACTGAGCTGTAGAAGGGATGTAATAATACAATGATTTACCTTGAAACATAGATTCAGTGATCAACAGTCCCATAGCATTGATGACATATTGTAATGTTCCTTACTAAGCAAGCAAGGAGACATCACATCACACAACTTTTATTAGGCTTGATAACACAGGCTACAGGCTTTGGGACAGTTGGTAGTGTAACGCTGAGGGAGTTCGCCCCGTGATCGGAAGGTTGCCAGTTCGAATCCTGGACCGTTAAAGATACCACTGAGGTATTCATGTGCAAGGTACTGTCCCCAAACACTGCTCTCCGGTCGCTGCCCATGTTAGCTGCCCACTGCTCCTTCAAGAATGGGTCAAATGCAGAGGTCACATTTCATTGTGGTGCACTGTGTGCTGTGCTGAGGTATGTTCACAATGACAAATAATCACTCACTTTCACTTACAGTGGACTGTAGCTCAGAAATAAAAAATGTTTTGTGACTGAATATGAATGAAAGCGATCATGTCAATCAGATCGAAATTGTATCACAACAACATTTTAGAACATCTGCAGGCGTTGAACTGTGATCCTTTGAATGTAATAATAATGTACTGTGATGGCTTTGTGTAATACACCCACAGTCCTTAGGGGAGGTACTACCCCCCAATGTATGGTAAGTATGGCGTCTTGCGTTCTAGCAGCCATTTGAAGGTCCATTATTGGACCTTCCTCTCACCATCCCCATGCCTTCAGCACTCCACATCCAGTTTAAAGCACCAACAACAGTTGTGAGGGACCAGACTGCCCAGACTAGGGTGTTGTTGACCCTTTAACTAGGGAACATGATTAGATTTATTTTCTTTATGAAGAGTGGAGTAAATACATGTGCTAACATTCTTGCCTCACCTTTTAATACAACATGGTGTGTGAAATTGAAACCCTGACATCATCATGATCATTTTATCAGTTTTTAGTTATTTGTGTAATTTTATTTGCTTGACTCAAGAAGTTGTGAGATTTTTGAGCCCCTGAAACATTTGGATCTAAGTTTTTGGACCAGTCTTTACTAAAGATTTCAACCTGCAATTGATTTGAACATGCTACAGCGCATGCCTTTGGACTGTGGGAGGAAACCCACGCCAACATGGGGAGAGTATGCAAACCCCACCCAGAAAGGCCCTACGGCCGTCCCCAGGGTTCGAACCCAGGTCCTTCTCGCTGTGAGCCGGCAGCGCTAACTACTGTGCCACCGTGCTGCCCATATTTTGGTCCAGTGTGTTTTAATCTTCACACAGGCTGCAGTGTCAGGCAGGACCTCCTCCTTTAAAATGCATCTAATGACAGTGATGTAGAGGAGTGGTGTCTCGCCTCGCTCATCATTCCCTTCCACCAGATTTAAAACCTCAAGTTGAACAGCGAGCTGCCTCTGACTCAGTGTGTGTGTGTGTTTTTTTCGTATGGGAGTAAAAATAAAACTGTCAGTGGTGTCTCCTCTCTGGTGGCTTCTCCCCCGCACTGCACTCCTACAAAGCTCCATGAACGAGACACCCGGAGAGAGAGAGAGAGAGAGAGAGAGAGAGAAGCAGAGAAAGTTTTGTTGAAACTGCACTAATGAGAGTTAAGGCAGGCGGCAGCAGTGTCTCTCTGTCTGTCTGTCTGTCTGTCTTTCTTTCTGTCTGTCACCGCGCTGCCGTTCACATGAGCTCAGCTTCTCGTCTACAGACAGATGGACAGATGGACAGACAGAGAGCCAGAAATGATGGACTGACAGAGAGATAACCAAAGGCATAAAGGTATGGAAAGTATAGAATATATCACACAGAGGGCTGAGAGAGGGAAATGTGTGTGTGTGTGTGTGTGTGAGTGAGCGAGAGAGAGAGAGAGAGAGAGAGAGAGAAAAAAAGAAAGATTTATTATTAAGAAAGAATATAGTAGATGAGTGCATATTTGAGCATGTATCAGCTGTGTGGAAATGTGCTTCGTTTTCATGCCTTGGGCGAGAGAGAGAGAGAGAGACTGATCAGGCTCAGAGAGAGAAGAGGAGTTGTAATGATGGACAGAAGATTCTAATGATCCAGAGTAAGAGTAAAACACACACACAGCTGCTCATATATGCACACTTCCACAACATTGTTCCTGAATAATATCTGAATTACACACAAATTTTGCATAGATCTGTTTTGACATAAGTTTAATTCATTAATCTGTAAGACAACATAAAGCACTATAGAGTTGAACACCTCTTCTGATCAGGAGGGTTCATTGGGACGCATTAGTGTGTAATTTCTCAGATATTTGTGTGTGTGTGTGTTATGAGGAATTTCAAAGTGTTACTTGAGTTTTTAAAGTGTGTTCATTCTTTTAGTGCAATATTCTGATTGTAGTGTCTTTTTTCTTATCCAAAGTACGGCAGAGCATCTCGACTGGCCCTTAATCTTTAACCCAGTTTTGCAAGTTTCCTTTGTATGCTGCTGGCTGTTAGAGTTTCGCTTTCGCTTTACTGATGGAGATGGTGATGTACTGTAGGAGGAGTGAGAGGCAACGGAAGGTAGTATATAAGGAGACAGAGAACGTCATTATTATGAAACCCTGAGTAAGACAACAAGCTTTTACAATTCACCCTCCACGTTGGTTTGCATCACCATGACGACGCCAGAGTTTATGAGCAGCGACCTCACAGCGCCACGTTTAAGGGCCTTTTTGGTCTTTTTCTTCATTCTTGCAGTTTTGGAGAAACTGCTGGATTTTGAGTTTGTTTGCCCCTGTGAGCATGTCAATAACATCGTGCTGTGTGTCTTTTATGCCATTGTTCCGTCAATTGCCTGCTTTGTGTTCACTATGCATTTTGTTAAGTTTGTTCCACTGGGAGGTGAAGAAGCTGGTACAGAGGATACGGCTAAAAACATCAAGCCAAATATGTACTACTCTTTCCTCATGGTCCTCACCTGGATCTCACTCTTCTGTTTTGATGGCAGATACATCGCCTGTGCCTGTACCGACTGGCAAGGCATTTATGTTAAAAGTGACAATTTGGCTCTTTCTAAATGGTGCAGGCCCACTGGAAACGAGACAACCGTGCTGGAGAGCCAGCAGAAGATTCTGAAAATAATATTCATATCTGAGGTGAGTTATGGATTTTATTTTATTTATTGTTTGTAATTTATGAAACCTAAATAAGAATTTTAGGGATTTCTACCATTATTATTATTATTATTATTATTATTATTATTATTATTATTATTATGTGTCTTTAATTATTCCCACACATTCAGTTAAATAGAAAAAAAGAGTTTAGAAAACTTGTCTTGCTGAGAAAGTGATTAAATTTATACTTGCAGTTTTGTAAAGTACATCTGTTGTACTAACTATGGAATATGTACTGATCTTTTCCTTTATTTTCATTACAGGTATCAGGATTTGTAGGTTTTTTATTTTTGACCTTTCTCATCCTTCTGCCGACCATTTCCAGTCAGGATGGAAGAGGGTAATCGACAAGCAGTCTTTATAAAGAAATAAATCAAGACTTTGTGGGCTCCCACCAACCACAAACCAGCAACTGCCAACCAAAATCTTACGAGACTTCATCTGAAAACAGCATTTGCAAAGTCAAGGATAAATGCACATTTCTCACATTACAAACTGTGGCTTGTGTAATTTAGAGAGAGATGAGACAAATGTTATTCACAATGTGTTAGATGCTGTGTGTTGTGTGAGGTGCATATTTGCTAACTTCTTATTGTGTGTATCTTAATATGAAAATAATTCCCATTCTATTGGTTCCTACCTCCAGTGCAGCCATCACTTTGTTCCCTCAGCAGGTTTTTAAGGTACTGTATTGAGGTACTGAGGCTTAAAAGTTAATAAAAACATGACAACATGACCCTTGTGCTGTGCTGCATTTATTATTTGCCTCCAAAAGCCTCTCCGGTTTGTCTGCAGTTTGTGGTTTGTTTCTAATCTGACCACTGAATGACGTTCCAGCGATGTTCAGACCCAGTCATGTTTCCGTAACAGTTAAAAAAAAGTCATTCAAGTCTTAGCTTAAGTTTTCAGACTGGACCTCAAGTCATTTCTCTCTTTTCAATACTGATAAATCAGAGCTGCTATTATTATGACCAAAGGTCATTAGAGAAAACATGGCTAACTGCTTCCCTGACCATGACAACTTCCCTGACCACGACTCTCATTCATATTACCTAGAGCTGCGTGACTCCTTATTGCCATGTTTTAACATACACAAATTGCCATTTTCCATCCACAAATTAGATATTTCCTAAATTGTCAAATTTCCTGACTCTGAGTGATGCTTAGAAACCTTCATAACCTCAAGGCTGGACTGTTGTAATACAATGCTGAATGGATCTTTTAACAGATACGGGAATGACCTTCAGTTTGTCCAGAGTGAAGTCAATAGAAGTTACAGCTAAGAAAAGGGACCATTTATTCTCCTTAAACACAGCAACGTTTGGTTTTATTTTTACAGACATACACCTTTCAATTTATTTATATTTTATATTTAAATTATTTATCTGTGTTAACCCTTCATTCAGCTCTAAACATGTTTATATAACAGGTTAATATAACCCAGTGATCTGCAACAGCACGGTGAGAACCAGCTTCTATTTACTTTGACACAAGTCTTTCATCCTCAGCTAGCTGTGCCCACCACATCCTGCACAGACGGCACCTATACGGATGGCGACAGGTTTCCTGTCCCACTCTCTGACTTTCCCACGGTTCTCAGTGTTTTTAAGAAGTTGCTTTGTGTAGATTGGCCCAATATATAATAGTTTCCATTATTGTGAAGAGTTTTATATATGTGTATATATTCTTCATAATATTTTTCATCTGGACATTGCTACTCTGCATGAAGATGCCAGTATAGTACAAACTTTGTCAGAAACTTCCTGCCTCACAGCGCCAGCACCAATCCCTAATCCCAGAGCCCAGAATCCCTGAGATCTTTGCACTGCACAACTTGACTATGATTCTGACAGCAACCCCCTTCTGCCATTGCAGTTCAGCACACCCCGGTCCCAGTGCTTTCCCAAACTCTATTCCCTCTAAAGATGAGGGAAATACTCCTCTGTCACTAGTTCAGTATTTGCAAATAATTTCACTTGTAGTTCGGGGGGGGTTTAGCGCCAATATGTAAGGAGAATGCACCTTTCACTCATGGGCACTCTCTGATCAGCACACTGTGAAGGAGATCTGCTCATTTGTCTGGCAAATTATTGTTAATGCGAATAAATACTTTGTGATCTGACTTCTTCTGACTTTGGTTTTATTTGCTCAGTGGAAAAATCCACAACAGTTAGCACTGCTTTCTCACTGTGAGAAGTTCCTGAGTTCGATCCCTGTGTCAGCCATAGGGTCTTTCTGTGTGGAGTTTGCATGCTCTCCCCGTGGTCGCGTGGGGTTTCTCCGGGAGCTCCGGTTTCCTCCCACAGTCCAAAAATATGCCCCATAGGTTAATGGGCGACTCTAACTTGGCCCCGCGGGGTATGAATGTGAGTGTGATTGTGTGAGTGTGTGTGCCCTGCGGTGTATTGGCGCCTGCACAGGGTTGTTCCCTGCCTTGCGCCCGTAGTTTCCGGGAAAGGCTCCGGTCCCCCTGCGACCCCAGTTGGGATTCAGAGGTTCAGATAATTAATTAATTAATTAATTAAACAAAAATCTTAGGAATAATGCAACCTGGTCTGAGAAGTGAATTCTTGAACCTATGTGTGTTAGTGTGTGTGTGTGTAGATTTGTAGGTACATATGAGGACCCAACAAGTATGTCATGTTAATGTTATGTCATGTTGTGTTACGTTAAAGAGGCAGTTACTCTTTGATGACCTTTTTGATATAATGTGCTAGTTTGGGCAGTTACACACCTGAAAGCCCTTAATTATTTGCTTAATTATGCTTAATTGCCGTATAATTATTTCTGCATTTTTCCTTTGTTTTTGCAACGACAATAATACATTTTCCCAGCTTTTCTGGAGTTTTATGTTTTTGCTTATTGTTTATCTCATGATTTTGGTCTTTGTCTTGCTTGAACCAGCACATGGTACAATTAATTGTATAGATCTGCAAGTGTTTATACCACAGACCACAGATATACCATAGATCTGCAAGTGTTTATACCACAATTGTGAGTTGCGCGTCTTGTGGAGGAGGAGCAGCAACCGTCGCACAGAGCAACACAAGGAAGTGGTGAAGGTCGCATTAATGATAACTTCTCACAGGATAGAAACCTCTTTATCTTCACTCTTTTTGATTCTTTCACCACATAGTGATGCCGCAGGAAAACATTTCAGAATCTCCAGCTGTTTGGAGGAGCAGTGCAGCACGTTTCGGCTCTCTTGTGCTGTTTCTCCTTGTTCTTGCGGTGTTGAAGAAGCTGCTTAATTACGGCTTTATTTGCCCATGTGAACCTGTCCACAACATGATGATATGCTCCTGTTACGCCCTGGTGCCGTCCTGCGTCTGTTTCATTTTCACCCTTCATTTGCTGAGATCAGTTTCACCGAGAGTTGAAGAACAGACAGGGTGTAGAATCACACCATCAGAAGTTTACTACTGTTTTCTCACCGCCCTCATCTGGATGTCATTCTTCTGCTTCGATGGCAGATACGTAGCCTGTGCACTTTCCAGCTGGAAAGGCGTGTATGTGAAAAGTGATAACATGGCTCTTTCAGAATGGTGCAAACCCACTGGAAACGAGACCACCGTGCTGGAGAGTCAGCAGAAGACTCTGAGGTCAATATTCATATCTGAGGTACGTTATTGCCTTTAAATAATGTTTTTTATTTACCCACTGTGTTAAATTTCAAAGAAGTTTTGAATAAGTTGCTGTTAGTTTAAAACATTTAGAGAACTGAACTGCTCAGAACTACAGAATTCAGTTCCTCTCTGTTCTTCATTGATTGTGCTTATATTCATATTTGTGCAAAATAATAACACTCAGGGCAAGACGGTGCTAATTATTTTTTCTCTTTTTCCTTTCAGGTTGCAGGTTTTTGCCTGCTGATAGTTCTCATTTTTCTGGCAACAGCACATATTTTTGGCAAAGGTTTATGTAGCAAAATCCGTGCTAGGTTTGCCAGTGCAAATCCAGAACGTCATCCATTACTCTATGACCACTGGCCAGCTGTCTAGCATCAGCCACATCTTTGTGAGCAACCTTGAGGCAATGAAAAACATCAAGCATCAACCTATCAACCCTAGAAGAAACCAGAGACAGCAAAACTCACTCTGTTCAAAACACAGTAATTACAGTAAAGCTGGGAGGCATTTTGTTAGCCTTTCGAGTTCTTTATTTACCACCCAGTAATAATCTGTTTTTTTTTTTTTTTTGATAATCTGATTTTCCTCCTGTTCTTGTCCTGTAATGTCAACTCTGTCTAGATGTACATCATTGCATGTCATGTATAGAATTTGTTTAAATATCTGTGTAGCAACACATAATATTTCCAGTGTTAAATGTTTTTAATGCCATAAAAGTATTAAATTTTGTTCCTGTTCATATTCAAAAAGTTTTTTTATTCTGCCACAATCAATATCTACTTGTAGGAATTCAGGAAACTCAGACACGAGAAATTAAATTAAATCAAAACATAACATTTCAGTAAATCAATATCCTTTTTGATTCTGCAAGTATCAGTCTAAACACTGACAGCAGTTACATGGAAATAGTTTTACCGTGTTTCAGGAACAGCATATAGCTGTTCCTTTAATTAAAAACAACAACGTTACTAGAACAGAATTACTAGCCAGTGAAGTCTAGAGACAACGGGGAAGACTTTTTTAGCCATTGCTGGCACTTATTGCTAGAATGTTAGAATCTTTGGGAAGAGTTAAATCAGTCATCTGGTAACTTCAGCCCCTCATGCCTACAAATTCTCTGCTGTTTTAGCAAAAACTGACACTGCCCCAGCAACACTTTTCCCATTACCCTTCTACTCTGTCAGAGTTACCCTTTGAACACCTCTTATACAGACTTTCTCAGCTTTTGCAAGATATTCCATAAAATATCAATGTATTGAGTCATTAACTATTTATCTTATATAACACTAGACTGGTCTCATGCTTTTACTCTCACATTACACTTTATACCTGAACTGACCGATTCAAACCACTAAGTTCAGTTCCGTGATCTCACATGAATACTTACTTATTATTATTGTTAAAAGGTTTATGATTAAACAAATGAAATTGCCATTGGTAGTCTATAGTGCTTTAACTGGACTGTCTCTATGCTTCCCTATGAAGTTTATCTGAGGCATTATGGCTCATATGCTTGTTGGCAGTTATGAAGTTATAAATAAAATATTTCTTGGTGTTGCATCAGAATAATCATCAAAAACTGTAGATCTGAAGGTTCTAGGAATTCCTGAATCTTCTGTCCGTAGAGCAGCCAGTTTTTCAATGTTTTGGCCCCAATTTTAAAACATACTCATAGCTTATATATAAACACAGTACTGTGCAAAAGTTTTAGGCAGGTGTGAAAAAATGCTGTAAACAAAGAATGCTTTCAGAAATATAAATAATGATTGTTTATTTTTATCAATTTACAAAATGCAAAGTGAGCGAACAAAAGAAAAATCTAAATCAAATCAATATTTGGTGTTACTACCTTTTGCCTTCAAACCAGCATCAATTCTTATAGGTACATTTGCACAAAATCAGGGATTTTGTAGGATTATAGTCATTATATTATTTTGTAGGATTATAGGATTATAGATCTGTGGTTAGTTCTCCAAGATGTTTGGAACAACCTACCAGCCGAGTTCCTTCAAAAACTGTGTGCAAGTATACCTAGAAGAATTGATGCTGTTTTGAAGGCAAAGGGTGGTCACACCAAATACTGATTTGATTTAGATTTCTCTTTTGTTCATTCACTGCATTTTGTTGACTGATGAAAATAAATGATTAACACTTCCATTTTTGAAAGCATTCTTTGTTGACAACATTTTTTCACACCTGCCTAAAACTTTTGCACAGTACTGTATATTTACAGAATATGTTTTTGAAAAATAAGACTCAAGAAAATCTTCCCAGGGTGAGTTCTTAAGTAGGTTTTGTTTTCTTGCTGACAGTGCCAACCACATCCTGTACAGACAGCATCTATATGTACCACTTATAGTTCACTGTCTAATTTTTCTCACGTTTCTCAGATGTAGATGTGTGCAAACAGCAACAGTTCTTTTCATCTTTAGTCTGCTAGATATTCTAACGTTGTGATGTATATGGGTTTAAACGTTAAGCCACCGTTTTCAACTAAGTTGGAAATTAATTGTTGGTTTAGTTTTCATTTTGAACCTGAATTGCATACCTTTGTGTATTTTACAGTTTGTATTTGTTTGATTATTGCTGCAGTTTGCTTGACTTGACTTGACTGCAGACCCCTGAGATGATACTATAAGTTTGCCCAAATCTCTCTGAGTGAATTTGTTCTTGAAGTAGATTCTGAGTGAACATTAAAGAATATTCCATCTGTGCACATCACAGTGATAAGTGTCCTGTCAGCATTTTAAAACTTCTCAGTTTTTCTTAAGAATTTAACATTGTATTCAGTTATGGCATTTTTTCTATTGGTGGCTGTTTATAGCCTCCATCACATCACCGCTGCACCCCTGAGCAAAGCAATTAACCCCTGGCCAAGGCTGTGATAGAGAAACGTAAGTCCCTCTCAATGTGTCTGCAGAATACCTTAAATGTAAATTGAGATGTTAAGAAAATGCTGGGTAACAGTCACTTTGAAACCTTCACAAATCTATCTATAAATCACACAATTTACAAAAGGTTCAAAAAATGTTCACAAGCCGTCCTGAATAACATACAAGAAATGATTACAGCTGCTGTTAAAGTGTGTATTCTACTGGTTTACATGGTCATTGTTCTTCATACTAGATAAAGTAGATTACCAAAGTATTTCTGCCTCTTCACACTGAAGTGACTTTTCCTGTCAGTTCATCTCAAACTGATTTTTCCAGTTGCGTTATTTAACCAAATTACTTTTCTTCCAGTTGATCTATTAACATGCACCCTCACATCACCTTGCTTGTAGGGAAGTTCAGTTGTGAGTGAAAAAAATTTGACTTAACTTTCCACTTACCCTTCGATAATCAAGTAGTTAAATATCTTTTTTGGATATTTATGGAGTCACTAGAGCTGTTTTCCAGATTGCACATATGCTGAATAAGAAAAAAAGTATTAAATAAATGATATTAGAACACTAAACATCATTACCAAGTCACATATTCAGTATGTTGTGAGTTATAAAATAAAGTTACACTAAACTTTCAAAAGTGATATTGATTACTGGCCGTATTGTCTTCTACCATATTTACTGAAAAAGCTATACAGTCTCGTCAGTGATGTTCTGTTGTATTAACATTGTTTACATCTCATCAGCCTTTTAATTGCACTTATTTTCCCTGCTTTTTATCTGTTTAAATCACACCGTAAAGTCAGTGTGTATATGTTCTTTTTTCCACTAGCTGTCAGTCGTTCAACATCATAAACAAGCTCTTCAGAAACCTCATAGGGGAGGGATTGCGGCTAACTCGAGGTGGTAGGTGTAAAGAAGAGCTGAAACTGAAACCAGCTTTACTTTTTCACAAGAAGTCAGGAACTCCTCTCTGCACTCTTCTGCTTCGTGCAGCAATGGATCTCCACTTTTTAGAAGAAGTTGTAGCAAAGAGTGGCGCATGGAACTTCCTGATATTGAGTTTTGTTTTAATGATTGTGGAGAAGCTGTTGGACTACGAGTTTGTTTGCCCTTGTGAACCTCTGCGTAATAAGGTGGTGTGCTTCTTCTACGCAGTTGTTCCTGGCTTTGCCTGCTTTACATTTGCAATGCATTACCTGAGGGCGGGATCCAAGAGGGACAAGGCTAAAAGCACAGCAGCACAAACTAAAAAGACAAAAATGTACTGGGACATGTTCTACTCCTTTCTTGCCTCTCTGATTTGGATGACCCTGTTCCTCTTCGATGGTAGATATGTGGCCTGTGCGAGGTCAGACTGGCAAGGCATGTATGTAGAAAGTGAAAATCTGGCTGTTCCCAAATGGTGCAAACCCACTGGCAACAAAACTTCAGAGCTGGAGAGTCAAACCAGGACCCAGGCAGTCATGTTCTGGTCTGAGGTGAGTTTTATTTCATTCCTTTATGTGCGTGCTCACCAGCCCTGCTCCTAGAAGTTCACACCAGAAGACAGAGTTTATTTTCATTTGCTTCACTAATTCATTAAATTAGGGAACAGATACCACCCAGCCACATGTTTTATTGCATTTTGGCTTTGGCTCTGGCATCTACCTGCCTTCATGACATGGATGCTTTTATGTCCATTATGCCTTAAAAAGATGCACTGCACTTTGCTTTACATAGTTATCCCATAATTTGCGAATTTACAGTTACTGTTTATAATATGAATGCCTCTTTTTGTGCATGTATACCAATCTGTATTCGTACATTCCATGAATGTTTAGTTTTAAGCTCCACATAACTTCCTTTATATTGCTCTTCGTCCTTCTGCTCTTAAGATAATTTTGCTCCTCCTAGGGATTATTTCAGGGGTTTTAACCTGAAAACCCATTTATGTGTTTTGACTTTGACACTACATTCCTCCAGTGACCTTGTTTCCGTTTTCATCCATGTGATTTCAGATTTTTGGCTTCGTTCTGCTGCTTCTCCTTGTTGCCTTGGCTGTAGGACCTTTGGTTTGTGAGGGAAGGAGGGCAAGACACGAAGAACAAGTGGGACCATCATACAACCCCGCTGCAGAATCTTCACCACGTTGTCAAAACCAGTCATGTCCTTAGTGCCCTACAAGTTACACCCCTTTAAACATGACAAGCTCCTAATGAGTGACTGTAGACTCTTAGTGCCATATGACACTGGATATGACTATAAACATGCTGGACAATGGCTACTTTTGCCATAGATAATGTACATGTGACTGTGAATCAGATACTGACTATGATGACTTGTGACTTATGTGCTCAGTGCTTAATAATGTTCATAATGCCATTATGGGGCAGCGAGGTCAGACCTTTAGACGCACCAGCAATGTAATTAGGATGAAGGTTGAAGGTTAGATGCTGATTATTCAAAGATCTGAATGTTGATCTTTACAGAGGATGGACTGAAAGCTCAAAACTAATTTACTGATAAAACAATCAATTTTGGACAGTAACTAATTATAATTAGTGATGCTACTAACTTAGTTACTTTTTTCTGTCACTTTTAAGTAGCAAAGCTACTTTTAAAATGCTGTATATTTTTATGTAGCATGTCAATATGCAGCATCATTACGTGAATATATTATTTGTGTTCTGTCTTTACAAAGACCAGTATTTTCAGCTAACAGGTGTTTCTGATTAGTGTTAAATTGGTAGAAGTGGCATCTGATATGTTACTGTGCCCACATGGTGCACACTCAGTTCATCACAGGGATGAGAGATGGAGTCGGTAGGAATCTGCGGTCATATTTATAAAAATGTAAGACAGAAATGGACAGAAATTATGCATTTCGGCGTAACTTATGCAAACCAAATGTCAAAACACTCCAGGCATTAATGAGTGATTATTTGTCATTGTGAACACAGCACAGCACAGTGCACCACAACCAAATGTGACCTCAGCATTTGACCCATCCGTGAAGGAGCAGTGGGCAGCTGACATGTGCAGCGCCCGGGAGCAGTGCTTGGAGACGGTGCCTTACTCATGAGTACCTCAGTGGTACCTTTACCAGTCCGGGATTCGAATCTGCGACCTTCCAGTCACAGGGTCAGCTCCCTAACAGTTACACTACCAACTGCCCCAGCAATTGTGTAGCTTGTAGCTTGAATTGAATGCACCTGGACTTCTTTTAAGGTCCTTGACATTTCACCTCTCATCTTCTTCAGTTCTAAAACTGTTTCCCACCACCCTGATCTCATCACATATGATTGCAACAGTGGCCTTTTTTGTTTTGTATTTACTTCCAGATGGGATGAGTTTTGTTGACCTCTCGCTTCTATGAGAATATTTTTTTCAGCATTATCACGTTTTGGCTCATTTGTGTGTGTGTGTATTAACTCTTTTTTTTAATAATAAAGTAATATTTAATTTTACTAGGAAAAGCTTTTATGGTTTGTTTGTTCTGTCTTGAGAATTATATCCTTCCTTGTTTATAGTTCCATTTTTTATTGATTACTTTTGAATGCCTTTGTTGTAAAACTGGCTTATGCTTTTGCTCCTGAAGCTGTAATGTGTTCACGTTCACAGTTTTAGTATCTCTCTGCATGGTGGAGGTCACAGTAATGCAGGTTTCATGGGGTGAGTAACACCAGGCTCTCAGTGGTCATCAGAATCTGTAAGATTCGGATTTATTCAGAACTGTAGTAAAGCTGTACTGTATGCCTTGTTTTTATATATTAAAAATGAACATCTGATGGAACATGTTGCAGCCAAAATAAGGCAATCAGATTATTATTTTTTGCATTTTGTCTTACGTCTCCAACTCTTTACAAAATAAATAAAGAGTTGGAAGCATAAGACTATATCTGCTTGGTTAGAACCAGATTTTCTTGCAGCTTCATTAATACTGTATTTGTTACTGTGGGATGCAGTAGCGTGTATGTGTGTTTGCTCCTGTCTGCTAAAACTCACACTGTTAGCCACGTGTGTGAGTTAACACGTTTCTCAGCAGGTGCGTTTTGTAAATAATGACTGTAAGCAAATTCTTCTTCTTTTTTTAAATTTACATTTTAACACTCTCCAGCCTCTTAAATTACGAACATTCATCTACTCACTTTTGAGAAGTTTAGATTTTCTAAACTCATTTTAAGGTTATTCAGTCTGTTTTAACCTGACATTATTCACTTGTTTAATCTCTTCGCTAAATATTTATCAGTGAGTTGACAGATAAATGATCTTACTTTAATCATGAGCTAGTGCTTTAAAATAATGATTTCATATAATCATCTATATAAGCATTTATCATGAATTAGATCAATAATTTATCACTAAACCATCTTCAGCAGTTACAGCACAACTTGCCATCTCTCAACTCTCCCAGAGAAAAGGACTTTATTCGGAGTGTGGGAGGCATGTAGATGGGCGTTGAGCAGCACGAGGGCACACACTGTACCAGCTCTCAACAAGCAGACAGAGTTGTGAGGAGGATATGAGGACATTAGTTAAAGTTTGAATTAAGACAATGATCTCGTGCAGTTAAACAGAGAGAACTCAGGCGGTGTGTGTGTGTGTGTGTTTGTGTGTGTGTGTGTGTGATTTTGTGTGTGTGTGTGTGATTTTGTGCGTGTGATTTTGTGTGTACTTGAAGAGTACTAAAAATGTCTGGTTTTCAGTATTGCTGAAAGTTTTCTAGCGCAGCAGCACAACTGTGACGCATTCTTTGTGTGTATATATATGTGTGTGTGTGTGTGTGATGGGGTTGCAAATGAGTGTTCATGTACTTTCTGCTCTGTCTAGGGTTGTGTTCCTGTCTTGCTCAGCGCTGACCTGCTGTGAGTAACGAGACACACTGCATCAGTAGGACACAACACACACACACTTGCACTTCCATTCCATTATTTGTGTTATGTGTGTGCGTGTTTTAGATTTGGACTGAATATATTTAGAATGTAAACAAGTGGAACTGACTGGACAGAGCAAAGAAATGTTTCTTTTCTTAATGATATTGTGTGTGTGTGTGTGTGTGTGTGTAGTTTTCAGTCCTGCAATCATCTCATTAAGATTTAGAAGAGGCTCCTTCTTGGTTCTGCAGCTTCAGCAGGTCTCTGCCCTTCCCCTGGCTTAATGTGTGTGTGTGTGTGTGTGTGTTTGTGATATTAATATCAGTTTTCCTCTCAAGTGTCTTGCTGTTTATTTCCCTGTATGAGTGGAAGGTGAGGTGTGAACATAAGCCCACATCACATCGTAACCACACTTCTGCTTTCCCTACACCTAGTTGATAGCGTAATGGTTAGAATGTTGGCCCTGTGCTCAGGTCAGTGGTTCAAGTCCCGGAGCGGTGAAGGTATTATAAGCAAGGTATCGTCCCCAGGTACTGCCCATGTCAGCTGCCCACTGCTCCTTCATGGATGGGTCAAATGCAGAGCTAGATTTGGTTGTGGTGCACAACCACAGTTCTGTGCAAAGTCTTGTGCTTTATATTTCTCTTCCAAAGAGCCAGACTTTCGTAGACGGTTTTGGGTGTAATTAATGTGTGTAATTAATAAATTAGTCTTCAGGAATAGAATTGACATTTTTGTTTCCACATATTGCAATAAATCACTGCACCGTTCACTGAACTGTTATGTTGTCCCATTTTTCTAGCAAAAAATATACAGCAATGAGAGATGGTGGAAGACTTTTGCATAGTGCTGTGTCCTTATATGTGTGTGTGTGTGTGTGTGTGTAAGAGCTGTGGTGAAGCATGACATTATGTAACTTGCCATCTGGAGTGTTTGTAAGAAACACCTCTCACACTGCTGCATGACTCTCTCCTCCTTTGTCTCTCTCTCACACACACACACAGTCTTGTATTACTATCTTTGTGACCTTTGTGTCCTTCCATAGACTGCCATAATGACTAGATGTATATAATTTTACACCTACACCTAATCCTAACCCTAACCTTAACCTCAGTAACCAAAAGCACATCTTTTACCTCTTTTAGTTTCTCAAATAAAACAAGCACATTTTCTATAAAGTCATTTTTCCTCATGGGGACCTCTCAAATGTTCCCACAAAGCCCAAAAAACCCAGATAAAAGTGATTTTAGGGGACACACATATGGGCACACACACACACTCACACACACACACGCACACACACTCACTAAATGTTGATCTATAATTGAGAAGCACTTATTCTTTGAGTGTTTAATGCAGTTTGCTTAATCAGTCAAAACATTAAAAATTCAGTCTAGACACATCAAGTTGCAAAAAACAACTTATCCATATTTAACAGCCGACACAAAGTGCATTTATTATTTCAGTGATGAATTCTTTATTCCTCATAACCAATGCAAATGTTCACTTTTCTCAGTCTTTAGGTTGCATACCTGGAGAAGTAGCTCTCATCTTTACCTCTTAATGTTATTTTATTACCGCTCAGCGCAGGAACACTGTTGTTGCTGTTGCAGTGGTTTGTGTTTGTTTAAACCCACAAGCTACCAAACCCTCAGCCCAGTGTGGACCTAAACCTGCACTAAAGCCTGTTTATTCTGATTGCTTTAGTTTAGCTTTTGTGCATTGTGGTTACGATGCCTTCGCAGGTGATGAAAAATCACTCCACTTTGCTATGCGTGGTTAGTGCTCATTATGTTAATATTAACACTCTTATCAATCTTAATTTGCTCCACATATTTGCCTTATACTTCACATATTTCTTATGATGTTATTGATGAGTAAGTAGGTGTTTCATAGTTTCTTCAAAAACACTAAGTCTGATAAAAAATGGTCAATGTTAGTATTCATTTACTAATGTCAGAAATGTTGTGATTAAATAAGCTGTTTAGATTTCTCCTCTACTTCTACATCACATTAGGGGACATTTGAATAACTCCACCCTCCTATCTGAGAAGCTCCGCCCACCAGGTAGAACTGCTAGCGCTTCCTGATCCGCCATGTTTTCTCACAAGCGCTAGCATAGGAATCACACTGAGAAAGTCTAGCGGTGGAGTGTGTATGACTGTGTGGACGGTCTGTTAGCAGCAGCCGTGTGGATTATTTTCACGTGAGGTAAACTCTCGCCACGCTGCCTACGCCTCAGTTCCGGAGTGGGGTCATGTGTGTGGGCAGCAGCGGCTCATTTGCATTTAGGAATACTAAAAAGAAACAGTCTGTTCTGAAAGGGACTGAAATAGAGGAGTAAAAAGCAGATTACTGTAAGATTCTTGTACTTGAAGCAAATATATAAGCATAATATATATAATATATTTTAAATTGGACTTTACATATCGATGAGATTTCCCCACCATCACTCTCCCAGTAAGGTAAATACTGCAGCAGGTAACACAGAAAGTGAAATATCATCCAAAATAAAACAAGTACAAAGTGGGGAATTTACTCTGTTTATTATACAGATCATAGAAGATGGTTATGGATTTGAGTTCATTGCTCTGGGCGCAGTTTCATTTTTCTTTATATGCAGGTGCAGATCACAATCAAGCCCACGGTGTCTATAGAGTCTCCTCTTTCCAACACGTCCACACCTACTAACCACTACAACCTCTGCTGCTGCTTCTCACTCTTACTGGAACATTTTCTGTTGAATTCACGTTTGATCCAGGTTCAGGAAAGCTTGTGACACTTTTTGGGAGAGTATGTTTATAATAAAAAAACGAAGAGGGTTTTAAGAGGCAGAAATGTAAGGAGTAACAGCTTGCTAGTGTTAGAACCTGACATGCAGCAATCCTCATGTTCCCTTCAGTAAGACAGAGCAGAAACAAAAACTAATGTCTAATGCATCAGCGAAATGTACCTTTGTGGTTTTATTTGAGTGTTCACACAGAGGTGTCTTATGTGTAGTTGAGAAATTAGAAAACTTTTTCTAGTGTCAAACATTCCAGAAACTCCAGAAAAACTCAGTTTCACATGAGTGCTAAATCACACGGCCAGAAGGTATAAAACCCTGGGTTTGTTCAGAGATTTTGTGTAGGATGTGTCTGTGAGTTTTTGGTTTGTTTATTGTTGAATTTGCACATTTTATTTTGATTTGTTTTACTTGCGCCTTTCTGCATTTTCAATCACATTAGTTTTTCTGTGATCTGGGATTCTTTCTGCTTAATTAGATTTGTATTCTGTGCACACACTGAGTACAACCCGCTGTCTGTCCACAAATCTGAGAATTAAAGATCCGTTTCTTTTCTCTGGGTCTGGGTTTCTGAGCCAAATTATTAAAGAATGAACAAATAGACAAAATCAATCTTGCAAATCCCAGTAAAAATGCTCATTAAACATGAAATGTGTCAGAAAGCTGAGTCCTGTCCTGAACTGAGGCCTAATAGTAACTAGTACTTGGTGCAAGTGCGCTTTATTTACAGAGGAAACCCTTCTTCAGTGTCCTGTTTGCTAGTACTGTCTGTTACGTGTTATATTTATTTCATGAAAAAGTGGAGCATAGAAAACTTTATTTATATAGCACATGCTCCTCTACATGTTTTTGGGGGAAAGGGCTGGAGCTATTGCTTAGGTAGCTTAAAGAAGGTATTGCTTAAAGAAGCTTGCTTTGGTGAAACTCCACTCCTGTGCTGTAATATACACTTTCCTAAATATTCTTATTGTTCCAGCTTGTCTAGACATTTCACAGTGTTTCTACAGCTACATGCAAGAGACGTTGTGTGAGACGAGCAGTGGCGTGTGGTGAAACATCTACCCCCAAAAACTCACCAAGTATTTTTTAGACTGGAATGTGATTTTTTTTCTTTAATCTTCATCGAACTCAGCACACTGATGTGAGATGTACACAGGTGTGCAGGTAATATTGTGAAATTCCACTCCTTTACTGAGATATTGCCAATTAAATTTAGTCAGTTCATGTACAACATTTATAGAACACGTTCATGGACCTTGTACTTTTTTGAATGTAGGTTTGCTGTTGGTAAAGCATTTTGACCTTTCCCAATGGGTGTGGTTTAGAAAATCAAAGGAGAAGAATGATTTTTTGTTCCCATTGCATTTTTATACATTTTTGCATGTTTCTGTTTGTGACATTACTGTAACACTGTACAAAATGTTGAAAGATGTGTTTTATTTGTGTGTTTTAGGTTTTGGTTAAGAAGCAGCATTAGCAGCAGTATGTGAGGTTAGACCTCCTTGAGTGGGTTTGTTTATGTCATTAAGAGTAAAATGTCAGCATTCTGTGGGGAGAAGGAGCTTGGTACAGTGAGCTCAACTCCGAGTTTAACATCGTGACCTTGTGAGGCTGGTGATGTCGGAGCTCCAGCCCCCTGCAGCTGCACTGTTTCCTCTGCGATGTTCAACTGATGCAATGCAGCCGGGATGAGAGTGATGTGAGCAGAGTTCAGTTTTCATAAACAGGTGCATCAGCACATAAAGGCGCGAGGCTGTTAAACATTACAGGTACAGGATGGAGAGACGGGCTCCAGCTCTGCCCTGATTAATAATTTAGGCTTCAGCGTGATCAAAGCGAGGCTCACTCTGCTCTTACTGCTTCCCCAAACCCCGGACACTCGGCCACTGCAGGACACTAATCACACACACGCTGTGTACAACACTAACACTCGAGCTGGACATACAGCAGCGGAGAAGAACCCTGCTGCAGCTGCTGCTGGTCACTAAAGCCAGACAGACAGACCGCGTGTGAGTGACCAGCGGAAATGATCAGGCCAATCATCATGGTTTCCTTCTACTATCCAAAAGCACATTTAGGTTGATATAAAGTTCCCTCAGGTGTGAGTGTGAGTGTGTATATAGGTGTGTACAGATGTGTCTTTGAATGTGAGCTGATGGCCTCAGGGCTTTTAGCTTCTGGGAGAATGTACGCTGTGCACAAAAGGGCTGCCGCTGTTCCCCAGGATGTTCAAGTGTGTGTTGTATCCAGATCTCAAGTGTAAGCACTTTGGGTTTGAGGAGCGCTCTATATAAAGGTAAGCAGTAATACAGTTTTTCTCAGGCATTTAACTACTTTTTTCCAAACAACATCTACGTTCTCAAATTAGCCGATGCAGCCTGCAGAACACTAACAAATTTGGCAGAACTTCCCATTTTCCTGCAAAACCCTCTACGTGAATCAAAACGGTAAATACCTATTGCAAAATTGCATAATTCACTCAAACAGTAACACACATCAGTCAAAAAGGAGACACATACAAGCAATCAGTGAACACTCTCAGACAAAACACTCACTCACTGCAGTAAAATCAGTACACACACAGACGGAGCAACAAAGAACAAAAACACGTTGTCTGTGAAGGAAAAGTGGTTTTATTGGGTGTGTATGAAAACGCAAAAATCAAGAAAACAAATGTTGTCATGTGATATAAAAAAGTTATTTACTCTCGCATTATCTCTTCCGTAGCATTGTCTCTCCCTTCAGACTCTAGAAGTGCTCTGTAAATCTCATCAAGAAATAGAATAAACAGATTTATATGGCCCAACTGTTGGGATGTATACAACAGGACTAGTCTCTGATGTAGAGTTACTGTAAACGTATAGTGAACAACTCATATAGTGACGTTTTACCTGTACATATTGATATCTCAGTTGATAAAGCGACTGAATGAATGTTGTGATGTTGTGGGGTCTGCAGTTACAGCAGCCTGTATTTGCTGTAAACAGAGTGTATTGTTCCCCAGCATCATCTGAACAATCACTGCTTCATGGTCAGCAGTGAACAGCGGCCAGCTGCAGGTCTTCTTTTGAGTCTATAAAGACATATGTAATGTAGAATACTGGTCACGCACCTGACTGCTTATTAGTTAACTCAGCAATCACAATGTGAGAACTATAAAACTCCACAGATTTACCAACACTAAAGAACGATGGGGAAGAAACATAATAGGTCACAGAGCTATTGTGAATGTTCCTGGCGTACGTGGGGGAAACATTACAATGTGTGCTGCAATCACAGGACATGGAGTTCTCCATCACAATGCCATTCTTGGTCCATACAACACAGGGTTGATCCTGACATTTCTGGACAGCTTGCGAGACATCTTACAACAGGCAAACCACATGGACGATGAAGGGCAGCAGCACAGATATGTTGTAGTGTGGGACAATCTGAGTTTACATCGTGCAGTCATGGTGCAAAATTGGTTTGCCAACAACACACATTTTACAGTGGTTTGCCTTCCCCCTTATTCTCTATTTCTGAACCCCATAAAAAGTTCTTTTCAGCATGGCGGTGGAAGGTCTATGATCATCAACCCCATGTGCGTGAGGGGCTTCTACAAGCAATGGAGGGGACGTGTGAGGAAATTGACATAGGAGCTATCCAGGGATGGATAAGACACTCCTGACGCTGTCTAGCAAGGGAAGATATCACATGTGAAGTGGATGAGGTGCTGTGGCCAGATCCACTGAGACGACATGACGCTGCATAATTTTGTTTCATTGTTCATTTGTTTTTTCACTTGCACATGTTTCTCATTCTGTTTTCCAAAGGTTTAGAATTTGTTGAATTGTACAGTAATATGGATTTTATGTTTGTTTTTCTGTTGCAAATTGTAGCTAAGTAAATGATTTGTTTGAACCCAATTTATTTCTGCACATACGTTTCTGTGTCCAATTCTCAACATTTGCAGTTCTGACAGTCCGTAAAGAGATAAAAGTGTTTTGGATTTTACATAGCGGTGTTTGGTTGGTTGGAGGAAAAATTAGGCATGGGAAATAAATGTTTACTATTTGGGGCAAAAGTTTGGATTTGATGCTTTAGCAATTGGAAACTGTAATCAGACACTCTGATGTGATTTTGGTGTTACCAAATGATCACTGTGACTAGTGTTTTGCAAAAATCCTTTAGCAATGACAAGTGATGTGCAAGCAATGATAACATGGTTTCTGTTGTGAAAAAAGAGTTTGCTGATTTGCTTCTATTTATTTGGAAATGACAACTTGGACTAATGGCATGGTCAATGTTATTAAGCGCTTGAGAAAAACTGTAATAGAATAGTAAAAAAACAGAAAGAAAGAGAGAATTTTTGAGCGACAGACTGATGTAAAGAAAGAACGAAACAAATATAGACAGAGCCTATGTGAGACAGAATGAAAGAGAGAGAAAGAGATCAAGTAAATTAAAAATAAACAAACAGGCAAAGATGTAAAGAAAGAGAGAAACAGAGAAATAAAAGACGTGAAATAGACAAAGTGATGAAGGTTCCAGGACTGTTCTGTTTTGCCGACATGAGGAGCACAAATTAAAAGTTTTCCTGTCTTTACTGAGCTGTAATCATGGAGACACCACAGATAACACAAATCCACCACCATGCTCTCTCACTGTGTGTGTGTGTGTGTTTGTGTGTATGTGTGTGTGAGAGTGAGGGTGTCTGTGTGTGTGTGAGTGTGTGTGTGAGAGGGTGTGTGTGAGTGTGTGTGTGAGAAGGTGTGTGCGTGTGTGTGTGTGTGAGAGAGGGTGTGTGTGTGTGTGTGGGAACCTGGCCTCAGGTGTGTTTGGCTGAGTAATCATTTAGTCAAATTTGTTGTCAATCTATAACTGCAGTACTTGCACAGATAAAAGCAAACAAGCCAAAACATGACTCAGCACCCAGACAGATGGATCAAACAAGAATGTCCTCTGTTCTCCTCACCACATCTGTCTCAAAGTGTGTGTGTGTGTCCCAGTTCTAAATAGTGTCAGCACACACTAGCTTCCTCAGTTATTTGCTCTAGTAAAAATACTATTTAATGCCTAACTGAATGCTAATGATAATAACATCAATGACAAGAATCTTAGGAATCACAACACAGTATTATACTGATTCAGGAAACAGTGATTTAACGCTCTGCTAATTTCACACTGTTGTTACGGCACAACACGATTTGGCAATGAATTTTGTGAGCCAGTGACTAGCTATTAAAAAATATCATATGCCATCATATGCTGTTGCAGTGCAATGGTGATCAGAAGGCCAACTGGTCAAGTCCTGGACCAGTAAAGGTACCACTGAGGTACTCATGAGCAAGGTACCGTCCCCAAGCACTGCTCCTCGAACTGCCCACTGCCTGTTCACAATGATGTCACATTTCGCTTTGGTGCACTGAGCACTGTGTGCTGTGATACCACTTTCACTTAAACTCCCCCTGACATGTTTATTCCTGAGCTCAACTCGACATTTAAATGGAAAATTTGGCTTATCTAATAACCAAATATTGAGAAGAAATTTGATTTTAAAAGACATTTTTGCACTTTTTTAACAGAAATTCTGACATTCTCACGTTTATTTTTATTTGGGATCAGCTCCTGAGTGAGAACAGAATTTACCAACAGTGAAGAGCAATTTTATGCAAATCTGTTACATGTATGCTGTTCTACCATAGTTGATGTGGATTGATACATTGTTACACCCCCACGTGATCCTAGTGATGGGTTCTTCTGCACAACCCAGCTACACACTGCCAAAATACGACGAAGAAAACCTGCTCTCTCTCTCTCTCTCTCTCTCACACACACACACACACACACACAAAATGAATTAAATACCTACACTTAAGCAGATCTGCGTATGACATCATTTTGTACGTAGTATGGACACACAAACACAAACACATGGGTTGCTGGCTGGTCGCCTGCTGCTGCTGCTGACAAAGTCAATCTAATTAGTTTACACTCTCGGCTACTTCTGGCACTTTGTCAACATGAACCTTTGATGAGAAAACCTAGATTCCCCTGAGCACTGCCAAAAAGCACACCACCTCCTGCACTTGCCCACAAGAGAGAGAGATGAATAGTTAGGTTTCTGCAGAAGAGATCATGTGATTCCAGACGATAGTTAGAAAAACACTCTCATTAAGTGAAAGTGAGTGATTATTTGTCATTGTGAACACACCACAGCACAGCACACACGTGTGCACCACAACAAAATGTGACTCCTGCATTTGACCCATCCGTGAAGGAGCAGTGGGCAGCTGACATGGGCAGCACCTGGAGAGCAGTGCTTGGGGATGGTACCTTGCTAATGAGTACCGTGGTGAACTCCCTAACCGTTACACTACCAACTGCCCCAAACACTAACCCCTCAGAATGACACATAGGGCTGGGCAATTAATCAACATTCAAGCCATCATTCAGAACCTCTAATCCACGTAATTTTGCTCCTGACGATTTCAATAACTTTTGTAATCGTAATCATTTCCCAGTGTTGCTAGCTCACATACAGCCCAGCATGTGCTGTCACATGACTCCCACCCCTGTCCAGTCTACAGCCCTGCATCTGTGTGTGTTTACCCATTATTTTGTAATAACAAAGACATATTTACATAGCAAACATGGTCAGTGATGAGAATAAAAAACCCCAAAAATCCCAAAACATAATAATGGTTTATTATTCATCACTGAGGCAGAATTAAGGCTGAGCTCACATCGCCCAGCCCTAACCTCACACACACCTTACACACCCCTTGAGATGTTGTGGCCCTGCTTGTATCACAAGGTTAGGGGTGGGGGGGTTTGGAGGGGTGCAGCTTGTTCCGAGTTAATGACTCCTGCAATAAGTGTGGTGTAGCAGAATTTGAGCCGCTCCTGGCGCGCACTCACCTCTCCCCGGGTCGAGCCCATCACACACCGATTACACTACAAATTCTACACATCAAACACGCCCCCTCACACTCTCCCCCTCTCTACTCCCCCCATCCCCTCCCCCCCACTCACCCCTCTCCGGCTCTGTTCTTCTTTTTTCTTTTTTTAATCTCAGAAAAATCCATCTCACTCCATCGGGGAGGTAAAAGTGAAGCCTCGGAAACCCTGAACGGGATGTTGCAACAGCAGAATCAAAGGGTATTTGTTTGACTTTATGCACATGAATATCGTTCCACTTGTTTCTTGTGACAACTGGTCCAAACTTGCCACTTGAGAGCAGCATGTGAGTCAGGACACTCTCCAGCCTAGAGAGGAGACATAACGTTTGGGTAGTGTTTGTGTAGCCCCCGGGAGACAGACGGCTGTGTGACGACATCACTGTGTACAGAGTGCGTTTAAGCCTTAAAGGTAAGATTTTCTGTTTGTTCTTCTGTTTCTCCAGAGGAGAAATCTCAGCCTTTATCTCAGTGTTCAGAGCCAGCGGAACTCAGCAGGACGTTTAAAGGCCTGAAGGTCAGTCATTGACCACTTCAGTGCAAATTTCAAAATTTCCAGCTCTGTCCTTTTAAGTAAAGAAAGAAAGAAAGAAAAAGAACAGAGGAAATGAAGAGACAGTAAGAAAGACAGAGGATCTGAAAGAAAAAAAGTGAGAGTGAGAAAGAGAGTGGGGGTTAGAGACAGAAAGAAAGAAAGAAAGAAAGAAAGAAAGAAAGAAAGAAAGAAGGTAAACTAAGTGAGGGTTCGAGATACTGTGGGAGTGTGACAATGTGAAAGAGAAAAATCAAAAAAGAGAAAAACAACCAACAAAAAAAAGACAATGTTACACATTAGTTACACATAAACCGATTGGGCTTCCTTCAGTTCAATAGTTGCATAAGATTCTTCAGTTTCCAGACGGCAAATGTACCACTGAGGTACTCATGAGCAGGCACCGTCCTCAAGCACTGTGTTCACGATGACAATGACTCACTTAAATTCTCTTTTAATCAAAATATTCCTGTTCAGAATAAAGTGAGGTTACAATATACATGACGTCTGATGGATGCCGTCATTCTGGATTGATGCTATGGACTCGTTAATCACTGAATCGATGTATTGATGTATCGTTGGAACCCTGTTAATTCCCCGTCTCATTACGGAGGCCCTCAGGTCCCGATCCGGCCGTGCCAGGACATTGTGCTGTGAATATGCTAATGCTACGTGCTCTGCTGGCTCGTTTCTCAGCCTAGGCTGCTTTATATGGATCTAGGCCAGGCGTAGCGGCTCCTTAAGGAACAAGAGATCTCAGGACCAGCGGCTTCAACATCACATTTACACCTTGTTACTGCTGCTTTACGCCTCCTTCCACCTCGAGCCAGGCCTACGATTCGGGCCAGGACAAGTTTTGGGCGTGGAGTCAGTGGGACGATGGGGGAGCGGGAGGGTCAGAAGCCACTACATCATGCACAGAAGAGAGAGATAGACTAGAAAGATAGACTAGAGTAGACTAGACTAGATACATAGACAGGCAGACAGACAGACAGACAGACAGACAGACAGATAGATAGATAGATAGATAGATAGATAGATAGATAGATAGATAGATAGATAGATAGATAGATAGATGGGAAAAGAGAGACAGACTAGGTGAGAGAAAGAAAAAAATGAAAGAGAGAATGAAAGACTTTCAAACTAAATGAGAAATGAGAAAATGGAGGAAGGAGTGAGAGAGAGGTACAGACTGAAAGAAAAAGAGACGTGCATACAATTGAGTAACATAATGCTTGTAGTGTAAATAAAGCTCCCGCTTCCTGTGTGTGTGTGTGTCTGTGTATGTGTTTACTGTACAGTAAAACATCTGTCAGGGATCAGAGATCAGAGTGGCTTCTCTAGAGACTGTAGCAACCCGAAAGTGGTACCAGACTGGGGTTTCTCCAACACTCCCGATCCCCAGATTACTGCACCAGGATTTTCATTCCGCTCTTGATTTAATCACCTCTATCACCTGGGTTTCCTTTTACTTTAGTCACCAGCTTGAGCTGTTCTGTGCTTGTCCTGAGCTGTCGGCTTGTTAGTACGGTTGCTGAGCTAAAAGCATTTTCTTTGGCTTTTGTCTTGTTTTCTGAATTGTTAAACCTGAACTTTTTAACTTTGCTGTGCCCCTTCACTTGCTCTCTCTCTCTCTCTCTCTCTCTCTCTCTTTTTGTAGGCACAAGTGATGTAACTTAACCTGCACCTGTAACTAGACCTAATGTTGCAGTTTCCCTAAAATCAACTAAAACATGATCAAAAGCTCTTTAAACTCAACGTAGTAGACCTCAAACATTTAAAGTGTGATTTTTTGGGAGTTACAGTGTAAAATTGGACTCAACTGACTCTATATGATCACTACTAGAGACTGTCATAGTTTTTTTATGGCCAGTGTCCTCTTTTGCCCTCTATTGAAATTCCAGGCCTGCAGTGGGTCTGGAGAACTCACCAGTGGGAGAGGTGATGGTCAGAGCTTTTTATATTTGACTCTCCACCTGCACTTGGCCTAATGTGACTCAATGTTGCCTTTCTCACTTCCACTCCTGCTGTGTTTTGGACATTTTGTCCACTCTATATTCAAAGTAAAAATGTTGAGTTTTTTTCCACACCGTTTATATCCCCAGTTAATTACTTCCAGGGCTCAGACTCTAGAAGTCTAGTTTGGTCAGTGTTTTAAAGGTCCCATATGAAAAAAATTGCTTTTTCTGTCTCTATTTGGCTCTTTACTGCCTGTACACACAGAGTTTGATTTTTTTTTAAAAAGGTCAGTTGTGGTTAGTATTAATTTACTAATTTCAGGAATGTTGTGCTTAAACGAGCCATTTAGGTAGAACTGCTAGCGCTTCCTGATCCTCTCACAAGCGCTAATGTAGGAATCACAATGAAGTCTAGTGGCGGAGTGTTGTGTTGAACATGTACAGCTGTGTGGATGGTCTGTTAGCAGCAGTCGTGTGGATTATTGTCACGTGAGGTTAACTCCTCAGTTCTGGAGTGGGGTCATGTGTCACTAATGAGAAACAGCTTGTTCTGAAAGGGAGTGAAATAGAGGAGTAAAAAGCAGGTGAAAATACCTAATCTGAGCGGTGTTTACAGCAAACTACTTCAGTGGAGCTCATAGACCTATTTTAACTTGTTGAAGAACTGTATAATATGGGAGCTTTAATGAAACTACTTTAATACTTCTGCTGAATAAAGATAGTCCAGCTAGAGTCAGGCTGCTGCTTTAATATAGCAGTTAGCTACACTACAAGCCACAGTGAAAAGTAGCTTCTGTCAGTTCAACAGCATCTAGAAACACCTGCTAGTTGGAAACACCCTCTTTTGTAGAGAAAAACAACAGTACATTTTGTAATGATGTTGCAACGTCGTCACTATTTATAAAATGTTACTGTAAAAGCTGCAATGTTTGAAAAGTAGCTTCACTACTGTTAAACTACTGAAAAGCAGTTACGTTAGTAGCATGGCTGATTTCATTTGGCTGCTCCCAACACTGAACAAGATCACGTTAATCCACACAAGATTATAAATAAACAGATCAATTTCTGTAATACTTCAGTAAAAGAATGTGAATATTTAGGCGTGTGTTCCATTGTTAAAGTGTATAAACAAGTCGTTCTGCCAGAAGTAGCTTTGTGTTAGCTTTTTACAATCTGCAACTAAACTCACGTCATAAGAAATGGAACACAGTTCAGCAGAAGGGTCACTATTTGGGATTTAAAAACCACTCAGACAGGTAGATGAGCAGAAACTTTCCAACGCTCATTAAATATGTATATCAATGGGTTTCTGTGGTCAGGAACCAATCCGTGGTCAGTAGCAGGGAGAGGGAGGGCTGAGAGTTTGAACATGACAAGAGATGAGTTACAGTCTGGGATTGGAAAACCTAAAAAGCACACACACACACACACACACACACACTTCTACCTATGTATTGCTACTCTCCATCAGCTCTCAGCTCTTCCTTTGCCTTGCTGCCACCCATCATGCTCCCGAAAAATCACAAACTCACTCACAACACACTCACAGGCAGTCCAGCAGCAGTGTGTACACAGGAGGAACAATATTCAATGTGGCAGAAGTGAAATGTTCAACTTTTAATCCCTTCCTGCTGAACTCTAATGCCAAACTCTGTGGTGTAAACCTCGGATTATCGACCTGACGGTGGAAGCAGTATGAGGTGAGCAGCGTGACCTCCTGCTGGACGCTCATGTCTAACACTGTTCCTGCAGCAGGGATAAAAAGTGTGGGTCATGGTGGCACTACTGGTATCAATTAACATTTATTATTTTTAAATATTACAATAAATATAAACTACAAAGAAACATCATCATTGGCAGAGAGTTACAACATGCTGGCTCGCTCTCTCCACTTCACAATTCACTCTGCAGAGCATTTTGGGAAATGTAGATCAACGGAGTAGATGAAAAAGGCCGAGTGGAGCTGAGTGGACTGCGGGAGTAACATCACGAGAAGAAGAACGTTCATCGTTGTTCATGCATACAGATAGGTTTTTAATGCTTCAAAAGACATACAAGGATGGGTGGCCACAGTAAACTTGAATTTATTGACACGAAACCAATATATCTTCTATCCTCTCTTACACAGGTTGAACAAGACCTTAAAACAGACAAACAAATACACAAACAATACAAAAAACAAAAACACAAAAACAAAACAAATTTGGCAGCATCTTTGCTGTTTTTTGGAAATGTACAGAAATTCGCCTTTTTTAATAGACATCATGTTATGACAAGCATCGTTTTTCGTCCGTGTCATTAATTCTTTTTCAAAAATAGTTCAAGTCATATTTAAAATGAAAAAAGAATGTAAAGGTTTGGCAGTAGCTGGCATAGTGGTGTAAGCGGACGCAAAAGGGCTAGTGGCAGAATAACACAGTGAAAAATGAGCAAAAAGCTGTTAAAATCAGTTAAAATAAGAAAAGGGGAAAATGTCTACTTGCTACAACTGAAATGTTTTGGTCTTTCAGCATGGTATGTAGTCTAAAGCTGTGAGAAATCTTTGGCTAAGAGCTGTAAAGAGAGGAAGTTAAGACTAGTCGTCCTCCTCCACCATTGGCTGTGTAACAGAGGTCCTGTCCTTCCTCACGAAAATAACAAAACAACTAACGTCCATAAACTAAACACTGCGTATGCCAAACGTCTCTGGACCTCCGTTGGTTGTTTTTCAAGAAGCTCGAGGTGAACAGCTGATGCATTGCACTCATATTTCCACACCTGAATTCTCCAGGTCAATAAACTAAAATAATGAAAAATCATTATTATTATTATTTTTATTATTATTATTATCATATATTTTTTACAAAAAGGTTCCATTTTCTTGTGAATAAATGTGCTATGGAGGACTACAATAAAGTACATAAATTATCCCCAAGTAAAGCGCCTAATTACAACTTCTTCAAGATGAAGAGAGGAATTTATTACAAGAAAAGAGTTGGAATTGGTTTTTTATTTTAGAAGATGAATATGGCGGAACGGGCATGCATAGAAATATTTCCCCACACAAGACCTAGGGTCTCGCTAACCAACAACAACAACAACAATTAGGAGAAAACAGAGGCGGTGGAAACGTTTGGACATCATCTGCAAATCGCTCTCATTCGAACAAATAAACAAAAAAGAGAAATCATATATATATGAATATAGCACCACAGGCAGAAGGAAATAGCACCTAGTTTAGTGATAATGTGTTTCCTCAGTGATGCGCTCTCCCGCCGTGTCGGCTGCTCGGGTAGAAGCACGCTAGTGTGGAAAGAAGACGGATTAAAGATGAGATCACTCGGGCTCTCAGTTTGACATCAAGCCTGCAACGTTTCGTTGTGAACTCGACTCTCACACGACTTTTATTTTGCCGTTCTGTTGTTCGGAAGTGGAACCAAAAAAAACGCTAGTCACACCCGCAATAAGACATCACGCTTTGCTCTCGATGTTTCCTTTATTATTTTTTTTTTCTTATCGACATCCAATTCTCTTCAGGCTCACCAAAAAATTTTGAAGGGGGAGAAAAAACTTTTCTTTTGCTTCAACGGCCAGCGGCGTCGTCCTTCTCGCTCAATGGTTTCACATGCACGTTTTGAAGCCAGAAGAAGAGAGGAAAACAAAGACAGAACAGAAGCGTAAACCAGGAAAAAATATACAGAAAGTACTTACAAACATACAAAAAATATTTATATATATTTATATATAAGCACCATTCTGGGGAATGGAAAGACAAATATGCACAAAATGAAGCTCGGTGAGTTAACGGGGCGGAACGTAACCTAAAAACTGCCTCGGCATTTAAAAAAAAGGAACGGTACCCGAACAAAGCTACAGAGGGGTGCAGTGTGTTTCTTTCTACCCCAAGAAAGAAAGCAGAGGGTTGAGCAGGTCTGTCCTATATCTATACAGCACAGGGAAGCGCTGGCAGTTGGGATGTAGCAGGAGTTTGAGAGACAATCAACTATCTAGCATTTGACTCATCCAGTTTCAAAACTTGCATGTGATGGAGAGGATACATCAAGGTTTAAAAGGTTGTCGAGTTTCGAATTATTATCATTATTTTTTTAGAAATCCACTCTTTAGTTTCTTCGATTGGTTTTATCCCTTTTGTGGTCTGTAGTCGCTGGTGTCGGATTTGGAAACACAAAACTTTACAAATATGTCGTCCTATTCCTTTCTCGTGATTGGTTTCGGAGAGAGTGAATATGTTTGTGGGCTGTTGTTTGTTTTTTGGTTGGATTGTTTCTGGTGTGTGCAGTAACCAGTCTTAACCAATGAAGCAGGCCGGGCCGACCTCGAAGCCGAACTTCTGCGTCGTTCCGCCGAAGTCGTTGAACATAATGTCGACGAAGGGAACCTGCTCCACTTTGGGCGTGTTGATCTCCAGAACAGTCTTTTCGTAGCCCTTTTTCAACTGCGGGGAAACAAGAAACAAAGCATGTTGAGCATGGAACGAAAGCGAGCGTCCTGAAAGTAAGCCTCTACTGAAATCTCCCCCGCAGCTCACCGCACAGCCATCGACGGCGGCTCTGATGTAGGGGTTGTTGTCGTAAGACATCTCCTCGTCGTTGGAGCCCAGGAAGCGGATGGCTTTGTCGTACGAGTCCTGCTCCTGGTCGTGCCAGGCCACTGACTGGTAGCAGTTGTAGGTGAGGTTCTGGCGCGCGGCGGCGCTCAGCAGCCGCAGGAAGGTCATCTGCACCACGCCGATTGGGTTGCCCTCTGAGTCCACGTAGGACAGCTGCGGAAACGGCGAGAGCGGCTCGGTCAGAAAAAAAGCTGAGTGGTGGAACATGCAGATTCCCCCTACAGCTGAAAACTGCACATCACACCTCCTTTATAGTTACATTGAATAAATCTACATTAAATTAGTATATCAACACGACTCCCTAAAGCTGAGATGACAAATCAGCAATGTGGACAATTAGGAAGCAAGTGCTACTCAGTGCAATAATCTAATAAAAACAACATTGTTCTAGAAAAAGGGGATTTCTGTCACTAAGAAGCCGTGTAGTGACGTGTGGTTGTAAACGCCAGCTTATTGACTTCGCAATGATGCCATCTTACAAATGATGATTCTACACTGTGTCAGAAACCATCACTGCCAAATGGTTTTCAAAATCCGTTCACTGCTGAAATCAAATCTAAATGTGCAATAAAGTCATTACTCTGGTTTTATTTTTTTGATCTATTTTTCAAAACATTTCCATGTGGTCGTCTTTACGAGAAATATCTAATGCAAATATTTAAAGAATAATAGATCTTCCTTTTGACCGGGTGCACATTTCAGAATCCAGGAAGAGAAACGGGTCAAATAAACAACATCTTGTCCTTAAATTCCTCCAGAGCATGCTGCTGTAGTTTCACACGGGGAGCTCTCAAGTTGGAACTGTACTGAACATGTGGCACAAATTAATAACAGCAGTGAACAGATCCACTCTCACTGGGGATTTTACCCATAATGCACCTGGACTGGCACTCTGATGTGAGCTGGCATCACTGTGGGCCATCAATCGGTTGCAAGTTACAAAGCTGGTTAATGTGTGTGTGTGTGTGTGTGTGTGTGTATGTGTGTGTGTGTGTGTGTGTGTAAACGAACAGTACTACAAACTAAGTTCACTGTAAGAAAAATGAATCATTTCCTGGCCCTAAAATCCACCATTATCTTTACTGAAGAGCGTTAATCCACACAAACAGACCACAACAACGCCAGATAAATGAAGATGAATTTCTCCCACTCTTTCTGCTGTGATGCAACATTTGCATTGTGGGAAATATGCAAATCTCGTTGTTTTTTCCAATACCAACCCAAGTGAATTAGAACACGCCATCTCCTCCTTTCCGCCTCAAGCACACACACACGACTGACTATGGAAGCAAAGCACATGCTGCGAGGATGTTACGAACATGCACACACACACACTTGTTTTTGTGACATTACCAGGACTCACCGCTCTCTTCCAGATTACTCGTTTCTGAGTTTTGCATAAACATGCAGAAAAAAGTCTTTTTTAAACATCAGAACATATTCTTGAATCTCACAAAAACAAACATATACTTACGTGGACTTGTCATCATACATTCAAGACCTACATTCAACACACACACACACACACACAGTGACTGGACTCTATTAAATGACCAAAATCTTTTCTCCAATGCTATGCTTATATATTAAAAGATGAGTCTTAATTACATCATAATAACAGCATTTACTCTATTTCTTATGACGAACTGGAGGCAAAAGTCACTCCACTGTCCAGTCAGTTGTGTAGTGTGTGTATGCGTCTTGCCTTCAAACACACACACACTCTTCCCTACCGCTTTTCGGCCTTGCGTGGACAACCAGCCCGTGGCCGTGGAGACGTTACCTCATGTTCAGAGCCGCATGCCAGTCGTGCCCAAACCGTGAGCTGAGTGTGAGGGAGAAGTGCCTGAGGCCCCTCAAAGCCAACAGGGCAGCTCGGTGTCTGCTCGTCCTGCCAGGTTTCCCGTAGGGAGCGAGAAACGGGGCTAACAAGCCAGAGGATGAGGGCACCAGAGCCAATTTTTGCGCTTAATGCAAATTGGGATGCCCAGTAATCCATTTCACATTAAAACCAAAAACCATAACCCAAAAAAATTGTTTCCAAAACCAAAGAGAAAAAGAAGTCTTTTCTTCACTGCATGTAATTCATCAAAAAGCCAAAAATATATGATGTAGGTTTTTCCCTTTTTTTATTAACTACATGCAACGGTCACTTCTGGGTCTGTTTGACATAAAACTACAACAGAACATGAGCACATAATTTACATTTTTCATTTCAGTTGAAAATAGGGAAAATGTTTTTCATTTTGGATTTGGAAATGAACATAGAAAAAAAACGAGAGTTTGGGGGGTTTTGATTTTAATGTGAAAAATGAATGAATGAATGATAAAAAGATTCCCAGTGACTTCGGTGTGACCTTTTTGTTTTTCAGCTTGTGGAAAATGAGAATGAGACAGGCACCATCAGTCAACTGCTGAATAAAAGCACCGATCAGGAAGGTGAGTTAAGGTCCCGTAAACACGTAGCCGGGGATTTGTATAAACATATATTTTTATGCGGTTGTGCCTATCGTCCACACGTAAACAGAGGTTTCAGTCACTGAAACCGGTTATTTTTGAAAACTCCGGCCAAAGTGGAGATTTCTGAAAACTCCAGCTACAGTGACTACGTGTGGAGAGGGAAAAACAGTTTTAACTGACATCAATTACAGTTCACACATCTAAATTCTAAATTTGTTCTAAATATCGATATTTTGGTCTCAGAAAATGTGTGACTGACAGACCTGCCTCTCATTCCCCATAAGCCCAACTGGTCACACCATCCGCATCGAACCATAGAGCAGCTCGTGCAAATACAAAACCATGCTCAGTCACAACCCGCAATCCACACTGGCTGTTTTGCAGATAAAATCATGCAGAATGGCAGGCCACAGAGGGGAGCGGCCTCCAAACCCCGGCACCTCGGCTCCTCTGCGCTTTGGAACCTCTAAAACTTTGGCACCTCGGGACATAAGAGCCTCGGAACCACCTTGACGCGGGACAGTCTGAACTTAGGAGCTTCAGAACCGCGTCACGGTGGAACGTCGGAACTCGGGACCCGACGAAGCCTGGGAACCTTGGCGCTTCAGGACCTCGGGAAGTGGAGGCGGCCTACTCGGGGCCCGCCGCCTCGTGCCTCGCTACTTACCATGGACCCTCGCTTGTAGCGACTATACCAAGTGCCTGGAGTGTCTTTGGGCCAGCGAGCCATTTTACTCTGAAAAAATAGGGAGAGTGGTTCAGGAGGAGGAAGGGGCGAGAAGGTCAGGAGAGGGCGCTCTTACCAGTTTACCACGTTTGAATTCACTGTACCAGGAGCCCGGAGTCTCCTTCACCCAGGACGTTAGCCTAGTCTGGGACACCCAGAGCAGGGAGAGAGAGAGAGCCAAGTTAAAAAGAGAGAACGAGAGAGAGAGAGAGAATGAGGAAGGAAGAGAGAGAGAGAAAGAGAGGGGTGAGGGAGGGGAGAGCGAGAGAGAGAGAGAGAAAAGAGGGGGGGAGAGAGAGAGAGAGAGAGAAGAGGGGGAGAGAGAGAGAGAGAGAGAGAGAGAGAGAGGGAGAGAGAGAGAGAGAGGAAGAGGGAGAGAGAGAGAGACAGGAAGAGAGGGAGAGAGAGAGAGGGAGGATAAAGAGCAAAGAAGTAAAAGTGGGGAGAAAATACAACTTGTCCACAAAGAAGCATTAATGCTAATACATCTCTAAATATAGAAGAGAAATATATGTCTTATAAGTGTAATCAACGGTTCTGCGTATATATGCATGCATTATGGCATTAATAAACTGTTGATGTAATATTCTCAACAGCAAATATTATAATTAGTTATATTCGGTGATGACAGAACTATGTTCAGGCAGCTCCAGCTTTAGTGTAGATCATCTTAAAGCTCCAGTAAGGTGAAGGAGTGTGATCTCGGCAGCGGGGCGTCTTCACGGCACGTTAAAGTGTGTGTATGTATGTTTGTAAAATAGAAATTTGTTCTTCTGTGCATGTAGATATAGAACAAAAACACTTCTATCATATAATGTACTTATTTTTCTGGTAATTTCTAATGTTTTCAGTCTGAAGCTAATATAATGGATTTATTATCTTAGGAATAATTATGGTCTGTATGCCATACACGCAATAAAAATGAAATATTAAAATGAATGCTTAGGCATTCTCAGTCACTTTGCGCTCTTTCACAAAACAACAAACTGAAAATGTTCTATCTTCATCAGCACTTTTCACGCTTCCCCATCTCTTCTGCCTATTTTCCTTTTTATGAAAACAACCTCATCAGGGTTTTAGTTTCAGGCCATAAATGATAAAAAACAAATAAGTTTAGAAATAAATAATAATTACATAATAAATAATAAATGAGTAATTGAATATTTGGATTATAAAGGTCTGATAGAAAGCTCTGTGTTGTACTTTAATCATGTTTCCTGCTAGTTTCTATGAGCTGTTTGGGTTTTGGCTGTTTTGTGATGCAACATGAGTGTGAGTATCATGTCGCATTTCAAGGCAATCTGAGCCGAAATGGCTTTTGAGTGGTTTGGCTATGAGGTGATGTTTTTCGCTGTGCGCTGCCGGTTGGTGCTGCTATGACTCTCACCCCTTCACTCTTCTTCTTGCGGTCAGAAAATGCAGCCTCCTGCCGTGAAGGTTGCAGTAAACTCATGAGTCTCATGAGCAGCCCTTGCCTGGATCGATCCAGTATTCACCTGAGAAAAAATTGAACAAACCAGGACACTGAGTGCGGCATTAAATCACTACACACTCTGACAGATCTCATTCCCAAGCCTCACAGAATCATTCACTTGGTATGATTTGTTTTGTAGTGTTACATTTTATCTTATCTTCCTGTCTGCCCCATGAGCCTCTTAATCCACAGGTCTGACTCTGTGCCTGGTTTGGCCAAATGTGGCTCCAGCTGTGTGTGTCTCCTCCCTTGCTGGAGTTGTTTCTTCTGCGGTCTGTGACAGGTGTTTGTTCAGTATTTGTCTGACAGTGTTCTTTGCTTTCTGGTGATTGTTGAAGCAGTTTTGTTTTTATGTTTTAAATAAACTCACACCAGACGAGGCCTGCCTTGTTATTTTTTCATGCATGAAAAATGTCTGTAAGTATTCCTATTGTAGGAATGAGTGTTTTTTCAGGTAGTAGGTGTTGCAGTTCTACATACCATCTGGGGAAATCTGGGGTGGACAGAGCTGCAGGTCTTGCAGGTTCAGTGGCTGGTTGCTTTGGGTGCCCAGTGGGTGTTTACTGTTTCTATCTCCAGCCAGAGGGAATTCAGAAGAGCCGAATATCTCCATGCCATCTTCGTAGTCCCAGAAGTTGGTATCGGGCCAGTGTCGTCCATCAGCGCTGGCTGGCTGCCGAGTTCTCCCGGCCCGCCAGGCTGGGATCGATGGGCAGTGGTGAATGACATCACCGGGTGATCTCCTGAAGAGGAGACCCATCGTTAAACACTGTTCCTGGATTCAGGTTCTCAAGTATTAATGAACGTTTCTGTAGTTTTATCAGTAAACATCTGCTAGTGTGATGATTGTGATGGAACCCTAGCTTGGGTCATGATGACCAAAAAACACTTATGATTCTATGACTCAATAAAAAGAAATAATCTATAATCTTACATGTTTCAAAAAACTTAAACTTCAGCATTATGATGGCAGTTGGAGAAAGGTGATGAGTTTTCTAATGTGTTCACTTTCATGAGTTTCTTGAATTGTTTTGCACTATATAAGAATTGTGCAAAGTGATAGCATTAGACAGTGTAATCCCATGTGGTGCGAAAGCATTAAAGTAGATAGAGGTGCAGTAACTGCATCAGACCTGGAAGTCCTGGTTGTCCCATCTCTCCCTTTGGTCCTGTCTGACCCTGGAGAGAGAGAGAGAGAGACAGAATGAGTCACACTCAGCCAATGGTTAAGTTGATAACGTTTAAAATGCAGAGTATACAGGAAGTTTAAAAATGCTTGTGAAACTTACTGAGGATCCCCTTTAGCTCCTTAGGACCAGCAGGGCCCTGTATGTTGAGGAAGACAAACACACACAGATACAAGAACAGGAGTTAGTGTGAAGAGCTACACAGTTCAGTCAAAGAATGTCCAATAGACAGGCCTAATAAAAGCTTACAGGCAAACCAGGAGGTCCGATGGGTCCCAGGGGGCCAGCGGGGCCTGTAATACCCTGTAGATGCGGTGAGATGGAGAGTGAAAAAGAAAGAAAGAAAAAGAACAAAAGATAAGATGGAATGAGAAGAGGCATTCTTAAAGATCTCTATCATGGGTTATATGTCATTGCCTTTATATTCAAAGTGGAATGTGTCCCTTTGTTAGTGTGTGAGATTAGGTTGAATAGACAAGGTTTAAATGGATTTTAGATATACTATGTATTGTGTGTATCATACAGTGTCTCCTTTAAGTCCAGCTGCTCCTTGGGGTCCTGGAAGCCCTCTGTCTCCCTTTTCCTCCTGCTCTCCTGGAGGTCCGATCAACCCAATCAAACCTGGGTGGCCCTGAGGCAATCAATGCAGAAACTTAAAAATCAATACCAACTTCATAATCCACACACACACAGACACATTATTAATAATATCTGCTGCATTTACTCCCCAGTTCAGTGTGATCAAATCTATGGAGGGGATTATGACTACTGGCAAAAAGAGAAAATATCAATACAACAAAACTTAAGACACTACCTTTCTCCTTAACACCTGTGTCTCCCTGCAGACCAGGCAGACCTTGGAGGTCCCTGAGAGAAGGAGGAGACAGAATTGTCAAACGCGGCTACTTAGCCAGCAAGTTAGCAGCATCATGTGAAGGTGGAGGCCATGGGTCCTGGGGTCCACAGGCCCAGGTGATCCAGGCAGACCTTGCCCACCCCTAAAAACAGAAAAAAACCACATCAGAACCTACAAATCTGTCCCTTGTAGTAGAGAAGAACTGCAACAATGAAGCAAGAATTGCGGATGTTGCCTGAGTCTGTGGTAGGTGTGCAGGAGGAGAGTTAAAGGTCAGCACTCTACAGGGCCAGATTCCTCTCAGTCCTTCCGGACCAGGCTTCAGGTGCTCCTGGGGTCCAACTGACTCTGTTCACCCAGCAGGACTCCTAGTCCTGCTCACCCTGAGATTCAGATTCAGAAAATATACACACACACACACACACACACAAACACAACAACCTCAAACACAAATTTCTTTTGGTGATTTTAGATTACATACGAGTGTCCCAGTGGTCTATCTGTGTGTTTAATTGTGTACGGGTGGGTGGTAAAAGGAGTCTTCATTTGGTTCTTTCTCTGCTGGCCTCCCCAGGTCCTGCTGCGCCGGAGGACCCTAACATGGAGAGAGAGAAAGAAGAGGAGGATGAGGATGTTTCACATCCTGCATTAAAGTGCTCCAGTGGCCTTCAGAAAGCCCAGCACCTACCTCTTTCCTGAGGGCTGGGTTTGGACCGATTCTCCAGTGGGTCCCAGAGCCCTGACACAAAATGATTATAAAGTATAAACAACTGACGCACTCACACATTCAAAATGGCTTGTAGATGAATGGATGACAGAGGTGTGAACCAGGCCGGGACCAGTCACCACCACCACCTCTTGTCACCAGAAGGACCATCCAAATCCTGTAACAAGAAATTAGCTAAAATCTGGATTTGGATTGGTGATGTCATCATTTCCTGCTCACACACTGGAAGCCTCTTTTCAGATCTTTTCAAACTGGTTACGTACTCATAAAGTACAGCAACAAACATTTAATATGTTACAGCAGACCAGGCTGACTGGGTTTCCAGGAGGACCAGGATCAATTGTGTCCACTTGGACCCTGGAATACAACAATAAGTCTTATTTTAAATTTTATGACTTTATTAAAAGTATTATTCAAAAGATGACAGTCACATTCATAAGACTAAATGTAATCCAAATTCAATGGCCTGACCTATGATTCTTCCTTGATCAATAATGTTAAGAAATACACCAGAAGTGCAGGTAAAACAAAAAACTAATCAGAATGAAAAATTTAAAAATTGATATCATCATGTTAACAGCCTATTTGCTTTTCTTAATATCTCAGCAGACTCGGTCAGTGTTTTAAACATTTCAAACGTAAAATAATTATAAATATAATTTATAATTAAATATGAAATGTAATTTATATTTAACTCCCCACTTTGCTTGTCACCTAATATTTCAAGCCTCACTCCTCCCCTTCTTTTAACCCACGTCCCACAGGCCCTTATTCGTGCCTTTTAGTCTGTTTTATAATCGCATTTCACATAAGCTCGATCCACCAAGGCTACTTGTTCTCTGTAATAAACCAGCCATCAGTCAGATAAACATCTGTATTGTATGTACTGGTAGAAAAAATCTCAAAATTGTATTTGTGAACAAAATGGCTTTAAACATTAACCAGCTCCCTGAGAGAAATAAACTGTAAACTCGAAAAATTTGGTCAAACTGGGGTTGCAGCTCTGACACTGCCACATTAAAAAAAAATATATTAAAATAGATCCCCTCAAAATAGATTCACTCCAAATCAGCCCTGCCCACTTTGGCAACCACTGGACTAAACACTGAAAGATGGTGTGTGTGTGTGTGGACTTGGAACTTACAGGACTGCCTTTGGGACCATCATCACCAGGAGGACCTTTAGGACCTGGAGGACCAGCAGCACCAGCGGGTCCAGACTCTCCTTTCTCTCCTCGCTCACCTCTCGGACCCTGAGACACACACACAGAGTTACATATTTGGAAATGTAGATAAGGGGTGTGTGTGTGTGGAAAAGTGGAGGGTGACATCTTCAGTGTACCGGAGGACCGACGTCTCCCTGCAGACCGGGCTCTCCTGGTTCTCCTGCATCTCCCTGTAGAGAGAGAGGGATGGAGGTTAGTAAATGCAGTATAACACAGGGTTTTCGTATGTGTGTGTGTGGTGGGCTGTGTGGTGGGCTGTGTGGTGGTGCGTTAGTTTGTATGGACAACTGCACTCTCTGTGTCTTTGTCAGAGTGGTGAGGTAGAAATAGGGACATATCAAAACATCATCTATCATAATCTGAAAAAGCAGTGTCCAGGCACAAACACACACTGCTGACCCTTGCAGAAATGTGTCTCGCTCGCTCCATCTCACTCTGTCCCTTCAACACACACACACACACACACAAACACACAGACACACACTAAAACTGCTATCTTCTCAATTTGAGAGTAAATATCCCGACTTCTGGTTCACTCCAGCACAACTCTCCCCACAGCAGCAGCCCCAGTTTTGAAAAGTCATCATTTGAAATTAAATTAAGCAAAGAACAGATTTGTCCCGAGACAAAAGGAAAGCAAGAAACAAATCAAATGAAGCAAATAACGAATTACGAAGTATTTCATATTTGCCACAGAACCCACATCAATATTAAAGCCAGTGTGTCTGTGTGTTTGTGTGTGAGGCTCTGACAGAGTGTGTGTGTGTGTGTGACTATTCTGCTTTGGCTTATATAAGCCTCTAAACACCCATACGGCTTGCTGTCATGGCTGCCAATCAAAGACTGCTGGACTGAGAAGAGCCACCTGCTAACATCAGCCAGCTAGAGCCGGATAACTCTCTCTCTCTCTCTCTCTCTCTCTCTCTCTCTCTCTTCCTCCCTCACTCTCTCCTTATCTTAACCTCTCTACTTCTCTACAAACTCAGTGTGTGTGTGTGTATACCATGTTTTTATGTGCTGTGGGGACCATTTTGGGCCATTTTGTCCCCTAATTTGAGAGGTCCCCATGAGGAGAAATGACTTCATAGAAAATGTACGTTTTATTTAAGAAACTAAAAGAGGTAAAAGACGTGCATTTGGTTACTGAGGTTAAGTTAGGGTTAGGTGTAAGTGTAGTGTGTGTGTGGGGCGTGTGTATGTGTGTGTGGGGTGTGTGTGGGATGTGTGTGGGTTGTGGTGTGTGTGTGTGGTGTGTGTGTGAGTGAGCGTGTGTGTTTCTCTCTCTGTTCTAGACGGCTGTGTCATCTGTAAGCCCCTAGTAAAACCTCCACAGGATCCCATCCCATAATCAGGTCTCCCTCTCTTCCTCCTCCGTCTCTGTCTCTTATTAGTCTTTCTTTTTGCTGTATCTGTTCAGTTGTTTCACTGCAGATTAAACAGAAAAGGCCTCATTCCATCAGGGCACAGACAAACCTCCGCACCAGTCCCAGAAAGTGGCAGTGAGAGAGCACGCACGAGAGAAAACGAGAGAGAGGGAGAGTGCATGATTGTAATGTATGTTATATCAATGTTCAAATGTCCGTCATCAACATTATAAACACATAATTGGAAGAAATAGGCTTTCTGCTGCTATATACTTTCTCTGTATGTGTGTGTGTGTGTGTGTGTGGAACTCCTCCTAGTACAGTCTCTACTCCCCGAGACAGAATCACTATTAAATGGTGTAGTAAAAATTCCCATCAGCTGTAGCTTTAGATGTCCTGAAAGCACAGATCTGAGCTCTGCTCTACTCAGACTCACATACGATACAATCCTCAAATCCTCCAGCGCAACCCAGCGCCACCACCACACCACAACACAGACGGGCAGGATTCCGCTCAGACCCTAAACAACTTGATGGCATTTTATAATTCACCGCGCAGGTCTGAGTTCCACTCTGGCTTTTCAAGCTCAAAATGATTTTACTTGAAACCATTCAGTCATGAATAATCCATAATTTAGTCAATTACTTTAGCATCCAGCCTAGAGAGACAAACCGGTCCTATCAGAAAGGACTTTTTGATCTCCATATTTGCGATGACAGGCCGGAATATTAAAACCCATTAATAAAAACTGTTTTTTTTTTTTTTTAGCAACGGTGGAAGTCAAACTTCAAACATTTAAACAAGGCTTTCAGAGTGAATATGACGGGGTGGTAAACAAGCCGTCTTCAGATCAGTGGTTGGCGAGTTACCAAGGTCATCCATTAACTCTGAAGTCGTAGTTTACACAGCTTCTGTTCCTGGACAAGTTAAAGGTGTGTTTTTACTCCCCACCCACAGCACGCTTTAAGGTTTCAGGTCTCTGTTGTGTTTAAATTTGCCATCTGTTGTCATGTACAGTACAACCTGACTCTGTTGCCCTTTTATCCTTTACAGTGGTCAAATTCCAGCCCTGCTGACCTGATGTTGTTAATAGGGGTGTAACAATACATTGTTCTACATTAATATACTACCAGTCAAAAGTTTGGACACACCTTCCCATTCAATGTTTTTTCTTTATTTTCATTACTATTTACATTGTAGGTTCTCACTAAAGGCATCAAAACTATGAATGAACTGTGTAAGGGCTATTTGACCAAGAAGGAGAGTGATGGAGTGCTGCGCCACATGGCCTGGCCTCCACGGTGACCTGACCAAACCCAATCGAGATGGTTTGGGATGAGATGAACCGCAGAGTGAAGGCAAAAGGGCCAACAAGTGCTCAGCATCTCTGGGAACTCCTTCAAGACTGTTGGAAAACCATTTCCAGTGACTACCTCATGAAGCTCTTCGAGAAAATGCCAAGAGTGTGCAAAGCAGTTATCAAAGCAAAGGGTGGTTATTTTCAAGAATCTAAGATATAAAACATGTTTTGGGTTATTTCACACTTTTTGTTTACTACATAATTCCATATGTGTTCATTCATAGTTCAGTGAGAATCTACAATGTAAATGGTCATGAGAATAAAGAAAAAACATTTAATGGGAAGGTGTGTCCAAACTTTTGACTGGTAGTGTACATCAGTTCAATCCTCAGTGAACCCACCGCATTGATTCAAAATGAAAACACTGATCAGAAATCATGCTTACTGTAAAGTGAAATGATATTGAACAGGAGCTCTATTTTAATTAAAAAAACAGATCATAGGAATAAAAATGGTATTGATAATTTAACTGCTTTTTTATGATTTCCTATGAATAGAACTGATTGTGTTGAATATGATAATGTTTCATATTGATCGCTGACTCCTGAATCGAATTGAATCGGACACTGGGATATTAGCAGACATTGAATCGTTGTCTACTGGACAGATATAATATTGTATTGTGATGAAATTATTAAGTAATGTAACTTACACCCCTAGCAGCTCAGGAAGTGAGTGTTGTGTATAAAACAGCAGTAGCATCAGTATCACTGCTAGGTCGAGAAGGTCAACAAGCCCATAAATATCCAAACAAGAACATTTCTGTTGCCAAGAATGTATCATTCATGAAGGGCTGGTGAAGGACTAACATATTGTACATGACAACAGATAGTCCAGCCTGACCCCAACAAGGTGGAGCTACAAATCAGCCGTTTCTAATACAATGGGCAGGGAAAGGGTTGTAACACTGAAAAATGATGATATCTTTTTTCATAATCAAGTGCTTCAGGAGTGTGTTTGTGGAACTCAGCACAGCTCTGTACTCACCTTCTCTCCCACAGCTCCAGGGTTTCCAATGCCTCCTGGGGGACCCTGGGATCCGTCAGCTCCTGGGGGACCAGGTGGACCTCGAGGGCCAGGAGGACCAGGGGGACCCTAAGAGAAAAACAGATGAAGAGAGAGTGATCTTGCATGGTTATTCAAAATATAACAAATAGACATATAGACACTGACAGTTTTTTTAACAAAAAGACATTGGACAGAAGATATGAACCTGACCGAATGTTCAGAATATATATATATTTTTTTTTAAACAGTTACAAGCATTAGTATCTGTAAACACTCAAGATTTCACAAACAGCATCAATATTGGAAAAGATGATGATCCACTGATGAATATGTTATAAAGTAAGTCTAACAGTCAGAAATGAGATCCTCACCATGTGACCAACATCTCCAGTCTCTCCTTTTTCACCAGGAGGTCCAGGCAAGCCCTGCATTCAAACCACAAATCTGTTAATCTGACAATCTGAGTTCAAAAATGGAAAACACACGCTGGTAATATTTAAATCATGATCACTGATGTCACATCACTCCCTCCAAAAAACCTGTTCAGATCTTCATAAATGCAACATGTGAAATAAATAGATGAAAATGGAAGGATGATTTGGAGGGAACAGGTCATCAGCCTTCTTGACTTTTAAGTCATCTCAACCGTAATTATAACAATTAACCTGACGTTACCGGCTTTGTGCTGCAGTAAGGCTGTACAGCTGGAGGAAGGTATGTTTTTGTGTGTGTGAATAAGTATGCAAGGATTTTCACACCTGAAGGCCAACAGGTCCAGGTGGTCCAGGGAATCCTCGAGCTCCTTCATCACCTTTCTGCCCAAACAGACCTTGTTGCCCCCTGGGGCCAGGCTCTCCATCTGCTCCCTACAGAGACAGAAGAAGAGGAGAGAAAGCCAGAGAGAGTCAGTCTCAGAGTAATATACCAGCAGACACAGACAGTAAAAGCAAAAGGTAAAGACCATAAAGTGGGTCAGAGTGTATAACTGCACATCACAGACCATATCACTTTACAAGATTTTAAAAGTTGAAATCTACAGAGCATCTGATCATGTGCTTTAAAAACTTCACTAGAGAGCAAAATAAACAGAGTTCTTGTATTCTGAAGTGACATTTTTGAAAATCAATCTCTTCTGAAGTGTGACATTAAGAAATCTTTCTAAAATGCCTCAATCTGAAGTGAGGAGCTTTGTTCTGTTTCTTCTGACAGTGTTCCAGAAAAGAAAAATCAAGTTAAAAACAGTAAGCATAGATGACTGGCGTGCCAATACTCACAGCAGGACCGGGCTGACCGACGGGGCCTTGGGGACCAGTGGGGCCAGGAGGGCCCTGAAAACAAAAGAAAAAAAGGTGGAAAGAGGGGAGTGGAAGCGGGGTGAGAAGAAAAACAAAGCAGTTTAGACCCGAGGGTTTGCAGTCTATCAACACACAAATCCATGTTCACATTCATATTCATAAGTGCACTGCGGTGAAATTCTGATGGGGAGGGGCAATGCCGGTCGTCGGGGGAGAGATACACGAAACAAAAACACAAACAGAAATAAACAGAAACCAAAAAAAATGTTTATTAAATGAATAATGAATAGTCAGTATGACTCACTTGTTCTCCCTTGTCTCCTTTGCTTCCCTTCTGACCAGGTTCACCGAGCTCTCCCTGAGAGGCAACACATGAACAACATTAAGTTCAGAGTCCTTTTCAAGTACGTAAAAATCAAGCAGCAGCATCTGTATTGTTTGATCATTATTTCACAACTGGTCAGTAATGTTTGAGTCAGTGCAGCAGTAATAAGAAGGATGGTGGCTAGTGGATGGAAAAGGATGATAGTGTGTGTGTGTGTGTGTGTGTGTACATGTGTTAGGAAGGTGAGCAGGAAGACTGTGAATGTGTAAGATGATGTGCACAATAATAAGAATAACATCACTGAGTCACTGCAATGATCACTGTTCATTCTGAGCTGTCGTTGCCTCCAACTGCGTTTCCCAGCTGGCAGTGCACCTGTCACACCTGACTCATGGTTCACACCATCCCACAAACACACACACACAGAACTGGGAATGCATGTGAGGTGTAGTGTGCGTTGCAGACATATTCTGTCTGTTTAGTGCACAACCAGTCCGTCAGGACTCTCTCTCTTTTTCTCTCTGACACACACACACTAGACACAGTTGTACTTTTCCAAATCCTTTCTCTCTTCACAATCCCCACTTTCTTAGCACTGCACCTCTCAAACGCTCTGGTCAAACTCCCTCAAAGCACGGCCGGATGTGGTAGCCCGTTCATTCTCATTCATCTGATCCTCTTCTCCTTTTCACTCCACTCCTGTGCCTCCAGATTTTAATTCCTAACTATGACGCGTGTGTTAGGCTGGAAGTGTAACCTGTGACTACCTGCACACTCAAATGCACTAGTGTTAATACAATAACTGTAAATTCTCATTTTTTCCAATGATGTCCTCAATTCTACATTTAACCTGTGCAGTATAATAATCATGTGCAATATCAGTCATTAAGGTTTACATCCCCACCTTTAAATAGTACTGGAGTGTTGTGTATTTATTGTTCTGTCTATTTATTGTGATTGTTTTTGTATTGTAATGTTCTTGCACTTTATTTGTTAAAAGCTGTTTAGATGCTGATGCTGCCAATGTGCCTTGAAAAACCTACACAAAGCAATACCAAACATCCTAATGTTTACATTCCATCTCTACACTAAACGTCACTTTCGTACTGTATTTATTCTGTTGCTTGTTGCACCTTTTGTCCTGTTGAATGTAATGTTCAGTGTTACTATATGTTGCACCAGGGTCATGGGGAAGCGCTGTCTCATCACACTTTGTACATGTATAAAGCGACTGATGACAATAAAGAACCTTGAACCTTGAATGTTGTCTTACCTTATCTCCATCCTCTCCTGGTGGTCCGGGAGGGCCGGCAGGACCAGGCAGACCCACTGGACCCTGAATACCATCTCTACCAGCTGGGCCTTGAGGTCCTTTCTCTCCCTAAAGTATGAAAGAGACAAAAAGAGACAAAGAGAGAGAGATTAACAAGTATTTTTACCCACATATGTGTTTTGAGTGCTTTAAAGGACACTACAGTATTTGACTAAGAAAGTGTTTTTCTAATGATATTTCTAAATAAAAAGTTTTCTAGATGAGACAGTTAAAATATGTGCACGAGAACTAAAACCTGTTTGTACAGCTGAATTCTTATCTTAAATGAGAAAACAGAGATTAGATGCGATCTTACGGAGAATCTTTTCTTGTATGCAAATTACAGACTGATCTGATCAGTAACCACTCGAGCACACAATCCTCACATGGTCTCTAAAGGAGGTAAGATTTAGTTTTAGTATCATATCCAAAAAAGGGACTTTGAGGTGTGTAGCAGAGGATTAAGGGCAGATTTCCCAATGTTAGCAGTGAATCCAGAAGGAGATTCACACATTGTTTATCTCCTGCTTAAAGTGGCTGTCTAAGTCCCCTGCCGCTGCTGGAGTGTTGTTGGGGGTTTTGAGGCTAAAGCATACTGGTGGACGTTTGAGTTGTGTTTGTAAAGAGCAACAGCCTTATGAAGGCTCCTGAGATTCTGTCTAACTTTGTTCTCTTGGAACGCTGCTGTTTAGATCTCTCTTATACTCCAGCATCAACACATGTGAGTGAACGGGAACTTTCTCCTGAGAGGTGGAGTCTTTCAAACTCTCAGACAACACACACAGACAGCTGGATGTACATGAAGGACAGCGCTGACTGGCCTTAATCTGTACCTGAGAGCCAACAGTGCAGGAGATGGACTGGAGAGAGAGAAATTTCCCATCCAAACAGCACACACAATCATGAGTGATGAGGGTTTGAGAGATTAGGATGACTAGTTAAATTTGGAGATCAAGAGATCGGAGTGAGGGATCTGGACGATAGCCAAGGAACAAGATAAGGTTGATAGACTGGTGGGAAGGACAATGGTGAGAGACTAGAGCAACAGACTAGAAGGAGAGTTTTGAGAAAAGTCACAAAGTCTGCAATAATACAAATTTGATTTGATTCACATCAGCAGCCAGCCGTCATTATGTGACAGTATCATTTGCTGATTAAACACTTCCATCCATATCAAATCACTAAAAGCAACTAAAGTATTGGTTGACCTTTGAAATATTAATGGACTTCCTGATCACTGAATCAATGTCTTGATGTAGATCTATGTATTGTTACGCCCCTAGAGAGATGTGAATCAACAACGAGGATGAGACACTACAGCAAAGACTAGAGCATGATATTAGAGTATTCATAAAGGTATTAAGATGATAGATTAAGATGAACAATGAGCACAGGTCAAGGAACCAGACTGGGACCAGGAACTAGAAGAAGAAGTGCTGGTGAGAGGTGAGACTGAGACAAGATGAAAGTTTAGAGTGAGAGATTAAGGTGAAAGAATAGGGTGAGGAAATAGAGGAGATACTAGGTTTGTGTTTGTGGTTTGTGTAAGGAGCTCTCACCGGTCCACCCTTCTCTCCAGCTGGGCCTGGGGGTCCCTGAGGTCCTGGTCGTCCTGGGAGACCAGTCGGGCCTGCTGGTCCAGATGGACCTCGTTCACCAGGAGAACCCTAAAGGAGAATCGCAAAATCATTAAAAAAATATTACAAGATGCACAAATGAAAACACACTTCACTGATTCTTGCTTCCATCAGACATTAGAGTACATAGTTGATGTGATGAGATGTGATCAGCATCAGCACATTACTGACTATGACGTGCTGAGCGTGTGAACTCTGTACAAGGGAGAGAAAAGAGAGAGAGAGAGAGAGCAAGATGCATACTTACTGTATAGCCACTGGCTGGAGCGGTGGGCAGAAAGGAAACAGGAAACAACATAATGAATACAGAAGTACAGAGAGAGAGTGAGTGAGAGAGAGAGAGGGAGAAAGAGAATGAGACTGAGCGAGAGAAAGAGAAATCGAGAATGAGAGAGAGAGAGCAAGAGAAAGACAGTGAGCGACAGAGAGAGAAATGAGAACGAAAGAGAGTGAGCAAGAGAAAGAGAGAGTGAGTGGGTGAGAGAAAGAGGGAGAGAGTGAGAAAGAGAAATCGAGAATGAGAGAGAGAGAGCAAGAGAAAGAGAGTGAGCGACAGAGAGAGAAATGAGAATGAGAGAGAGTGAGCAAGAGAAAGAGAGAGTGAGTGAGTGAGTGAGAGAAAGAGAGAGAGAGTGAGAGAGAGAAATAGAGAATGAGAGAGAGAGAGTGAGCAAGAGAGAGAGAGAGAGAGAGGAGAGTAAAAGTTGAGATATGGTGTTGACTCACAGCAGGTCCAGGGGGGCCTGGTGGTCCTTCACTGCCTTTCAGACCTGCAGATCCCTGCAAAAACACACACACACACACATCCGTATAAAAGTGCTGAACACACACTAGCATACGTGCACTGACACACAAACACACTGCTTTCTGTGTCCACAAATTTTTTAGTTAGGGAGAGTTTGGAGGCTATAAATAAAAAAATACACATGCTCACACACCTCCTCCCTTAGAGAGAGAAGTGTAAGCTTCACACACACACACTCACTCAGCAAAACTCAATGTTCCGACTTAATTCTGGCCTTCATAAAGTTGTGCTATGAATTTCGCAGTAAATCAGCACAGCGTCCGATTGTGAATATAAAGTTTTGGAGCGGCTCATTTGTAATCGGAGCTCAGTAAGGCTGCACTGTGGCTTCTCACTGCTGACTGCGCTGCTGCTAATGCGCCTTATAGAAGTTAAACCCAACTATAATACCACTCTGGCATTCATGATTAATGAGCATGTAAATGTGTGTGGTGGGGTGATGGAGAGTGTGTGTTCCGATGTCTTTAGGAGGGTGTGAATAAACTCTATCGGGTCACACAAAAATTCTTCATTTCATAGAGAATTCAAATAAGGTTTTGATGTTCCCTTTTATGCAAGCCTGTGAACTTGCAACTAGTTTAAAGACACAACAAATAAAAAATAATTAGCTGTCACAACAGTGGAGGAATAACTTTCTGTGTGTGGTGTGTGTGTTTATCACTTTATGGGCTCTAAAAGTCCCCGTGATGCTAGGGCAACACATCATATTTGCTGCTGTGGTGAATTCCTGCAGATCTTAGGTTCGTTAATTTATAGTGAGTTTATTTTGTAAATTCTCCACATATTGGCACTGTTACATTTTGGTTGGAGGTGTGGGCAACATGTTCATACTAAATACAATGATGGAAGTGTGGGTGTGTGTAACTCACAACTGGGCCAGGGAGTCCTCGCTCTCCAGGGAATCCTCGCAATCCCTGAGGTCCGTCTTTTCCAGCGGGGCCTGCGGGTCCAGGATCACCCTGCATACACACACAAACACAAACCAAACGGTTTCATTTACTGTGAAAAATAGAGCTGAGACGCCATTAACTATAATCGAATCAATGAATCATGTGAATGAGCAAATGAATAAATCAATGAACAAAACAGCTTGATTGAACTGCTTGTTAAGACATGATTGTGCACATTATCTGTGTGAGCGTTTCCTCACCTTGGCTCCCTCTTTGCCAGCAGGTCCAGGCAGACCCTGCTCACCTGGTGGTCCTGGAGGTCCGGGGTGGCCTCGCTCTCCCATCGGTCCAGTCTCACCTGTTGGTCCCTGAAGAGTGAGAGAAGTGCATTATGTGCAACGTGTTTTTGAATCTCATTAACTTAATGAGAGAAAGCACCCTGTGAATTTTACTGCACATTACACACAAGAGAGGCTCTGGACCATACGAGACTTGCAAGTCACAATTTACAAGTGCTTTTTAACTTAATCATTTAGTTAATTTATTAATTGCATATTGTAGAAAGGTGCACTATTAGTATCACAAAAGCCAACATTATAATAAAGAATGTTGAACAATATATCCCACAATGCCTCACTCCTACACCTGATGCAGGACAGGATTCTAGATCTGTATGTGTGTATGTGTGTCCCTACTGAGGGCGCAAGCTGGAATTAAAACATTTTTGAAAAGCTGTTTAAAGTCTAGAGCTTGGGCAGGGGGGCACAAAAGTGTAAGGTGGCGTTATATGTATAAATGTAGCAGTGGGCATGTGTGTGTGTGTGTGCTTCTGTGGTGTGTGAGTGTGTGTGTGTGTTTGCTCACACCTGTGTGTGGATGAGTGTTTGTGGAGAGCTACCCACCTCCACATTTGCATAAAGAGCAGAATCTGTCTGCTTATGAATATTTCATCAGCTGCTAAGCGCTAACATCTAACAGCATAAATAAGAGTGCATCAGGGGGGAAAGGATGCGACAAACAGCCTGACGACGAGCCCAAACGAGCTCAACGAGCCCAAACGAGCGCAATGAGCCCTCCAGCAGGACGCCTTCACCACACTCTAGTGACCCCTAACCACCTCTTACCACCTCTTGTGAGCTTGTGTAACTGCAGGTCACCTCATTGACATGCAATGCATCTTCTGCAAACTCCACACCGGCACTTTCGCTTGATTTAGTGATTTTGTGTGTGTGTGTGGCATACTTATAGATTGAGCTCTCAGCATGATGCTCTGCATGGCACAGTTTCATTTACATCTCTGAAGGGTATAGACTTTTAGCCTCCAAACATTAGAAAGAATTAAAGGTAAAAACTATGTCTTAAATGCCTCCAAATTGTCTATCCTATAAAATGATTATGATAGAGAGACATCTTCATGAAAACAAATAGTCTCACCTGAGGTCCCAGCACACCAGGGGGTCCTGGAGGTCCCGTCTTGCCTTGGAAACCCTACGGGGAGGAAGGGGAGAGTTAGAAACCAGTCGAGATGCAGTTTTAGAGACATTAGAAACAGGCTGAGGTAAGATCAAGTGGAGTTTCTCTCACCGTCTCTCCTCTCTGTCCGGGGTGTCCAGGCAGTCCATCTTTACCAGGAGGTCCCTAAAATCGCAGAGATGGACAAATAAGAAAAAAGTAAAATCATCAAACTAACAGATGACAATCCAGCTTTATTTCTCTAGGCTTTATGCTGAGCTTCTTAATACATTCATCACATTCTAACTGGATTATCGTGTATTCGCTGTAGTATCATTTTTATCTATTTTTTATCCATGGGTAATAATATAAAACTACTCACAGGTGGCCCTTTGGGTCCTGGGAATCCAGTTGGTCCCTGAGGTCCGGTCAGACCCTGCAGTAAACACATATAAACACATTGATTACACATTACCTACCGCTGATCAGTAAACAATGTGTATTTAAGTCCGAGATGCTGGCAGTCCATACCCGTTCACCAGGAGGTCCTGGAGGTCCATCGCTTCCTGAGTTGCCCTGTCAGGTGGAGGGGGAAGGAAAGAGCTTAAGGGTGAACATTTTACTATGTCCCATGAGTAAGGACAGTAGCTTTAAGCATGTGCTTTGACACTAACAAATTAGTGAGAAGCAAAAAACATCCCCATGAAACCAAACAACACAGCACGAGCTCCACACCTTGGGTCCTGCTTTCCCGGTGGGTCCCCTGGGTCCTCTCTCTCCACGAGGCCCCTAAACAACAAAGAGATGAGAGTGGATGGACGGATGGATTAAAGGTCATTGTACACTCACGCTGTTTTCAACATTAGCTTATTCAGTTTTCTTCAATTCTCTAGTTGTATTACATTATACTATCGGAATGTCTTAACAACAAGAAAAAACATTTTAAAACGTTCTTACCGTAGGTCCTCGTTGTCCTCGTGGGCCAGGCTTTCCTGCTGTTCCCTACAGACATCCACAAAGAAGGACAGGGAGAGAGAAGAAGATGAAGATGAAGTCAGAGAGAGTCAGGGAAATGTACGACAGCTAAAGAGAGATGATCTAATGGAACAAACACCACTTATTCTAAGTGATTTAATGGGTTTGTTGCTTAAGATGTTCCTTAAAGAGTTTTAAATTGTGAGCTTGATGAACCACCTTAATTGTGGTTTTGCCTCAAGTCAGCATCAAACCGTCTGGTGACCAAAAAAATGACTGTCCTGAACATCATCCTGGACCTCATTCGCTGGTCTTTTCTCTGCTTTTAGCAGGTAACTGAAATCCCAATTTTTCACGCCGAACGAGAATGATTTCAAATTCCACCATCATTTAGATGGAGTGTCTCTGCTGCAGAACACAGAGCTAACATGACAGTACAAAGAACCCAGAGCATGCACATGTTAATGATTCTATATTTTGATTTTGTGGCTACGTTTCTCGCGTTCTGCCGTGTGTCAGAGATAATTAGATTTCGTCTTCTTCCTTGTGTTCCCAAACTTTAAGGGAAAGCATATGGTGTTTATTCAGTGCGATGGAAAACATTGTGATTAATTTGCAGAAATATAAAAAGAAGCATTTGGAAGTGTGGACCGAAGGAAAACAAGAGTGCCTGATGAATATTAATGAGCCGGGAGAGGATTGTATGGAGATTTTCAGTGAGGAATGAGCTTTGTGTTTGTGTTTGTGTGTGTTCACTGACTCATGACAATAAGAATCTTTTTCTAAAGGCATCTATGTGTAACTGCGGTGCATGTCTTTGATGATGTCAACCCAAAAAGTGGACTAATGGCCACAGAAGGAAGAGGAATCACAAGCATGTCTCTCGCTCTCCTTCCTGTCTGTCACCCTCCCTGTCTTTCTCTCTATCCCACTCCCTCTATCCCTCTCTCTCTGCCACTCTGCTCCCAGTGAGCCCCAGTCTGCTGGTGTTTGTTGGCTTGTCTGAGCAGGTTTGGATGTTTGTTGTTTGTCCTGCAGGATTAAATCGGGGCTAAATGTTATTTACTGAGCCCAGAACAGGTGGTGAGCTCCACGGCAGGAGAAGTACAGATGAAAAACGCAGAACGTTGGAAAGTAAAAAGTGCGGTTTCACAGTTTCACACAGGGAAGTTTGGCTGGCAGTTAGGTGGGCGGTTTGTGCTCTTGAGGGGGCGAGATCTCAGAGTGGATATGGTCAGAACGACAGAGAGAGAGAGAGAGAGAGATCTGAGTAAAGGATGCTTCATCCCGTGGCTCCCAGAATGTTATATAAATGTATATTAAGGTGAACGTGTGAACGTTTTTCATCCGTACCCTCGCGCCCTTCTCTCCGTTGGCTCCCGGGAAACCTTGGAATCCTTGAGAACCCTGAGAGAGTGAGAAAGAAAGAGAGAGAGAGAGAGAGAGAGAGAGAGAGGGGAGAGGAGAGAGAGTGGGGAGAGAGAGTTATTCACACGTCCATCAAAGGGCAGGAGAGAAGGATGAGCGGAGGGAAAGGAGAAAGTGCTGCTGCAGCAGGGCATTCTGGGTCACGATCGGGCAGAGTGCTGACGGCACACAGCGTTATGGGTAAATCTGATTAGCTTTGATCAGAAAGTTCAAACTCATAGCAAGAATGCACACCTAACAAAAACACAAACACACATGCCTAACAGAAACACACACATACACAGGCCCCTCTGGGTGTGTTTACCTTTGGTCCTTGTCTTCCTGGATAACCCGGCAACCCAGGAACACCAAGCTTGCCCTAAACAAACACATAAACAAAAAACAACTTAAATGAAAAAAGGATTTTGCAAGATAAAACATGTAAAGACTGAGAGGAAGAGAGAGGGAGAGATGCAGAGTGAGAGAGAGACTGAGAGAGAAGGATGGGGAAAGAAAGAGGAAGATAACAATTTGTTGTCCTTGATGAAGTCACACAAGCTCTCATCTGACCTCCATCATTAACACACACTCAAGACACACACACACCTTCTCTCCTGATGATCCGAGGGGTCCGGGATCGCCGGGAAGACCAGATCTTCCCTTAGGTCCCTCAGGTCCATCCTCTCCTCTGGGTCCAGCGGGTCCGAGCTCACCCTGAATCACATATACACACATACACACATTATGATTCTGCTCAGTCATATGTGTAATTTCCTGCACGCCATCAGCACCGCCCACATCAGTCGGACATATCGATCTCTCTCTCGCTTTCTTGCTGTTCGCATTCTTCTCTCTTCTCACTGAGTTTGAGTGAAGTGTGGGATTATGGGCTCTGGTTATACTTTCAGCATCTAGTGTTCCTCGCTGACAGAGTCAAAGCTGTGTGTGTGTATGTGTGTTTGTTAATTTCATACCACTCATCTTCCAAAATATGTATGAGCAATTTGGCAGAGAAATGTTGGCACATCAGCAATAATTAAAGCTGTCTGAGCGAGTCAAGTGTGTGTGTGTATGTGTGTGTGTGTGTGAGTGTGTGTGTGAGAGGGTGTGGCCATGTATTTATCGCATTGTGGGGAACTTTTATCTGTTTTTTTGGGCTTTGTGGGGACATTTGAGAGGTCCCCATGAGGAAAAATGAGGTTAAGGTTAGGGTTAGGATTAGGTGTAGGTGTAAAATTATGTACTTTAGTCATGGGAGCCTATGGAAGGACCTCACAAAGATAGTAATACATAGACTGTGTGTGTGTGTGTGTTTAAAGTTTCAGCGAGTTTCAGGCACACAATAGTTGTCATTTAAAAAACTAAATGGGCAAAGACAGACTGGGCAGAGGTTGTGTGGGAGTGTGTGACTGTGTGTGTATGTGTGGGTCTAATGTAATTTGGCCCGCTCAAAGCAAGAGCAAAAAGTATTTGTTCATTACCCATAATCACACAGTCATTCTCATCGCCATGGCAGCGAACTTCACACTGCCTGGCAAAAACGTCAACAAGACGACGATCCATCACATCGACCAGCTTCTGTAAAGGTTACATCTCCCTGTGTGTGTGTGTGTGTTTTTCTTCACTGAGTCCAGTGTAGAAGTTGTAATGCTGTCATCTTCTTAATAAAACATTTGACTTGAAACACTGAGATCTTGAGGCCTTGACACAGCTTGACCGGAATAAAAGATTAATAACCATCATTAGACTAACCGCAGGTTCATATTAAGGGTGTAACAATATATTGATTCAGTGATCAACGAGCCCAGAGCACTGATGCAAAATAAAAACATCAATCAGACATCATACATATTTCAACGCCACTTTGTGTTGAACAGGAAGTCTATTTTTATTAAAATACAAGATTGTTTTTGGTTTAAATGTCTGGTTGAGCTCAGAAATGTCTCATGATATTAGTTACTTTTTGTGATGTGCTAAGAATGGAAGTTAAATCAGCACATGATATCAACTGAATCGAATTGGAAATCACATCATGGCCGACTTTCAGTAGATGCTGAATCATTGTTCACTGAATCAATACAATATAATATCATGATACAAGTTGTGATTTACAGCCCTATTTCACACTTGCTACCTAACCCGTTTGTGTGTGCGCATCTCTCCAAAACATTCCTGCTGATGCTCATCTATTGTCCTGCAGGGTTTAGCTCCCACGCAGATCTAACCTTCCTACCGTAGCTATACCAGCTTTCATTTCGGTTCATTTCGGGTCTTCCAAGCTGCCACGGACAGGTGCCCCTCCCTCACACTGATTCTAGTTTTGAAAGGTGTTTTTTTTTTTTTCTGGGACAGCTCAGACAGCTTTTTAAATGTTTACCACATCCTCCTGAGTTTATTTTGACCCTCTGCTAGTTTTTTTCTGGATAAACCTCCTTTCCAGATTTCCGTGTCTGAGGGCGTCAGATTGCACCGCAGGCACGGATGGCGTCAGGGTTGCGTGAGGTGAAGGTTTGGACAGAAGCAGGTTGGCTTACGGAGAGGCCTCGTCGTACATCGATGACTCAAAGTAAACAAGCAGGTAAACAACGTCTTACCCTGTCACCCTTGATACCCATGTCGCCTTTAAATCCCGGGAAGCCGTCTTCTCCCTGAGGCGGGGAGGAAGAGGGGAAGTGGGAGAAGAAATATAAATATGGTTTTGAGGGTAAAAAAAAAACAGCAGAAAGAGTGAAACTAGAAATTAGGCAGCAAACATGCATGTAATTCCTCTGCTCGGCCACTAGTGGCCTCCCTGCTCTGTCTCACTGTGTCTGTGGTTCATTATGGTCTAAGAGCTTCATCTGGGTCTCTGGGTCAAAACATACTGAGCAATATATTGAATTCATTGTTTGAAAACAAAACTATCACTAGATATTAATTTAGCAGCTTCCACCAAATACAGTGTGTGTTTCTGTGGATGGAGGTGCGTCCTAAATGCAGTCCTGGTTGTGACTACAACCCCACCTACTATTTGAGTAAAACAGGAAAAATATCAACACATATGAACATTCGCTCCAAAAATGATTTGAATTTTGAGTCCTAATGCCCAGTCCCACTGCAGGGATTTGACCCTTTGCAGGAGAGCGGTCAGGTAGTGAGCAGGGTGGAGAAGCCGGACACAGTGAATAATGAGACACTGAGAGCCACCTTGAGGAAGTAGAGACTCAGCCAACACCATCTGGCATTACAGACCAGCAGGCACAAAAAAACCCCACAGCAGCAAAGAATATGGCAGCAGTGTGCAGAGAATAAAAGTGAGACAGCTGGACGTTCTACGAATATGTTCAAAACGGAATGAGGTCTGAAATTGATTCCTGCTGCAAATTCACCATGAAAATCTTTTGGAATGCAAATACTGCAAAATTGCCTGATTACTCATTTATTTTCAATTCTCTTATATTTTTAATACAATTTTGCTTTGTTGAAGTTTAGGATTTCAGTGAAAAATTAAAGCCATTCCATATGAGGAAGACTGATCTTTATGGGAGAAAACCTGTCTGGTCAAACTGACAAATAAACAAAAAGACGTAAACTTTTTTGACCTCACATTTCTGGACTATTTTAGCCTGTGCTAAATGACGCATTGTGGGAAAAGGCAATAGAGCAAAAAGTCGCCTGGACAGCAGCTGCTTACGGCTACTTGTGGAGTCTGGGTAAGATTTTGTTAGCACTACTGCCAACTGCCAACTTATTTTGCTTGATTATGGATCCAAGAAAACACACACACACATTACCTTTTCACCCTTGTGTCCTTTAAGCCCACGAACTCCATCAGCGCCCTATAGAAAGAAAGCGTGGGTGTAAAAGAATTACTTAGTACATAAGAAATTTTATTCAGTCTAAAAACACACAAAATGAAATGAGGCTCAAACACTAACCAGTCACCCACACACAGACCAAAACACACCGCTGAGTTTCAAATCACACCACTCAAAAACACAAAGGTTCGCAATTATCCACAGAAACTCTTACGTTCCTGATCCAAACACAAGCACACATACAGATCTAATCACTATACAATAGTGGAAGATTTTACTTCCTAATCACATCCCTGAACACACACACACACACACGGCCATTTGTGCTGCTACACGCTGCAGGATCAAACCCTGAACCCTAGACTCCATTCAGCTCTGAAAGCCACTTGACTGACAGCAGTGATTTCTGCCTAGCAAGTGCAGACTGAACTCTGACCTGTCTGGGAATTAGAAATTTCAACCTAACAAGCTTTGTGAAGGAGAAAAAGTTTCTAGACTTAAGTCTGGATAAATCAGGAGTTTGGGCACTTGTACTTCACAGTACTTTTTTAAATAAGTATTAAGGTTTGAGGCACAGGTCGAATGAAAATACAGCACGTTTAGCAACATCAGTGGGAGCTGATATATAACTCCATGCAATGTGCACCAGTACAATGTCTAATTTATTGTTTGAAATGGCCTTAATCAACATCAACGATCATTTACCAAACTCATGTAAGACAGAAAGTTATATTTATTACGAAAGCAAAACTGACATGTTATCAAGTCAGTTCACTTACAAGAAGCAGAATAAAAGGCTGCATTTTTATTCACAGGAAAAATGATTTTGTTTCGCTGTAGACTGTTTGGTAGTGGTAAAAAGAGGAACTGATTGAGGGTCGGTCTTCTCCTCCTACTGCCTTTATACCAGAGATCTGACTGACTAATCACATCAGAGCTCCTTACCTTCACACCTCTGGGTCCAGGATAACCAATTGGTCCCTGAGCTCCTGGGGGTCCCTGAAAGAGAGAAAAAGACAGAGAGAGAGGGGTGTATGATAAGAGTGCCAGCATGTCAGCAACTAATAAATAAGGAAAAAAGAGCAAAACCTCATCTTACCATGTTTCCTTTCTCACCAGCAGGGCCTTCCTTTCCTGGATGACCCTGTATGTGTAAGAAAGAGAGGGCAAGGTGTTTACTACAGTATAGGTTATGATTAAAAAACGATAGTAACAACAATGGTAAGTGTGTCAGACGCCGTAAAAAAAGAGCTCCAAGCTCCATGTGCTGGGTGTTGAAGTGCAGAATTTAATCTAATCTAGTCTAATCTAATTGAATCTGATCTGATCTGATGTTATATCACAGAGAGCATGAGGGAGATCAAGCTTTATGGAATATGCATGAGCTGATTGGCAGAAAGGATCAGCGCTTCCCTGCCAGAGACAGACGGATAGTTTCATTAAAGTGGGAGAGGATAAAGAGATCTCTCTTTATCTGTCCATCATTCTCTCTCTCTCCCCTGCCTTTGTTCCTCCCTCGTGCTCTCTTTCTTCTTTCTCTCCAGAATATCACAGGTGCTGTTGTCACTTTGTCATCTGCCATCTTCATCCCTCCACTTGCTGGACAGGGAAACACCTGTTCCTTTTCACACTTGCAGCAATCTGTGAGTCTGTGTTTGTGTGTGTGTGTGTGTGTGAGCACCCGTATCTGCTGTCACACTCACCGGAGGCCCATCAGCTCCTGGCATTCCTGGCAATCCTGGTTTTCCTGTAGGACCCTAAAAATACACATAAAAACATGTCTTACTCTTACTCATAATTCATTTCTAGAATAATTCAAGTCTTTCACATATGACTAAAGACTTCCACTCTGTTCCTACCTCCTTCTCCAATACACACACCATACACACCAAACACACGCATTACCTTGTCTCCTGGGGCTCCAATGGCTCCTTGAGGACCTGGCAGTCCCTGTAAGAAGACAGATGTGTGTTAGTTCTGCACTTTATAGCAGAGTGTAGTAACTATTCCAGCGGTCAGCAGCCCTGCAACCAGGTCTGGATCTGACAGAATTTTACTGAGTGATTTTCCATCAGCACGCTGCATTAGGAAGGGAATTAATGGCCAATGCAAGTGTCTAGTTTTTGTGAATAGAACAAAGTAAAAAGCAAAATCAAATTCATTTAGAGATGCACGTTTTCTGAAAAATTACTAAACAGCATGACCGTTCACTATGAGCTGGAAATGAGCGTGAACTAAGCAAGAATTAGTGTGACATTCTGAAAAGATTCATTTAAAGGTATAAAATATTTACAAGCAGGATTAAAATGAGCATAACAACTCTTGTGAGAGGTGTGAACTGAGCTGAGAGCAATTTTGTGCAGGAAGCAGTGACAAGTTAGAAGAGGATATTTTAGTGTGTAACAGATCTGAGTCAAACTTGCTTCAGAGGAATTATTTATGGAAGGGTATCAGTTCCATATCAGTGTTTCTGGACCATTCTAAAAGACTTAAAGCGGCCACCTAAAAACTACTGGTTGACTGGTTATCGGACTGGCTGATTACTGACAGATCTTTAGCATTTTTAGGGTCATCCATACTGGTCATTTTAAAACCAACATGCTGAAAAATTCATTTACAAATGTCCTTTTTGGCTGTGAAGCACCTTCTCCCTGAATACACCACTTTGTGGTCCAGGGGAATGTTCCTGCTCCGGTGTGCATGTCCCGTAACAACACTAATCCAGCAATCCAACAGATCTGAAGCTCATGTAGAGTGTACAGACTTAACACTGAAGGAAATGAAACAGTAGCTCCTAGATTTTAACATATCCTTCACTGTTAGCCACATCTAGGCAGAGCGGAACATTAATCTTTTTACTCGCAGCCTTCATTTGAATGTTCAGCCCTCCTTAGGTTTTGACTGGGTGTCTCCTTATTCATGTATTAAAGGGTTAAACCTTCCACATTTTGTATTGTACTGCTGGACTGTGTGCATGTGAAGGGAATGTGTCTTTTTAAAATCCTAATCCCACCTCTCCCCATCATGTTGACAAATCAAAAAAAGATCAAAGGGTCACATTCACCAATATTTTCTTTGTTCTTAAGAAGGTTAAACCATTTACATAGCATAACATCATACAACTGTAGAACTGAAGAAACCCCCAAAAGCCTAGGGAGAAACGTAAATAAGGAAACATAATGGAGTGTCAGAATCTTTGTGAAAATTGAGCAAGTAGGATATAAGAACAAATTTCTCCTTAAGAATGTTTGGTGAACGAGACTCGACCTTTATTTTTAAAGACATGCCCTCCCACCAGTGGGCTTCAGAGAGATTGCTTGATGACCCATGTACAAGGAAAAACAGTGAGTTAAACATTGTGGACATTGAGCCTTGCTTCCATTTTACCTGCGCTCCGGGGTTTCCTTGTTGTCCAGGAGGGCCCGGTTCACCCTGAGGTCCCTGGAAGATGAAAAAAATCAGAATCAGATTTCCAAATAAAATAAATAGATTTAAAGGGTTTATTTCTGGGATAAACACTTCGACACAAGCTACAAATCACACATAACTCATTATACAGACAGACACAGGTGTAATTTTAGCTTGTGATGTGTAACCTCTATTAATTTTTAATATGACTACAGCTTATTCATGTCTGTCTTCCTGTCTGTCTGCTTGCTTCTCTCTCTCTCTCTCTCTCTTACACACACACATGCTCATTAGCAGGAACTGTTCCTGACAATACAGAAATGTGGGTCGTCACCATCCGTGTGTGTGTGTGTATGTGTGCATGTGTGTCAGTTTGAGAAAATGTCATAGGTTTGCATCAGTCTTGTGTGGGTGGATGAGTATGAGAGTGTCTGAGCTTTCGTATGTCTATGTGAATGTGTGTGTGTGTGTGTGTGTGTGTGAAAGGAAACAGGAAAGAGTACTAGGATCCAGACCAGTCATCAGATTTGACTGATTGAAGAGAATCAGTGTGATATGCAGCATGTGGGTCATGAGGAGTGTGCAGCTTGTGTGTGTGTGTGTGTGTGAGACTCACAATGTTTCCTTTAGGACCGGGATGTCCATCCATGCCTGTCACACCCTGTGAAGAAATCATGAATTTACATTTGTATCTATAATCAGAAAATACAGAAAATAACCAACTCAGTTCAGATTATTCCCACTAAGAACAGGGCTTAGTGTGACACATACAGGAGGTCCGGAGGGTCCTTGAGGTCCTTTAGGTCCAAGCAAACCACGAGGTCCCTAAAAAAGTAAGGAGACAGTGATAATGATGATGATCACGATTGTTTTTCATCACATTCATATTCATATGTTTTAGGAAAGTGATATCATGTAAATTCAGTACTTCCCCTGAGTGTGTCTACAAGTGAGACTTGCTTTGTGCTACAGCTACAGAGTGTGGTTGGGGAGCCCCCTGATGGTGTCTTTTTGTAACTACAGTTGCTTCTCTCCTCTCTTCCTACTCCCTCTTTCACTATTTCGCTGTATCTCTCCTCTTCCTTCCTTCTCTCATCTTTTTATAATGCCCTGACCCGTCCTCACCCCTCTTTTCCGCCTCAAATTAACACAGCAGATGCTGAGCAAACCCTTGGGGAATTCACGTGCATCAGATTCACTTGAACTCACGCTTCCATTTTGTTCCAATTTGCATTAGTTATGCCAGTAAATTCCATTGCAGCAAATAAAGGCTGTTACGTTGCCTCTCTTCCTGCCTTTGTCATGTTAAAAGCCGTTTTTAAACTTACACGGTTTAAATCTCCAGACCAGCACCAAATAAAGTTTTTTTGTTCTCTATTTTTAGGGATGATTTTGCGAACAATTTCTTATTAACCAGCACAGTGGAAATGGGCTAGCAGAGAAGAGATCATATCTACGGTGGTAACACAACCTACAGTGAGTGCTGTGTGTAGTGTATGAGAAAGAGAGCATGCTGGGACAGCAGCAGCAGCATCAGGAACTCACCGGTTCTCCAGGCAGACCCCTGGGTCCGACCTCTCCATCTTCTCCCTAAGATACAGGAAATGACATCGTCATCAAGTGCCAAAGCTGAAAAAGTGACTACACAGGTAAAAACAAAAGGTATGCTGACCCTTTCTCCATCCTCTCCAGAGGGTCCTGGAGGTCCCTGAGGTCCTGCTTCACCCTGTAAAGCACAACACACATACACAGTGGGCTTGTTAATAAATGTTTGCTACATTATAATCACTTCATCAATCCTGATAGATTATCTAGGAGGTTATGTTACTGACCCTGTGTCCTTTTTCACCAGGTAATCCAGCAAGACCGTCAAAGCCTCTGTCTCCCTGTAACACACACAGACACACATTTGAATTCAAGATTCTTTATTTGTCACACACTGTACTTAGCTATACAAGTAGCCATGAAATCTGTGTTTGTTTTTGTATGTGTTCTACATAGCATGAAAGCAGTTACCTTTGGTCCAGTCTGCCCCGGCATGCCTCTGGCCCCATCAGAACCAGGACGACCCTGAAACACAAACACACAGCAGATACTCATAACCCTTAAACAAACACACACACACACAGCAAAAAGTCTAACCATCACCCCCACAACTTCCTTACAAACCAAACCCCAAACATACACAATGACCATAGCTGACCATAGCTGCTTACCAAAACACACACACACACACACTCTAATCCCAGCTAAACCCACATCTACACTCATGGCTAATTATTACACAGCAGTTTTATCAGATCCTCAACCACTACAGAAAGATCCAGTTTATAGACAGTAACATTTTCCATTATTCATTTGTGAAGAATCTTTGTTGATCTTTTTTCTTAGACGGTCAGTGTGATCTGAACTCTGAACTCTATCCATCAAGGCACACTGCCTATTATAATCCAAAGGACCCGTGAAGGGAAATATGAACACACTCACTCTTCTGCCGGGCTTTCCAGGGGGACCGCTAGAACCTGTCGGACCACGAGGACCCTAGGAGGTACACACAAACACGGTTTTGTGGGTGTGAGTAAAGTCATATGAGTGAATTAGCCTCTGAATGTATGCAGTAGATCGGAATTTTTAAACAGAATCATTATGCAATGTAGGCCGGGGTAACACTATTATAAAACTATTGTGATATATAAATATAATAGGTTCCGCCAAACGCTTGTTTCAGAGCATCATTTCTGTGGATTGGGGAGCATCCTAAAGACAGTCCTCATTGTGACTAAATCCTGCTGCTTAGCATCTTTAAACCCAGAAGCTTCTATTTTGTGTAGTCGTTTGCCATGGCATGTTGAAATATTTAATGGATGTTAATATACAAGCATTTACATAAATATTATGCCATTTTAATAGCTGAGTATATTTTATGGAGGAAACTTGTGGATAAAGAAGTGTTTTGTACCTGAGGTCCCTGTTCCCCAGACTCTCCCTTTAATCCAGATACACCTGGAGGACCCTGAGAAACACACATCATTAGAGTCACTAACAGCATAATGCAACACCACCCATATGAATGAGAGAGGGGGGGAGAGAAAGCGATAGTCATTCTAGACGTACCAGAGGTCCAGGGCGGCCAGTCAATCCCATTGGACCAGTTGGACCTCTCATAGCCAGCTATGGGGCAATAAGGAGAAGGTTTACAACATTAAGAATGTGTGTGTGTGTGTGTGTGTATGTGTGCTGTAATGTGTTTGTCACAGCGTGTGTTTCATACCCTAGCTTGCTGCATGATAGCCTGCATCTGAGCCTCCTGTGCAGAAACAGCAGGTCCTTTATGCCCACTATCTCCTCCGGAGCTCATACGGAACTACAGTGAAAAACAGTACAAAGGAAAAATGATCATCACATTTAAATATCTAAGCATTAGACTATTTCCTAAATATTTCCTATATAATTTCCAACATTACTGATGTGTAATGTTCAGAGGTACTGCTATATCTTGAACACTTGAAGCAGCACAATTCACACCACTATGTCACTATCATGCCAGTGACACTGCTGTGTCAAGAATGAGCCAAAGCCTAAATAATAACTGGGCTACTGAGAGCACAAACTGGCCAGTGATCCATATGCTAGAGGGGAGTGACAGACTGAAATGACAACAGACAAGTCACAGTCCGAAATTTGTAAAACCTAAAAGTGCAGCTATAAGGTGTGACTTCCTAATTAAGTGGACAGTGTAATTGGACACTGAGTTTGCTGTATTATCCACCACTTTAGAAGATTATAAGACACTGTGTCGGATCTGAGATCAGTGCTGGCTCCTGTTGCTGGCTCTGTATAGCTTAGAATGCAGCATATAAGGTACTGTGACTCATCTGAGATGTGTTTTCTCCTGCTGTTGTCTTTATATATCTTCAGAATGCAGCTTATAAGGCACTCTGAATGATCTGAGATCTAGACTATTTTCTAAAGCTGTCATCATTCAAAACAGACAGTAAAAACTACTTGATATACAGCATATAATTTACTTGACTTGTGCTGGCAAGCAAAATATAATGTATATTTTATGAATTATAGTATTATATGTGCATGCGGGTGCTTGCTTTTTGTTTCTGTATTTGGATGGCTGTGGGTGCATCAGCACTGACATCTGGTGGCCGAACACAGTCACTACACTTTGAGCCATGAAAAGATTGAAGGGAGTTAAACTGGACAGACTGCAGGTTGAACACAATGCATTTTAACACACATTCTATTGAAACTGAAGCAATCAGGACAATAGTTGTAGAGAAACAAGACAAAACACAAAAAGGCAGAGTGGAGACGTGGAGAAAAGCAATAAGGAAACTGTCGGAGGTGTAAAGAGAAGCAAGGACAAAGGAAAAGATGGGAGGAGAATATAAGTAGAGGAGAGGTAAAAAAAAAAAAAAAAAGAAGAAGAAGGGACAGACCAAAGGGCAAATTTTAGAGAAGATTAGAGGAAAGGAGAGAAAAAGACAGGTGTTGAGGATAGGAGACAAGAGTAGTGAAGTCAGGAGAAAGAAAAGTGGAGATGGGGAGACGAGGAAAATAGAGATGGGTAAAGTAGAGGAGAGGAGTATAACAGAGAAAGAGTGAGTAGGAGAGGACGAGAAGAGACAGGAAGAGGCAAAAAAAAACAAGTGAGAGGAGGAAAGGGGAGTCTATAACACATTCATAGCAGAACAGGAAAACTTTCAGCACTGCACTCAAATGATAAATGAGCATTAACACAGTTGTTAATGTGAGACTGTAGCATCTCCGTGTCCCGGCGTTCCGCATCAATTCACATCCTCATTGCCGAACATTCCGGAACTAGAATCCCAGAGGCCGGTATCCAGGTTCCCGATTGAGATTACGACTTATGGCAGCTGGGAAAGGATTGGAATGCGTTTGCTCTATCTGAGCCCACTAGCTTGTCACGGCTGATGAAGAGCATGGATTATTTTGCAGGTTCTCCTAAATGCGGAGCTTTACAGCAGTGACTGTAACACAGCCTGAGAATTTGGCACCAACATTTCAACTCTGTGCAGATAACACAGTGTTCCAGCATCTACACATGCAGTACTGCAGGATATTTACAGGAGGTGCTGCAGAGCCGTCAAGAGTTTAGCCAGCTGTGATACTGACGTCTTATGCATCTGCAGCAGTACAACTCACCACCATGTCAGAGACATTGCTGTGTTGAAAATGAGACAAAAGCTAAATAATAGCAGCTCATCTGAACTCCTGTGGGCAAAAACTGACCAGGGGTCAGTAGGTTAGAGGGGGCTGACAGACTGAAATGACAACAGATGAGTTACGTTCTGAGATTGTAAAACCTAAACTTCCTAAAAAGCGGTTGGGTAAGTGTTTGTTTGGACATTAGATCTGCTGTACTGTCCACCTTTTTAGAAGCTGATATGTCACTCTAAGAACGGTGGTGTCTGATGCTGCTGGTTTTATAGCACAGAATACAGCTCATAAGGCTCTGTGAATGATCTGTGGTCAGTGTTTTCTCCTGCTGCTGCTTATATTTAGCATGAAAAGCAGCTTATGAGGTACTGTGACTGATCCAAGATCAGAGTTCTCTCTGGCTGCTGGTTCTGTTTAGCATAGAATACAGTTTATAAGGCACTGTTACTGACCTTAGATCAGTGTTTTGTCCTGGTGCTTTCTCAGTATAGGATAGAATGCAGGTAATAAGACACTCTGACTGATCTGATAGCAGTGCTGTTTTCTGTTTCTGGCTCTACAGTATATAGCATATCATGCAGTTAATGATCTAGCACAGTAAATGATCTGAGATCAGTGATTTCTCCCTCTGCTGGCTCTACAGCGTAACAGACTTGACATGCAAGTTGATAATCCAGTTGCCATTCTTCAGGAGGGAGGTTAACAGGTTCGAACTGGCACACACAGGCTTATAAACACGCACATTGCCAAACCTGTCAGTCAGTACGAACACTTTTTTTTTAACTCACAGGCAGCATCAGCACAGTCCCTGGGGGTCCTGGCAGACCATCTGCTCCAGGAAGACCGGGCCGACCATTAGGACCCTAGAGGAAGCAGAGTAACAACGCAGTATTGGTAATGAAGTAAGAAACAAGTTTTACTATGAAATAAGAATTAAACGCTCAAAGCATTGTCTAGAGAGAGAGAGACTGCGTAGTTGATGAGATTCTGACATTTCATCTTTATTTATTATTATCATGGCAACTAACCCTCTCGCCAGGCTCTCCGGCAGAGCCTGGTGGACCTGTTGAACCTGGAGGACCTGGGAGACCCTGCAGAGACACAAAATATGATCAAACACACATATGGACACACACAACTCACTCTAATGCTTAATGATCACAATAAATTTCAATTTCCACTGAAAGTGCTAAAATCCCCATTAGTTAACATTCATTGTTGGTAGCGATGTCCATGTGTATGTGTAGCATGATGAAGGGTGTGAATAAGTGAGGAAATATGTGCAGGCGTGCGTGTGTGAGAAAGAGAGACAGAGAGATTCTCCACTTCTTCCTTACTGCCTGCTGGGACTCTGGGAAAGCAGACAGAACAGTTCGGTGCCGAAATACTGATCTGCGAGTCAACTCACGTATCTATAAACACTATCATGTGTGTGTGTGTGCTTTATTTGCCAGCTGTGCATCTCATCGTCATCTCCTGCAGCTAAGACTTGCAGTGCCAAGCCAACTCAGCACCCTGGACGTGTGTATGTGTGTGTGCATTAGTATGTGGTAGAGACAGAAAGAGAGAGAGATATGGGGAAGATAAAGAATGGAGAGAAAGAGAGACTTTGTACACTAGCCTAAACTTGAAATAGAATTGTTTCTTTTTGTTTTGTATTTTTTCAAGGGACAGAATAATCTTACAACAAATGTTTTGATTCATACACACATTCACACATACACACACAAACAAAATCATTCAAAAGTATTCAGACAGACTTACAGTTGGACCCTCAGGACCAGGTGGGCCTTCCACCAGCATTCCCTGAAAGAGAGAGCCAGAGATAAGGGGGGAAATTAATCAAGTAAAAGCATCAGCAGAAAGCTCACTCCTTTATATTCATATGTATGTAAAAACCCGAGATACAGACAGACAGATCACACACTCTTAAAGACTTTGTACACATTTCTGGAAACACAATTTGGGAAAGAAACAAAAAATAGCAGAAAAGGAGCTCTGTGATATTTGCAGAGCACTGGAAGGCGGCGTGGTAGCGGCCTCACATCCATCACCACAAAATTTCAAGGTTCAAATGTCACTGCGGTGTACCAAAGGCATAAATGAAACGTCAGCTGCCTGTAGTTTGTAATATTGCAGACCAGCTCGTCTATTACGACCCGACACATCTGTCAACCGTGGATGTGTCATGAAGTGGAGCCAGAGTCCAACTCTGGCTGCAACTGTCCCAAAATTTTAAACTGCTTTGCTGTGTAAATTCAGACTGCCCCGGGGTCATTCAGGGCATACGAGTGTCATCTGGGGTTGCAATCGCGGGATGGGAAGAGTGGCCGGTGTGAGAGAGGGATGAGACAGACATCTTGATCCGATTGCGGCACTTTTGTAGAAGGAAAACGGTATTCAGCCCGAGGTGGCTTCAGCCGCGGTGACAGGTTTTGTTTTGTTGAGACTGAGCGTGCTTAGTGTGCAGAGTGAAAAAGAGGGATGCATGTGTGGACAGAATGCAGAGAGCTGTAGAGAGAAGTGTGTGATTTGAGCGTATTTCGGGCTGTCCCTCTACAGCCGTCCAATACCTCAAAACCTTCTCTCCCTCCCGGAGTCTGGCAGCTCCACAGCTGCAGAGCTTATAAAAGCAGTTTCACACTGTACAGTTTTTCACAGAAGATTTTGATTTGGCTGTGTGGGTTTTTTTTTTTTAATCCAGAGTGAATTAGATGTCATCTGTTCTGCAGTATGACTGGGTAAAGGATGCAGGATAAACACTGACAGCATGCTGGTGAAGTTTTCAGCAAATTTCTGTCACGTCAGGAATTCTAGTCAGATGTGCAGAATCTAAAATCTATTAAAAGTGGCACTGCTCCAGATGTTCCTTTCTAAAACTGTGTTAAACGTATATGCCACATCACCCAGATCTACTTATCCCCCTTTCTGCAATGATTTGTTAGTGTCAAATGTAGGGCAGCAGTGATGTAGCTGACTAGATGATTGAAGAACTGCGTTGGTTATCATACGACTGAGGGTTCAAATGCCAGGAAGCAGTGTTGGGCAGCTACTAAATGCTATAAATGAGAAATGCAACTCGTGGAAATAATGCTTGAAAATGTAAACATTTTAATTCTATTTGATTTCCTGTTTCATAGTTCTGTTCAGCGTTTACGTGAATTGGTGGCAGTATGTGCAGCCATGTGATTGGAATGAGTTGAGTGGAACATTTGTGTGACTTCAGGGCTCAGAAAATAACAATTTGAAAAATTGTCCTTATGCCAAAATGCACATTTACACACAAATTCAGGACCGCAACGAAATTTATTTGGAGAACGACAGCTGGTTAGAATCAACAGTCAGAATGGGGGATGAGAAGAAGTGTGTGTGCATGTGTAGGCCAAAGAAAGAGAAAAAAGGAGATGCAGTAAGAGGAGAAAAAACCAGGATGTTAATTAAGAGAGGGAGGAGAGCAGAGATTTGCACCGCACGTGATTGATTAGGGAGGCCTGGTGTGAGTGTTTTGTGACTGATTAGTGAAACTGTGACACTCTGCTTGGCCTTCTGCATTGTTTAAAATATAGAAGTGATCGTGCAGAGCGGTAGAAAGTGACTCACACTCAAATTCTCTAAAAAGCCACAGTCCCCCATGACAAGAATCTCCACCCACAGCAAACAGCAGGGCCAAATTAACCCACAACATGTTCCTCTGAATCCACTTTAGCTGTTCTTGGTGTGATTCATACAAAGGAAGTTGAATATAGTTCATATAAACTGTATTGATGTAGGTTTCTCGCACATTTACACTCCTAGAGTCCGTGTAAAATAACAATCCGCTGCAGTGTCAGGATATTCAGCTCTCAACAGAAACACTATGTTGAGGTTAATGATTTCAGAAACAGTCCGTTACTGCCGCTATGGTTGTTTTTTAGGCTTACAACGCAACTCTATGGTGGCCTGCAATGCTAAGATAAGTACAGTAAACTACCATTTAGTTTACCCCATGCTAACCTACAGTGATGTGAGAACCCTCACTCTGCAAACCATCATTAATGTTAAAGACTTTTACAGTGATTTTGTCCAAAATCAGCAGGTAGTCAGACGTGATCAGAGCACTGAAAGCTTAATTTAGTGTTAAATAGACATGATGCGTGAGAGCAATACATTGAAAACATGAAGTAAAAAATTGTGGTCGACGGATTATCAGCTTGGCCAATTATCAGTGCCACTCTTCAGCATTTTTTCATTTTAAAATGTTAATTGATGTTAACAGTGTAATTTAATAATTCACTACTCTTGCACTAATGCAGTTGCCTCTTTCAGCAAACTTTCAAATGTACCCTTTACTTATTTTATTCATTTACAAAACTTAAGGGAGCTATTTTATTTGTTTTGTTTATTTAACTTTATAAAAGAAAAGGCTGCTGGCAGATCCCTGCACTTTTGAGAGTTAACAGTATCATGAAAAGCTCTCGGAATTTAACATATGCATACCACGACATTTTGCGCTGGAGTATTTGCTGTTCGAACAGTTGACACAGGTAATCCATTTTCAAAAGAAATATTTCAGTTGGAAATATCAGTTATCTGTCTCTTTCCTAAGTGATAATAAGCATTGGTATCATCCCTAAAAACTAAAATTTCAGTCGACCCCTAATAATAATAAATGAAGTGGCATCACAGACGTTTTTGAGAGAGGTACTACTGGCTCCACCAGCCTAAATAACAACTTGCTGCACCCTGGCTCCACTTTTATGGTTCACAGACATAAAAGATGAGATTTTTCTATAAATGCATCCCATTTCACCAAACTCTGTACAAGTTATCGTGCTAAAGTAAGTATTGTTGATAAACTTCCTAGAATTTGTGCTGCTGGACTCATGTTTCCAGCAGTGTTTAAAAGTACTTGCTGTGGGAATTCTCGCTCCAGTTCTGTCTGTCTGTCTGCTGAAATGTGTGTTTAAATCTGACATTAGACAGCCTTAAAGATGTTTATCCTTCCTGGATGCACTTTATACTTTTGTATAAAGATGTTTTGTAGAGACGTATTCCGGTCTAGGGCAAGTTCCATCACATGTGTATGGGAAGAGAGTATCGGAAGGAATGCACTTACACATACACTTGAACACAAGCGCGCACACACACACACGCACGCACACACACACACAGTCTTGCATTACTATCTGGGTGAGGTCCTTCCATAGACTCCCATAATGATTAGATGTATATAGTTTTACATCTAACCCTAACCCTAACCTCAGTAACCAAAAGCATATCTTTTACCTCCTTTAGTTCCTTAAATAAAACATGCACATTTGATTTCTCTTCATAGTGACCGCTCCAATGTCCCCACAAAGCCATTAAACAATAAAAAGGTCAAAAAGGTCCCCACAACACCATAAATACCCGCCCACACTCACCGGTTCAATGACAGCAGGCTCTCCCTTCTGTCCCTTTTCTCCTCTGGAGCCATCAACCTGCACAAACAGGCCACTGTCTCAAATTTAAAATGCAAAACACTTATTCCAAGCTACTGACCAACACAAACAGACCAGTATTCAGGGTATATACTGTATATGTTGCTTATGTATAAAACTTTGAGATGATGTAGGCTGTGCTTTGAGACAACCATTAAGTTTATGTGTATTTTTGTCATGTTGCATTGTGTGAATATCAAGCATCGTGTTACACTCCACAATCTTAACTATTTCTGGTTATGACTTGTGTAACTCTCTGAGCTCTACCTGGCCAATGTACTTGTCAGTCTCAGCAGGTAAGACTTTATCTCCGCCCTCGCTGTAATCCCCATAGTCGCCGTAATCCCCGTAAATCTTGTCCAGGTCGGCATCCGTGTAATCTGTGATGGACTCCTCCTTAAACCCGTCCAGGTCTGTGTAATCCCCTTCCCCGCCGACTCCTCCCTGACCCGCTCCCGTGGCGATGGACCCTGTCCCCGTACTGGCCCCAGCACTGGAAGATCCACCCCCGGCTCCAGCTGAACCGCTCACGGAGACCGAGCCGCCTCCCACAGAGACAGATCCACCTCCGGCTGAGACAGACCCGCCCCCTACAGAGACAGATCCACCCCCAACAGAGACCGACCCGCCCCCTACAGACCCTGAACTGCCGCTGCTGCTGCTGCTGCTGCTGCTTCCACCTCCGACAGTGTAGTCTCCCTCGCCGTAGCCCTCGCTGTAGCTCTCGCCATAGTTCCAGTCATAGTTCTCATCGTAATTGTTATCGTAACCGCCCGTCTATAAACACAAACAAATACAAACACAGTTATACAAACTCTAAAATGTGAATACTGATTATTAAATCTACTTAATGTAGTTAACTGACCCTAGCTAGGGATGCACCGATACCAATAGAGCTCATAGCTCAGAGACTTGTACTCAAATTGTCTTTTTGCACCGCAAAATGCCAAAAAGCGATGTCATTGCAAAACAAGCCCCAGCATTTTGTCATTGTTTTGCTGCCCAATTTGAAACAAGTTAAGCAAATCTGGAAAAAGAGCCCTTCAGTTCATTGCTTTGTGATGGTAACTGTGAGCCTGGCGTAACAGGTCTTTGGTAGCCTACCAACTCTTAAGTGTAATGTAAATGCAAATTGTAAATGAAGTGACGGGTCCAGACAGCTAGCCTTTGTTGTGAAACATTAAGGGTTCGATATCTGGAACTCACAGAGCTAGAGCTGGAAGTGGAACTGCTGCTGCTACTGCTACTGCTGCTCGATCCAGTGCTGGATCCGGTGCCAGAAACGGATCCGGAACCCCCGCTGGAGCTGGAGCCTGAGGTAATTCTCACAGTAGATCCAGAGCCGCCGGTGCCGTTACGGATGACAGTGGTGGTATGGATGACGCCTCCCCCTCCTCCTCCTACTGCACCACCGCCGCCGCCACTCACTGAGGTGATTATGTGCCTCTCCACATCTCCACCAAGGCCCAGGTCCAAGTTGCCACCCAGACTCAGGTCCAGCTCGTCACCAGTGCCGGTCACCACACTAGTGATGGTGCGGGAGATGTCGGGAGAGGAGGTAGACTCATCATAGTAGCTGGTGTCATCATAGCCTTCGTACAATTCCTCGCCATCAGTGGTGGTGGAGCTGCTGGAAGAAGTGCTGGAGGAACTGCCGGAGGAACTTCTGGAGGAACCGCTGGAGGAACTGCTGGAGGAACCGCTGGAGGAACGACTAGAACTTCCTGCTCTATCGCCGATCGTTGTGACTGTTTCTCTGATCTGATGAAAAACAGAGAGCTTCCTTAGGTACTCAGTGGGACCTTAAACCTCAACTCCAACTTCACCTTCACCTGCAGTTCTACCGAAGTCAACAAAAGAAAAAAATTGTTACCCTAGTGCCAGCTGAGTCGCCTGTGTCCTCTGTTTCAGTTTCGGTGACCCTGTCAGTAGCCGGTGATGTTTCTTCAGTCTTTTCTGCATCCATGTCCTCGTAATATGGGTACTCATAGTAGTAGACATCATCTTCCGTATTCTGCAAGAGCAAAGATCTCACTTAACGCCTCAGGAAATATACACTCGGATGAAATGATTACATGTTTAAATTATAAATGAATTGACTTGTTTGTATTAGACAAACCTGTCTAATAATTGGCTCCAAAGACACGCGCTGCGCTTTTCCACACATAATGTTAAATGCTAAAATAGTTAAGAGGTCAAAATAATGTGTTGAAATACTGTAAAATATATTAGATTTTAGTCAGTTTCATTTTGCCAATATTATATGTATTAACAATTGTTCCCTTAAAAACACAAGAATGTTCTTAAAAGAAATATTTTACTCTTAAGTGTAGAAGTGCATTTTTAGTGACTTACTAGGTTTGAGGAGTAAGATACAGTATAGTTCCTCTATACACACAAAATTATAGCTTTGAAGGAATCACCCTGATGACAAGATCAATTTGAGTTGAGAATGTGTTAAAATCCATAGAAGCTCAGCTTGCAGAGGTGGTAAAAATGCCTTCTACTGTGTGTCTGTTGAGTAAAAATCTTAGTGAAGATTCAGACTAAATCCAGTTCTTAAGTGGGAAAAAACACACAAAGTTTTGCCTTAACTTTCCAACATGATTAATTAGATTTGCATTTTGGGGTAGAATGTCAGCTTAAGTGAATGCTGCATAAGAACACTCTACACCACAGATATAGCATAAATGTAGATGTTAAGACCATCAAGGTTGCATGTTGCGGTCAAGCTGGTTTGGCAAAAAAAGTTCCAAAACACAAAATTTATATCATACTGCTCACAAGTAAAATGGGCTTTCTGGGCCAGCTTAAGAGGGTGACCAGCTAAAACCAATTAGTTGCTTTTCATTAAGGCTGTTGCTAATGCCAGATGAGTGAGCGGTGGCTGTTTTGATGGGTCAAGGAATGTTACATCAACAAATATCTTTGGTCAGTGTAATGCAGGCCAGCACTGAATGCTGCCACATCAAGACTTCACCAATGTGTTTCTGATGTGCTTGCATGCAGCAGGAGATAATCACAATGTGATTTTCTGCACATATCATGCAGCCTTAAAACACAATCAGCACATGGAACTTGTACTTATCCAAGACACCTATCCTGCACACGATGATCTGCTGGATGTCGTTTATTTTTTTTTGATTAGTCATCAAATCAGCTCATATGCATAGTCATAAAGAACGGTGAACCAGCACAAAGGTTCGTGAGGAAACCTCCAGCATTTATCTCTTGCTTAAGACCCGAGGCTGAGGAGCCGTAACTTGACACAAACGAGAGCTGGAAGTTTGCCGCTGCATTCCGGAACTATCCTTATCTCCACCATAACCCGTCGAGTAAAGCTTAGTGGGAATCCCTCGAACCGCTTTCTGAAGAAATCTGCGCTCACGCTCCTGGGGCTGGGGAACACCAAAAATTCTGCTCTCTGACCTTTCGATCTCAGAGCCGCCTCGTCCCTCGTTGAGCATAAATTACACCGATATATAAATAATCATTATATAATTTTGTTTCTTTATATAATTTCTTTATTTCTTTTTTCTTTTTTCTTAGCATTCTTACAGTTTGTTATAAGACGTGAGGCTGGAGTGTAAATAAACATTAAAAATGAGATTACAAGATTTAAATTTAGGGCTGTAAAATATTAGTGGATGTGTGCGTCTCTGAGTCTTTTTGCCCTTCAAGCTGTCCAAGCTGACAGTAATAGTCTACTTGAAGCAGAATCAGGTCAGCGATGCATCGAGCGCAACCACTTTGGACGGTAGTTAGACAGAAGTGTTTGAAATATGTGTCATGTCTAGAGACGCCTCGGCTGTGGGTCTGACAGTCACAGTTTAACAAAAACACGCCAAATGGCAGTGAGTAGATGTGTGTTATTTTATCAGCCCAGTGCAAGCTCCACTCCAGTAGTGTGTGTATCTGTGGAGAGAGAGCCATTCCGGAGTGAAGAACAGTGAGTGTGTTCTAATATAAATACACACACAGAGTCAGTAATTTCAGTTATTCAGCTTAGACTGTCTTTAGCTTGTTTAGTCTTTTTGTCTTTTCCTCCATCCAGCTCTGTCGCCCTGTTGCTTTCGAGCTTCTGGGTTAAAGAAACTTGCAATGAATATTACTGCATGAGATCCTGAGGGGCTCAGTATACAGATGAACTCATGATGAATTGAAATCAGCAGGAATTTGATGGTGGTGCAGTGGTCTGAGCAAATAAAATCCTGTGTAAGTGAGCTTAAGATCAGGCGCTTGAATCGTGGTAGTGCCTAAAATCACCAGAACAAGTCCCTTAACCTTGAGATGCCCCAGGGAGACTGTTGTAATTAGGAAACAAGAGTGTTTGATGAATGCTGATAATGTAAATGAAGTGGTGGGATCCCGCAGGATCACGGATGAGTATCAGTCTAGACGTTCTTTCTTGCAGTTATACTTTCTATTTATACTGTTTGACATAAATGAACCTTATCATGTATAATGTATTTTATATATTCAATTTGCAAACACAATTCACATCAGAAACACAATGCTTTCAATGCTATATAATTTACTATAAATGTACAATAACCACCATCTGATATCCACAACATGATGCATTACAAGAATTAAAGGAATTATGTTATAAATTCTGATTGTAAATCATCTATTAGGATATATCAGTTCTAATCAAATGGCCTACTTGCCTTCTCTCCACTCCACGTCTAGGGTTCGTTAAGGTCTCATGCACTTCACCTGGGTCTATTCCTATTTATACTGGCCTCTACTTTTACTTCTGTTTGTCTTTCTGTGGTTCATTGGGAGGTTTTTACTCTCAGGTTTGTGTAGTTGCTGCTTTTGTTGTATTGATTCAGGATTAGCCCAGCGGTTGCGTTTGGTATAAACAGACTTGTCTATACTTGCTGTGGTGTCCTGTTGCTTCATCCCTGTGGTTCAGTCACCAATACGGTTCTACTTGCTGCTACTCAACACTGGTCCCAAAACCAAGTCACTCCATTTTTGCTAAGTTTTTGGTACATATTTGTTACTGGTATTGAACATCTGGTGATTGCTTTAAACGAACCAACTTCCAACCAACCAATGTTCAGTGTCAACTTCACTGTCCATTTATATTTTATTCCTTTGTCAGATAAACAAAAACAAGATTTACATATCACTCCACTTTCACTTGGAATAAATGCAAATGCATAAAACCCTGAGGGAGACAACACCAAATATCTGAACTATAAACCAGCCACTGTCGTACACAGCTCTCAAATAGACGACAAGTTAGTGAAAGGAGAAATTGTGCATGTCTTACTTGGAGTTACATTTGGGATGGAAGTAACACTTGAATATGCATTTTCACTTTGGAACTGGACAAAATTTGACTGTGAAACACGGAGTTGCACAATACTGGATTAAATGACACAGCAGTGTTGTTTCTATGATATACGTCAATATATATTTTTTAATTAAAAGACTTTGTTGGGCGCACACCTGCATGGAAAATATAAATATTAACAAAAAACTGTCTTTTTGTAATAGGGAGAGAGCATCCTCTCTTTCCAAAGCCATAAATCCAGTAAAGCCAGTAAATGATGTTCTAACAGACAGATAGACTGGGTGAGGTTTCCTTTTGTATGAAGTAACAAAAGTAAAAATGTAAAAGTTGATTTAATTTGCCTTGCTGGACATTTGACATGTGCACTATGCAGGGCTGTATGTAGCTAAGAAGAGTGGTGCTTTAGGAGACAATACTCACATATTCATCTGTGTTGGGGTCCTGGTTCTGGGGCTGTTCCGGGGCAGAAACTTCACAGTCAGGGCTATAGTGCTCGCAGTAGTCATACGCAGCGCGGTGGTCTGCTACAATCATCAGCTGCTGAATATCCCCCTGCACACAAACATACAAACAATTTCAAACTCTCTCTCTCTAGAAATAATACCTCTGCAGCTTCCACAATAATGATGAGAATATGGAATGAAGTGGAATAACAAACAGCAGACTCTTCATACACAATGCAGTCGTCAGCTGGTTTAGTGTTTTTCATCACACACACTCATACACAAACAAACTGGGAGAAAGGATTTTTTGAGAATCGCTCAAAAATGATAAGCACTTTTGTATTGCTTCCTTTACAGAATGGCTTACTGCGGGAAACAGGAAGTAAAGAGTCTAATTTAGGAAGTGAGGTGTCCTTGAAGCTGAGAAGAGGCAGGAGGTGGATTCCTCAGACAGCTGCTCCATAAAGCTGACATGGAAATATGATTTAATAAACACACACAAGGATAAAACATCTGCTGAGAGCTTGAGAAGGAACAGAATACATGCCTAATTGAACACACATACACAGTCTTGTTAAAGTGGGTCAGGATCTGGGAGGAGAAGTGATTCAGAGACCAGGAACTCCTACAGGACGCCAGAACTGTCCATTCAGATTAGTGCGCAACAAGCAACCTTCTCTCTCTCCTTCTTTCACACAGTAACACAGATTCACAAGCTGTGTTACTGTACGTTCTCCTCAAAACAGGGACAATGCACAGTTGTAAAAAGGTTTATGAAGAAATCTACAATTACTCGTACTCTCTCTTTCTATGACTTTATGGAATGACTCATCATTGGTCTGATCTTTCTAATTTTTTATGCACATTCTCTAAAACACAAATATACTGTCATGTCTGTACTTGGAGCATCTGTACCCGACATGGTCCCATTTATCCACAGTTTATTACTCATACTAACAGTTTACTTTTTTTCCTTTCCTCTCTCCCTCCCTCCCTCCCTCTTTGTCTTCTCTCCCTCCCTCTCTTTCTCTCTGATTCTCAGACGTAGACACACACACACACACACACACACACATATACACACATTCCTGCATGCTGACGTTTGGAATGGCTCCCACAGAAAGTACAGCACTTTTAAACTCTGCTCAGAAGATGTATGGGGAGAAATGACACGTGTTTCAGAGTCAGGCATGAACAGGCTGGTGTCTGTACACACACACACACACACACACCCAACACACACATACACAGGACCTAATGAGGAAGATTTAACAGGGTCACTGGCACTGAGACGAAAGAGAAAGAGAGAGAGAGAGAGAGAGAGAGAGAGAGAGAGAGAGAGAGAGGAAGAGCAGAAGGCTCCCGAGGCTGAGCGGAGAGTAAGGTCCACAAGTCGGATCTTCCAGAGTGGCTCCACTACATAAGATCTACCACACATACAGAGCTCCAGTGCAAATTTTCCTTTTAAAAGTCCAACAATCTAGAAACATGCAGATGGATCTTATAACAGCTCTGCTCCTAACTCCAGGGTTCAGGTATCACATGCTGGGAGAATTAACACCTACTGTGCTTAAATAACATCAACCATGTTCAGTTCCCAGTGCTGAATGAGTACTGAAACTTCAACTTTTGTACACACTGTAGAGTCCAGTGTTGAATTGTCCAGTGTATAAGTGTTGAATTGTCCAGTGTATAATAGATTTTAATGACATTCTGACAGGATCAAGCTAGAGCTAGGTGATAAGGAAAGAGTGCATATGGTGGTTTTAAAATAATTGAAGGAAACAAACAATAATATGTTTTAAGGAGACGGTACATGAATATGAACTCTGGAAAATATTAACAGAATGTAAAGAAAAAAGTAATAACAGAATTGCAAGATTACACCGATTAGAAGTTGTGAATGTCAGTTGTGATTAATTTTCCATTAATAACCCAGAATTACATACAAGATGTTCCACTGGGAGAGAGAAAGATGAAATATGAACACTTAACTAGCCAATAAACTCCCCCAACAGAGCAAAGGGAACAGCAGCATCTACATCTGTGCAAGGGTAAACACACACACACAATACATATACAGCCAAATAATCATGGCTACAGATGGTCAAAACATCTCTCAGCCCAACCCAAAACTTCACAGTGCAAAGACTTTTTCGCCTACCAGTAAAGTGCTGCCACATGCTGTACCCCGTTCCACCACAGGGTGGCAGAAGGCAGGGAGACAACTCAGTGGAGGAGAGAATCAAACCTGCACTACCCCAAAAGGACACCTTTCTCTCTCTGTCTCTGACTCCCCCCAATTCCCGAGCACATACAGGCATATACTGTATATGAGCAGACTTAAACGTCGTCTACAGAAACATCCTGAGTTAGTGTTTCCCCTCTAAAGTTTCAAAGGGATGAAGGGACACACACATACACACCTTTCAGTCAAACACCACAAGGAAAAGTCATAGTCAAGACATAAGCCACATGTGCCCACACAGACCACAGCACGTGCGGACAGGCTCACACACACCAGGGCTAATGTCTGAGCATTCTCAAGAGCCAAAAGACAACCACACAGTGCAGAGACCTTCTTATAACCCAGTAGTCATCTATCAGCACACACACACACACACACACACACACTGAATGTCTGGAGACCTAAAACCGTCTGCCAAAAGCAACAGTCATGCCCACCTCCTCTCCCCTCCCATCTCTTTCTCTCCCTCTCTCTCATTCCCTCCTGGCTCTTCCCTCTCTCTCTTTCAACTGCAGGGCACTGTGGGTCTTTGGGGATTAGTTCTACTTCCTGTCTGCAACTCTGACAGCTGCAACTGGACTGAGGTGCATTTTGGGATTGCTTAACTTTGCATTTTGCTGAGAGTCAGCGAACGCACTCCAAGACTCTAAGACTTCTAGGTAATTATGCCCCCCTCTACCCCAACACACACACACACACACACATCTGTCCCAAATTATTCTAATTCGCCTTCTTCCGCAGTAAAAATCCATCCATCTATGCCTTCTTTTCTTTCACTGAGCCATGAACCTCTGAGGCGGGAGGCTCACAGAAAAGCACTGTCCAGCACTTTGTAACAGCCACTTGCTGAATATTGTTTTCTGAGATCTGAAACACAGTTTAACCTCAAGCTGATGGCCTTATTAGCACACGCTGGCCTGGCACTTGCGATAACACAAAGACAGATCAATATGCCAGCTTCTTGTTACATCGGCCCAGTTGCAAAATAACAAGAAGAAAGCTAAAAACATGTACCCAGACAGAAAAACCAGAACAGCAGACAGGAAGAGTCCAAAACACAGCTGGGGCTAACCAAACACAGAACTCAGTCCAAATCCTAATCCTTTTCCTCTACACACTCACACACTTTGGACAACTGTCTCACTCTTCCCCCAAACAGACCTATTTGTTATGCAGAGGTTCTCGTACCAACGTGGAAAAATCGACTGCGGCTAACATGCTAATAGCAGTCAATGCAAAAAAAGCTGCACCGTATAAAATACTCTCCTGGGCAGTACTGTTACACTGTGCAATAAGTAAATAAATCCTCTGAAAAAAGGACAAAACATCTCATTTGAGTCACTTTTTTCCTCAAAGCAAATAAATCTGCCCACGGTTCTGTGTCAATTAACCTCTGTGCTTTCAGTGATCAAAACATGTTCCTTGCAAGTAAAGTGTGTAATAATGGCTACAAGATATTTTATCATGTGTGTATCATGGCATCATATTTGATATGGATGAGGTAACATCCACCTTTCTCCATACCAGCTGTGACTAGTTTAAGAGAAGGGATTCGCTAGTTTGATCATGTGCAGAACATCTGGGGAGCGTTGACATCCAAGTGCAGTACAGAGAGTAAACGGCAGAAGAGATAAGAGGAGAAGAGATGGTTTTACAGTCTTTCTCCCGCATTCAGTCCTACACCCCCAAATGACTGTATCCAGGACCACACACTCACACACACACACAGTGAAACACAACAGCAATGGGAAACTTCCCAGTGATGTCATGAACAATTCAAAGATTGAAGGCAGTGACCAGAACTTTCCACCTTTTCAGCACCCTCGATCTTTCTCTATAAGATAAATATCTTTAATCAGTGGTTAGGAGGGAAGCCACTCACTCTCTCTTGTTTTTGACTTCTACACAGCACATATTTCACAGCCAAGCAAGCTTTACAACTGGAGACACAATAATCTCATTCTGTCATACACACCCTGAAATATAAACCGTTCCCATATGCCAGCTCCAAATCAATAAACATACAGCATTCTCACATTAAAGCTGAAAATACTGCTTCAGCTCAATGTCCACTGAGTGGAATGCAGGACGATTAGATAGAGAAGCAAGAGAAATATGAATGAACTTGGAGAGAGACTTTGACATCCACCAAATACCAACCTGTCCCTTAAACAGGACACCTGTCCTGCAAGCAGAGACTGAATCAAATTATTAGCTTGGAGGTCAAACAGGATTCAGTCACAATTAAATATCAACCTGTCCTTCAATAAGAGTGCAGAGACAAAAACAGCAACCTGTCCTGCTAAACAGGACTCAGAGACACAATCTAATACCAATCAGCCTGTTAAACAGGGAACAGAGACACAAATCCCAAAATATCCCTCAAACAGGGGACAGTGGCACATTCAAATAACAACCTGTCCTTCAAACCTGCACGGAGACACAAATAACAATGTCCCTGAATAAGGGTAGAGAGATTTAAATACCAAGCAAACAGGACACAGTACACTAATACCCGCTGTCCTACAAACAGGGCACAGACACAGATAAACAACAAACCCTGTAGCAGATACTGAACCTCAAGTGATAGAGGATTTTATGGTCAAAACGAATTTTGACTGCTAACAATATCATTGAGTCAATCTTCTGTTTTTTCAAAAACACATTAACAAAGATTTTCCCTTCAATTGTTGTGTAGAAATGTAAGCGTCCTCACAAGGGAAACAACACAGTTGAAAAATAGTTTTGTTTTATAAAACAGGGGTGGGTAATTCCTGTCCCGGGGGGCTGTTGTCCTTGAGATTTTTCATCCTACCTGGTGAGTCACCTCTGATGAGCATCAACCTGAGACCAGGTGTGAATGTTCTAGTCTTAAGCATGATGGAAAACCAGCTGAATTCTGGCCCTCAATGACTGGAATTGCCCACACCTAAAACTGTGTCGCCAACTCCGGAGATGAAGTGTTGCCCTCTAGTAGATGAATTATGCAATACTACAGTAATAACAAGGATAAATGATTCAACTTACATCTCTTGACTTTTTATTTATAATCGATCAGTTATTATAAATTCTCAGTTTAGCTGCAATTAGCTATTACGGGCAGATCATACTGCCACACCAATTCATCTGTCTGGTACTAGGAAGGTTAAATAGCTTTTACAGGTAGTCATGAAAACACACACAGACACACCAACCACTAACTGTAGTCTGTCTTCTGAAGTGCAGGCAGGATGAAGCCACATATATGCACAACTCACCCAAAACTATGTGCTAACCACAGCTCAAACCAACCGCACATACACACACACACACACCATCATCCTTCACACCTGCCTTCTGCAAGCACAGGCTGTTGCCGAGAGCATTCGGCACTCAGGAAGCAAAGCTCACACATTTTCACAGTTCCATGCTAAGCGTTGCCACACATACACTCCAACACACACACTGTACCTTCAACTGTCTGCCAAATCCAGCAGACATGTCCAACTCCACCTCCGCCCCATTCCCTCCTTTAATCTTCAAGCCACCTCGACCTTACCGAGCTCTTACCTCAAACACCTCTTCGTCCAAGATCCGGGTGCCAAATACTACGATGCCCTTGGTGTCGATGAGGGGGTGGGGGCTGCGCGCCAACGGCCGCGTCGTCTTCTTCTTACAGTCCACGATTATTGTTATGCTTTGCTTGTGAACGCTGATGGCCACGCGGTGCCACCTAAAAACATATGCAATACAAGGTAGTTAGAAGAGAATGACATTTTTATAGATGTAAACACTGCATAAAGTAAGATGGTCTCAAAACATTCACTTAGAAAACTGTAGAAAAACACATATATTCGCTTAACAAGATGAATCACAACCAAACCCTGCATGTGTGTGTCTGCCCACCTGTACAGCTGTGTGTCTAAAACAACAATTCAAATGAAAGAGCAGTCATTTTGATCAAAACCAAACCCTGCACAGATAACAGGATTACAAGGATCACCAAAAAGCTGTTGGGTAAGTGTGTGTGTGGTGACAGCAAAATGTTAATGTTTAAAAGGTCAAAAGAGTGGATTTGGAAAATGAATTTATGAAACAAAACTTAAAATGAAAGCTGTCTTTTGTAACTGCAAAAAGACCATGGGGACAACTAATTACACAAATTAATTACCAAGAAATAACATGAGTGATATGGGATGACATATCTGTGTTCATTTTGTTTGTGTGCATGGCTAAGCTTGTCAGTGCGCGTATGTGTGCTTGAGAACATACTTTCCATCGGCGAGGTTGACGCCTCTAAACAGTGGGTAATCCTCGGGTCCCGGTTTGCCCATGTGGTCTTCGTACAGGAAGACAGGAGAGCGGCCCACCTCCATACCCAACTGCTGGATTCCCTGCTCATTGTAGACGGACAGCAGGAACGACTGGCTGCCCTTCTTCGGCTTCACTGTAGCCAGGATGGAGAAGTCTGCCGGGAACACTGATGCTAGAGAGACAGAGAGAGGGGGAGAGAAGAAGAAAAGAGTTAAAAGAGCCCTTAGGTGCAGGTAAAAAAACACATTAACAATGTTGTGAAAAGCCTTCATTTGAATTAAAATTAATGTCAACAGTAAAAGTGAGGCTTTGAGACTACTATTAGTGAAATAACACACTTAGATCAGTCCTAAAACACACACACTGTTCTTTTTCTTTTTTTTCTTTTTGGAAATAAGTGCATGTTGGATTTTTCAGTCTGTATTATGACATCATCTCTCAGAGAGCTGAGGGAGGAAGAGATGAAGGAACAAAGACGGACAGCTCCACCTGGAAGACTGAAAGAAGACAAACTACTCCCAATGCAGACTTGGAGAAGCAAAGGGAAACTGTGTGTGTATGTGTGTGTGTGTGTGTGTGTTTATGAAGCAGTGGGCCTGTTAAGGATAAATAAAGGGATGAAAAGAGTGTGCAATCCCCCTGTTCACCTCTGAGGCACTTTATCACACTAATATATTTAACAGTATCACACTAATATACTTAACAGAGAGGCAGTGTGTATTTGTGTATTCGTGTTTACTACTACAGGTTCAGATGTGTCTAGTGCATATGGCTGAAGATACTTTTAAGACTTTTGCACATTTTCTTGGTCCAGAAAATCCAGATTATGTTTTAAACCACTTCATGATGGTCATTTGTTCTGCTTAAAACAGTTTTACCTGCGCATGAGTGAAATCTATTAATGGTACAGCTTTAAAAAAGACTAAAAGAAAAAAAGATGGAGTGAAAAAGGAAAGGACGGCCTAGAAGGAGAAATGATCAAATTGAAGAGGAAGGCAGGAATAAAACAGTCTGAGTCTAAAGAGAAAACCAGACATGCCTACAGTCTCAGAATGTTCCTCCTGTAAAACACACACTCACACATACACACCACACACACAAACACACACATCTGCCAAACAGATGCCGCTAAGACCTATGGGAAATTTTCAGCCAATCAAGCAGGAAGTTACTTTTCCAGTCATCCTGCAGACACACACAGACAGACACACACTATCTGAAGCCCGATAATGCATGCATTGTATAGACTAGTTTAACCAGAAAACAAAGAGAAACTTTAAAGAGTGAGCTAGAGGGAGGGAGGTGTGTAGGGAGGGAGGAAGGGAGTGGTGTAAGAGAAAGGTAAAGGACCCCTAGGCCCATGTGGTGAGGCTGGCTTCCATATCCATTATCCCATACTTCTCTCCTACTCTTTTCAGATGCACTCTTTTGAGTCTCACTTATTATCTGTTTACCCCTGCAGTGCTGGACATATTTTAGCATTCAAAAACATGTTGCACCCCGTGTCTTAGGTGCAGCACATTTATACTGGTTCTATTTAGCTAAGCGGCATTTTACTACATTACTACATGCAGTTCTGTGCAATAGGTACTAATTTGGAGGAAGAAAGTTTAGATCAGTTTAGGCAGCAGAAATTAAAGGGAGCAACACTTTCCCCGTCCCTCTAATGCTCATCTTACTCCATTAGCAAACTCAAATTCACTCTATTTTTGTGTCTGTCCGTGATACTGCTCTCTGTGAGTTCCCAGGGTCAGAGGGCAAACGCCAGAGGATGTTGCTAAGGTTACTGAAGAGCTTTTGCAGAGGACATCAGTCGCTAAGGCAACAAGATAAAGAATGTAGAGCAAAAAGTAGGTCTAATAATACCTCTCCTCCTATTACTTTCTCCCTTTTTTTACTTTTGACGAAATGGAAGGATGAGAGAGAGCAGAGCCAGTGAGTCACTTGCTCCACACCCTTCACCCCGATTATACACACACCTCAACCTTTCCAGCAGATGCCAGAGGTGTGTGTGTGTCCATGTATTTATCGCATTGTGGGGACCTTTTTGTCCCCTAAAATCACTTTTATCTGTTTTTTGGGTTTTGTGGGGACATTTGATAGGTCCCCATGAGGAAAGATGACTTTATAGAAAATGTGCTTGTTTTATTTGAGAAACTAAAAGAGGTAAAAGATGTGCTTTTGGTTACTGAGGTTAAGGTTAGGGTAAGGATTAGGTGTAGGTGTAAAATTATATACATCTAGTCATTATGGCAGCCTATGGAAAGACCTCACAAAGATAGTAATACATAGACTGTGCGTGTGTGTGTGTGTGTGCAAGGGTATGTGTGTAAATTAGTGTGTCTACTGCAGTATGTGAGAAAGAAAGAGAAGGTGTTGGAAATGACCTCAGTTTCCTCATGGAAAACAGAACACACACTCAGCATCTAGCACCACTCAAAACACACACACACACACTCCAATGATCCCGCTCTGTCTACATTCCTTCTAAATTGAGTCTGGGTCTGTTTTATGCCTCACTGTTTTAATGACAGTTTTTTAGCAATAAAGAGGAAATTTGGACTATACACACAGCTAATTATGAACAAATCATGTTGAAACTATTCATGCCATAAACAACACTTAAGTAAAACACATATAATTTATAAATATGTAACTTACATATGGATCTACACAACACTAACATATTCTGGACAGTTAAATACTTTCCAAATGTCCTTGGAATTATTATATTTGTACTATATTATAGTACAAAAAGATGACTGGCCCTAATCTGCTTGTTTTGGTTAGTAGCTTGATCCCAACACATCTGATCTGACTCAACTCTGCAGCTAATAAACACACAGCCTTCAAGATGTTAAAGTGAGTGGGTTAGAGTAAGAGTGATCACAGTGAAAGGCCACTCAGGATTAGTACACTACATGAAGTTATAATTCATCTCTCTCTCTCTCCTTCTCCCTAATTATATCTTTAATTATGACTCAGGTTTTCACAATGCAAAAAACAGTTTTATCTTAATCTATGTACAAGAATTCAATTAGCACAAAACATCTGGACAATAATTCAACTAACCCAGGCATGTACAAGCTTTAGATGAAGGAGGAAAGAAAAAGAGTGTAAATGCGTCCACTCACAGGGGTAGAGCTGTTTAGTGGGAGCACTGAGCTGAGCATCTTTGGTTACTCTGTAGGCCACGTCGGGGCCTTTTGATGAGCGCCGGTGTGCGCAGAAGCCCGTCGTTTTTGTTACGCCATCTGGCAAACTGGCAAAATCTAAAATCTTCAGGAGATCAGCTGGATCTGCTGCTGGCAGAGAGAGAGAGAGAGACACAGAGACACACAACACGTTAGTCATTTTGCAAAGAATGTGCAAGATGAATAGTGAACAGGATCTATTTGACTGAATAGCTTAGAAACAAACTTACGAGAGTAGCTGTGGCTGCTAACCCTTCCCACATCTAGCATTAAATAAACATGATGTTCCCAGAGCAACCATTAGAACAGCTATGAAAGTTTAACCCTTCCGAGCCACAGGTGGAAGGGTTTCATATGAACTGGATCATTTAATGACCTTTAATGCCCTTTTAATTTCTGAAATATCTGATGACTATTCCATTGTGAGCTTATCGAGCAATTGTTCTGGAACTTTTGACATCTGTAACTGGTCAGTTTGTGGTGATGTCATGCTCCCTGGAGGAGAGACCACACACAGTCTTGAGAGAGGCACCAAAAGAAGGGACATCTCCCAACACCACAACATGCCTGTTGACAAAACCAACGCTGTGCATGGCATCAACAGGGCATCAAACAAGTCGGTAATCTGTAATATTTAAATATGAATCACGTCAAGACATTTTGTCGATAGTGTTTAGCTGTAATAATTAGCTAATCAGAAAAGGAACTGAAACAAATTCCCAGGTTAGTCATGAACAGTGTTGCATTATCACAGTGGAGTATCACATGTATTCCCTGCCATCTCTAATGATTACCCCTGTGGTGTCTAATTCCCTCCTGAAGTCTCAGAAACTTAGGAACTTGGCATATAATATGCCCATGGGTATATAATAAAGAATACATTAAAAATAACCGGTTTTCCAGGGACATTTGGGAACATAGTCTCTCTCTCTCTCCATTTCTCTCTCTCTCTCTCTCTCTCTCTCTCTCACACACACACATACACACTACCTGTAAGGTTTTCAGTGTCTAGACCACACACAGTTAATGACTGCTTTGTGACAAGCTTTTTAAGTGACATATCTTTACACACACACACACAGTGACACTCTGACTGGTTAAAAATCACCCCCAGCTATGGCTAAACACATACATACAAATAAAAGCACACACAGGTAGAAATAAAGATTCTCAAATGGCACATTTAATTTGACAACCTCTGTCATTTCACACCTATATATTTTGAGGTGATATGTAAGGGGCGTAGGTTATGGGTACTGGTCATTTTTAAACTGATATGCTGATAAAACAAATGAATTTTAAAATGTGCTACTTTGCACTGATACGGCCACCTCTCTGTCTTAAGTCAGCACTCTGTGTCCTAGAGGAATGTTCTGCCCACTCTTTTCATCTGTTAGACATCAAGAGCAGACTATCAACACTGAAGGTGCTGAATGTTTTACATTCTAGTGCAAAAGATGGGTGCTCCCTGCACTTAATGTGTTAAGAACATTATGTGAAGTTCTCAGAATTTAACTAAAGACATTTTGAATTTCATTTAAAAGACATTTAAGTTAGGTTTTTGGGTTAGTGTATCTGCTATTCTCATTTTTGATGTTTAATTTTTATAGCAGACACATATCCTTTCAAAATATTGGCTGTCGGGCTCCTTGGCTAGTAATAATCAGGAGCGGTATCAGCCGACCACTACTATAAAAACACTAGTGTTACATAACCTGTGAAATCTGCAACTCATCAGTTCATATCACAATAGTGTAGCAAATCTGAAGCCATGCTTCATAGCACATACAGTAAATCATCTACACAACAAGAACACAAAACCTAAAAATGCACACCTGCACATATAGTGTTCCATATATCTCAGATTCCTCAGAATGTCCATCACTTCTAATTCTAATTTTTACAATTCCTCCTTAACATTTAATTTGCTATATTTTAGTTTAAATTCTCTTCTCAATTTAGCTAAATATAAAAAATACATACAGAATATCGCTCTTCTTGCTGACTCAGACATTATGGATTTTATCGTTCATCTATCCGAGAGGTCACCTTTAGTCCACTTTTCCTTTACTTCAGAAGACGTTCTAAAAAAAACTAACATTTGATGTTTAAGGTTGTTCCCACACTGCAGTGGAGCCACGTTAGGGACCAGAATGCCAATAGTGACAGATTCAAGTGATGCGACTCGAAAAAGGTTCAGCCAAAACCATAGACGTTCCCAAATGAGCTAGAAAGGCTATCATCATATTCCTCTGGCCAGACACACAGACGCCAAAAAAGCACTAGCGCGCCACTCTAAAGTCTTACACGCCGGCCTTCAGAAGTGCTGATGGCACTGAGAGGTCAGATCTCCAGTCTATCGGTCGGCTGGAGATACCTTAGTGCCATTGGTGGAGAATATGTCAGTCAAAAGTCTGTTTCCTTGATTCTGCTTGTTTTAATCTCTTCACTTCTCTCTACTTCACCCTGATCCCATGTCTCACTACACAGCTGACCTGGTCTAACCAAAGAAACCATAGCTGTGTGGATGAAAACACACACACACACACTTAAAGAGAATGGTTTCCCCTTTTTCTTGCACACATATGAACAACTCTCCCTCTCTCTCTTATACAGACACACATACATCCAAAAACAACCATGTGACCTCGCCAACACCCACGGGATCCGCTGCCAGATCAGAGTGACCACAAGAACATAAACTCACACGCACATAAACTATAACCATCAACACATACATAAGGCACACACCCATGCACACACAAACGAACAAACACATTTACACCACGGACACATACACTACATGCATGGACACAGAGACACAAATTAAAGCAAACACACCCTAAAAGCCACGTTTTCACAAGTTATTCTAGAAAAGGGAGCTTTCACGTCATTGTTCTCATTTCAACCAATCAAATCTCAACCAAAAGCAACAATGGCTTTGTTGCATTTTGACACACAATCATACAATTACACACGAGTCCAACACAGCCATGCGGACATACACACACAAATGCAAATCCATGCAAACACAATGACAAAGGGCACAGAAACACACCACATTATGTCTATCACCCACATACCAAACAAATACTACACACACACACGAAGACATTTCCTCATCATTGTTGCCTGTTTCTCGTCTTATACCAGTGTAACAACTACAGATGAGTAAGCTGCTAATACAAATGTTATAACGCGTCACTCTACTCTCCACAAAGTCGTAATTACCAGTAAAGCATGTCGTAAAAGGTTTTCTGGCTTCAACATCAGACACCCTACTTTAAGCTTTAGGAGAATGTGAAGGCTTGGTGGTCATGTGTAATTTGTTGGTCTGCCATGACATACAGTGGCTAGTCTAGAGGACAATACATTACTGTAGAGCATAAACACAGCGAACAACCAGCACAGCCAGAACGGAAACACCAAAACTCTCCCACGACGGCATAATAAGGCGTTTGACTTCCAAGGCCAAAGCTAAAATCGACTTCACATGGTCACGACACAATGCCATATACACATAAAACACACTGCAAAATGCAGGAGACATACAAACTAAACAATGTGCAGCAAAAGCATGGGTGCAACAGCAAAATTATATCTATTTACATAATCAGAAATCATTATATCATATATAATAGCAAGAAGTTAGTCCCTATCAAACACGTTATCCCATTAAATTCTGGGCATTAGACCATTAAGCTTTCAGGTCGTACAGAACAGGTCTAAGAGAGATGGCAAAGAGCAGTTCAGGTAAGAGTTCTAGTCTCACCTTGTTACCCTAACTGTTTATACAGTGTGTGTGAGTGTGTTTACGCTCTTATAGAGAAACCCCACAGGAGTGTAAAAACACCCGTACTGATTTACAGAGACAACATTTACCTTGGGCCACATTTCCCTCTGCAAATATACGCAGGAAGTTTTGTGTGAGTGTGGTCTAAGGTACCTTTACTAAGGGTTTTCTGGCCATTAAGCCATGAAAATGTCAAAAAATAAAAGCTGGAAAATTAGAATAATAATGAAACATAATTAGCAAAAGAAACTTCTGAGAGAGCACAGACCAGCCTTATTTATCTTAAGCCACACAGGGACACATACTGCTGCTTAGATGCTGATGCTGCCAATGTGCCTTAAAAACATACACTAAGCAATACTTGTTTACATTCCGTCTCTTCACTTAACGTCACTTTCTTACTGTTTTATTGGGTTCATTCTGTATTTATTGTGTTGCTTGTTGCACCTTTTGTCCTGTTGAATGTAATGTTCAGTGTTACTATATGTTGTGCCGGGGCCATGGAGAAACGCTGTCTCATCACACTTTGTACATGTATAAAGCGACTGATGACAATAAAGTACCTTGAACCTTGAACCATACACACAGTTGATGTAGTTAAAAGAACTACTAGCTCCGTACACCATTTAAACACATTTAAACAGAACTAATAACTTGAGAGAAACATGCAGCCATAAGTGGTGTGTGAGAGTTTTAGGTCTAAACATTTCGAAAGGGTCAGAACACCCTCCTCCTCCTCCTGCTCCTCCTCTCTCTCTTTCTCTACATTAAACAGACTATATGTTTGCATTACCAGCACTTAATGTTAGGTAGATTACCACAAGTGCCTGCACGCACACATACACACACCAGTCACCATCAAAACAACCACAAGCCACGAGTCTAGACCATGCTCAGGAGACCTCAGTAGATAACAGTGGTTTTAGCAGAGCACCTGCTTCAGCTAATCACTAAAGCTTTGGTCAGTCCTTCATATTGGAATGTTCTATACAGCTTTCCATCCTAATACTAATGGTAAAACACAATGAATATTTTACTCTAAGTCATGTAGAACTTAGACTTAAAGTCCCTGTTAACGTCCATCCAGTGTTAGGCAGATTAGCTCATTTGAGGCAGACTGCCCCTTTAAAAGCTGAGCCAGTAAAGCAAAGCAAGCATTAAAAGCCCTATGACATCACAGAAACTGACATTCTTTGAAACACACACACTCACACACATACCCATACACACCACAAAAGTGACCCCTATGGCTTTTCTGGTCTATCAACCAGAAGTTCTGTACTGTTGGGGGCTCTGACCATTAACATAAACAGACACACAAGCACAGACACACACACACCACATTACATTAGCAGAGGCTGGAGACGCTGAGTTTAGACACTTTACAGGTCAGGATTAACATTCCTTCCTCTTACACACACACACACACACATTTCCCCCAGGCTCAGGACATCGAGCAATTAAAGACTCTGATCAAGTCGCTTGGCAACAGGAGTCAGCCCGGCATCCCATAATAGCTGCATCCCAGGTTAAACTTTTATTAAGCCGTATACATTATCATGTATCAATACATTATTATCAGTGGTTATTATGGGATGCATGATAATGTATACTGCTTAATAAAAACACAAAGCCATAAATTCATACACACAGAAAAGAAGAAAATGAAGACAGACAGAAGAGAAAAGAAGGGTATAAGAAGAAAGGAGTAAGTAGAAAATAAATTGGCAGAAGAAAAGAAAAAGGGGGAGGCAGAGGACTGTCCCACACTCCACATTTTCCCCGCTTGCTCTTTTCCTCTCGCTCCCTCTCCCTCTCAGGTCTAATAGTTAAACTTATACTCAGCTTTTAATCACAGAACAGGAGGCAGACAAGATAAGACATGGCCTACATACACACACAAGGCAGAAGCAAAACCGACCACAAAAGCACAGAGATGTAATAATGATTTTACTCATCATAATGTGTACATTTCTGCATATTGCACACCCTGTAATACTCCGGCAATCCCGCTCTCTCTTTCTCACACATTCACCAGTTTTTGAGACATGACGATGTTCAGTACCACTAATCCAGAACACTCTCGACACTGCCAACTCACATCAGTCCACAGCTGTGTGTGTGTGTGTGTGTGTGTGTGTGTGCGCGAACATGTTTTTATCGCATTGTGGGGACCTTTTGTCCCCTAAAATCCTTTTATCTGGTTTTTTGGGCTTTGTGGGGACATTTGAGAGGCCCCCATGAGGAAAAATGACTTTACAGAAAATGTGCTTGTTTTATTTGAGAAACTAAAAGAGGTAAAAGATGTGCTTTTGGTTACTGAGGTTAAGGTTAGGGTTAGGGTTAGGTGTAGGTGTAAAATTATGTACTTTAGTCATTATGGGAGTCTATGGAATGACCTCACAAAGATAGTAATACAAGACTGTGCGTGTGTGTGTGTGTAATCTCTTCTTGTTTTCTTCTCCAGGCTTTCCAGAATTTTCTGCTCTCACACTTTCACACACTGTCACTGGGTGCCATGCGAAATGGAAAATCTTACTGATGAATTGGTTAATACAACACACACACACACACACAGTTACACATATGCTCTTCCATCACTAGTGCCAAGCATTTTAAACCTTGCTGTATATGCAAAATTAGACTTAGAAATGCATTAAGAACAGTGTGCATAAACACACACAAAATAAGGACAAAGATTGTTGTTCTCCTTTCCCACTAGCGTTTCAGAACTTCACGTCAGCAGTGTACTAATTCACCCATAATGCAGTACTCCTAATCTTCCCATGATACAATAGCAAAAACATTGTAGAGCAACTCATCAAGAAAGTAACAAGTCTTTATAAATCAATCTGTGGTGCAGTCTTTGTGTTAGAGATTAATGCACTATTGAGTGCAAAAGGTTGTCTGCAAAATCAGACAGAAACCAAATCAGTAAGGTCAGACATCAACAAATGCAGCAACAACTTCAACAATCTAAATTACACAGTCACAGTCACAAGCCCAAGATATTTCAGATATATTCTTCTATATTTTTTAACTGTAGTTTTAGCCTTTTCTCATTTTTTCAAATGTATTTGTTTAACTTGATTGTAGAGTTGAATCAGTGCACATTTCATTACATGACGTACATGTATATGACTGTGTATATTGAACCTTGAGTCACAAGATATGTAATCTGCAATGTGAATTATACATAAAGTCAATACCTTTATAACCATATGTAGATGTTATGTAGATATAAAAACAAAATCACTTTAAGGTGAGAAATTTCTGTTTGTAAGATTTCATGTTATCTAAAACTAACCACAACATGTCTTTTTCAATACAAAGTGCAGGAAAAAGGTGAGTGTCTTGTACATTTATAAACTTACAGGAGAAAGTGAGAGTGAGAGCATCACTAACAATTTTTACTCAGACATTTTATTTAAGTTTATTATTTAAGTTTCCAGACCACTTTGTGTTTACTATGGGTTAATGCATTGAACTGATAAATACGTTGGGTGTTTTTAGACCACAAAGTTGCGGAGAGAAAGCAGTGAATTAGAAAGCATTAATAGGAGTTTTAAGCCGTCTGTCCATCAGCATTGGCTCTGTAATTAGCAGTGTGTGAGTGGTCGAGCTGCGGCTGTGGGTGGGATTATAGCCTGTACTGACAGCTCAATGATAGGGCTGAGCAAGTGATGGACAGCTCTTCATTTAACACTCGCCAATCAGGCAGCCGTGTTCCATAGCTGCGGGTAACGAGAGGTCATGAAGGCCGGAGATCACACATCACAGATTCAAACCTGAGCACATGAATACTTTTTTTCATGAATCAAGTTTTAAAAGATTTCCAGTTACCCCCATTCCTGTGTCATTTAAAATTAAGTAAAAATCTGTATTTTGTTTTATCTGCCTCTTATAGTCAAAAATAACATTTTAGATACCTCCTTTCTCATCCTCACTCTCTCTCTTTCTCTCTCGTGTGGCAAATCCTGTTCCAGCGCAATGTGGTTACTTTGGGCAGCACCGCGTGGGTACATAATGTTTGTAGTGGTTAGCCACTTGCTCTAGATGTGTGTGTGTATTTTCAGTTTCTGGTGCAGCTCAGCCTCACTCAGACGCTGAGTAAGCATGAAGTCCTTTCTATAGTCTATTCATGTCTGTCTTTCATTAACACACGCAATATTAAGTGGAGTAATAAAACATAAATAGCAGCATGTTTGTTGGTGTGCATATATATTTCCATGCTGAAATGCTTAGATTTTTTCCAATTGACTGACTTGGCAGGATAATAGCGTTTGTGTGTGCGCGTGTGCAGGCATTGGTCTGGAAATGGTGACTCATCTTACCCTTTGGATCGGTGCTGCAGCATGATAGCATGTTTTAAGAGACAACACAAAGACTAACTGCACTTGCATCTCAATTACTTTCCAACACACAAACACAACAATTCACAGACACATAAATGTGGGAGTCACTCCACATCAAAGGAAGCAGATACATTCAACACATCACCTCATGGAGAAACTGCATTTCAATGCTAAAGTGTCTAGTTCTGTGCAGAAAACACCCAACCCTGCATCTACAGTTCTCCCTGCAAAAAGGCTTCTGCTCCAAAAGGGGCTCTTAAATCTTTTGACATCAATTCAGGTAACATACATTATATAGTGATGCTGTCAAGACATTCAATGCAATCTGAGTCTTCAGAAGCAAAATAATATCATATTCCAGTTTGCTGGATCAAGACTACAATTAAATACTTATGGCTGGTAGAACTCCAGCAGTAGAGTTCTAAACCCATAGCTGACTTTAAGTGCAGGACAGTTAGACAGCCTTCTCTAAAGAACCATAGCATGACATCAGTAGTAAAGGAGACTGATGACACAACAGACCACTTCTGCGAGTCACAAAAGCTTAGACAAGATCCAGACCATGGAACAAAAACACCTCGATCCTGTGAACGTGTGTCAGTAATGCCTCTTTAAATCTTTCTGCAAGAAGTAAAGCACGCTTGTGGTTTGTGTGACAGATTCACCGAATGCTACTTCTTATGTGCGTGTATGTGTGTGTGTCAGACAGAGGCAGTAATTCCATGTGTAATGCTCGTTGAAGGAATGCCAGATTTCCATGCTCTGCTCTAGGGATTTATTAGTTGTTCTTGCATGTATGGACCTGTGCTGCATTCTGGAAACAAACACATACTTGCACACACTTAGATCTCTAATATACATGCAAGCACATATACGTGGCATTGCACACACTTCTATATACACCGCATCCATCTCCAGCCTAAAGGTATGCAATATAATGAAGAAGGCAAAAAAGATTCATCCGATGCGCATCAATGCTTTTGCCAGTAGCTATGGCTAAAGCCCAGCTGCGTTAATATCCTATTAACTTTGTCTCATTCAAAGATATGATAAGATCATTCAAAGACCTCCACTTCTGCCTTCAGGTGCAAGTTTGCCAGATTTTTCCACCTATTCCTCTGTGCTCTAAGTGAGAAAGAAATTACTCAACGTATTACAGCATCCTGCTTTTTGGACTTGCCAAGGAAACCCACAACAGCAAAGGATTAGGAACATCTTCACTTAAGCTGCCAGGCTGGCAAGAGGTAAAACTGAAAAATGATTATCCTTTTCCACGTTCTAGCTTGTTGAATAACCATTGAGAATGGCTTAATGAGCTGAGTGTGGAGAAAAAAATTAAGGCACATTTGGAATGCAACAGACATGTAACTGTGACAATATCTCAAGATTTAACAATTTATTTGCTGATTTTTTACTACATTAGAATAAAGCACAATGGTTCAGCATTGTGGTCCTTCTGTGATTTGAGTTCAGGGCTGGAGGACCTCCAGATGTCCAGATGTGCAGTGAGACAGAGATAAGGGACAGAGTACAGCTGTATTTAATCAGCCATTCAAAAGGCAGAACTTTTAATTTCTTTTGACTGCAGTTGTGAATATAGAGCCTGGCAGATTTCTAATAGGATTGGGAAGCTGCTGAAGTGTCAAATCACTACTGTCCAACCCTACTGAAGTGGACAGACTTCACTACGGGGAATAATTCTGCTGTCCTGCTGTGACACCATCTGTGAGCCTCCAACATCTGGGGGAAAAGATCTGTGAGATATAGAGATAGCGTACGTGCCGTTTTTCCAGTCATATAACTGAAGGACGACCAGAGAGAACTGAAGCTGAGCTGACTCCTAATTTTGTGTGTGTGTGTGTCCGTGTGTCGCTGTAAAACCCTTTAGGATTCATAATGCCCTCTTTCAAAGTTGAAAGCACGGTATGCGAGCTTGGGTTCACAGGAAGAGGTCATCAGACGTCTACACACATACACTCACAGCCATGTCGCTCAAATTCCGGCTCTCATCGCCATAGCAAATCCCATAATACAAAACAGGCTTTTCACACTTTGTGTGTAATCAGATGCAGACTGTTCTGACTGGCTTCTCCCTCTGAGAACTTGCATGCACACACCTACTCACACACAGTTAAAATTCTCTTAAGAAACATTCTGTGCCTGTTCTCCCAGTCCAAAGCCATTTCCACTCAGCAAAGGAGTGGCGTAAATCTAATGTAAAGCTTTCCCTCTTTCTCGCACACATACACACACACATTCAGAGAAACAATCATGTTTCTCCATTTAAAAAAAAGGATTTAAAACTTAGCTAATTATCATTAATAAAGCACAATGCATTCAGCAGAGTACTGTCCCTGTCCTCCACACACACATACAATCTTTGTAGAAGAGGAAATAAGGTTTAAGTTTAGAGATTTAGGAGAATTCTTCTGTGAGGAATTGCTGTGTGTAGGGGGGAGCTCCAGCTGATCAGCTGCTACCTTTGACCTGGAGACTCCAGGGACACAGGGACACTCTGCCTGAAGATGCTAATGTGGCAAAAAAGCATGAAGTTAATTGTGTTGCAAATAGCCCATCATTAGCCCAGAATAAGGGAGAGTTTTGTCTTTTTTTGTTTTACTTTTTGGTAGTGTGCACCTTTTCAAAATATGTCTAAGTACACAAACACGCACACTTCTTTATGAGGGTTTTATTTTGTGATGTGTGTGAAATTCACTGCACATTTCTACCCCTCTGGTCCCCTCTCCTGTCCTCTGTTCCGTCCATCAAGACGTGTGTTTTTCTGCTCTGTAACTCAAACAGTATTTCATTCCCCCTCTGCCTTGTTCCACCAGCAGAGGAACAGAAACATCTGGAACGCATTCTTTCCGTTTTCTCTTTTTCTTTCCTTTTTTTCAACCCCTTCCCTTTTCTCTAGCATCAGCAGACAGCTTTGGGACCCTTTCCAGATGTGAGGGAGGGAAAAAAAAGAGTAGAAGCCTTGAAAAATGCCCCCATTGCAACCTCAACCCCTTTCTTGTCACAAAAAAATGGGAAAAGTATTACAAACAGGTTGCAGATCCACAAACAACACAATTTAGGAACTGCTGTCTGCAGTCCAGAGTCTTCGCTATTCTATCGTCTCAGCTGGTCAGGACCAATCGGTCGCAGCAGCAGAGGCCAAACGCTAGCACAGGTATGCTGGGAATGTTATTGTAAGGGGGCTGTAGGTGCATGTGTGTATGTGTGTGTGGTGAGTGTGTTACCCCATGGGACCCTGGGTTTGAGGTAGGGGGTGGTTTGGGGGTCCTGGACCCCCAGTCATCCTGCTAATCGTAATAAAGCATAAAGGCCGAAGTCACTCAAAGAATCCATTCATACTGCAGACAGTCTCCTGAAAGATAACACCCTAAAAACCTCAGCACTCCAGGTCTGAGAACAGAGGCGCGCGCACACACACACACACCCACACACACACTCTATCACTCATCTATATACCCTCATTCCACTCACACACATATACGCTTACACATTTAAATCTTTAAGTCCTTACACATATACATATGCTATGACAAAGGCAAGTAATCACATAGAAGTAACACAAATACAGCCATGAAAGCTCAGACACACAAAATAATGCAATACTACATACACACACACACACATACATACAGACATGCATGTATGGAAGACAACAGGACTGCTGTATGTAATCTGTGTGAGCGATGAAATGTGTCAGGTTTTGAAGCAACACTATCACAACACCTATGATTTGTGTCATAACACAGGGAAACGGATACTAATCTTACACACATTTACAGTCACAAATGCAAATACCAAATGTCTTCAAGGATAGACTTGCAGAAACACACACTTTTTGTAAAGGCCTCAGGGCTCAAAACTGTAAGCCTCTGGTGTACTCATCATCTGGGGGTCACAAACCTTCAACAGCTGACCTCTCACCTCTAACCCTATAACTTCTGCGCCCGAAGCTCTACCGGCCAGAGACATTCCTTCTTTTTTCAGTCCGTCTCTTCTTTCGATCTTCCCTCTTACTATTTCATCCTTGCTTCCTGCTGTCTGTCCAAAATGTTGAAGTCTGACATGTCCTTACTTATTTCGGCTCTGAAGATATGTCAAAAGACAATGAAATACAAAACTGTCAACAAGTCGACATACAGCTCCCCCGGTCATCACAGGAACAGCTCTTTGGAATCACTAAACTTGTTTTTTGTAAGGCTTAAGGAACAGTTATTAATTTTTCTATCCACATAAACACAATCACCTCACAGCTAATCCTGGACTATTACTTCCAGAAGCCCAGGCCAACGTCGACATTAGCAAAAGGTTTATACGAAAGAATGAATTAGTCTGAGGGAAGGAAATTGCTTTAGCAGATCGCAGCCTAGGCCGTCAGCAGTATCTCCAGTGTGCAATCTGAAGAGATGTGGTTTTGGGAGAATATCAAGCTTCACATAAGGCGTCTGCACTAAGGGCAGAGCTTCAGAGCTGAGCTAAAACAAAAAAAAACATTAAGAAAGAAACGAACGTCGTAAACTCCAAACCACATCGTCTAAACAAGAACAAAAACAGTGCTTTTATATTCTGGGCTTTCACTTACCACAATCACAGTGTTTTTAACACCAGACATATCAAACGCCACGTCCTATAAACTGACAGTCACATCCAGAGCCTCAGCTAGCAGTTAAACATCTTATTACTCGAGACAGGTCAGGTTTAATCAGCATACTTTAACTAGTGAAAACCTTATTAAACACTGGATGATTGAAAACACGTTTGAACCTCATTTAAGCCTTCTACCCTTGGACATCAACATATACTTAAGGCATATGACACCATACTTATGTTGTGCATAAATTAATTATTATTAAGTTAAAGATGTGTGTAATAAATACGGACTAATGTGAAGATGTGCAAGAGGCCTTTGTGTGTTTTCTGAGATGAGGGTTATCTCATGTTCTACTCCAGGCTACCCTCATCTGGTGTGGTGAAATGGAAATGACCCCAATGCTGTCAACCTCGGCATGATTAGCTAATAACTTTTTATAACAGGGCAGCACTACCTGAGGCAGGTAGACATTTACTTCTAACCCCCACTTCTCTATGGGGACCTGTTTTTCATTGATTAACTTTATGTGAATAACTCATATTAAGATAAGTAACAGACATTCCATTTGATTTTAACATACTTAGTCCAAGATATATTTGATAATATGCTGGCAGACCAAGTGATTGAAAAGGCAAAGCAGCCCACTCCAACAGTGTTGCAAGTCAAACAATTGTTTCAACATTTTAGTTCAATGTTCCAGGCCTGTGTTGAGAAACTTGCTTGTTTCAAGCATTTGCTAATGGAAATTGTTTCTCTACAAACCATTGTTTCTCCTTAGTTTGGTGAGGAAAAAGTCAATAAAGGGCCATAAAACAGTGCTGGTGTTAGCATGTGTCGTAAAATGCAACCACGCAACAGAGGAAATGTAGCTGCATCCCCGTCGGCCATTTTCTTTTTTTTACGAGATGCTGTGGACTCCAAAAGTGCTGATGTAATCCTGCGGCACCAGGCGAGACCTCCAGCATCCCATAATCCCCCAAGACAACCGTGCCATAAAACCTGGCTCTAACTGCACGTCACTCTGCTGTTATGGCTGGGGCTCCTCCCACTGCATTACTTCACCCTTCGACCACAGTGAGATGAGACCACCCCATTAGCAAAATCAGCTAACAAAAATGCACAGTGGGTTAAATGCTCAGAACATGACAACGTGGCTGAGGTTCAGTTGAATCATATCATCAGCTCATTCCAACAGGGCAGTTTCTTACTCCTCAGGTCAGAAGATTCCTTCCAAACTATAATGCACTACAGAAATGTTGATTTCCATACAAAGTTCACATTCATACTGAATTCACTTTGTAATTCAGACAACTACATGCTTATGGGAATTGTTGATTAGAAGAGCACACATATGCTACAATGGAGGGCAACAACTGCTTTTATAAAGCAAATAAAATCATAGCTGATGGTATGTAAAATGTTTTTTATGGAACTGCCTCCCAAACTATGAGCAGACACCAAACGAATCACATATGAGGAAACTTTATTCCAGCCACACATAAACTCTCTTCATTTCTTTGTCCCTCCCTCTGTACCACTCAGAGAGAGAGGAGGGGGATTCCCTGGGACAAACTGGAGAGCAAAAGCGTGAGAGAGAGAGAGAGAGCGAGATAAAGAGAGAGAACTCCATTCTAATCCACTAGAGAGTTCATCAACATACTATAATTAATACAGATAGTTTTAAAATTAACATAACTTTAAAAACAAAAATAAATGTATGAAAAATGATAACCGATTATAAATAGATAGTTAAATACACTATGTTTGCAGAACAGTGGATACTTAGCAAAACCACACAGAAAAACCTTGGTCTCCTGCTAAGTAGAAATATGATGGAAAAAACAGCTTATACAAGCATTAAGCAAACTCCAATTAAGGTTTTGCAGTTATCACATAGTCAGACTTAATCCTGTCTATATTAATCTAGTAATGAGGGCATAAATGAGCATCCTCACGAGGCTGCGGCCTGCCCGTGCAGGCCACACCCTTCGCGCGCCGTGGTGATCGCCTCGAGATTTCACAACTAAATTAAAATTTTTAATAATTTCTACAAAACTAAAGTTGGTTGGGTCGATTTAGGATCGCTGCCCAGCTCAACAGCATCTCTGCACACGCGGCGGCTCCACCCTGAATACAGACGCGCGCGAGCCCATCCCTCCCTCCTTCTCCACTCACGCGCTGTCGCTGTTCACCGTTAAAGTGCTCCTCTGATCATTCAAATACCTTACTATAGCTTTAAGACGAAGTGGGAAAAAAGAAAAAAAAAAAAAAAGAAAAAAGATGAGTGCCGGCATTAAAAACATTCCCTCGTGTTATTGCTTCGTGGAAAGTGGGGAAAAAAGAAAAAACTCAGTCTCGCGCTATCCGCTCCCTATTTCTGAGCGCGTGCATATTTTTCCAATTACGTTCTTACTCCGCTGGAAAATCACGACCCCAGCCAGAAAGGCTGTAAAAAGGGGCCAGAAAAGAAGAAAATACTCAATTAAAGCAAACAAAAATGGCAATTAATTATGAACACATCTGATATTGGCGCAAATTAATATCATCTACCCCAAAGCCCATGTTTGATGTCGTTTATTACAATATGTGCGTTAGTATTAATCTTTTTTGCTTCTTTAACAAAGCGGAGATGCGTGACAGAAAACTGTCTGGACAACCCCGTTAGGTAGCTGCAGACAGGGATGAAGAGAGTCCAGAAAGGAGCAGAGTCGCTCCACCGCTCTGTGCGTCGAGCTATATATGGAGCAGCGTGCCGTCCAGAACCGGACATATGTACCGGGCAAGGGGGAAAGAAGTTCGCTCAGAGTCCACCTTCTAACCAGAGTAAATGTTGGGGGGAATATGCACGATATGCACGTTACTGAGAGTGGACTTACCTGAACTGGCTCGAGAGGCTAAAAACAGCAGGATAACCGTTAAAGTGAGATGATAGTCCTTCAGCCGCCGTTTTACTTTCCACTTTATAGGGGTTTCCATGACCGCCAGCGCCGTCCACACCGGTCGTGGAGCGTTTTAATTTCAAAGACTTCTGGAGAAGAAAAGTAGTGTTTATATTTCTAGACAGGGGAGAGAATTCGAAGCCCACACGTCCCGGAGAAAAGGGTGAGGAGGAGGCGAAGGGACGGTCGTGTTTCTCAAGCGGCCATAAAGTTTGTGGAAGTCTGGATTCCTCCAGACAGTCAGCGGAACGGGGTACCCTCACTCGCTCTGCCTCTCTTTCTTTCTCGACACTCCTCTCTCTTACACACTCACTCACTCCCTCTCTCTCTCCTTCGCTCCGCTGCTCTCTCCAGCCTTCCTCCTCCGAGCTGAAATGATTCCCCGTCTCTTAGTCGTCACAGAAACCGCTCGGAGCCAAAGTTTTGAGGGGGAGACAAACCGTTCGACGCATGCCGTCAGTCTGCAAGCGAACGTGGCGCGACAGCCAATGGCAGTGGCGCACGCGGGAATGCACGGCCTCCCATTGGTTGCCAGCGATAGAAGGCGGGAAATGAAGACTTTTCCTTTTAACTTTTCGCCTCATAGTCTGGCAGGGACAGAATCGTATTAACTCTTTTCTCCTGACTGTCACCGAGTGAAATTAGAATTATGCCTGATATTGATGAATACTGAATAGAACAAAATAATATGTACAATATTTGTGCATCTATGCTTAGGATGTACGCGTGCAATGCTAAAATGAGTCAGGCGGCTCGTTAGCGATAACTTATGTGCTGACTATTGTTAGTAAATTTGCATAGATTCTAAAATGATACACCAAATTAAATGGCTAAATACGATAACGTAAACACAATGCTCAAATTAATTCTATTTAAAAACTACGCAACAAGGTTTAAAATAAATCCTACTATTCTATTTAAAGTGTGGCTCGCCGGGTCGGCTGATACGCGTGACAGCTGGAGCGCGCGGGGGGCGCGAATCTAAAACACGCGAATCTAAAACACGCTAAAAAGGCTCGTCACCCTAGATTTAGCACCGGAAGCCCTCTACTATATACCTTAGGGCTGTCATCATGACGAAATATAGGTAGACATTATGAAAAACAATTAAAATAACTACATTTAGACCTGAGGTTTGGTGCACTTTATTCATGCAATAATGCAAAGTCCAGGTCTACAGCAGTCAAATTAGTGGGGCTGTGCACTACACGTTTTAAAACCACCTTTAAGCACTACTGCATAATTCCGAATGAAATTACTAAATTAAATGTTCTGTAATGTTGTCTTTTTTCCTGTATTTGATCTCCAGCACTACTACCATTGAGCCCTTGAGTGAGACCTTTAACCCTAAGATGTAATAAGAAAACTGTAAGTTGCTATGGGGATATGAGCATCTGTTGTAAATGCTGTAAATGCTCGGTTAATTTGTCCTTTAGGCAATTTGCAATAGACTCCATTACATTTTACTCTTTGCTGTGGTTTCGAGCGATGTCTCTGCCCAAGTCAGGAGTGAGGCATCATTAGGAATGTGTGGAATGTGTCTCCTGTTGTGGTGGATTCCCTAAACCTAGGGAGGGGGTCAGGATCTCTTTTTACCAAGATCACACACCGACATGGATTTTACATACGTATGAGTGTATGTGAGCGTGCAAAGATACACACACTCTCACTGAATCAGTGCTAAGAAGAACAGAAATGCTGGCTTTATCTTGAGAAAAGGAGAGGCTTCAGCTGTAAACAATTCTGTGATGAAGAATAGGTAGATGCTAGTTTGCAAAAACAAACAGTTTATGTATATATGAACTCAGTGCAGAGGGGTAATTTTGGGGGGTGTCATAAAAAACAAATCTGGCATCAGGGCATAATTTGAAAGGGAGGAAAGGCTAACACATACACACACAAAAACACATGTATTTACAACTGACATGAATATACCTCTAAATGCAGAGATAAAAAAGACCCAGAATTCTGTCACTACTCTCCCTTTATTCCTTTCTCTTTTTCATTCCTGTCCTTCCCTCTGCATCTCATGTTCTGTCTTACTGTCTTTAAAGATGATGTACACACACACTTACACTCACAGAGTTCTCTGATGCAGAGACATCTTAACCATCTGTCATCTCTGTGATCCTCCGCCATCATAAATGAGAGAGTGATGAAGAGTGCTCATACTGCTGCTTAAGCATACACCAACACACACGCAGCTAAGGAAGATAGATGCCAGGATGTGAATTCTAGGCAATGTAAGGAACAGTGCCAAAGCATTTTCTTTAGCTTACACATTCATGGCCTCACTTAAGCAAAAGTGCCGAACAGATCCCAGTTAACACACCGCAGTATTCCCTTTATGGCACAGTCCATTACAATAAAGTACAAAATACTGAAACTCATAGTGTCAGAGTGGCTCAAGGAGCAGCCACCTAATTGAGTCTTTTATATAGTTATAAATACATTTGTCTGATACCGGTGGTGATTGTGTTGGTGGCAGGATATCAACTACCAGGTGTGAAGTCATGAAATCTCTCTTATTCATAAGTGTTCTACCACTAGGAGGCAACAAACATTCTGTGGTTGTTAATGTCTTTACTTTAGTGATAAACAACATACAAAAATAACATACAGTAACATAGTCAGGGAACTTTTAATGAGTGCCAAAAAGATTTTGTTGAAGCACAGAGAGATACACACAAACAGCCCCAAGTAGTTTGCATGGGACAATTAATAGGCCCCACTCCAGTCCACAAATCAAAATGAGTTTCATAAAAGCATTGCAGATCCACAGAATTGCAATCCTCCAACTACAAACTCATCCAGAGCTTTCTGGACATTAGTAATTTAATTACCAGCCTTCCGCAAGACAGGATCCTGGTTGTGGTTGTGGAAGGGGAATGGATTCTGTGGGACAGGATTTGGATGAGAAAAGGGAAACATCCCTCTCTGAGGAAAAGTTGATTGTGCTAAAAATCTGTTTTCTATGTACTCTACATGTACTTGGCCTGATCATTTTGTCCTGTCCACTTTCAATTAATAAATGACTATGGAATAGCTGTCTTTGTAATCTATTTTGATTCTGGAGTCACCACACACGCAAATCAAAACAGAGAAAATGCAAGTGTAGTTTTATTAAATATGATACCTAAAATGCATAAATGCTGTGAAACCTTATTTTTGTTTTTATTAATGGTTAATGAATATTAATGGTCCCATGTGTATTATTAGTCATTTCCAAAATAAAATGATTTAGTTGAATGACTTAAAACTATATTTGAACATAAAATTATTGTTATTCTTCAAAATACAAGCAGGTAATTTTGAAAAGTTGGTACCCCCTTATCTCTTCAAATATCTACCTACATCTTTCTATGTGAGTATAATTGCAGTTCACACCTGCTACCAATGGAGGGAGAACTTTGTACATGTACATGTGCAACTTTAAGTGTAAAGATAGTAATTGCTACTTTAAACCCTAATCATTTCCCAACAACTTGATTTAACCCTGAACTCCAGTTGCTTTAGAGGTTAATGGGCTTTGTGAAGTGGTAGTTAATATTCTTAAATTTTGGTTCTGGGGGAAGAAATTACATTTGGATAATGTCTATATTGAATAAAGTAAAAGAATTTAAATGGCGTTGACATCAACAGCAGAATCAGCTTGTACAAGTTCTCTTTCTGGCTGAGAACAACATATATCTTGAAAATTTCTTCATACACCCCCTCATTTCTCTCTCTCTCTCTCTCTCTCTCTCTCACACACACACACTCACACACACACACACACACACACACGCACACACACACACACACACACACAAACACACACACTAACACACAAACCATGTGGAGGCCTGCTGTCTGCCTCCTGTGAAACACCACTAATCTAATTTCTCCAAGAACATGATCCATCATCGTTCCTTCGTCTTTCGAGGGATCCTCCAGATTCTCCTGGCTGAGGATGAGCTCCAGCACTTTCCTGACAAGTATCAGCAGTTGATATAATCTCTTTGGCTGGGTTTCCTCTCTTTCTGTTTGCAGAAGTTTAGGAGATTGACTTGAATCACAAAGGAAAGTTTACAGAATTATAAATCCTCCCAGGCATGTTAGTTTTAAGTGACAGGAGATCTCAGGTTGTTAAATATGGTGTCACTTCACCATCCGCCAGATTAACAAAACAGCTTTTGACTAGGATCAATCTTTCCTGAAAAAGAGAACCTCAGTTGTTTCTGCTTGACCCATTTTGTATTATGGAGACTGTATACAACAGGTTTATATTGTGTTATGAGCATTTGATGAGCAATCAACCAACAATTCCCAGCACTTGACCATCACAGACCTGATTAGAATCTATACTGGTCTTTTCCCTATGGTAGCCATCCACCACAAATGGCACTTTTCCACTGGCACCAGAACCGTTACAGAAATGCGCTATCCAATGCCAAGAAAAAACTCTAAACTTAAGTTAAGAAATACCTTAATAACAAAAGTGGAAAACTTTGCCAGAAGTAGGAGTATAATGATCAATATGAGACAATATTATATGCTCATTTAATTCACAAAAAGCAACAAAAATATCATTTGACACTTTGTTCAATTGGTAGTGTAACGGTTAGGGAGTTCAACCCATGACCGGAAAAGTTACCACTGAGGTCCCCTTAAGCAAGGTACCGTCCCCAAACACTGCTCTCTGGGCACTGTGCATGTCATCTGCCCACTGATTCCTTCACAGATGGGTTAAATGCGAGGTCACATTTGGTTGTGGTGCACTGTGAACTGTGGTGTTCACAATGACAAATAATCAGTCACTTTTTACTTTTATTCTAGTTCAACTAGACATTTAAATGAAAAACTAATTTCAATGTTAATAAAAATAGATCTCCTTTTCAATATAAAGTGATGTTACAATGTGTATGCTGTCTGATCAATGCTTCATTTCACATTGATAGTGAGTGAGTGATTATTTGTCATTGTGAACACAGCACAGCACACAGTGCAACACAACAAAATGTGACCTCTGCACATCCGTGAAGTAGCAGCGGAGGGCTAACAAGTGCCCGGGGAGCAGTGCTTGGTGACAGTATCTTGCTCACAAATACCTCAATGGTAACTTTACCGGCCCTGGATTTAAACCTGCAACCTTCTGATCACCAGGCAAACACCCTACCATTACGCCACCAGCTGCCCTGATGTACCAATGTAGATCATTTTGTCTTTGCACCCCTAGTGTAGACCGTTACCAGACTTATATGACAGAATATCAAAGCGTCCTTCAACATTTGTGCCTGTGAAAAATGCCTTTCATGACCATGCGTGTGGTTCCACCTTTTGTCCACTAGTGACATCTGTGCCTTTGTTGCCCATGAGTTTGTCTGGTTTGTTCACTGGCTCGTTAAGTTTACTGGTGACCCCTGGGTCTAGTTTAGTTTAGTCTGACTTTGTTATTTAAACCCCCAGTAGAGCCCTGGTTGGTTATCACAATGTGTTGACTCTGCATGAGCTCTGTTGCTTTGTGAAATTTGAGTTTTCACCTTTGGTTTTTGTTATTTGTTAATTGTTTCTCTTAATATTCTGTCTTTGTTATTTGAACTCCCCTTAATACATATCACCATGCTCCATCTCAGTCAATAATATCTGAAGCGAAAACTGACTTCTCTGAAGCAGAGGCAACTTCTAGAACATGAAATTACTGCCTTAAACACTGAAACACACTGACATACTTTCCCCAGTTTCCACCTGCGGTTCTGCATTTCTTTGCATCTGACCCGCAACGCAAACACACAGTTCACAGGGCTTCACATCACAATTTAAGGCTGTTGCGCTAGCCGCAAAAATAAAGGGTGAAGATTAAAATGAAGATTGCTGCCTGTCATCTGTCACGTCCGAGTCGCTGCATCTCACACTTCGGCCCTGCCCTCACGACCTCGCCCCTGCACTTTAGCGTTTGTAGTGGCTACACCAATTACCACAAACTCCTCTAGTAATTCACACACTCATCTTGGACCAGCTTTACTGAGTGAAACATCTTGCTGAACACACACTGATCTTAGACCAGCTTCTGCTTGAGACATCTTGCTGGTTGTCGCTAAGACACAGTATGAAAAACTGATCCTGCATCAAGATTTTTTGTCAGTGAGTGTAAGTATGAGAATGCGAGGCAAAGCCTGTGTTTTACGAGGAAGATCTGTAGTAAAGGGAGGGACCATGCACTGCTTAATTGCTGAAATTTGCAGCACAAACGTGAGGCGTTGGTTTAGAACTGGCGTAATTAGAGGCAATAAAAACGTGATGAAAAGTTCTCAATGCTGGAATGGAATAGCAATCAAATCCTGGGCAGTGTTTAGATTTGCGTTTACAGAGTGTGGTCAATGTATAAGGAGTGGTTGGTGCGAGGCGGGAAAGGAACATGGAGTGTGTGAAGTACATAATATATTTTCCAAATTATAAAAGAGATTCTAAAAGTCATTCTGCCAGCAGGGTAAAGGTCCTAAAAGCCTCAGGACATATGGTCTCTGTGTAAAAGTGTGTGTATATTTGCTTTTGTTCATTATAAGCACCTGACTGGACTAATATTTTCAAATATATACACATTTTTTAATTTGATAGCAAAGATTATATTTGAGTTTGAGCATAAAAAGCATGCTGTGTACAAGTTTATTAATCAAAATATGGTAAGTCTGGAATTTATCCAAGAATTGAAGAGATTATGATTGTCTTTAAGTATCAAGTTACATTGTTATGGAAGTGCCTGCTAAACTATTTCAAATGACAAAGAATCAATTTTGATATTTGATAAATTCATTTGCAACAGCATTTGTTAATAAACTTTATATTGAATAAATAATTTTTGACATTTCCACATGAAGCCTACAACTAGCATCATATAATCAGTCATTGCCTTTCTTGACGTTCATTAAACATGCAAAACTGAAAAATCTTGAAATTCACATAAGATTAAACAATAAAGCAACATTTTAAACATTCTCTCTCTCTCTCTCTCTCTCTCTCTCTCTCACACACACACACATACACACACACATATACTGTGTATATATATATATATATATATATATATATATATATATATATATATATACACATACACATATATATTCCATATATATATATATAAAACACTATTTTCAACTACAGTAAGCAACATGTAAATTCTTCTGTCTCTTTATCTCACACCTGTAAGACATGATCTTTATATTCTCATCTCCTTTTGTTAATTCATTTGGTCAATCTTTGTTGTCTCGTACGCCCCTCTCTCTCATTCCTTTTAATTGTGATCTTGAAATCATCCTTTATACCCTACTGCTACAGAGGTCAGAACCGCAATCTAGAACAAAAGGCAGATTGTAGTTCATTTAACAGCACAACATCATTTAAACAAAATCCAGGGGAAGATAAGCTAATAAGAGGTATTCAATTTTGAGCTTCCAAATTTTAACTTAAAATTAGACTTCAAAGAAAAAAAATTAAGCTAAAAGAGCTCACCTAACAGACACTGCAGTTCACTGATATGAGCATCTCAGCTCTTATGTTCTGATGAACTGAAGTCTGACAAGCAACAGTAAATACACTTTATTACTCACAACTGACAATAAGGGTAACTGATTGTTCAGTAGTCTGCCTAAGTTTTACCATCTTTTTTACCACTAATATTTAATAAATATTAATATTTCTTAAAGTGAGTAAAAAAATGCACACAAAAAATGTACAATCAGCTCCTCTATCCAGTACACCACAACTCATCATCACAGATCTTGTTTGATTGTCACCAACCTGCATGCATCAGTAAGGTTTCAGCAGATGGACTGAACACCTGGTACGTCTGGGCACGCCAGGTAGGCTGCAGTTCCTGAACATGGTGGCACTGGAGGAGAATGAGTTGTGGTAGCATTACGTCTAATTCTTTTCATACCTTTGCAGCTAGTTTGCATCTTTTCTTCTCAAACTAAATTTTCCACTTTCTCTACAATACCAAAAAGTATCAAGGCCTTTAATGGCTCTTTTGCAATTTCCCTAAAAAGGACTGAGAGCCATTTCTGTAATCAAAGAGCAAACAGGAATAATAATCTCATGGCAGAATGCGAATGATAGGCAAGTAAAAGCTGTTTGCTTTCAAGCCTGAAAAGATGGTAATCGGAGGACAGTTTTGTGTTTAAAAAGGTTAGCAACAATGAATACTTTTATGAAAATCAGACAATTTTGCCATAGATCTTTAGGATTACTTTAGGTATGTTTTCATTTCCAAGGCCGTATTTTCAGATTCATTAAAATGCAAGGTCCTATTATTTGATCGTCCTCTCATCACTGCAGTTTTCTTTAAAAAATCACTCACTATCATTGTCATTTCAGCCACTTCAGCTCCAACCTCTGGATAGGTGGTTGTACACTGTAGTCAAGCACCTTCTGATACAATGAAGAATTCATAGTGGACATGCCCTGATAAACTCAAACAGATCTTTATGTTATGTAATTTTAGACACTTTGAATGTGAATGAATGTGGGGGTGTCCTCACTTTTTCCTCAGTATGAATTTGCATGTTTGTTCATTTTAATTTGTTAAATCAATTAATTTGTTTCTTGATTTAGCACAGCAGATGCAGTTATATTACCATTATCTACAGATATAATCTGAATGAAGATTTAATATTGATATGTTGATATTTCTTAATAAAAAGTTAAATGTTTAGAGGGGTGTCTTTTTCACATGGCTATATGACTTGTAAAGTAAACTTGAGCGCATAGATAATCTACCTCAGCTAAAACACAAGAAATCAACAGGAACTGTTCTGTTAACCAAGCTGCCTGATATCTAGACAGTTTTTAGCTCATGTGAGTTAACCTACAGTATAAAAAGCAAACATTTTAAACCACTAACATAAAGAGCCTACAAACATGTAGTTATGCTAGTCCTGCACAGATATCAAGGTGATGTTCATCAATCAAAACCTGATATGATCTCTAGAGACATCTGTCAAAAAATGCTTACATTGTTTTTGGAAAGGGGCATGGAATTTACACCCCTAAAGTTTAAATAGTGAAGTTGCAACAAATCATTAGTACATCATCTCTAAACTTCATTTGAAGTGAATTCGGAATTCAGCAAAACATCTCATGCTCACACAAAAACCTCTCATGTACGCATGATTACATCTTGTGCACAGAATAGATTTATCACTTGTTTAATTGTATTTTACTATTATTAATTATTCACAATTATTCATCAAAGAACTGTGACCATGTTGAGATTGTTTATTTGAGAATTATGTTTTTCATTGTAAGAATGTGTCAGTGTACAGATCAATTTTACATAACCAAACAAAACAAATGAACAATTTTACTCAAAGTATAAGTTGTTAAAGAAGATACAAAAAAGTTACTCACATCTTTTACTCATTATTATCTAGGATTAAAATGATGATAAGTACAGTCTTTCATAAGAGTCACAAACAGGCACCTTCATTATCCAACTGCAGAAATATACAGAAATCACTTTGCTAAATCTGTGTAAGAATGCTTTTCCAATTTCAGGCAAACTATCAAGCAGCTGCTCTTCTCCTTGGAAGAGCAACAGGAGGCATTAAATTGTCATGAGTGCAACTAAAGTGCAGTAAACGTAAGCGTTTGCACCACTAGGGGGGTCTGAGTGAACTGAAAAAAATTATAACATGGGCATAAACAAACAAACTGAAAATAGTCACAATACAGCAAGTTAAAAATGAGTCCCAACAACGTTTTCACTTTTACTTATGACTCTCCTATTCTAAGTAAAAACATTACAAAATTCATAATCTGTTTTTGATATAATGATGTCGTGCGGGTTCAATACATTAAAGCTCACCAACAAGTCATACAAAATGACCAAACAAAACAATTTTGACATGTCATGGTCTTTTTTGTTGTTGTCTGAGTTGTTCTTTTTACGAAAATGTAATCATGGTTTCTAGTGTATGTATAGTTGCAGCAATATTCATAGTTCAGTACCAAGGCTGGCATTTTCTACTGTATTCTTCCGTAACGATGAGGTGCAGATGGCGATTCTTCCCCAGTCTAGTCTTCTTCCAACAATATGTGACCAGATCCATTCTTATTTAAAACAAATATAAAATATAGTATAGTGCAAAACAGCAGGCAGTATCCGATGGTCTAAAAGAACAGAGACAAATGCAAACTGATTAAAATACAAAGCTCAACAGCAAGTTACACCCACTTATCAAACGTTAAGCTCACCTCAGAAATGAAGAACAACTCACTGTTTCTGGACTGGTGAGAAATCAGTGCTGTCTCATTGTCAAATGGCTTACACCAAGGAACTGATTCTGTATTGTATACCCCGTCATAGCTTGAAAAGGCACAGGCTATATACCTGCCATCGAGAAAGAACAGCACCAGCCAAATAAGAAAAGACCCAATAGCATACAGCAGTCTTTCCTTGTTTCGTGGTTGCTCCGGATTTCCATCTGGTTTCAGGACATTAAATGTAAAAATTGCAAAAGTTAAAGCTGGAACTACAGCAGACAAGATGCCGGTCACAATATTATAGCTAGGTTTGCACGGGCAAACAATGTCTCTTTCCACTACTTTCTCTACAACAAGGATAGTGCCAAAAAGTATCAGGGCCTTCAGTGGCTGCCTTTCAATGTCATTAAACATATTGAAAGCAATGATGGCAAGTTGGTCTGCATTAACACAGTTACACAGATATGATGCAAGTATTTATAGTCTAACAGAGACACAAGAAACTCATCAGATCTTTGCTTGTGCCTACAATGAACCAGCAAAAATGTCTTTGAAGTGCATGCTGCACTTGGGTTGCAAAGGTATTAACTAATAAGAAAGTCCCTAATTGGACATTTCAGATCCTTTACATTCCAAATGAAACGTTTGGGTGCGATAGTGAATTCCACCCTTCTCATTGTAGAGTTCTTCTTTTCTTCTTTTTTGGATTATATTTCCTTATAAAGTAGTGATAACTACTTTACCTCTGTTACATTTACACTTACAGTTAATATCAAAATTATTAACACCGCTTGTGAGATCAGGTAAAGCCCTTGATTTATCGATGGTAATTACCATTAACAAAAGTGCTTAGATTTTATTTGATTCCAAAAGAACAAAGACAAAATATCCACAAAGCTGGATTTAAAATAAATTAAAATTAGGGATGCACCGATACCACTTTTTTACAAACCGATACGAGTACGAGTATTTCTATTTGCGGACTTCCCGATACCGAGTACAGATACCGATACTTCTTAGATTCTTAGATGTAATTAATTGGGAGGCAGATTTTATTTTCTCCTTTACAGATTATAATAAGTAGGGATGCACCGATACCATTTTTTCAGACCGAGTACGAGTACCGATACTTATTTTTGGGTACTCACTGATACTGAGTACCGATACCTGTGTAGGTCAATGACAATGACAATAATATTAGAATTTTTTTTTTTTTTAACCAATATCAATTACCGTATTTCCCCAAGCCGCCCCACCCTATAAGCCGCAGAAAATGCTCATTTATGTTTTAAAACTCTAAGATAAGCCGCCCCGTGTTATTAGCCGCGACGTTACTGAATTTACCAATCTGAAGTAAAGGCATCTGCATCATTAGCCACGCCCCTGAGGCTTTTGCAACTCTATAGTGACTTTCTACATTCCCTTCGTGTGGCCGGCAGCGACGTGCAACGTACAGTCAGGCGTGCGAATGGGATATTTCGGCGTGGAACAAGGTGAAAGCAGAAAGCGTACAGAACGGTTTTCGCAAAGCCGAAATCCTTCCTCCACCTACAAGTCCACCAGCGGCACAAGCAACGTCTGCCATATCCGAGAGCGACAGCGAAGCAGCACAGGTCACAGTCGAGTTGTTCGGCGACGATGACGTTTACGGATCTGATTTTGAACGATTTGAAGAAAGATAAGCTTAATAATTTTTGCATTTCAGTGTTGATAATTTTATCCTGAAGAATTTACATGTAGACAGATGATTGACATTGCTGTGCTGCAGTGCCCCCACCTTCCAGTCGTTCAAACGAAAATTAAAACTTTTCCCTGTCTTTTCCCAGCCAACAATAAACTTTTGTGTTCCTTTTATTTATTTGTTAACTATTCTTTTTGCCCAGCATGTATTATATACTAGGATGTAATGTAATGTAGCAAAGGCCTGAAAAGTGTCATTTTTACATTGCAGCAACGAGGCTGGATGCGGCAGCGCCGATTAAGTGACAGAACATAATCACTGATCTATCTTTGTTTTGCGTTGCTTTTCGAACTGTTCGTTGCTGCAGTAAAAGTCCATTAAAATTCAACGAATCATTTGTGTATGTCGTCTTTTTTGTGCACTGAATTATACTTTTAGCAAATGCGTTTTCATGTTTTTAGATAGGCTGCCCCATTTAAGCAAGCCGCACCCAATACGCAGGTTTGTACAGTTGATGTGTAAGCCGCGGTCGATCGCTGGGGAAATACGGTAGTCTAAAAGTACACTGGAGCCTTATTATGTCATTTTATAAAATGATACTAATTTTGTATCCATTTATTTGTCCTATATGTATCTAAACATAAAAAACAAGAATTAAATTAAATATTTGAAAATTAAAATATTACCGGTATCGGTGCATCCCTAGTTAAAATAATAAATGTCAAAATGGCATGGACAAATTTATTAGCTGCCTGACAATTAATAGTCAATAGAGTACCCTTTCTGAGCCACAACTGACAACAACATCTTGGGAAAGTTGGTGCAGGTTGGTACATTTTGACCCATTCCTCCATGGCAAATTGGTTCATATGGACTAAATTGGGTGGTTTCTGAACATGGACATTCACTTTGAGCACCTGCCACATATTCTATGCAGGCCATTCCAGGACCTTAATTTTAGTGTCCTTTAAGAAGCTTGGGACCAATTTCCATGCATGTTTTGGATCCTTGTCTTGTTGGATGACCCAGTGGCGACCTAAGCCTAGACTAAGACCTAAGATCTAGACTAAAAATGTCAACATTATTTCTTTTTTCATTATTTTTGCGTTGCTGAATGTGCTCTCTTAATTCTTATTGCACCAATTGCTCCATCCTTTTTCCACAAAAATCCATATCAAAGGTAATCAAACTCACCGAGTACTGTAAAAGCAATGGTCTAGAGTCTTCTCTGTGAGTTGTTTCCCCAAAACAACAATGAATGGAAAATGTTTTTATTCCTGTCGAGATGTTTTAGCTCCAAAATCTCTGAGTGGAGCAGTGGTTAGCACTGCAGCCTCACAGCGAGAAGGTCCTGGGTTCGAACCCCGGAGAAGACCATAGGGCCTTTCTGTGTGGAGTTTGCATGCTCTCCCTGTGTGTGTGTGGGTTTCCTCTGGGTGCTCCGGTTTCCTCCCACAGTCCAAAGGCATGCATTATAGGTTAATTGGCGACTCTAAATTGGCCCCATAAGGTGTGAATGTGATTGTGTGTGTGTGTGTGCCCTGCAGTGTCTTGGCGCCTGTCCAGGGTTGTTCCCCGCCTTGTGCCCATAAGTTCCCGGGATAGGCTCTGGTCCCTCTACGACCCCAGTTGGGATTAAGTGATTTGGATAATGAATGAATGAATTAATATTTCTTTTTCATGTTTGATACAAAAATATTCACTTAATCATTGCACATTCTTCATTCTCTCCTCAACTCACCTGAGAAAAAATTCATTATTTGATGTCTTTTGCTGGTGGGTGCTCAGTACTATTTCACCACCAATAGGTTAATTGAGTTCATCATAACTGCATTCATTCTTTTTTTAACAAACAACACTGATGGGTTGGAATGCGGTGAGACAAGACCCAGCAATTCTCAAGGTTTCATTTTCACTTCGGAATTGAAATGTAAGGACAACAGCGGTATTTTGTATGGGTAAGATACCAAACAGAAATTAACCATGTTTTGAAGAAGGCAACACAAGGAATGTGAACAACCAGACTTGACTCTCCACCTTACTTTAATCACATTTTTTTTTACATTTTTTTTCTTCCAGTGCTATTTAAGCGAGTAAGAAACATGCAAAGAAAGGTACTGCACCAACATTTACAGAGAGTTACATTTCACTTCATTTAATAATTTTGCTGCTGAACATAATTGCAAACAAAACATGAACATGAACATCTTTGCAAGAAAACATGAACATGATTTCTTGCATTAAAAAAAGCCTTAACAAGTCTTCACTGTGGACATATGTTCTAGTACCAGGTGTTTTGGTCATTGTCACAAGATTAAGATGCAAGTTAATGCCAGATGGCTATTGCAATAGCATCAGAAAAAAAAAAAAACTAACCTCACTCAAAAGAAGATTTTATTACAAATAATTGATTTATTCTTAAGGAATTTCTGTACCTAAATAATTAAATGCAATAGAACAATGAAGCTAACCTATAAACGACAGTATAAAACCTAAATTTAAGTCGATGTTAAGAGGCAAGCATAGACAGATTTGGTTTAGGTCTCTAGGGTTACTATTGGTATGGTTTAATTTACCATATCTCAAGGTTCACCAGAATGCAAGGGAAGATAATTTGATTTGCGCATACATACAAGTTCAAAGCACATCTTACCACAGCACACACAAGTGCAGTTATCTTTGCAATTATAATGACTGCAGGATAACTTTTGTCTTTACAGTAACTAAAAAGGCAGGGTATACATTTCCAAGTATCTTGGCAGTAAGTATCTCTGCAGCATATCCAACTGCAATTATCACTAAGCCGATTATAATTGCAGTCTATACAAATAACATTGTCTTTAAACTGATTACAACAGCATCACATCCAACCACAGGTGTCATTGTGGCAATTATAGCCGGAGTATATACAAATGCTTTTATCTTCTGTACAACTGCAACATATAAAACAGCAGTTTTCTTTGCAGCAGGTGATCTTATTTTTCCAAGACTATAGAAGTGTCCTTCATTGCCTTACACACCAAATGGAACTGAAGGGCATTGTACAAGGTGGAATGAAAGAATACAACAGAAAGTAAATTATTCTCTACTTTTGAGCATATTCAGATGTATAGTTCAGTAAGATTTAATAAAAGGTCCAAATTCTAACATTCACAATTTAATAATTCAATGGATAAAGTATATTTATTGAATGTTATTGAGCTGACGTGTGACAAATTTATAATCTGCTTTTTGATATAATGATGTCTTTGAGCAGGTTCAGTACATTATAACTTTTCAACCAAACACACAAAATGACCAAACAACACAATTTTGACATGTCAATTTTTTCTTGTTGTGTGAGGTTTTTTTGCTGTCTATTGAATATATAATCATGCATTCTGGTGTATGTAATGTGATTATCTTAAATCTCACACAACTGTTGCTTTTCATCATTGAAACATCATTGAAATCATGTAGTGTACAGATGACAGAAATATTTTCCACATTATGTATTCCAAAAAGTTTCAATTCTAAAGCATTCATTTTATGAAAAAGTTTGCCTGATACCAACTCAATTCCAAATTTAGTTTTGGGGTTTTTTTTTTAAAGCAAATACTATTTTAAATACTGTTCATAGTTGCAGCAATATTCATAGTTCGGTACCAAGGCTGGCATTTTCTACTGTATACTTCCGTAACGATGAGGTGCAGATGGCGATTCTTCCCCAGTCTAGTCTTCTTCCAACAATGTGTAACCAGATCCATTCTTATTTAAAACAAATACAAAATATAGTATAGTGCAAAACAGCAGGCAGTATCCAATGGTCTAAAGGAACAGAGATAAATGCAAACTGATTAAAATACAAAGCTCAATAGCAAGTTACACCCACTTATCAAATGTTAAGCTCACCTCAGAAATGAAGAACAACTCACTGTTCCTGGATTGGTGAGAAATCAGTGCTGTCTCATTGTCAAATGGCTTACACCAAAGAACTGATTCTGTATTGTATACCCCGTCATAGCTTGAAAAGGCACAGGCTATATACCTGCCATCGAGAAAGAACAGCACCAGCCAAATAAGAAAAGACCCAATAGCATGCAGCAGTCTTTGACTTGTCCTTGGGTCTGTAGAAGACCTGCCATCTGGTTTCAGGACGTAGAAGGTGAAAATTGCAAAAGTCAAACCTGGAACTACAGCAGACAAGGCGCCTGTCACAATATTATAGATAGGTTTGCACGGGCAAACAAAGTCTCTTTCCACCACTTTCTCTGCAACTCCAAGGATAGTGCCAAAAAGTATCAGGGCCTTCAGTGGCTCCCTTGCAATGTCGTTAAAAATGCTGAAAGCCATCACTGTAATCACGAAGTAAACAGGATTAATCCGAGAGCAGACTGAGAATGAGTGAAAGTAAAAGATGATTTCCCTTCCGGCAGGTAAATTAGAAGCTGTTTGTTTTCATTCCTTAAGAAGCCCGTGCACGTGTTGCAAGTGGACTGTTTCAGAGGGTTTTGTAGAATGTACTTTTCTTTTTGGGGCTTGTGGTATTCTCATGAAGATAAAAATATTGCAATTTAATTAAGACACCTCACAGCAAGAATGTCCTGAGTTCGAGCCCCGGTCGACCGTGGGAGTTCTCTGGGTGGAGTCTGCATGCTCTTCCTGTGTTCGTGTGGATTTCTTCCGGGGGCTCCAGTTTCCTCCCACAGTCCAAAAGCATGCAATATAGGTTAATTGGCAACTGTAAATTAGCCCCGAAAGGTGTGAATAGGAGGGTGTTTGTGCATGTGTGTGTGTTGGCACCTACAGTGTGTTGGCACCTGCCCAGGCATGGTCCCCACCTTGCGTCAAGTTCCCGGGAAAGGTTCTGCTCCCCTTGAGACCCTAGTTGGGATTATGTGTTTCAGATAATGAAAGGTTCGAATAATGAATGAATGAATTTATGAAAGCTGTCATTGTTTACAGAAAATGAATATGAATTACCTAAATTTTCTCCATTATTTTAGTAAGTATTTATATATTTTTTGTAACAACTAGTAACTCAATAGTTACAATAATAATAATAATAATAATAATATAATACAATAATGATACACACACACACACACACACACACAATAAATAATACACACACAATGTTATGGATGCTTACATCCATGTGACCAATAGAGCAAAAAACACAAATCTAAAGGTGATGTTTAAGAGAGTGATGTCACTATAAATTGTATTGTACACCATATGCACCACAACCTTATTCTCCTTTTATTGTATGTTTCTAAGCTGAGATACTTAACCACACTTAGCTTGATTAAATGTAAATGTATTTTAAATAAATAAGTATTTATTTTACAAAATTCATATATTGATATAAACTAATTTTAATGAAATTACCATTTTTATCTTAATGGAAGTTACATTTTGCAACTCAACCTTTTAATCCTGTATTCACAGGGAGACAATTTTGGAGTAGGCTAAGAATTTATAGTAGCTTTCAGAGCTCCTTGAAACAATTTAAAATAGTTCAGGACTACCACTGTCCAGTCTTCATGCAGTATATCAGAGTAATTTTCATTATGAGAAAGAGTGTAAACGGGAAAATATGACACTCTTGCCCATCAATTCTGGTACTACACAAACCAATCATATTCTACTACATATTAAAAGCCACGGCCAACTTACTGCCTGGAAATATTGCATGAAGTTCCCTGTTCTGATGATGCCTCAGAGAGACATTGTGGAAACAAATAGACCACTTCCGAAAAATAAAGCAACCCATATTTGATAAATTTAAATGAAAAATTGTTCTTCATCTGTATATCTGACTTGAGTCAAATTTTAGTAATAAAACAACACATAAATTATAGTTTTAGGTTACAAAAATTAATTAACAACCAACTGTTTTTGTAACAAACTGACTGTTATTGACATCAATACCAACACCAATGACTTTTCACATTAGTAATAAAAGCGAAATGATATTATAATAACAAGGAAAACACAATTGCTTGAAATTCCTGGAAATTTGGCTTAGCTTTATAGCTGCCCATTTAGCTTTTTCGCTCACGCTTAAAATAATATATTCACAAAAACATTGCAAATTCTTCATTCTTTCCTACTACATGGTATGCAGAAAGGGTTACGGTGCCACATCACAGTGAAAAGGTCCTGTTTTCGATCCTGAGGTCTGCTTTTAGGAGCTTTCTGGGTACAGTTTGCAAAGTGTCCCTGTGTTTGTGTGTGTGTTTTCACAGGATGTTTTGGTTTCCTCCCACAGTCCAAAAGCATGTGATATAGGTGAGACAAGACCCAGAAGTTCTCAACATAAGGTTTAACTTTCACTTAAGAAAACTGAAATGTAAGGACAATGGTGGTATTTTGTATGGCTCAGATACTAAACAGAAATTAACTATGGATTGAGGAAGATGGTACAATGAAAGTTACAAGTGAACCTCCAGATTTCACTTTTTTAATTAAATTCAAATTCAAATTCAAATTCATATAGCGTTCTTAACAACAGTCATTGTCACAAAGCACTTCTTTACACATTTCATACACTTTATAGGGTTGATACTTTTGAAGAGGACTATATGGAAAACACTCTAAGGTGTTTTTACATGTAGTCCTCTTTAAAGGAAATCCAAACTCAGTCTTTAGAAGTGGTCCAAAAAGTGGGCCAACAGAAAGGGAACTTGGTTCTATTGATGTTCACACTGTGAGTTCATTTGAAAGGAGACTCGGTTATCTTCTGGTCCAATTTCAGCTCAGATGGGCCCCAGTCCTTTTCTGTTCATACTTAATTCTTATGGAGCTCTCAGACCTTTACTGCTTTGCATTCTGGGTAGTTTTCATTTCAAACAAGATGGAACACCTTTTGCTTTCCTGTGCTAGTAAATAGGTTGACATTTTATGTTCTTTGCTCCATATTTGAGAAGTGTGTAGTCTCCTCCTCGACCACGCCACCATTCCCTGTCCAACACTTGCTGCCATATTTTCTTCAAGTTACTCAGGGCTGCACTACGTGATCTGGCTACGGCAAGGACAAAGGGCAACAACTGTCGAAGTGAACGTGGAGCTCTTTGTGTTCATAAGGTGCAACTTAAGCGAACTGTGCCACGGACTTCAAGTGAACCGGACTGAGACTACCACCTGATGTGAGATGTGAGATCGATCTGAGTTCGCGTTGAGGGCTGAAACAGACCAAGTGTGAAACACCCTTTAGAGTACCAACACCTATATGAAGAGCCTATTTCCAAAAACACGCTTAAATCCCAAAAAAAATGACATTTATTTATCTAGACCCACATTTTGCAAATATGTCATTTATTTGTTACAATAGTGTGTTGGTCTAGTAGGAGCCCTAACAAGTCTAACTTTTCTGCATGAAAGCATGCTCTTTAGAAAAACCTTTATAGACATACAGTAAGGTGTATGATTATTGGTCATTGTGAACACAGCCCAACACACAGTGCACAACAACAAATTATGACCTCTGCATTTGACACAGACATGGGCAGCGCCCGGAAAGCAGTGCTTGAGGACAGTACTTTGCTCATGAGTACCTCAGTGGTAACTTTACCAGTCCAACAAACTAGCAACCTTCTGATCATGGGGCAAATACCCTAACCCCAAAATTGTTAAACCACAGAGCATCTAACACAAAAGAATGTGGTCATGATTGTCACAGAAAGGCAGGACGCAAATGCAGGGAATTCGTAAAGGCAGATTTGGCTAACCAAAAACACAGTTCAAACTCAAATAAGCGTGGTATTCTCACTCCAATGCCACCTAGCCAAACCACGTCCCCAGCAACTCAAAAAGCAACTCACGGTTGCACCTGGCTGGTGGTGATGGTTAGCCTAGCAGCAGCTAAAGGCAGGTAGCTGAGCATTTAGCTGCAGTCGGCATTGGCTGGCATCTGTGAACAGACGAAGACAAGGCGGTACCATGAGGGTGGACGGACAAAGAAAGACAGGATCGGACTGGTTAAATAATAAAATGCAAAACTAATTAACTAAAACTAACCAAAGATTGCTCACACAATGATTGTAAACAGGTGGAAGACATTAGGAAAGTGAAACCCAACCCTATGACGTGACACACCAGGGAGTGGCTAAACGGGGAATCCGTAAAGGTTCAGACACATACAGTAACCATGACAACCCCGACGCCGACACATCAAACTTTAGGTTTAATACTCTGGCGAGCCTGAGCATCGGGGCATTGTAAAATGCTGACATAGGAGGAACCTGAAAAACATTTTCTTCTGCTAAAATTTGGCTGACCTTTATGGATGATATTTTGATGTCTAGAGATGAGGCAGACATGCTGAAATCACAACAGTGTAATGAGCATGTTCACAAAATTGACAGTTGGAATAAAAATGCACATGGATATAATATAGATATGGTTATACATACACACTACATAATAAACAGTGCTTTCAGCAAGTTCAGACCCCTTCACTTTTTCCACACTTCTTTTGTTACATTTGCAGACTTATTTAAAAATATAGCTTTTTTTTCCTGCTGCAAATATTTGTCCAAATGTCCACCTGTTTTGGGGGATTTTCTCCCATTCTTCCCTGCAGATACTTTCAAGTTCAGTCGGTCACCATGGGCCAGATCTAAGGAGGGTTCTGGTGGTTCCAACCTTCTTCCATTTTTTTTTGAATAATGACATCTACAGTGCTTTTAAGGGACCTTCAATGTTGCCAAAATAGTTTGTATCCTTCCTCAGATTTGTGCCTTGGCACAACCTGGTCTCTCTCTAAGGTGTACAGACAATTTTATGCCTTCATTGTTGATTTTGCTCTGATATGCTCAGTCAACTGTGAGACCGTACAATCAGAGACTGTGAGAGTCTGTTCAATTAACTGAATTTACTATTGTGGTGGCTAATTGAAAGAAGCATTCCAGGAAATCGATGATCTGGAGCTCAATTTTGAGTTTCATAGTAAAGGGTGTGTAATATTTATGTATCTATTATGTTTAAATGTTTGCATTTTATAAATGTCTGGAACACATTTTCACTTCTGTCATTATAGACAATTTTGTAGATTTGTTAAAGAAAATCATACGCAAATCTATTTTAGAATAAGTCTGTAATGTAACACAATGGGAAAAGAAGGCGATGACGGAACAAGACTCGACAGGCTGTGACGCTAATGGAGACTGGATATTCCAGACATCTAACTTAGACTAGACAGGCTGTGATGCAAACGAGACTTGACAGGCTGTGACGTGTATGGAGACTCGGACAGGCTGTATCTATTAAACATAATAGATACATAAGTATTCACACCCTTTGCTATGAAACTCAAAATTGAGCTCAGATGCATCCGATTTCCTGGAGATGCTTCTGAAACTTGAATGGGGACTCAGACAGACTGTGACTCGAACAGAGACTCGGACAGGCTGTGGCTACTACAAGGACTGTGGCTAAGACTCAGACTGTGGCTAAGACTTGAACATAGACTCGGGCTGTGACTCGGACTCGAACAAACTACGACTCGACACGCTGGGAGCTAGGACTCGACACACGGAGCTAGGACTTGATACACAGAGCTAGGACTCGATACACAGAGCTAGGGCAATAAAAACAGACAACAATAACTTAAACATGAATGGTAACACAATGACTAACTGAAAAACAAAGACTAGAGCTGGCAGAGGCTGTCGCTCCTATAAGTAGGAACCGAGGCCACTATAATGTCCACCAGTCCCACAAAGAATCACAATGCCTTTCGATGACATCCACCTCTTCCTTGGGGGACAAAACGGGAGGATCCGAACTCTGTTGACTATGCGATGGACTCCTGGACCTTTGGCCGTGACTGCGTGGGTTGTGCAGGCGTGGGGAGCGTGACCTCCTTGGGCAAAAACGTGTGCTGCGAGACCTCCACAGGCTCAGGTGCGGGCTACGCAACCTCCACAGGCGCAGGCTGCGACACCTCCACGGGCGTGGGTTGCGAAACCTCCACGGGCGTGTGCTGCAAGACCTTCACGGGTGCGGGCGTGGGCTGCGAACTGCACGACGCTCTGCGATGAGCCAGGACGGCTGACCCTGTGACTTTCTGTTGGTAGGGAGGTGCTGGCTCGGCCATCCTCGCCTCACTAGTCCTCGGTAAATCCTGCTGCGTCCTTGTTATTTGGTCGGTTCATCTGTCACAATTTCACTCACACAGAGTTGCGGACACAAATGCAGGAGTTGACATTGACAGTGAGTTTATTTACAACATAACATAGTCCATCCGGATACAGGGTGCACACACCAACAAAGAGTGGTAAGTGTGAAGGTGAACTGACCGAGACACGACTGACCAAACTGAACTTAAATACACAGACAGAAACAAAGGGGCCGAACTAGACACAGGTGAGGCTAATAACTCATAGCAAAAACACAGGAAGTGGGGCCAAGACGAGACAGTCACGAAAATAACTGAAACAAACGGGACACAGCGTCACCTGCTGTCTGCTCCGCCAAAGCGGCGACTAGCTCCTGACACTTTTGCTTGTACGCACCAAAATTGTGAAATCGTTGGCCCTCATCAAATTCAGTTCTTTCTAAAATCATCTAAAATTATCAAATTATCATGTGGTTGTACTGCTCTGCAAGTATTCCCAGCTATAACACTCCTGATTTCAAGCTGTAGACCAGCCAAATTGTTCAGCACCATTTTATAGTCATGTTTTAGCATACTGCATTATAAAAAATGTAAATCAGCATGAAATCAAGTTTTGAGTTGTAAATTTAGCTCACGCCTAAAATGTTGCAGAGCTAATACAAATATTTACAGTATTTAGTATCTTTTGTTGTTTCTTGCTTCTCATGCATATTTTTAATACAAGTGAATAGTTTTATACAGTATGTAACGTCAGTCAACTTTTCTTACATAAGTTTGAACTTATATATAATATAATGCATACAAATATGCCATATTCTCTGCAAGCATATTTCACATGAAATATTGGTAAATTATTTAATCAATTGTGTTCACAATGACAAATAATCACTCACTCATTTACTTCATTATTTTTATTACATGACAAAAAACATCATGTGTAACCAAAAATTAGCATTATATAATCTGACAACTTTTTTCGTGATTTTCTAACATGCCAAAAACAAACCAAACCAAAAAGCATTAAAATCCAAAATTAAGCAACTAAAAGCAAACTTTAAAATCACATGGTAAGCATATAAAATTTGTTTTAAATGATTGTTAAATGAAAAAGAGAAATATGATTGTCTGTTTTGAGCTGCTCATTTAATTCACTGAAACCTAGTATTTGACAAAAAAAACGTAGAAAGCATGTCATCTTGAAAAAAAGCAAGTGATCTCGGCAAAAGCTTCTTTACGTTCTGCAAAACATTCTTCAACAACAATTTAACAGCTCATGTTCTTATCTCTCTTTACTAAATGCATGTAACTGTGATCTGGTGATCTAATATTTAACAATGCAGGGTTGTCCTGGGTTTCTCATCTGCATCTATGAAGAGGTTCAACTTCCTTTTTATTTAGATCTTGAATTCATCTTTTACACACCAGTGCTACATCGATCAGACCTGCAAGGTAGAACAAAAGACAAATAATCAGCTCCATTACATGTGAACAATGTCCATTTAACAGCACAACAGTTTTAACTTTAACTCAAGTGACATTGTGCTGCAAGTTTGACATGAAATATTCAAAAATACGAAGAAATACTAAGACACATCTTAGTATATTTAATATGCTGCATGTCTCATATAGAATATTAAGTAAACATTAAACTTTAAACATAAAAATCCTTAAAGACTAGTGTCTACTGCTATTGCTCTATTCTAATAGAGTACTAATTCATCCTTGCATTCATTCATTTTCCGAACCGCTGTAATCCCAACTGGGGTCGCAGGGGGACCGGAGCCTATCCCGGCAACTTTCGGGCGCAAGGCAGGGACCAGCCCTAGGCAGGCGCCAGAACACCGCAGGGCACATGCACTCACACAGTCACACACACATTCACACCCTAAGGGCCAATTTAGAGTCGTCAATTAACCTATAACGCATGCCTTTGGAATGTGGGAGGCTGTCCCCGGGTTCAAACCCAGGACCTTCTCGCTGTGAGGCAGCAGCTCTAACCACTGTGCCACCGTGCCACTCGGTGCTAATTCAATCAAATTATAATTTGTGAATAGTGACTTTAAAAAACCTTGGTTCTAATTTCAGAGATGTTTGAAAATTAAAATAGGATAAAATATTCCATTTCAGTTTCAGTTTTTTGAGCAAATGATTAAGGTACCTAAATTAAACAACAAAGAAAAAAATTTGACCTCCAGAGATTATCTGATACATTCATGCAGTATCCAAAATTCCCTGCAAAAAGCTGCATTTTGATTGCAGTTCATTGATATAACCACTTTTTCCTAACCGGGTGTGCTTACATTAGTATTTGTTGTTGTTGGAACCTCTCTCCACCTTCATCTCCAGAATTTTGGCCCCTCTGCCTTTGCTGTCCAGAGTTCTGTTGCTTTTGACAACATAGGTTGCAAATCAGCGCCACAAGTGAGATAAGAAATAGGAAGCAAAACCCTGCTATCTGAAATAAAAGAAAATACATCCAACCATACAAATTACATTAAACAGACAACAAATATTCTACCATTAGAAAAAACACATTTAAACAAAAATAACTTCACCCAAAGAGCATATAATTGGCAATAAGAACACAATGTATTGTTCAGTCAGCTTACCTTAGATATATAAAATGTGTCATGTGCAATGCCTTGGTCTTTAGTCAGAGTTCGGTTCTTGTCACACCATTCCCATTGAGACTTTGCTTCGCTTTCACCATATCCATCATAAGTTGTAACTATACAAGCCAAGTATCTACCATCAGCAAAGAATAGCACTTCCAGTATGAAACTTGCAAGTAAAGGAAACACACACCGGTTTGAACTACATGAACAACAACAGTTGTTAGATCCTCCACTTGGTTCAGTAGATCCATATTTTTTCTCCAAATAATCCATAAGGCACAGCATGATTGTAAAAGCCATAAAAGCAGGAATCACCAAGTAGACGATGAAGAACCCATATCTATATGATTTTTTGCAAGGACATTCAAAGTCAGACTCAATAACCTTTTCTGCAATGATTAGACTGCAGAGGGCTAAAACAGCACCTACATTCTTTGACTTCAAGACTTCAAGTGTAAAGGCTCCAATCATCTCCATTTCAAATGTCTTGTGATGGCAAAAGCTTTGGAACTTGAATATAATAGAACGAGTAGAGGTTGCTGCCTAGTGCAATCTGTAGATATTGACACAATGGCCTAAAATGTGCACAGGTCTCAAGTTATGATGCAGATATTTATAGTCTGAGAGTGACACAGGAAGTTCAACTGTAACTTGCTTCTCAGAGAATTTGGGCAGCAAACCTGTCATTCCAATGCATGCTGCACATGAACGCAAATGCGCTGATTACAACGAGCACTATGCTGATTGGTGTAGGACCACTTTGTTTGGAAATTTTCACATCTATCCTGCAGTTCTTCGTTTCTTTACCTGTTACATGTTATTCAGTTCGGTAAAAAAAAAAAAAAAAAAAAAAATTGGCCCACCACCACCCCCCCTCTTCGGAGGACAACTTTATTCATTTATTTGTTTTGTTTTGTTATTTTTATATCATTCATTTAGTTTGTTTCAGTAGTTAACTTCTGATGGGGGGAGAGGGAAGGGAGAAAGACAAAGAAGAGAGAGAGAAAGAGAAGAGAAACACAGTGCTGAAAGAGATAGAGAAAGGATAGGAAAGGAAGTGAAAACTTCATGGGGCAGCTGCTGCATCTGTAGCGTAGAATAGCATCGCACCAGCTTCCGCATCTGAAAAACAAAATCCAAACACACCCAAAAAACAACAACGTGGTAACACAACAGAAGTCTGCCTGGAATCCTAAGTTGTTTATATGTGTGTGCATAAGTATGCAGAGGTATGCGTGTTTGTCTATATCTGTATGTGTATACATGCATATAAGTACATGTGTGTTGATGCTTGTGTATGGGTACCTGTATGTCGACCCGCATGCGCATATGAAGACAGTATATGTATATGCGTACGCATGTGTGTCTTACTGTGTATGCGTGTCTGTCACAAAATGATTTATAATGAGGGTGGAAGGCCACAACAATCAACGCCGGTTCAATTTAGTAAATTTAAAACACAATTTGTAAATATTCCTTGACAGATTTGATCTTTTGGTTCAGCATATTTCACATTTTCCAGATGTTACATCTAAGCTGCTGAACACATCTCACTTAGACATTCACTTTTTGCATCAAATGCCTGAATTGCAACATCCTTCTTTCCTCAAAAAATTATGTGATGGGTAACATGGGCACATCGAGTAGAGACGACAACAATGTTTCAGAGTTTTTTCAGAAATGGCTGCATTTTTGTTGACTGTGACACACTGCATGAACATAAACTCTACATATTGTCTGTAAGTTTCACACAAGATTCTCACACCAGCTAAACCTCAAAAAAGAGCAGGAAGTTGCTGGTTGTTCTGGTGCATCTTAGCACATGTGATTTAGAGTAAAGGTTTGGTCCCCGCCTTGCGCCTGTAAGTTCCTGGATAGGTTGTGGTCCCCGCGACCCCGGTTGGGATTAAACGGTTCTGATAATGAATGAATGAATGAATGTTTAATTTAGTATTGATAGAAATGATTGTAATGATTGATTGGATGAATTGTAACAGCTGCCTTGTAGTTATAGGCAACATGTAGAAATAAAAATTTTTACTGGAGATTAAAATGAATTTAGTTAAATAAACTATACTTTTAGTTAACTCTTTGAGCCTGATCGCCCCTGGTACCGGGGGAAAACAGGAAGCCTTTAAATAGTTGGTAAACGTAAGCAAACATGCACATGCGGTACATCACCGATAGAATCTTGTCTAAAAATCTTAAACAAATTCCACCTAAACATAACACAATTCCACCAAACGCATATGTAAATAAAGAACAGAAACACTGCGTAGGGCTACGTGAAAGAAATACAGCTGTAGAATCTATACTACTATGGCTAACCATGCATACCATATATCATATGAAAGCCGTGTGGTGGAAATTCTGTTTACAGGTTATACGTGATCTCGAAAGAGGTTCATCAAGAACACAAAAACATAAAGCCCGCTTCCCTTTTATGAGGGCCTAAATAAATACTACATTTAATTTTAAACTAAATGTAATTTAATCTATCAATCATTAGCTGGCTGTCCTCGTGCTTTCTCCCATCACCTAATCCAGTTGTTCTCCTGTTTGCCATCCCTCTGGGCCGGGGTTTGGGACCTTTCTGCAGTGGCTGGCGTGAACCCAAGTTGCTCTCTCTCTTTCCTCGGAAGTATTCACCTGTTTGCGAATATCAGACAGAGCGGAAGACAAATTTCTGCAGTACTGCAACATTTCATCATCACATAATGACGTTTTTGGGCAGTGGTTGTGCTGGCGGTTGCGTTCCTGTGCATCCGGTGGTCATTCTGAACAAAATCTTGAATGGACTCAAATTTAGCTTTGACCACTTCTTCATTTGCATGTACATTAGGATGAGTGGCAATGCTTTCACCCGGTTTAAACCTGTTTCTGAGCAACACCTGGCTAACTTCCCTTTTAGTGTGCCAATTTCTCACTCGACAGCCCTGCAGCTAGCAGAGCGATAGGCGCAGTGCTGACGAAGATCTATTCCTAGGAATGCACTGAGTTGTTTGATTGCATCACTGATGAACGGGGTGCCATTGTCAATGCTGATTTTCCTCGGAATTCCTCATCTGGGAACTATTTTCCAAAGCAGAACCTTTGCCACCGCAGCACTGTCTTGCTTGCTGCAGGGGAAAGCCTCCACCCATTTTAAGAACATGTCAACCATGACTTGAAAAACTTTTTCCCTTCACTAGGTGTTAGTTCGATGAAATCTATCATTACATGCTCAAATGGAAGTGATGTGTTTGGATGCGCCGCTTGTGACAACTTCTCCCCACGTCCCACATTATGTGTCGTGCAGGTGACGCATGCCTGACAAAATTTTTGGGCATAGGCTAAAAGCCCTTTTGTGAACCAATTTTGTTGTAAGACCTTGATCATTCCTCTCTTTGGCACATGGTCTAATCTGTGTGTCAATTTGGCGAAGTGTGGGAAGAAGTGTCGCGGAAGACAGGGTTTGCCATTGCGGCCCCTCCAGAAGCCATCATCGGAACGACGAGCGAGAGAGGAGTGCCAGAGAGAAATGTCAGCCTGAGAGGCAAATGACTGAATTTTCCCTAATGTATCAGGAGGTGTGGTAGGTGTGAAACTAGCAGCAGTGAGTGAAATTAGTGTGTTAGAAGAGAGGGCTGCAGCCTTCGCCGAAGCATCCGCTTTAGCATTGCCGCATGAGACGGGGTCAGAACTGGCAGTGTGCGATTGACATTTGCAACCAGCAATTGATTTGGGCAGGAGAATGGCATCCAGCAAGTCAGCAATTTTATCCTTATGTGAAATTGGTGAACCATCTGACTTTAAAAATTTTCTATGTCGCCAAATAGCTCCAAAGTCATGTACCTCTCCAAAGCTGTAGCTGCGGTGATGGACTTGTCTTTTGCTAATTTACATGCCTCAGTTAACACTACTAATTCGGCGGCTTGCACAGACAAATTAGCGGGAAGGGAACCTGCAGCCAACGTTTCATGGTCGGAAACCACTGCGTAACCGACTCTAGATGCAGATCCATCTACAAAGAAAACGAAGTCGGGTGAGGGTGACAATTATGTTCCTCCCCCTCCCCAGGAAGTGGCAAGAGTGTAGCCGGATTCAGAACATTGCACCTTTTGACAGTGATGTTAGACATGTCTAACAGAATTGTGTTGTATCAGAGCCATCTAGCTGCCGATAAGTGTGAAGTCTTCTGCTCGAGCAAAATCATTGAGACAGAATGAGGAACTAAGATCTGCATAGCCCACAACATCATGTGAAGCCATGACAGCTTTGTCAGCTGCGGCAACCACATGCAGGCATCAAGAAAGTCCTCCTGCAACTGGGTCTAATTTGCCTGAAAAATAAGCAACTGGCCTGAGTTTGTCACCATGTTTTTGTAGGAGTACAAATGCAAAATACAATACAAACAGTGAACACAGTGAAAACAGTCAAGTCAAAGTCAAAGTAAACTTTATTGTCATCTCTGCTATATACTGTACAGATACATAGAGAGACGAGACGACGTGGCTCCAGGTTTTTTTTCAGTGCAGAGAACAGAGAACAACAGAACAGAGAACAAATAGGGCACATGGAATAAACAATAAATAAGTAAAATACAAAATATGCATTTTAAAAATATATACTATATATATATATAGAGAGAGAGAGAGAGAATAACTGAGAAAGTTAGGATGCAGTATTACCTACAGGTGGAAATTGACATTTTACACTGGTTGTGCAAGAGGTATAAAGTTATAATATGACAAATACTATATCCGGACTATTTATACATACAATGTTCAGTGTATGTGCAAACATGCAAACATTTATACAAGCAGTGTACAATGTTTGTGCAAATAAGTGGTGGCAGTGCAGTGTCATAACAACAGTTATTTGAGAAGGAGATAGTCCATACAGCAGCATGTGCATCATAGCGACGGTGATGTGTAAAGTGCAGTGGTGCAACAGAATCAGTTTCTTCACAGTCCAGGTGTGTGGGGGGTGGGGGGAAGTGTGATGGCTGGGAGTGTGTTTAAAAGTCTGATGGCTTGTGGGAAAAAGCTATCACGCATCCTGGAGGATCGAGACCTCATGCTGCGATAGCGTCTACCGGATGGGAGGAGTGTAAAGAGTCTGTGTGAAGGATGTGAGGGGTCGAGCACGATGCTGGAGGCCCTGCAGCGTTTGTAGAAGATGTCCTGCAGTGGCGGAAGAGATGCTCCGATGATGTTGCCAGCTGCTTTGACAATCCTTTGAAGCCACCTGATATCGGCAACAGTGCTGTTACTGAACCAGGTGGAGATGCAGCTGGTCAGGACACTCTCTATGGTGCCCCTGTAAAACATGGTGAGGGTGGGAGGGGGGAGGTTGGCTCGCTTCAGCCGTCTCAGGAAGTGGAGACACTGCTGGGCCTTTTCGGTGATGGAGGTGGTGTTGGTGGTCCAGGTGAGGTCGCCAGAGATGTGAACTCCCAGGAACTGAGCAAGTCTCAACCGTGGAACCATGGATGCTGAGGTGTGTGTGGGCGGAGCGAGTTCTCCTGAAGTCGATGATCATTTCCTTTGTTTTGTCCACATTCAGCAACAGGTTGTTCTCACTGCACCAGGCAGCCAGCTGCTGAACCTCATCTTTGTACGCCGACTCATCGTTGTTGCTGATGAGCCTCACCATGGGCATGTCATCGGCGAATTTGATGATGTGGTTTGAGCTGTGCAGGGCGGTGCAGTCGTGGGTCAGGAGTGTGAACAGAAGTGGACTGAGAACGCAGCCCTGAGGAGCTCTGGTGCCTTTCGGACAGGAAATCCAGTATCCAGTTGCAGAGTGAGGTGCTCAGTCCCAACTTGCTCAGTTTCACACAAAGTTTTTGGGGAATGATGGTGTTGAATGCTGAACTAAAGTCTATGAACAGCAATCTAACATAAGAGTCTTTATTGTCCAAGTGAGAGAGCGAAGGATGAAATACAGTGGATATCGCGTCCTCGGTTAACCTGTTTGTGTGATAGGCAAACTGCAGAGGGTCCAGTGAGTGGGGGAGGTTGCTTTTCACCTGTGCCATGACAAGTCTCTCAAGGCACTTCATGGTGATGGGGGTCAGAGCGATGGGACAGTAGTCATTCAGGCAGGAAACTGAAGATTTCTTTGGCACTGGGATAATGGTGGTGGACTTGAAGCATACTGGGATGATTATCTGGCTCAGCAAAGTGTTAAAGATGTCTGTGAACACCTCGGCCAGCTGATCAGCGCAGTCTCTCAGCACACGACCTGGAATGTTGTCCAGCAGCTTTTCGTGGGTTGACATTGGCGAAGGTTCTCCTCACGTCAGCTGCAGGCAGAGAGATGATCTGGTTGGCTTTTGGTCTGGTATGGCTTTTGTTGTGTGTGTTGGTCAGTGCATCAAACCGTGCGTAGAACTTGTTCAGTTCCTCAGGGAGTGTAGCGTTCCCTTCACAGCTGCTTAGTGCTGGCTTGTACTGAGTGACTGAGTGACAGCCTGGATGCCCTGCCATAAATTGTGAGAGTCTTTTGTGTCGTTGAAGTGGTTCTGGATCTTTTTTGCATGCGCTTCCTTTGCTTGACGGATAGAGTGAGAGAGGTTAGCTCTGGCTGTTCTGAGGGCAGCTTTATTCCCAGACCGGAAAGCAGCATCTCTCTCTCTTAGCCGAGCATGCACCTGTGCTGTGAACCAGGGCTTCTCGTTGGCTCTAGTGGTGATGTTCTTTAGAACGGTAACATCCTCTATGCACTTGCTGATGTAGCAGGTCACAGAGTCTGCAAACTCGTCCAGGTTAACGCGGCCGTCGTACATCGCCGCCTCTCTAAAAACATTCCAGTCCGTGCACTCAAAACAGTCCTGGAGTGCTGAGACAGCTCCACTGGGCCAGACTCTGTTGGTTTTCCTGGCAGGTCTCGTGCATTTCAGCAGCGTTGAGTATGCGGGCAGCAGCATCACTGTAGCGTGGTCAGTGAATACGAAAGTGAGAGTTTTTAAGAATACACCTCTATTAATAGACTGGATATCAAAATCTTTCATATGTGACCCGATCTGCCGTAATGAGTCGGAAGTCTGTGTTCTCTTTATTTAGATACGGGCTGAATATGTTGAAAAACATCAAAAATATATGTCTTATATGAAAGAAAAGGTCTTCAAAATTAATCTGGTCTCCAAAAAAGAAAAAACGCTATTTTTGTGGTGTTTTTCAACATAATCGGCCCGTATCTAAATAAATAGAATGCCGACTTACGACTCATTATGGCAGATCGGGTCACATATTGAAAACTGTTACTACATGCCCATTCAGCAAAAAACTCAATTTCCAGCCTAAAATGTATATTTTGTGTTCTATTTATATATTGTTTATTCCATGTGCCTTTTCTATTCTTTGTTCTCTATTTCTTGTTGCACTGTGTAAACTGGAGCCACGTCGTCTCATCTCTCTGTATATGTGTACAGTATATAGGAGAGATGACAAAGTTTACTTTTGACTTTTTGGCCATGCATCCATTGCGTTCATCCACTGTCTGGACAAATGGTCGGTTTGGATCGGGTAAGCCCAGTATTGGGCTGCTTTGCAAAGCCATTTTTAGATCTGAAAATGCTTTTTCAACCTCTGTTGTCCACAAAACTTTCTCATGTGACATTAAGCCTTTGCTGTGAATCATTTGACTGATCGATGCTTCAAGAATGGCCATACGAGCACATTCCCAAGAACGACATGACTTTTTTGTAACCGGTTTCAGAATGTTGTGGGTGGCCTCAATCCGTTTGCCTGAGAGAAACTTTCCAGATTTTGTAATGACATTTTCCCAGAAATGTCACCTGTTGTTGAACAAACTGCAGTTTAGACAGGCTGGCCTTATGGCCTTCTTTAGCCAAATGTTTCAAGAGCAACACCGTGTCTTTTCTACACTGTTCTTCAGATAGGGCACAAACTAGAAGGTCATCTAAATACTGTATCAGAGCAGTACCATCTGACAGCACTAGAGGTTCTAGGCTATTTAAATAGACTGGTGCGCTGAAAAAGGTGTTGGCCTGGTCTACAACTGAAAACCATGCTGTATCAGAGGGTACTTGTGACAAAATTGTGTACGGTTTTGGTACATTCAGAGCACGAGGTGCAACAGCAGCATTTACAGCTTGGAGATCCTGTACAAATCACCACTCATCCAGTAGGCCCTTGTCCCTGATCTTCTTAACTGGGAAGATCGATGGTCGGACTGGAGAATCATCGCATGGCACAATCACTCTTGCCACAACCAGTGAGTTGAAGAAAGGAGTGATGCCTGCCACGGCTTCCACCTTCAGCGGGTACTGTGGTTTGTGGGGCCAGAAAGAGGACGTTGGTGTGATTTGTATAGATTCACAATTTACAACGAAACCCACATCATGTTTGCCTTTCACCCAAAGAGATTCAGGCACCTCTGCCAAAGAGGGGTCCATGGCTGAGACAAAACAGTCAGACTATGAGAATCATTTACAAGTGCTACAGAACGTAGGGCTGGTACCATAGTAAAAAGACCCTTCCAGTAGCAGTTAAGGTTTGGACTATACTGAACACCCTCCTCAGTGGGAGAGGTCCAGTCGCTGGCATCTCTGCAGACCTTTGCAAATGGACACATCTTTTGCCAGGTGTCATTGGAACTCTTTGCCAAAGAAACATGTGGAACTGAGTTAGGAACATCAAACAGCTTTCTCTGCTTATCATCGAGCTCCACCAGAGCACAACACATCAACCTCAAAGGTCACATCAAAAACGTCAACCTCAAAGGTTGTGCTGGTTTCAGAAAACCACACCATTTCATAGTCAAAATAAGATCCTACTGATACATGACTAAATCGTAAATCGTCTGCAGACATGAAGTCTATATGGACACACTGCATTATGTCATATGCCATTTTAACCAAAGCCAGAGACGCATCATTTAGCTCCAATAACCATTCATATGCATGCATTTTCAAATTAATCGGTTCGGTAAGCATACAGTGGACTGGCTGTGACAATTCTACTCAGGTAACAGTGACCCCATTCTTGTCAGAAGGTATCCCAGTTCCACATTTGCACATTAAATCTCGTCCAAGTAAATTTACTGGACAGCAAGGTGAAAATAAGAATGAATGTTTTATTGTGATTTCCCCATCTGTACATACATATCAGATACATATCTGTGTGTTGCAAAAATATGTGAACTTTTGCTTTCAGTGTCTGGTGTGACCCCCTTCTGCAACTAAATGTTTCCGTTAGCTGTTCATCCTGCACACTGGCTTTGAGGAACTTTAACCCATTCCTGTGTACAGAACAGTTATAACTCTGGGATGCAGGTGGGTTTCCTTAAATGAACTGCTTGCTTCAGGTCCTTCTACAACATTTTGATTGGATTCAGGTCAGGAGTTCCAAAACATGAGCTTTATTCTATTTTAACCATTCCTTGATAGAATGACTTAGGGTTATTGTCTTGCTGCATGACCCACTTCCTCTTGAATTTCAGTTTACAGACAGATGCCCTCACATTTTCCTTTAGAATTTGCTGATATGAATCAGAATCCATTGCTTCATCAATGATGGCAAGCCGTCCTGGTCCAGCTGCATCAAAACAGCCCCAAACCATGATACTACCACCACCACGTTTCACAGATGGGATAAGGTTCTTATGCTGGAGTAAAGTGTTTTCCTTTCTCCAAACATAACACTTCTCATTTAAACCAAAAAGTTCTATTTTGGTTTCATCTGTCCACAGAACATTGTTCCATTATCCCTCTGGTTTGTCTACCTGATCTTTAGCAAACTGCAGACGGGCAGCAATGTTCTTTTTGGAGAGCAGTTGTTTTCTCCTTGCAACCCTGCCATGCTCCACACTGTTCTTCCGTCTTCTTTTGATGGTGGACTCATGAACATTAACATTGGCCAATGCGAGAGAGGCCTTTAGGTGCATAGAAGTTATCCTGGCATCTTTTATGACGTCACCAATTATTACACACATTGCTATTGGAGTGATCTTTGTTGGTTGACCACTCCTGCGGAGGGTGACAATAGTCTTAAATTTCTTCCATTTGAACATAATCTGTCTGACTGTGGATTGGTGGAGTTCAAACTCTTTAGAGGTGGACTTGTAACCTTTTTTCAGCCTGATAAGTCGTAACAACTCTTTTTCTGAGGTCCTCAGAAATCTCTTTTTATCATGCCATGATACATCCCTAAACACGTGTTGTGAAGATCAGACTTTGATAGATGTCCGTTCTTTAAATAAAACAGGGCACCCTATATATATAGTACTGCTTGAAAGTTTGTGAACTGCTTAGAACATAATTTCTTCATAAATGTCATCTAAAACATCATCAGATTTTCATAGAAGTCCTATAAAAGATATTCTTATAGGACTTCTATGAAAATCTGATGATATTTTAGGTCACATTTATTTATGTTCTAAGCAGTTCACAAACTTTTAAGCAGTACTATACTGTATATATATAATATAATGCATACAAATATGCATCATATTCTCTGCGAGCTTCTTTTACATGAAATATGAGTAAATTACTTGATAAATTGTTTACAATTCACAAAAACAAATAATCACTCACTCACTTAAATTTCTTTAATTTAAGACAATTACTGAATAAAAAGCATTGTTCACATCAAAAAAAATTTTATTACATGACCACAAGCTTTATGTGTAACCTAAAATTTGCATTATATAATCTGACAATTCTGACAATTTTCTTGATTTTTTAAAACATGCACAAACAAAAAAGCATTAAAATCCAAAATTAAGCATCTAAAAGCAAACTTTAAAGAGTAAAGCATATATATATATATATATATATAAATTTATATTATAACATACAAAATGGTTTTGTCTGTTTTAATCTGTTGGTTTAATTCACTAATACTTGACCAAAAAAAAACAAAAGTGAGTTCATCCTTAAAAAAGCAACAGTTAACTCTCAAAAGCTTCTTGAAGTTCTGCAAAACATTCTTCAACAAAAAATTAACAGCTCATGTTCTTATGTCTCTTTACTAAAAGCACATAATACTAAACGTGATCTCGTGATCTAATATTTAACAATGCAGGGTTATCCTGGGTTTCTCACTTGCATCTGTAAAGGTATGAAGAGGTTCAACTTCCTTTTTATTTAGATCTTGAATTCATCTTTTACACACGAGTGCTACAGAGATCAGACCTGCAAGGTAGAACAAAAAAAAAATAATCAGCTCCATTACATGTGAACACTGTCCATTTAACAGCACAACAGTTTTTAGATTTAATTCAAAGTGACTTTGTGTTAGAGGTTTGATTTAATGATTGAATGAATGAATAAAAGTTAACATTAAACTTCAAAAATAAAAATTCTTATGGACTAGTGTCATTATGCTTCTACTATACTGTACAAGCACTAATTATTTTAAATAAATTATGAGTAGTGTTTTTTTAACCTTGATTCTTTTATATGACCACTTTGCAACGTTTCCTACCGGGTCTGTTTGTTCTCTGACATTAGAGGAGTGACAACACTCTTGTCTGCTGATGCCCCAGAATTTTGGCCAAGATTCTCTCCATCAGAGTTCTGGCCCTTTTGGCAACTGCAGCTGTCACAAGCCTTACAAAGTTTATGACCCTCATAGAGTTTATAACATTTGTGAGCCAGTGCCCCACATGAGAAAGAGAAGAGGATGCAAAATGCCACAATCTGGAATAAAAGAGAACACATCCAATCATACAGATCTCATTAGATGATATAATTGACAAAAAGAACACAATTAACTATTCAATTCAGTCAGCTTACCTTAGATATATGAAATGCGTCATGTGTGGTACCTTGGTTTTCAGTCAGAGTTTGATTAATGTTACACCATTTCCATGGAGGCTTCACATCGCTGTCACCATATCCATCATAAGTAGAAGCTATACAAGCCGTGTATTTACCATCAGCAAAGAATAAAGTCCACAAGAAAAAAATTGCAAGTATAGGAAACATAAAACGTTTTTTACATGAACAACATTTCTGACATTTAACTTTTGCAGATTTAGATTCTTCACTTTGTACGTCGGATCCTTCACTTTTCACGCTAGATTTCTGAGTCATAGCATCTTCATTATTTTCCACATAATCCTCAAGGAACAGAATGATGGTAAAAGACATAACAGCAGGAACCACCAAGTAAATGGTGAAAAAAAAAATTCTGTATGTTTCTTTGCAAGGACATTCAAAATCAGACTCAATAAACTTTTCTGCAATGATTAGGCCAAAGAGGGTAAAAATAACACTTGCATTCTTTGCATTCCCCACAATCTTTTTAAATGCAAATTTTCTAATCATTTCCATTTCAAATGTCTTGTGATGGCAAAAACCATCAAGCTTGCAGATAATAGAATGAGTAGAGGTTGCTGCCAAGTGCCAGCCGTTTTGTAGATTAAGAGACTATGGCAAACAAATATGCACTGTTCTCAAGTTATGATGCAGATATTTATAGTCTGAGAGCGACACAGGAAGTTCAACTGTAACTTGGGCAACAGCCGTCATGACAATTCATGCTGCACATCAATACAAATGCACTGGCTACAACAGACTCTATGCTGATTGGTCATTAAAGGTACAAAACCATCTTGTTTGGCAATGAAAGAGGTTTTTTCACTTCCACTCTGGAGTTCTTCTTTTCTTTGCCAGATTTGATCTTTTTTCCAGCATATTTCACATTTTCCAGATGCACATCTAAGCTGCAGAACACATCTCACTTGTACCAGAAATCTAACTTAAAGAATTTAAACCTTCCCTTTTTCATCAGATGCCTAACTTGCAACATCCTTTTCCCCACAATATATATATTAAAAAAAAACAATATAATAAAAAAAAAACTGGCACATTGTTTTCCTTTCTCTACTCAATGTGCTTGGTTATCCTTCACATATATATACATCGAGAAAGGAAAACAATGTGCCAGTTTTTTCAACAATCAGACAAAAAGTTCTAAGGCAAAATGCTTTTACTACAAAATCTATTAATGGCTGCATTTCTTTAGACTGTCACACACTGCATGAACATAAATTGTACAGATTGTCTGTAAGTTTCACACAAGATTCTCACAGTGGTTAAACCTCAAGAAAAACAGCAGGAAGTTGCTGGTTGCCAAGCTATGTAATATCTAGACTCTGGTGCATCTTAGCACATGTGATTTAGAATTAACTTGGGTGTGTTTCCCATACAATGCTAGAGGCAAGTTTTGATCTAATATGGTACAATGCATCGTCAAACCAACACCTGAAGTACGACAGTTTCCCAAAAGCATCATACTTTGTACATATCACAGTAGTTCGAACAATGTTGGTTGAAATACCTTAGTTCAAATTACAACATTTATAGATGTGTTCAGATGGATTTCCACTGTGGTAAGATATCTTGTAATTTTATGCTTAAATATGACTGTTGTGACTGACACTAGATAATTAATATCAAATTGACAATATTTTTTAATTAAGTGCTACAGTATCAGATCCTCATCATTTGCCCGTAGTAGCAATGAAATCAACAATTATATTAAGAAAATCAACAATAACAGTTCACATTTAATTACCATAAATAGAAATAATGTATAAAACGTGTCAAACTTGTGTCAACGTGTCTTGTAGAAAGAAAGAAATTTATTGGAGATTAAAATGAATTTAGTTAAATAAACTATACATCTAGTTAAATAAACTATCTATAAATACAATAAAACTATGTAAACTTATTAGTACCCAGTCTGACACCACCTCATCTTACTACTACACCTCAGTGTAGTAGTAGCTCATTGAGATAAGTGGATAACTCATTATCATAAAGTCCTGGCTTTGAATCCTGACAGGTGAAAGTTATTATTTCTTTAAAAATAATTACGAACAGTTCATTTATATTGAATATTTAAGAGATTTATACTGCATCTTATTTAAAGTTTCACATTATTTATCTCCTCTATATTATTTTCTTTTAAAGTAGTTTAGTTAAATATTGTGAGACTGTATGAAGAGAATAGCACGGAGACGATTTGGTTTACAATAACAAAATTAATGGTGATACGCTTTCTTTATTTTGCAACAAATAACATTCTCTTCCAACCAATACATTAAATACATATGTTAATCATCATGATCCACTGATCACATTCTCCCTTACTAAGTGTGGTATATAGACTACTAGAACACTTTACCTTTCACTTTAACTCACTAGCCTACTTTACCACATCTTGCTCTGCTGCAGTCACCACAGGAATAATAAAATAATGTTATGAAGAATATAATAGTTATGAAGAATATAATAGTTATGAAGACAGCATAGTTTGCAAATATTACTCAGATATCTAAACATTAGATCAATAATAACCGCATTGATGTTGTCTTTCATATATAGCACAGTACACAAAAATATAGAATGTATAGTAACCTCCTGTAAAGATCAAAAGTAACATTCATACAAGGTTCTCACATTTCCTAAACCACAGACTTGCCAAGCTGTCAGTCTCCTAGCTGTGGTGCACCTTCGCTCGTGTGAAACTGTTAACCTACAATACAAAGAGAGCATGTTGTAAAATGCTGACATAGAGGAACATGAAGACATTTTCTTCTGCTGTACCTATTGACCTTTATGGATATTTTGATGTCTAGAGATGATGAAGACATGCTGGCTAAAATCACAACAATGTAATGAGTGTGTTCACAAAATTAATAAAAAAGTAGAATATGAAGATCTTATGCATGAACTTTTAAACAAATATTTTCCTGAGCTATTCTCTGAAAATATCAACATATCTGCTCTACATGGGTGGTTTCTTTTACACAGAAATAGATATACATGTAGTGTGGTACATGTTATGATATAAATTACTGTCATAATGCACATAGGTCTTGAAGAAAGAACACAGAGATTTTAACTCTTCGCTCTGACAGGATGTGGTTGGCATATACATACTACACATACAGTGCATTCAGAAAGTATTCAGACCCCTTCACTTTTTCCACACTTTGTTGCATTACACACAGCAAAATCGTCAGTGTTAATTTAACTCCCACAGTGTTAAACTCAACACTATTCCAGTGTTTATATAATCCTCACCGGTCCAGAGTTAACGTAACACTTTAATGTAACAAAAATTTAGTTTTTGTTTGTCAACTGCAATGTAAAAGGTGTCAATCCTGTTCTGGTTTCAACCAACAGCAAGGATATATGGTTGTTTACCCTCTCTTTCTTGCAGGTGTGCATCGATGCTGCAGCATGACTAAAAACAAATGAAATTTAAACAATAAAAAATAAAACACGTAATCACCTTTCAGTAATGCTGAGTATAAACCGCCCCTTTGGCGTGAGATCATGTGCCTTAAGGACATTATTCACAAATAATGCGCGATGTGTAATGCCGTGAAGCTTACCATTTCATCATTCTCAGCGAGTTTCTCAGCAGCTTTTAACAAATGACACAGGTCAGTTGACTGAGTCAGGTATATAGTCGCTTTGATGATTTTGGGCTTGAAAGAGGTGTCCCACTTTTCAAGCAACTTGGAGGCTGTTTCAGCACCAAACAGCAGCAGGAAGTCTTGATTCACCTGTTGATCATACACAAGCATATAAATATATAATAAGTCAGGGCTTGGTATTGTTATATTGTGTATTCACATCCATCTTAGATCTATTTTAAAGATGGAAAGTATGTCATCCATAATTTCTTAAACCTTTGTCAGAACAAAGATCTTTGAAAACAAAATTTAGTCACTTGACGAAAGTGACATGGTATTCGTGAAGGAAGGTATGGTATCCGAGGAAGATGGTGTTGAATGAGCTAAAGGAGAAAAATCTTCACAAGAGACCATTTGATTAATTTCATTTTTGCAGCTGTGTCCATTTTGGCAAACATTTTTTAGAATACCTAAAAGTATTCTGATTAGATATCTATTAATTAAGTTACTAACATCAATATTTTTTTTTCGAGTAACAGATGACATTTTACATAAATATGACCTAAACTTGTCCTCTGCCATGTCCACTGCATAAAGAAAGGTCAATGTCACCTGCATTAAGAGCCAGCCAAAACTTGGTTATACAATGACAACATAAGATTTTATGATAATACCTGCCTTTATCTGAAGTCCTCTCCCAAACTTTCAAGCATAGGTCTGGATGAGTTTCCAATAAGTCAAGAAGAAGGTCTTCGTCAACTGCTGAGCCAGTTTCATCAAAAATGTCAAGATGAGCAGCCTAAGGAAGCCCATGCTTGATTTTGACTGTAGAAAGAGCAAATGTAATCATAGTCACCTGAAACAAAATTCCCTTAAACAGGCTGAATAACTGATCACCCTGCTTTTATCTTTAAAATTACTCTAAAATATTAAACTACTTAAGAGCATAATCATGACAATGCATCATGAATCATTACCCTCAGCTCTTCCTTGTCTTTAAAATAGTTGGCTAAACTAGACAAATCTGCAGCAACAATTATAATGTACAATATATAACACCTCAGCCTTCCTGGTAAGGTCTATTCGGGGGTCCTGGAGAGGAGGGTCCGCCAGATTGTCGAGCCTCGGATCCAGGAGGAGCAGTGCGGTTTTTGTCCTGGCCGTGGAACAGTGGACCGGCTCTATACTCTCAGCAGAGTCCTGGAGGGTGCATGGGAGTTTGCCCAACCAGTCTACATGTACGTTGTGGACTTGGAGTAGGCATTCAACCGTGTCCCTCGGGGAGTCCTGTGGGGAGTGCTCCGGGAGTATGCGGTGCTGGGCCGCCTTATAAGGGCTGTTCGGTCCCTGTATGACCGGTGTCAGAGCTTGGTCCGCATTGGCGGCAGTAAGTCAGACTCGTTCCCTGTGAGGGTTGGACTCCGCCAGGGCTGCCCTTTGTCACCGATTCTGTTCGTAATTTTTATGGACAGAATTTCTAGGCGCAGCCAGGGCGTTGAGGGTGTCCAGTTTGGTGACCTCAGGATCAGATGATGTGGTTCTGTTGGCTTCATCAGATCGAGACCTTCAGCTCTCACTGAAGCAGTTCGCATCCGAGTGTGAAGCGGTTGGGATGAAGATCAGCACCTCCAAATCCGTGCCCATGGTCCTCAGCCGGAAAAGGGTGGAGTGCTCTCTCCGGGTTGGGGAGGGGGTCCTTCCCCAAGTGGAGGAGTTTAAGTATCTCAGGGTCTTGTTCACGAGTGAGGGACAGATGGAGCGGGAGATCGACAGGCGGATCAGTGCGGCGTCAGCAGTGATGCGGACGCTGCACCAGCCTGTCATGGTGAAGAAGGAGCTTAGCCAAAAGGGAAAGCTCTCGATTTACCAGTCGATCTACGTTTCTTCTCTCACCTATGGTCATGAGTTGTGGGTAGTGACCGAAAGAACGAGATTGCGAATACAAGCGCCCGAAATGAGTTTCCTCCGCAGGGTGGTTGGGCTCTCCCTTAGAGATAGGGTGAGAAGCTCGGTCATTCGAGGGGACTCGGAGTAGAGCCGCTGCTCCTCCGCATCGAGAGGAGCCAGATGAGGTGGCTCGGGCACCTGGTCAGGATGCCTCCTGGATGGCTCCCTGGTGAGGTGTTCCGGGCATGTCCCACTGGGAGGAGGCCCCGGGGAAGATCCAAGACACGCTGGAGAGTAGGGCTGCTCGATTATGAAAAAAAACATAATCACGATTAATTTGGTCAATCTTGAAATCACGATTATTTAACACTTTACTTTTGTTACTATTTAAGACTTTATGCTGCTCTCCTCCTTCCGCCATCTTTACCCGCTCAGACTGTACACCTCCACCAGAACACACACGTGCATTCAGTCTTCGGAAGGTGCGTTAGTGCGCGTGCGTGTGTCATTCGGAACACAAGACAAAATATGAGTATACTTGCAGAGCGTAATGTGGCAAAATAATTGTAATTATAATTGTTTTTTGTCGATTACATTATTTTTGTGATTGTTTGGAGCTGAAATTGAAATTGAAATTAAAATTCGATTAATTGCACAGCCTTACTGGAGAGATTACATCTCGGCTGGCCTGGGAACGCCTCGGGATTCCCCCAGAAGAGCTGGAGGAGAGAGGGAAGTCTGGGTTTCCCTGCTTAGGCCGCTGCCCCCGCGACCCGATCCGGAACAGCGGTAGAGAATGGATGGATGGATGGATGGATGGATGGATGGATGAATATATAACACGTTCTAATAAGCTACGTTAAAAACAGTTAACCCTAAGGAACCTAGCTCTATTTTGAGCATTTTTGTATCCCTTTAGTTTGTGGCTTATTATACTACGTGCTTGACTACAAATGAAAATGTGGCCTTCATAATATTATTTTACACTTCTAAAATATTTTTTACCGCGCCATGTATGAGTCTTTCGGGTTTTAAATGCACGCACGGTCGGATAAACATGGATAATCACACATACAGAAGGTAAACAGGCGTTTTTATGCCTATTGTTAGCTTTTGTATAGGCGTTTGGTTATATATAAGCTATAAACAGGTGTTTTCTCACATTAGCATTAGATTAGCATAGCATTAGCGTCGCTCTATATCAATTGCATCACCTACTTTCGGATAAAACCTGGCATAGACAACAAAACATCCTTTGTAAATTGATAAAGTGCGGTTCTTAACTTCTTAACAGAATATTTCTGACGGGGTCATTCTCTCTCACACATCTACCTAGTCTTTGTATTGCTAGCTTAGTTGGTAGCATTTTTGTATGACAGGCTAAATGCACATCAAATCAAAACTGTCAGAGACTTTTCCTGATCCACATATATTTCGTTTAGTTTAAAACACTGAAAAAACAAATTATTTGAATGATTTGACTTAAATTGCTAGGTGTGGTTCTTACCTTATCAACCTAATAGATCTTGATTCCAAAGCTTCTTCTGGGTAGGGGCGTGTCCAGTCAAGAAAGCGCGAAAAAACCGGATGTACAAAGTAACTACAAAAGAGTGTTGGTTATTGACTCCTTGAAACAACAATGGCCACAGAGGGTTTTCAGCACTCTAAGTGTTAAAATAACTCCCTAAACTAACACCCATTAACTCTGAACAATTAACCCTATAAATTGTAACTCCAGTTAACACTACGGATTTTGCTGTGCAGACGTAGCCTATTCTAAAATAGATTTTAGATTTTTCCTTCAAATAGATGTGCAAAGATGTGCAATTGTTTTATTGCCAAAAACTTGTTAATCCAGTGTTTCATAGTGATGGGAATCCCGGCTCTTTTTAGAGAACCGGCTCTTTCGGCTCGGCTCACTAAAAAGAGCCGGCACTTTCGGCTCCCAAGCGGCTCTTCAGGTTGTTTTGTTGCTTTAATTAATTTATTATCAACAACAATATAAAATTATGCACAAAATGAATTACTAATGTAAAAACCTGTTTTTTATTTATATATGTTTATTATATAAATATCTTTTTATTTATTCACTCCACACAAAATGTAAAAAAAATAATTATAAAATACAAAAACCAGCTATTTACAATTCAACTTTTAACTATTTAAATTTTCAGCTTTTTCCTTTTAAACAAACTTAAAGTGAAACAACACAAAACACTGCAAACCACAACACAATAAAATATCGATTAAAATATGCAAAACAAAAAGAAAAAAATGAACACCCAGATCTTTAATTAAGGGAAAGGTTGGCATTCAGAAATACCAAGTGCCTCAGCTTTGAGGAGCTGATCCGGTTTCTTCTGTCAGTAATTATCTGTCCTGTTTTGGAGAAGATTCTCTCAGAGGGGACTGATGTTGCCACAATGCACAGTCTCCGTGTCATCACCTGGGTAAGACGTGGATAAACTGGAACCTTTGTCTCCCACCAGCTCAGTGGGTCTGCACTTCTCTGGCAAAGGGGCTCATCAATGTGGATCTCACTTCCACACAGCAAAAATCTGCTCAGCGCAAACACAAGGCAAAAAAGTGAGAGAAAGTGAGAGGGGGGGGTACCCCTGTTTTTGGGGCTTTTCTCCCATTATTCCCTGTAAATCCTTTCAAGCTCAGTCAGTCACCACAGGCCAGATCTAGGGAGGGTTCTGGTGGTTCCAAACTTCTTCCATTTTTTAATAATGGAGACCACAGTGCTTTTAAGGACCTTCAATGCTGCCAAAAAATTGTATCCTTCCCCAGATTTGTGCCTTTAAACAACCTGGTCTACAGACAATTCCTATGCCTTCATTGTTTGGTTTTTGCTCTGATATGCTCTGTCCACTGTGATACTTTATATAGACAAGTGTCAAATTCTGTTCAAATAACTGAATTTACCACAGGTGGACTCCAATCAAGTTGCAGAAGCATCTCCAGGATGATCGTGGAAATCGGATGCACCCCTGCTCAATTTGGAGTGTCATAGCAAAGGTGTGAATACTTGTATGTAATAATGTGTAATAATGTATCTATTATGTTTAAATGTTCACATTTCTATACATTTAAAGAAATGTTTGAAAACATGTTTTTACTTACATTATAGATTTTTAGATGTTTTTACTTACATTGTCATTATAGACCATTTTGTGTAGATTTTGTTAAAGAAAATCATACTCAAATCTATTTTAGAATAAGTCTGTAATGTAACTATGTGTACAAAGTGAAAACGTCTGAATACTTTCTGAATGCACTGTACATGTTCTATATGGTTGTGTTCAGGAAGGCAGATAAACAAAGCAAAAGCAAGGTGTCAGTACTTTTGCTTGTACGTGCAAAAATCGTGTAATAGTTGGCCCTCATCATATTCAGTTCTTTCTAAAATCATCAAATTATCATGTGGTTGTACTGCTCTGCAATTATTCTCAGCTGTAACACTCCTGATTTCAAGCTGTAGACCAGCCAAAATGTTCAGCACCATTTTATAGTCATGTTTTAGCATACTGCATTATAAAAAAAGTAAATCAGCATGAAATCAAGTTTTGAGTTGTAAATTTAGCTATTGCCCAAAATGTTGCAGAGCTAATACAAATATTTACAGTATTTAGTCAGCTTTGATGTTTCTTGCTTCACATGCATATTTGTTAATACAAGTTAATAGTTTTATACAGCATGTTCTGTCAGTTAACTTTTCTTAAATAAGTTTGAACTTATATAATATGACAACTTTTTGCTTATTTTTTTACTTTTTATCATGCACAAACCAAAAGGCATTAAAATACAAAATTAAGCAACTAAAAGCAAACTTTAAAATCACACAGTAAGAATATAAAATTTGTTTTAAAACATGATTCTAAAATGAAAAATAACAATATGATTATGATTATGTCTGTTTTGAGCTGCTCATTTAATTCACTGAAACCTAATATCTGACAAAAAAAACATAGAAAGCTTGTCCATCCTCAAAAAAGCAAGTAATCTCGGCAAAAGCTTCTTTAAGTTCTGCAAAACATTCTTCAACAACAATTTAACAGCTCATGTTTATCTCTCTTTTCTAAATGCATGTAAAACGTGATCTCGTGATCTAATATTTAACAATGCAGGGTCATCCTGGGTTTCTCATCTGCATCTGTAAAGGTATGAAGAGGTTCAACTTCCTTTTTATTTAGATCTTGAATTCATCTTTTACACACGAGTGCTACAGAGATCAGACCTGCAAGTTGGAACAAAAAACAAATAATCAGTTCCATTACATGTAAACTCTATCCAGTTAACAGCACAACAGTTTTAGCTGTAACTCAGGTGACACTGTGCTGCAAGTTTGCTATGAAATATTCATAAATACTAAGAAATACTAAGAGACGTCTTAGTGTATTTAATATGCTGCAGATCTAATATAGAGTATTAAGTTAACATTTAACTTTAAACATAAAAAGCCTTAAAGACTAGTGTCTACTGCTACTGCTCTACTCTACAAGTAGTAATTAAATCAAATAATAATTTGTGAATAGTGACCTTTTAAATAATTGGTTCTAATGAATAAAGCTTTTTAGCATTCATTTCAGATATGTTTGAAAATTAAAATAGCATAAAATATTCTATTTCAGTTCAAGTAAGTTTTTTGTGCTTGAGCAAATGATTAAGGTACCTAAATTAGGCACCAAAGGAAAGAATTTGATCTCCAGAGATTATCTAATACATTCATGCAGTATCCAAAATGGCTGGATTTTTATTGCAGTTCATTAATATGACCACTTTGTCCTACCGGGTCTGCTGCCTCTTTGACAGTAGTATTGCGCCTTCTTGTTGACCACTCTCTCCAGCTTTTTCTGCAGGATTTTGGCCCCTTTGCTGTCCATCAGAGTTCGGCGCCATTTGACAATTGCAGATGTCATAAGCCTTACAAAGTTTATAAAGTTTATAGGCAAGTGCCAGACATGATAAAAGGAAAAGGAGGCAAAACCCTGTAATCTGGAATAAAAGAGAACACATCCAATCACATTAAACACAATTAGATTACATTAGTCTTTCTTGTAAACAAATAACAAATATTTTACTAAAGACAACCACAACCATTAGCAAAGCACATTTAAGCAAAAATTAAAAGAGAACTCAACCAAAAGATGACATAATTGGCAAATAATTGTTCAGTTCCATCAGCTTACCTTAGATATATGAAATGTATCCTGTGCTTTGCGTTGGTCTTCAGTCAGAGTTCGGTTAACGTTACACCATTCCCATGGAGGCATCACATGGCTGTCACCATATCCATCATAAGTAGTAACTATACAAGCCATGTATCTACCATCAACAAAGAATAGCACCACCAGTATGAAACTTGCAAGTAAAGGAAATTTTAACAGTGAACAACATGAACCACGTTTCTGACAAGATTTATCTTCTCCAGATTCAGATCCTCCACTTTGTACAGCAGATCCTCCACTTTGGTCTGTAGATCCTCCACTTTTTTTCAAATAATCCACAAGGAACAGGATGATGGTAAAAGCCATAAAAGCAGGAACCACCAAGTAGACAATGAAGAACACAACTCTAAATTTTTTATTGCAAGGACATTCAAAGTCAGACTCAATAACCTTTTCTGCAATGATTAGACCAAAGAGGGTAAAAACAGCACTTGCATTCTTTGCAGTCAAGAGTTTTTTAAGTGTAAAGGCTCCAATCATCTCCATTTCAAATGTCTTGTGATGGCAAAAGCTTCTAAGCTTGAATATAATAGAACGAGTAGAGGTTGCTGCCTAGCGCAAGCTGTAAATGTTAGCACAATGGCATAAAATGTGCACAGTTCTCAAGTTATGATGCAGATATTTATAGTGTGAGAGTGACACAGGAAGTTCAATTGTAACTTGCTTCTCAGAGAATTTGGGCAGCAAACCTGTCATTCCAATGCATGCTGTACATGAATGCAAATGCACTGATTATAACAAGCACTATGCTGCTTGGTGCAGGACCACTTTGTTTGGAAATTTTCACTTCCACTCTGCAGTTCTTTGTTTCATTACCTGTTACATGTTGTTATTCAGTTCAGTAAATTTAAAACACAATTTGTAAATATTCCTTGCCAGATTTGATCTTTTGTCCAGCATATTTCACATTCTCCAGATGGCACATCTAAGCTGCTGAACACATCTCACTTGTACCAGATATTTGACTTAGGTCTTTTTGCATCAGATGCCTGACTTGCAACATCCTTCTTACCTCAAAAAATAAAATGATGGGTAACCAAGCACATCGAGTAGACAGAAGAAAACAATGTTTCAGAGTTTTTTCAGAATTTTTCTCCCAAAACAGTGAGTCTAAGGCAGGATGTTTTTACTAGAAAAATCTTTTAATGGCTGTGTTTCTGCTGACTGTCGCACACTGCATGAACATAGATTGTACAGATTTACACAAGATTCTCACACTGGCTAAACCTCAAGAAAAACAGCAGGAAGTTGCTGGTTGCCAAGCTATGTGGCATCTAGGCTCTGGTGCATCCTAGCACATGTGATTTAGAGTTAACTTAGGTGTGTTTCCCATAGAGGCTTTGAACTAACATGGTACAATGCATCGTCAAACCAACACCCGAAGTACGACAGTTTCCCAAAAGCATACTTTGTACATATCACAGTAGTTTGAACCATGTTGGTTTGAAATACCTTAGTTCAAATTACAACGTTTGTAGATGTGTTCGGATGGATTTCCACTGTCGTAAGATACCTGGTAATTTTATGCTTGAATATGACGATTGTGATTGACATCAGGTAATTAATATTCAATTCAATTGGCATTAATGTTTAAGGGTGGCACAGCGGTGCAGTGGTTAGAGCTGCTGCCTCACAGAGAGAAGGTCCAGTGTTTGAACCCTGGGGATGGCTATAGGATCCTTAAAGTTAAATTTACAGAATTTAGCAGACAGTTTATCCAGAGTGACTTACATTTCCTAATTTCAGGAACAGTTCCCCTGAGAGCAACTTAGGGTTAAGAGTCTATCTCAGGTACCCAATGTTGGTAATGCCAGAGGTCGGATTCGAACCCACAACCTCTTAGTCCTACCACTAGGCCACCAACACCCCCCTTTTGTGAGGAGTTTGCATGCTCTCCCTGTGTTTGTATGAGTTTTCTCCGGGTGCTCCTGTTTCCTCCCACAGTTCAAAGGAATGCACTGTTGGTTCACTGGCGACTCTACATTGGCTCCGTAAGGTGTGATTGTGTGAGTGTGTGTGCCCTGTGGTGTGTTGGCACCTGCCCAGGGTTGGTCCCTGCCTTGCACCTGTAAGTTCCTGGGATAGGCTCCACTCCCTGCGACCCCGGTTGGGATTAAGCAGTTGAGATAATAAATGAATGTTTAATTTAGTGCTACAGTATCAGATTCTCATCATTTGCCAGTAGTAAGGATGAAATCAACAATTATATTAAGAAAATCAACAATAACAATTTACATTTAATAACAATAAATAGAAATGATGTATAAAATCATAACAGCTGCTTTGTAGTAAAATAAACTATACTTTTAGTTAAGTAAACTAACTAAACATACAGTAAAACTATTTTACACTTACTAATACCCGGTTTGAAGTGTCTAAGAAGGTGAGCAGACGTTGAGTGTTGTAAGACCCCACGAGAGGGATATGAGTGTGGACCCCATTGTTAGAAATAGCTGCACACATAGTGATGTTCTAACCCCGCTAGCCTGGCGCGTCTCCTTCCTCTAGCCAAGTTGAAGCCAGCCTCATCCAGATATATGAAAACATGAGGTGAGTTGCTTGATTCCAGTCCCTTTATATGCTGCATTGAACAAGAAAATGCATTTTAATTTTGGAGACAATACACTTGAGTCTAACATTCATGTTGCTTTTACATCTGTAGCAAATGTGTCCAGGTGGAACTAACTTAGTAACTACCAATTTACAATGTTGTACTATTTACAATGTTGTAGTAGCTTTACTGTATCTGCTTAGCACTGTTTTACCTGTGCATACTTGTACCAAAGTTCCTTCACTCCATCATTGTTTCTTTCAAATGGTGCATAGTATAACTCCTTCATACTCATTTGGTGTCTTCTCAGAGCTCTGTCAATAGTTGAGATGCTGACAGACTGGATATTCACAAAGACATTGTTGACAGCGATAATGGCACTCTGTATTTCCTATAGTCTGATGGCATTATTTGGCCTGTTGTGGACTGAAAATAGACGCTCTGCCACCCCTCCAAGGAAGTTTTGAAGTCCTATGTGTTTTAGTAAAAACACAAGACTAGTATAGAGCATAGTCTAGTGTAGACTGTTGTAAATATATGAAAATCTGTAACATTTTAAAGTAGCACACACATATAAGGTAAATGTATTGATTTACAGACCTGTTCTTTGTGTGAAATGTCAGAATGATTGAGGAAACAGTCGTTTTGTCCAAATGTTGACCATTGCCCACAAGCAGCTGATATACAAAAGCATTTGTAAAATGACAAAATGATCAAGCAATTGCTGTTATGATGTGCTCAAGTGACTAGAAGATGTGGAAATTGAATGAACAGTTTTGAGAATACAATTCTGTTGTGAGAAATGTACCAAAGTAACTGAGAAAAACTGTAAAGTAGTTTAGTTGAATATTGTGAGACTGTATGAAGAGAACAGCAGAGACGATTTGGTTTACAATAACAAAATTAATGGTGATAAGCTTTCTTTATTGTGTAACAAATAACATTCTCTTCCAACCAATACATTAAATACATATGTTAATCATCACGCTTCACTGATCACATTCTCCCTTACTAAGTGTGGTATATAGACTACTAGAACACTTTACCTTTCACTTTAACTCACTAGCCTACTTTACCACCTCTTGCTCTGCTGCAATCACCACAGGAATAATAAAATGATGTAATAATGTTATGAAGAATGTAATCAGACAGCATAGTTTGCAAATGTTACTCTGATATCTAAACATTAGATACTAGCAATGCTACTTGAAAGAAATTATACTCATTAAGAGAGAAATACATTGAGAAGGACTAAAACTACAATCCCAATGAACTTGACCGTGTATGTCTTTAAGAAAGATTATGAGACAGTTTCACATTATGCTCATAGTATGACTCCACTCCCTCAACTGTGTTCTTTTCTACTTAGAAAACAGACACTAAGCTTAGCCACAACTCAGGATCTTAACCAGAAAGTTTGTGACTGTTCGCACCAACCAGGGGTGATCAATTTGGCCTAAAAACAATATTTTTAAGCTATGTTGCGATATGCAATATACTTCTCGATATCTTGAAATAACTTCCAAAACACTGTATAAATGCAAAATTTATTAGTTGTCATTTATCAGCTAAAATGGAGTTTTGTCTGTAATAAAAGGTAAGACTTGACTGAACTACAGCATTTTTATGAGAACACTTCCTTATTAGAAGAACTACTTTCCACTGTGCAGCCTTTGTGTTATGGTGGGCCCATAAACCACTGAAATCTTTCATAAAGCTGATTCGCATTCAGAAATAAGTTTAATTAATAACTTTCTCTATGCTTTTATCATTTAAATTGTAAGAAAATGAATTATATCTGTTGAACTGGGGTAAGTTGTTTAAATATGTCCTCTGTATTAACAGTGCCAGCATCAGTAAGTTTAGTGTTGGTTGAATATTCAATATTTTCTTATGTTAAACTTCAACAGGGCCAGGGAAAGAAACTGGCAAAGAAAGGTTCTGGAAATTTTGTTGAAGAACATTGGTTTTAATCATTTCATTGCAGCACGATTACATCATTTGTTGCCAAAAATCATTAAAGGATAGGTGTGAACACTCAGACTCAATTGCTCAGGCTATATTTATAAATATTTTCTCATTTACATCACAACAGTATTGTTACAAAGGAAAATAACCACGTTACTCTGGTTTTGCCGCATATCATTTTAACAGCAGGCTAAAACAACAATTTATTTGGTCTTTGGAAACAGAAATGAAGAAATTAAGAAAGTGTTTACTTATAGAGAGAGAGAAGTGAAATCCAATCATAAGTCTGAAAACACATTCTAGTGTCAGTGTGAGTGCAGTTACTGTTGGTCACTTGTCACCAGATTATCAGGAAGTCAGGTTAATAGCAGTTGTGAAGAGGGTCATTGCAATCAGAAAACAAGACTGACATGACAAGAGTTTACACAGTCTTATGTAAGTGCTATATTTGCTATTACTCTCTCCCTAACACTTAAAATGCTATGAAATATAAACTGAGATATAAAATATTGATACTAAGATAATAAAAGAAACTCAATAAAAATTAGATATTACACATATGCCAGAAAGATAAAATGTTCAAACGAATGCATGCGTACATTAATGAAAATCTGAAAACTTTGCTTTGGAGTCAGTCACTAAGGTTGACTTGGTTTGACAGTTGATTTCTTACAGATTCAGGTTAATCAGAATTCGAATGATGTTGAGAACAGCAGCATATGTAACTGCAGTCTATACGAACATAATCTTCACTGTGATTACAGCAGGGCTCTGCGCAGCACATCCATCTGAGGCACTCATAATTGCATTGTAGATAAGTACATTTGTTTTCTATGTAGCTGCAGAATTTCCAATTGCAGATGAAGGGTATACAAATACATCCTTTACACCTGCAGCATATACAATTGCATTTTCCCTTGCAACAGTTCCATACCAATGCTGCTAATGATATCAGACCTATGACGCAAAAGCCAGCGATCTGAAACACAAAACCACAAACAGCATATATTAATAGTTTCTACAAAATACATAAAATGAATGAACAAAACACATTCACAAAGTCATTCACAGTCACACATTCAGTAAAACCTGGAATTCAATAGACTTTTAAATTCTTAATCTTGTATATAAAATGTCATATATTAAGGTTGTTAATAAACTTAGTGTTATTATAATAGATGCATTGCATATTCAACCCACACAATGACATTACAACTCTATACTGTCAAGTCTAAAATCTGTTAGTAGATGATCAGTGGGTAAGAATGAGAGGATTAGAGGATTTATTCATTACTCTAAAGTGAGTTACTACAGTTCATTAAAATTAGACATAGATTCTGCAAAATGTATAAGTTAGTCACTAGTCCTGGATTTTGTTACACTAATTCACAACAGGTAACTTACCTTAGAAAAATAAAAAGCATCATGTGCGTCACGTTGGTCCTCAGTTAGTGTTCGGTTTTTGTCACACCATTCCCATGGAGGCTGCGCGCTGCTGTCAGCATATCCATTGTACACAGTTTTCCAGCAAGCCATGTATCTACCATCACTGAAAAACAGGGCAATCCAAACCAATCCTGCAAAACTCGGCAGCAGACATTTAGGGACATGTGATGTTTCACTAGTGTTATCCGGAGGAGTAGAACCTTCTTCTAATGTCTGGTTGGTAACAGTTGATCTCTCTGTAGATGCCTGACCTGGTGAAGTTGAACTAGGTCCTAATGTTTCAATGTTTACAACCGATTCCATTGCAGAGGTGTGGTCAGTAGAGGCCCCATCGTTAACAGGCTGATGTTGAGGAGATGATGTTCTTGTGGTTGTGGATGTAAATCCTACAGAGGGCTGCTTAACACGTGATCCTTCATTAACAGTCTGATCAGCAGGAAATGACATCGTTGTGGATGAAGATGTAGATCCTGCAGAGGTCTGGTCAGTAGAGGGCCCATTATTAACAGTCTGATGTTGAGAAAATGATGTTCTTGTGGATGTAGATGTAGATCCCACAGAGATCTGGTCAGTATAGGGTTCTTCATTAACCGTCTGATCAGCAGAAGATGGCGTCCTCATGGATGAAGATGTAGATCCTGCAGTGGTCTGGTCAGTAGAGGGTTCTTCATTAACTGTCTGATCAGCAGAAGATGGCGTCCTTTGTGGATGTAGATGTAGATCCTGCAGAGGTCTGGTCAGTGGAGGACTCTTCATTAACGATCTGATCAGTGGAAGATGGCATCCTTGTGGATGTAGATGTGGATCCTGCAGAGGTCTGGTTGTTAGATGGTCCTACATTAGCAGTCTGATCAGCAGAAGATGGCGTGCTTGTGGATGTAGATATAGATCCTGCAGAGTCTGAGTCGGTAGAGGGCTCTTCATTAATGGTCTGATCAGCAGAAGATGGCGTCCTTGTGGATGTAGATGTAGATCCTGCAGAGGTCTGGTCAGTGGAGGACTCTTCATTAATGGTCTGATCAGCAGAAGATGGCGTCCTTGTGGATGTAGATGTAGATCCTGCAGAGGTCTGGTTGTTAGATGGTCCTACATTAGCAGTCTGATCCAGCAGAGATGGGCGTGCTTGTGGATGTAGATGTAGATCATGAAGTCTGGTGCGATGAGGGCTCTTCATTAATGGTCTGATCAGCAGAAGATGGCGTCCTTGTGGATGTAGATATAGATCCTGCAGAGGTCTGGTCAGTAGAGGGTTCTTCAATAACGGTCTGATCAGCAGAAGATGGCGTCCTTGTGGATGTAGATGTGGATCCTGCAGAGGTCTGATCGGTGGGGGTTCTTCAATAGCAGTCTGATCAGCAGAAGATGGCGTCCTTGTGGATGTAGATGTGGATCCTGCAGAGGTCTGGTCGGTAGAGGGTCCTACATTAGCAGTCTGATCAGCAGGAGATGATCCTACAGTGTTCTCATTTCCTTTAGGTTTCTTTTTGTCTTTTTGCGTATACTGAATATAGCACAATACAATAGCAACAGAAGTCATGGCAGGGATCAGCAGGTATAGGGCACAAATGGTGTCTTTAAATTTTTTTGAGCAAGGACACACAAAGTCATTCTCAACTATTTTTTCAACCCCAAAAAGGATAGTGAAAATTATTATCATAGATGAGCTGGTGGAAAGTATGGCTTGCTGAATAATTTCCCACATTTTTCATTTATATGATATGTAACAGGAATATATAACACATGATTAAACAAACAATTAATATGCAAACTGTCTGTGAAATCCAGAGGCTGTTATAAGTAGTTATACATCTGTTATATGTGTAACTACTTATGTGCAACAAGACATTCTTGCTTCTAACAGTAAAATTAACCACAGTAACAAAAAAAACTAATATTATCAATAATTTTATTTACAAACAAAATGACATTACCTAACCAGATATTTAAGAAAATCACACTTTCAGCTGTATTTTTTAGATATACAATCAAAAACCATAACCCGTTTGTAATTTCCCTGTTTAGTCCTGATGATGCACCAAAGCAATGATCCTCAAGTAGAATGAGAAAACAATAAAGTAATGGAGTACACAAAAATCCCAGATATGAAGTAATCCACTGAGTTTTACATTTGAGTGCAGAATGAGCCCAGGAGAAAGATGACTTCCCTTGTCGGAACACAGGTTAGAAGCTTGTTTCATTTCAATCTTAATCATATTCCTAGTGTACTGACTATATATCATTTTACTAATAAAAGTAAGATGTATAGCCTTACAAATGTAATTATAATTGATGGAATCCTCTACTCTATCTATGTCCTACCTCACTGTGTCTCTCATTTTTAACCAAAAGAATGTGGATGTGCTGGAAAACATGACCGTTAGACAAGACTCGACAGGTCTCAACATACAGTTTTGCTTTTACTTTAGACAACTTAGATATGAGGATAATGTCAGATTTTCCCAGTTTCAAATAACAAAGGTGGTACAAAAAGGTATCAGATTTGAGTAACTATTTACAAATGTTCATGAATGCATTTTCACAAAATATTTTCTATCAGTGATTGTCCGTGTATAATTTATGTACTTGCATCCAGAATTAATAAAGTATTTAAATGTATGTTCTATGAGCATTACATGTTTCATTTTAGTCAGCTAGAAGTGAGCTAGTGTAAACACGTTTGCCCCAAACCAATGTCCACTTTTTCTGAAATTATGTGTTTTAATCTTTGAACTGACTGTTTGATGATATGAATTAAACTGTATCTGTCCTACACCATGGCACATTCCACCTTACTTCAAGAAGAAAATGCTTTGAAGGATAAAGAAGTAAACCTTCTACATGCTTCATGCTCCAGAATGTTCCATGTAACAGATTTCTCTATAATATCTACAACATTGCACGATTTGGTAAAACATGCTATGTTCTGATATATGCTGGCTTATAGAGACTTAACTAAAGAAGTGGTGTATCTTGTGTTAGAAAAATTACTTTGGAGTATGTTGCATATGGGTTAAAACAGATTTCACAAATCTAGTTCTGAATCCATTATTGAATTACAACTTCTTCCAGTACAGTTATATAGTTTTGGAGTACTTATGCTTTAATCAGTATTTCTTCAAATCTGTAACTGAGCTCTTACTTAGATCTGTGTTACACTATGTAATCTACTTTGCTTCTATTTAAGTCATCATACACTTCTGAGTTTTTTCTTTGGAGATAATACCATTGATCTGATGAGGTAATTCACTGGGGTCATTGTTATCTTTACAGTGAAATCCCCCGTTGCCACTGAAAGTATTAAACACCAAGAAAGGCACAACAAAACAAATGCTGGAACAGTCAGTTACATTTTATTGGTGTTAATAATTTTCCAGTTCAACACAATTACATAATTTGTTACAAATAATATAAAAAGGACAAATGTTAACATCAGACTTAATTGCTCAAGGCATATTTATATATTCATACTGATTCACATGACAACAGTAAAATTAAAACGGACCATATTAAGATGGATTATCATCTTAGCAGCAGGTTAAAACAATGTATTTGATCTTTGAACGTGGAAAGTGGAAAGATTTACTTACAAGCTGCAAAAGTGAGATCCAAAGACAAGTGACCACTCTGGAAACACGTTTTAGAGCCAGGGGTTCTAGCACAGTTAGAACTTGTCAATTGTGACCAGATTATCACATATAAGTGTAAATGCCAGGCGGCCATTACTATAACATCAGAACAATATAAGACTAAAAGCAAGACTTTCTTACACAAAAGTTTTTCTTATTTAATTGAAATGAAATGTAAACTAAGCAATAAACTATAAAACCAAAATATAAGAAAATGTTAAAGGCATGCAATACATAATTTTATTAAAAATTTAACATTTGTCATTAGGTCACTAGGGTAACTTTGGTTTGTTTTAATTTAAAATGCTGTATCTTCAAGTTCATCAGAACATTCATCAGTTCATATAATCTTAATGCTTCTTACCTACACAACTTAAAAGTCTAAAGCACAAATTACAGCAGAAAATGTCTTTATTAAATCTGCCACCATCCTGACCACAGCACACAAAAGTGCAGTTGTCTTCAAACTGATTACAAAAGCACCACATCCAACTGCAGGTGTCTTTGCGGCAGTTGTAACTGGCGTATATGCAAATACCTTTGCCTTCTCTACACCTGCAGCATATAAAACTGCAGTTTTCCTTGCAGCAGTTCCATCCCAATGCTATTAATGAGATCACGCCCAGAGCAAAAAAGCCAACAATCTGGAACACAAACAGCAAAAAGCCCAACAATCCATGAAATTATTTAACAAAACTAACATAAGAAAATCATTTAAATTTGTATTTCTAATATTATTTGTGGCGTTCAGACAGTATTATAGTAAATAATTTATTAGACACTACTGTCAAGCCTAAGATTATGTTAAGAGTATGCTGAATATTACAGCATTTATTCATTACTCTAAAGGTTACAATCCTAGTTACTACAGTGCAAAACAGGGTCAATAGAATTTCCATCATTTGAAGGCTGATCTTCAGAAGATGATGTTGAACTCTCTCTTGATATCTGAAGCGGTAACAGCAGTCTGTTCAGAAGATGATGAATTATGATTATGTAGCATCATCATCTTCTTGTGTTTGTTTGTTAAATCACTTTTTCTAATTAGTTAAATAGACTTTATCATGATCTCTACTACAGTATGTGATTTGACATTTGTCATTCTTATCTTTCCCTCATGTGTGCCACCACAACACTCATAGACCTTATCACATAGCACATACACTCTCTTCCTCTTTCTCTTTCTCTCACTAATACACACACACAGACAGAGAAATTAAAAAAGAAATTGAACAAAAAAAGGAAAAGTCTTTCTCCAAAAAGATGGAGAAAAAGTTACCTTTTTGAATGAACCTAAAACTGAACATATGAAAATGAAATTTTAATGAACTTGGGACATTCATTCAGTATCTGAACCGCTTAATCCCTACCGGGGTGGCAGGGACCGGAGCCTACTCCGGGACTATGGGCATAAAGCAGAGACCAACTCCTTATGGGGTCAATTTAGAGTGACCAATCAACCTATAGTTCATGCTTTTGGACTGTGGAATGGAAATCGAAGCACCCGGAAAAAAACCTACAAGAACATGTGGAGAGCATGCAAACTCCACACAGAAAGGCTCTATGGCTAACCCAAACCCAAGACCTTCTTGCAGTGAGGCGACAGCACTAAGCACCGCACTACTGTGCAACTTTGGATAAAGAAAAACAAATACACTATGAACACTTAAATTGTACTTTTTCAAACAGAAATGGTATATTCAGTGATTTATGGATCTACAATTGTTAAACATGTAGCTATTGTACTGGGGGGTAGAACACCTGAAAGAGCTTGACGTTTAAAAGGTCTGCTCAGCTGCAGCAATGCAGTAGGATGTATATAAACTGACCACTTCACATCAGTCTGTAACACACAGTAGGTTTATGTCTGCCCAATCGCAGACTACTGAGTAAAGGATTTGTTCTGCCCATTGTTAATCACCTTCTTATTTTGTATCTTCCTGTATATTAGTTTGCCCGTCTAACCAAGGAGTTGCCTGCTTTTTACTTCCCATTTATGGTTTGTGTGCCCACTTATCTTTCTTTTTGTGTATGAATTAACATGTTTTTAGGACTTGTCCCTTGTGCCTCTCATGTTTTTGTTATTTGAACAGTGTCACCCTTAGTTGTGTCTCATTTTTTGATCACAAGCATGAAACTTTTTCTCTAGCACACAACTGCCACACAAAACATCTTTCTAGCACTATATTAAAACTTAAAAAAACGTATTCAAAATCTTTTTGTAACATTGTTTTTGTGTTAGTTTATCCTTGTATTTACAAAATGTAATACTGTCTGCATTGTAGGTAGCTTTTTAATTTTAAGTTGAAATTGGATTGTGGGTGTGAGTCTTTGAAATTATGATGATTTGAGAAGATGTAAGATGCTTTAGTGGAATATTTTAGTGGTTACAGTTCTACTTTGAGATTAAGTATTGGAGAATGGGTCTCAGCAATAAAACATATTTTACTAATAAAATATTTTACTAATTTGCTTGATGTTGATCAGTTGCCCATATGATTAGATGCCTGGTCAGTCAATGAGTAATGATGAAAAAGAAACCTTCTGATAATATACTAAGTCCATGCCTTTTCGGTGTGTGATGGTGAATTAGCCTCACGTTGGTATGGTTTGCAGCGCTGAACTACCCCCATGACGGGTCAGTCTGTAATGCCTGGGCTTTAGGCCAAACCCCCCAAACCACCTAATGGCTACATGTCAGGATTTTTCCATCTGACTCAGCTGGTCCCCAACAAGGCAGTGCTACTCGTAAATGAACTCACTCACATTACCCACTTCACTGCTGTAACCTACAGCAGCTGCTCCAGGGCCAGTGTTCCAATCATAGCTTTTCATCATCCCAACACAGCTACACAGGACGTATGTGGAGGAGATTTATGGATTTTAGGTTTCTTTTCAGATCAATGTTGTGTGAATCCTTACACTTGGGGGGAAGGTGGGGGAGGGAAAGGGTTGCTGAAAGTGGGGAACATGAGTCCATTTGTAGAAATCTCTATAAACTGCTCTACTGTAGGTATGTACTGTATGTATGCAAGCGTTTTTGGGATGTGTGACATATTCTTTCCTTTATACAGTTTTTAGAACCAGACACACAAGTGAACACATTCCATTTGCTCAACTTCATAAAGAAACCACCACCAAAAATCTTTTGAATGCTTAGACACCCATACAGAATGAAAGATGAACTAAAGCCACGTCTCTCTCTATATTTCTCACTTTTCTCCATCCTTCCTATCTCTGAGCCAGCCTGGGTCCCTCGTCCAAACACCAAGTCTGACACTGACAGAGAAAGACAGTGAGAGAAAAGCTTTGTGAGAAATCACCCGCTCCCTTTTGTGTGTGTAGTTTAGTTTGAACTTGTTTAATTATCTCTCTTGGTGTGTTGAGGCTTGTTCATATATGTATGCCTTTCTCTCTTTCTGTCTTTACTTCTGTTCCTCCCTTTCTCCTCACCATAAACAAAATTGAGCAACTTTCTTATAGAGCCCAAGAGCCCTGACCAATTGTTCTAAATAGTTCTCCCCTTATTGTATTGTGTGTGTGTGTGTGTGTTTAGCTTTCCTGTCACAATATGTTTATCCAGAAGATCCCATATTCCACAAAGAGAATTACAGTTGAGCTTGGACAGTTTCCCATTTTTCTTTTTCCAAACATGCTTCAGAGAACGTTTGGTTTTTTTTTTTACTGTGCTGTGTGTTTGTCACATGTGTATATTCATATTACTGTTGTTCCGCATTTTGTCTTACAATCTGTCTCTGCACTTAAACCTTGATCCATGTTATTAGATTTTTTTGCAAGTATAAGTACTGTCTGCAATAGTGCTGTAATAGCTAACTTCATAAAACTCTTCTTTAAAGCAATCTTTATGTTTGTAACACCTTTTTTCTTTCTGTATTATGTTCATAGAATGCAACATTTTAGGTTTTAAGATGTTAGGTTCATGTTTCTTCTGCTTTCTGTTATCTAAAGGCATTTTGAGGGCATCAGTTAAGACCAATGTTTGTTCATGAACTTAACACGTGTGGTCTGCTTGGCCTAGACATACTGAATGTATAGCGAAATTTTAAACTTTGGGGTAAATGACGTAACCAATCTGAGGGAGAAGTTATAAACGAATCTGTCTACAGTACGACTTCACAGTTCACTGTTACAGAAAAATGACTGTTAAATGACATTTGCTGAGGTGGTAACCTGGTCACAGATCTGGAAAACATTTCTATATGTCCTGGTGGTTGGTTGTAGTGGGGAATAAATTACTCATGTTGTGGAGATTTGCACTCAGACTGGTCCCTATTTGTCAGTGCTGAAAAAAATTAGAAGGAACATTGCTTAAGACTCATGGGCTTGGCTTTTGGGGGTTAAAACTGAGTTATTTACACCCCTGGTGTACAGGACATGGACTTGGATGAAGGACACAAAACATGTTAAACAAGTGAAGAGGGTTGTGATGGAGACAGCTATGAGGGGAAAACGTGATGTCACTGTTCTGGAAAGTTGTTAAATGGGCTGTTAAAACAGCATGTATAGGAGGTCGAACCCTGCAAGTAAGCAGGCTCCTCATGAGACATCTTCACACACACGTTCCTGTTTGTGTAATGATTTACAGTTTTACATGTCAGTTATTTCGTTTTGCAATTCGAGGCAGATCACAGTTGCTATTGTTCAGCACAACATAACGCAACATAAAGCTTTAGCAAATGAAACAAACACATGCTCGTTAGTGGGTTTACAAGCGTCCGATCTGATTAGGGCATAGAGATATTTAATTTGGAAGAGATGATGAGATTTTTATGTTTATTCTGTGGTGAGCGTGATTTCAAGAACAATTCTGTGAACATAAAGTATTATATTTATTATGTTCTAATGTGTCAGATGGAGCTGACAGTTTCTCTCTCTCTCTCTCTGGCACACAGAAGACGCATCTCTCTCTTTCTCTCTCTCTCTCTCTCTCTCTCTCTCTCTCTCGAGATGTTAGCATCGAGAGAGAGAGAGAGAGAGAGAGAGAGAGAGAGAGAGAGAGAGAGAGAGAGAGAGAGATGCATCTTCTGTGTGCCAACATTCGCTGTGTCTTTCTCAGCGGGAGGGAAAGGGGGTGGGAAGTAAAAAACAGAACAAAAAGGAACACAAAGAAAAACAGAAAGACAGAGCGAGTAAGAGAAGAAAGCCTGAGATGATGACTTTGACCCTTCTTTAACGAGCCAGAACACAGCAAAATCCCTGATAACAATATTTGAAAAATTCCTGTTGGGAAGTTTGCCGAAGCACTTCTCTACTCTCATGGACTCGCTATAGCCTGAGAGGGCGGGGTCTATAGTCCTAGGGGCGGGCTCTGTGGCGTATAAACCACGCCCACTTACGCTTTTCAACCCGCTCTTCACCCATTAACTCGCTCCCTACCGCCCTCCCCCTTCACATTCCCACTCTCCTCCTCTCCATACGCTCGCTGTAACAGCAGAAACATATGTGCTCGCTCTCTCTTTCTTCATCTCTCTCTTCCTCTCTCTCTGACATCATAAATCCCAGCTGCTGGGTCCAGCAGGAGGGTGGGGGACACATGGTGAACTCCAAGAGTGCGTTCTAATCGTTTTCTTTCCTTTCTTCTCCTGTCCTCTCCTCCTCCTATGTTGTTCTTTTCTGAAGCACGACTCCCCCCTCCGTCTGCTGCTCTCTTTTTTTGCAGACGAGGTTTGTGTGGACGATTTTCTTGAGATGTTCATTCTGTCTTTCATCGGCTCATGCTTTGTCATCTAACCTGCAAAATGAAAGTTTCCTCCCTCTCTCTCTCTCTCTCTCTCTCTCCACACCTAAGTTTCACCTGAATCCCTGAATAAGTAAATAACTATCAACCACAGCCAATCAAAATGCAGCAGGTGTGGCCACAGATAGGAAGATTTGGGAATGGATAGATAGATAGAAAGGAAGAAAGAAAGGTTAAAAAAAAGGAGGTGTTTCAGAAAAGATCAGCGTTCTGCAGATTTTTGGAAATAAATGAAATGGGGGGCGTGTGTGTGTGTGTGGACACTAGTGGGCTGGAATCACTCTTTTGGAGAATGAAGGGAATTTATAAGGATATCCACTGAAAGACAGATGGGTTTTAAGATGACAAACAAATGGATGGCCTGTGGAGGGCTGTGAAGAGGGTTGTTCCTGCACTTCTCTCTCTCTCTTTCTCTCTCTCTCTCTCTCTCTCTCTCCTGAGGGAACAGTTCTTTCCCTAAAGTAAATGACAATAGTTTGTTGGATAAGTGCCTCAGATTAAGAGATAACGCATCACATCTAGTGCCTGTGGGAATAAACCTGGTAGATCTTGAAAGGCAATCGCAAAAATATGGGAGGTGAAAGAATGATCTGGGAAAAACAGAGAGTTATGACAAATATTCTCCCAATCAACAAATGTGTGTGGCCTGACCTGCTTTATAACTGCTGTTTGTAATAAAAACCCTCATAAAGCAGGAGATATAAAAGGTGTAACTCAAACACACACACAAACACTCAGAACTTGAGAGGCATCAGAAAAGAGAATGTGGTACGTCTGCGGTCTGGAGCCATAATCACGGCCGCTGGTGTTAGCCGGGCCGCGGGGCAGCGCCGGACCGCAGTGGACCGCAGGCTCGAGCAGCCTTGGTTCCACTAAAGGCCAGTTTGGGCTCCGGGTTGCTGAGAAGAAACACAACAGAGACATAAATCACACAGGGAAATGAGTATGAGAGGCTCCTGTTGGCCCCAAAGTCCCCACATAAAGAGCAGTTTGGCTAGTGTGTGCTGCATTGGTGTCAGTGTGCGCACGCACACACACACACACACACACACATACACACACAAACTCACTTACTTGTGAGAACTTTACACGTTAAAAATGAGCATAAAAGGAATGACCCTGACGCTTATCTTGAAGTGTGTTTATGTGGACGTTAAACTACACACACAAAACACAACTTTGTGCAGTTCACAAACTTAATTCTAATCTTAACCATTACATGTGATTTGAAAAAAATCTGTTTAGTAAATCAGACACACACACACACTTGTACACTCATTTAAGAGCTAAAATATGTTCTATGACACAAACATAACCTCAGTAATTATACTGGTCTTTTATAGGGGTGTAACGATTCATAGATGTACTTCAATATATAAATTAATTCAGTCATTTATTTCATAGCATTAATCCAAAAAGAAAACATCAACCAGACATTATACATATTTTAACATCACTTCATACTGAACAGGAGTTCAGGTTTTAGTAAAAGAGAATATTGTTTTATATGTAAATGTCTGGTTGAGTTCAGGAATAAAAAAGATATTTTAGTTTATTTCTGTGATTTCGTATGAAGGGAAGTGATTGTGATAAATCAGCATATGATATTGTCTCATATCAATCACTGGATCCTTAACTGAATCGAACTGAAATCATATCATACCAGTCTTTGTGACGTCTATTGTCTATTGAATCAATGTAGTTTCATATTGAGAGATAACTTGTGATTTATGTCTCTGCTCTTTTAGCTGCTAACCTTCACTTTAATGCCAAAAATATTTTGTATACCAAACAAGGATGCTATTTTTCTGAAAAGTAGGTCTAGAGACTGCAATTTGTCTGCAAAATAAGTCTAGATCTGAAACCCACACAAAGACACACACTCACTCTAGATGCTGTGCGTGTCTTCAGTATGGCCCATGGATGCAAGTGTGCGATTTGAGTGTCAGAAGGTATGTCATTAGACCAGATTTATGAGGACATTGTGTCAGCACAGAAGTTTTCTTTTTCCTTCTACACAACATGAATACTCACACACACGGATGCACACACACCCACACATCAGAAAAAAACTCCCAGATGATAACTTTGTCATTACACTTTGAAGTCAGCTTAAAAGTACACTCTTTATCAAATGGTGTTATTTAGCGGCACTATTAACATTACATAAACATTTACAGCATTTAACAGATTATCTTATGTTCATATGTATTATGATTGCATTACAACCTCCCTGAAGAGTAAATAAATAGATGAACAAATAGTTGCTAGTTATTACTTTTTAGTTATTCCTCTTTGCACCTTCCCAGAAATTTCATACACACTTTCTTCTAAGGATTTAGCACTAACACTGTTTTTTTACCCTCTCTCTCTCTCTCCTTCGAAGGAGGTGTTTAGAATATCCAGCACTCAACCCCGACCATACGTTCTCAGAACTAGAGATGTTATGAGACCCAAATATGTGGGACAGAAAGAGGGACAGAATGAGGAGAGAAGAGAGGAATACTTTAGTGGCTGTGGGAGAAAATGGAACCCCAGAAACTAGAAATAGCTGTGCATCTGAGTGTACAGAGATCCAGCTCATCAACCCCCTCCTCTTTACACTTCTTTTTCTCTCGCCCCTTCTTTCCTTTCCTCCCTCTCTCCCTCCCTCCCCTCCTTTATGTAGAGAGCTGGAGTCAGTGGTGAATGTTTCTCATAAAAACGGCTGCATTCTGGGTACCGGGGGGTTAGAGGTTTGGGGTTTAAAAGCTGGAAAATATTCTCAGACATTTTTCCATTATTCATGGAGAAGCTTCCAGACTTCCATTAGAGGTGGGGAGAGGAGGGGGGAGGTGGTTAGAGGGGTTGGAAACTATATGAATTGTACAAAATGGCAAATAGTCTGTTGCTGAGTAGAAATCAAAGAAAATTGAAAGGCTGGAAAAGGAAAAGTTTGACCTCATCCATCTCTGACCACTGTTACATGAATTTTTGAGAAATATAAAGGGTAATAGAGGACTAAAAAATCGAAGAAAGAAAAGGACAAGAGGACGAAAGGGCAAAAGTGGAAAGAATCAAATGAGAGGAGCAAGAAAAGGTCTTGGAAAAGTGGACAGATTTAAAACTTGATTGAAATCTGATAGAACTCTGAGAGGAATCTCAAGGCCTTAAGGTGTTACAGATCTGGAGGGGAGAACAATCCGACTGGATATAGAGTGTGTGTGTGTGTGTTTAGTTTAGGGTATGATGAATGAGAGTTGAGGGACCCTAATGCTTCTACCAGACGTCCTCTTCTATAAACATGCAGACACACACACTCACACACAATCTGGGCTAGAGAGAGCCTTCAAACACATATACAGAGCTATACACAAACCACCCATTTAAGAAATCAACAATGAACACAAACAAATTGTGCATGTGTGAGTCTGTGTGCGTGTGTGTGTGTGTGTGTGTGTGTGTGTGTGTAAGGTCAGTAGGAGAGTGTAGAGCTCTACACCACTCTACAGATGGGGGGATGTTTTCCTGTTGACTCATCAGAGACGAAATGAGCTTGCCCTGGGACCCAGACTCCCAGCTTCCCCCTGCTCTCCTCCTCCTCCTCCTCTCCCCGGAACCCTCAGTCTCTCTCCATCCTTTTCTCTCTCCTTCTCTCACTCCCCCCTAATTTCTCAGAAAGTATGAGTGTACTTATAAGAAAGCAGTAGTGAATAACAGCTTATCTGGTACTGTGTTGTGTCAGGGGGTTGCCATCTTGGAAACATTTGGTTCCCGTACAGGTCTAAATATATGAATTTACACTTACTTCTTGGGTGGGCTGCTTGTCGTCTACAAGGATGTCACATTGCTTGTTCCTAGAGGGGTCGTCTGTCATGTTTGTCTCCTCCAAAATCCTGCATAATGTGTTCTCCTGCTTTAACACACTTTATACAGAACATTGTTCTACAAACCACATCTTCTTCTTCTTCTTCTTACGTGTGTTATGGAGGTATTATCGACATCTACATCCTCCTACATCTCAGCACATCAGCACATTCCTACACACAGAAAAATCAAACTTTCAATATCTAATAGTTAGCTTCTTTTGGCTGGTTTGTGTGTGAGTAACAAATGGCCAATACTCATAAAATGGAATGCTGTCTATTTTTGGGTGCACTTTTGGAATGATAATCAATTTCACTACTTACAACATCATAAATCTCTACTGACTAGACCTTTGAATGACCCTGGCATCTCCAGACCATGTCACATCTGCTTGGGGAAATAAAACAGATTTATCTGGTTCCCAGGTGACCGTTTTAATTAAATCCATAATTGTAGCATATAAATGTATATATGGATATATTAACAAAGATGTTAAAAATATTCTGATTTCATAATTAGTGTTAATAGCAGTGGTGTGATTAGATCACATTTATCTAATATTTATCTCATAAAAGACTTCTTAGAAAGCTGAAAATTCAGACTTGGATTTTGGTTAAGAGCCTCCCTGAACATTCATTGTTTCATTTGGGTTACGAGGCTGACATGGGAGGAATTTCATCTTATAGGATTCATTTCGTTTGAAAATCTCAAGAGTATTTTCTGAGTTATTCCAGAACTCTTCTGTAAGAGTGGGCTGCTGAGAAAGCACTGGGGGAGAACAGCTTCCTGCCATGGCCCGAGAGAGAGTCAGGGTAAAGAGAGAGACATTTCAAAACGTGTTTCTGTAGGGGGGGGTGTGTGTGTGTGTGTGTGTGAGGTGTGGGGTGGGGGGTTCAGATGTCAGGAATGTGGAAAAAAATGACACAAACAAGCAATTCCTGGTCCTTCTCTACCTCTGTCTGTTTCTTTCAATATATTATCTCCCTCATTCTTTCTTAATTCTTTTCTTTTCTTTCTCTGTCTCTTCCTTTAACGTGTTGACCAGCTGTTCTAAATTCTTTCCACCTCAGCTCGTGGGTCAACTGTTTTAATATTTCTCTCCAGTTTACAAAGAGAGGCCATGTGTGGATGAGAGAGAAATGGACACAGAGGAGATAGAAAGAGGAGAAAGTCCAGGTGATCTTTACTGCCAACAATTGTTATTATTCTCTCCTGACTGTGCCAGTCGTGTTCACTGGGTCCATCTGGATGTTCTAACTGTCCCATCGCCTTCTAGACCATTCCCTAAAGCTCCCCTAAATGATCCTAATAGCTTATAATTAATTAATAGATTATAGAAATCTAGTTCATATTACTTCTTTTAATTGTATTCATTGGTCCATTTTTATTATATTATAATTTTTGTATTTTAATCTCCAATTTGTGTAAGATGTAATATAGAAGTCAAATATAATAGTATTAAACTTCACTAGCAATTTTGTTTAATGGTTGGGTTCTCATATATAATTTTATGGTAGTATACAGTTTTAGTGAATAATTATAGGATTATAGTGGTTTGTTTAAAATGAATTGAAACAGAAAACAGAAAAGCTGAGTATAATTGTCTGAAATTGTCATATGAACTGACTCAGGAGACAGTCAGTACCTTTATTAGACTGAAGAAATGCTGATGCAGTTATCTACTGTGTATGAGACATGCAGTTATGTACTGTATATGATATGGGGCAGCTGGCAGTGTAATGGTTAGGGTGATCGGAGGGTCGCAGGTTCAAGTCCAGGAAGGTACCAGTGACGCACATGAGCAAGGTAACGTCCCAAAGTACTGCTCCTCGGGTGCATAGAGCTGCCCACTGCTCTTTCATGGATGGGTCAAATGCAGAAGTTGGGGGCAGTTGGTAGTATACAACAGTTGCGGAGCGGCCCCATTATCAGAAGGCTGTCATGAATCACCCCTGTCCGTAAAGGTGAAATTACTGAGGGATCATGAACAAGGTGCTGTCCTAGGCACTATGGAGAAAAAGCACTATGCTATCCCTAGTGTCAGCTGTCCACTACTCCCTGAAGAATGGGTCAAGTGCAGAGTTCACATCTCATTGTGGTGCACTGTGTGCTGTTCTGGTATTTGTTCACACTGACAAACAATCACCACTTAGAGAGCTTGATGGGCATGGAATAAAACACATCCCAAATGTTATAATATTATCTAATATAAGAACTAATATAATATGAAATTCACTGTCTGAAATGATGCACATTTGCAGCCATCTATCCGTCTCAAAAATACAATATTACTTTTAAATTTATGTGAATCAGGGTTTATTACCCGAATGATGTAGTTGTGAGTATGTGATTAACTGACTGCCCAGCTGCCCGTGTGTAAATGTGAGATTGTTCTGTTTAGTTTGCAGATGTCCAAGCAAAAGCGCCTCAGATGTGAAGTGATGCATTGCCATCGCATCGCCGCTCTTTAATGTCTGATGACAAAACAGAATGAGCAAATGCTACCCAATCCTCACACACACCCTCCCTCTCTTTTTTCCTCTATATCTGCTTGGTTTGTGATAATTACTGCCATCTGCACTTTCAGCGTGAAGCAGGAAAAACGCGACAGGAGAGACACAAGTGAGAAGTCAAGAGTAAGTGTGCATGATGTAAGTGGGAATCTTCTAATTGTCATGAAAGTAAATCAATGATATGATTTACTGAAATACACAGAAGAAGAAAAAATAAGTCTAATCTGATTTCGCTCTCCCCCAGTCTCTTTCTTTACTGTTAACTCTAGAGACTGTCTGTCCCGCAAATGACTAACCCTCACTGCCGGAACGTAGTTGTGGTAATTTTAGTAGGGAAAATGAAGTAAACACTCATGTAAAGCATGTCCCCACTACACACACACACAAACCATGTAAACAGATTCTCACTGGTGGCTGTTAGCAAAGCAGACTTGCTCATTGCTTTATCAGAGTCTGAGTCACAGCCGGCCTCAGACACAGACACACACACACACACACACACACACACAAAGAAAAGACATGAATGGTAAACAGCATTGATTTTCAACACTCACGGTCTTCTTTCATACCCTCATTTTATATCTGTTTTTCACCACTCTGCTACATCAACTGGTATGTTTTACATGCAGATCAAACCTACTGTCGCCTTTACATTTGTCGCTGTCTGGAATTCATCACTTCTTCCACACATCCTTTCTATCTCTCTCTCAGTGACTATTCTTCAAGACTCTGTGGGTGGATGAGGGCCCCAGCCTGCCCCAAAAGGAGAAAAGAGGCTGGAGAGAGAGAGAGGATGTGGTTTTAGTTCATCTTCCATTCCATATGTGTATCTTAATACTGCATACCAGACGTAGTTTTTAACTCATTATCTTTCTCTCATTCCATGCTCTATCCATCTATGTCTCTTTTTTCTTTCATATTGCGTCCAAACCTCACAATCAGGACCAGTTTTGGCAGATGGGCAGTTGCTGACGAAAGTATTGAACAAACAGATGAAAGTTACAGTTGGTCTTAAACGGTTAACGTTGGAGGTTTAAATCGAAATGCATTGTGGGAAGAAAGTGCTGACTTTATCTGCTCTTACTGCATGTGCAGTGCTTTAATAAGAGCACACCACTGGAGACAGTGTGATCTGACCCCTAGCGGCCACTAGATGAACGCTGCCGTGGCCATCGCCTGCTCCCCATACGAACCCTATTACTCAGAGACACACACAGCCCCGTGCTGCAGCCTGCATTACAGAAACACATACACACACACACACACACTCACAGAATAACCTCACCTCCTGCATGAATCATCTGTGTCTGATCCCGTTGGTTAATTTGGCCGCGACACAGAGCTGAACCGAGTCCAGTGTAAACGCGTCCAGGCTGGTTTTTGGGGAACCGTTCACCACACCAGGCACTGGGAGTGTTGCACTGGACTGGTCTTAATGGTTTCAAATGGGTTTTAGAGTGGTGTGTCAGCGTGAGATGCAAGGTGTGGAGAGGGGTCTAGGTGGGATGGAAGAATGTGTTGACTGGAACAGGATTTCCTCCAGCCAAATGTCAGAATACCCCCTCCCCATCCCCATCTTACACACACCTACACACACACACACACTAGTGAAAGCCTGCAGCCCCCTCTCAACTCCACAGGAGTTCTAGAAGTTTGCCAGTTGGACGCAAAGGACACTGCAGAACTCAAGTACAGTTCTGGAATGTTCTCAACAGTCCCAGCTGGCTGACACACTTCTAGGAAGTGTAACTTTGTCGCAATGAACAATAATCCAACAGAATATGTATGTCTAATAACCGGTTTTTCTGGCTAAAAACATTACACAATATAATATCATACACATTGTACATTATAATGATTACAAAGCCGAACTTACAATAATCAGACTACTTTATGATTTTTTATTTCATCAAGTATACAAGATTGTATACAGTAAGTATAGCACATGAAATGATACATTCCTAAAACTAGCTAAAAACTACTTTTGAAACTACTTTCTGAGTCATTTCAAAACAATTTGGACTCATTTTGGCCTGTCAAATGAGCTGCATTTTGGAGACAACTTACAAATTCACCACTGTGTTACAGTAAAGTGACGGACGGACCGTTCCGAATAAAGGCTGAAAATCTCAATAAATGTAACTGTATTGTGAGCAGAACGCTGATTGTTGTGGTTCATTATCAGCTAAAATATCTGTAATAAATAAATAGTTTAATCTGTAATAAAGGAGGAGGTTTGACTGAACTGAACTGAATTTTAGCGAGTATTAGCGCTCATGCGTTTCTACACATTTTTTAATTAATAAGAGTCCGTGTGAAACATGTCTGCAGATTATGGAAAAATTGCCTCGACCATTTTTTATAGAAATAGAAAAGTATATATATATATGTGTGTGTGTGTGTGTATATATATATATATATATATATATATATATATATATATATATATATATATATATAAACAGTAACCGTGCATGTGCCTATTAAAGGATTTTTTAATATATTTTTATCTGCATTATGAATGTCTTATTCAGCTTTAGATGACCTTTACTGAAGCTAAAAGCTTGTTTATTCTTCCAACACTGTTTCAGACTTTATGATTCATAACCTGGCTAAAGCCACTGCTCAGAATCCCACACTACCTCCCATCTCTCTCGCATTCTCTCTCCCCTTCTATCTCTTATAGTCTTAAAGGTTTTTTTAAATCTTTTTTTCTTGTTTATCTGTCATAATTCTTTGATCTCATGGATCTTTTAAAAGAAGAGATCTGACCCCTCCCTCTTTCCTCATTTATCCGATCTCTCTCGATCTCTCTCTCTCTCTCTCTCTCTCTCCTCTTTTCCATGTCTCAAGCGCTTCCAGATGTGAGGCTGGAACTGAGCAGTGGTGATGTCATGGCAGGCCTCATGTCCACCCTCCCCAGCTCCCAACCAGAAGGCAGACACGAGGAGAGAAGAGAAGAGGAGAGGAGAGGAGAGAGGGGTGAGGACAAGGAGGGGGAAAGGACACGGCTGGAGATGCTGAATGAGACCAGTGGGGGGTTCAGCTTGGAGAGGGAGGGGAAGAGAGAGAGGGAGAAAGAGAGAAAAAGAGAGAGCAAGACAGCAAAAACTAACAAATGATCACTGAGTTTTAAAACTTGAACTGTAAAGTCATATTCTCTGGCACAGAACAGCAAAGATACAACAGAAAATTATGCAGTGTGTGTGTGTGTGTGTGTGTGTGTGTGGCTTCCTGTACACCTTCCTGTAACAATAGGAACATTTTTGGCACAGCATTTATTACAAGACTCTGTCTTGTTACAGTCCATCTAGGTTATTTAGCTAAAACCAGGGATCAAAAGCATGACAGAGAACAAACACACACACACGCACACACACAGACAAATTCAGCATTTATAGAGGGATTGACAAACCTCCATGATTAGGGTTACAAATTGCAAACATATGCTTGTTGCTGACCCTTTCTCTCTCCTAGACTACCAACAGTACCTGGACATCCAAATTAATGCTTTTCTCTTGGCTAAGATTGGTGTGTGTTTGTGTGTCTGTGTGTGTGTGTTGAAATGGACCACTGCAGATGGTACCTTTATATGAGTGTGTTGGGATGAAGGGGTTGGGGGAGGTTCACTGTTTGGTTTGTTGCTGTGCAACACGGGCACAAATAAGCTGCTACGAGGAGGAATACACGATGAACACACAGACACACACACATACACACCACATCTGTACACCATTTGAGTGAGGAAACTTTTCACGTTTTGAGATGATGAGCTGTGTGTGTGTGTATGTCTGAGATGCCATCTCTGAGATTAGGATGTAGAAACAAATCGTTAGTCAGCACAGTTCAGGCCCAACAGCTTTCAGTAATTCAGGGTAAAACTTGTTTTTAAAAACTGTATTCGTTCTATATGTTTTCCTCTTAAAACCCTAATTTTTGCCTCCCACTGGCCCTCTGACGATTTCCCTCCTGCCAATTTGGATGTGATTCTCAGACGGAGATGTCAGCTTGTATTTTTAGATGAGACAGATGAAAGAAAAACACCTAACGAGAGAAGCGGACAATCGTTTCGGGCTGGGAGTGAGCGAGGTCTCGGCCAATATCAATAGAGCTGGAGCAGCTGTCCAACGCTGCCTGTTTAAAAGCCACTCTCTCTTTCTCTCGCTCCCCTTGCAGACAGAGATGTACTCCCAAAAAACAGCACATTTCATAACTTATGAGTGATACGCTTTTAACGACACCGTATTTCATGCGGAACAATAACCACTTTTGTCATTGTTTTGATACTTTTTGGGCATTACGTCTGTGTGCTTTGGGAAAGGAGATTTTGAAAGGAGTGAAAGTTTTTGCTGAGGCACGGTAGTCTTGCCTAACATGACCATAGTTCACACAGAGATAGGCACAGTGCCATGGTAGATTTTTTGTATAAAAAATTTAACAGAGAGAGGGAAAAAAGTCAGAAACAAGATTAAAGTAAATTTATGAAAAACTCAGATATTATTTGAGTTTACAGAAGTAAAAAAAAAAAAGAAAAAAGTCAGATATTCTTCTGAGCAATCTTGCAAATTTATGACTTTACAGTATCAGAATATTTGATTCTATTATTGAAAACTAACTATTTTAATACCAGAATTTCTCAGAATTTTTACCCGCCTCATCTGTTTATTTTTTATCTACAGTGCCCTATATGCCATTGAACAAACAACACTGAGACAGACAGAAGATCTAGAAGCGCAAAAAGCAATGTAGAGAGTTAAAGGTTTTCGTGTCTCATAAACTGTACATAATAACTGCTAGCGTGAAGAATGAAACGTAGTTGTTTTCTTAATGTGTTGTAAATATGTGGGCTTTGTTAGAAGCTAGCAAGATACTAAACCTGGACTGAAGAATCTACAATATTGATCATCTTGAAAAAAAGAAACAGGAACGTGCTCTAGAAGCCTGTTCACTTTCTCCTGTCATCTGGAATAAACAGAGCTTTAGTGGCCAGTGCTGACTTCAAACTTTACCCCAGCCAACACAAAACAGCTGTGGGAGGAATACAAAAAGGAAAAGGAAAGGCTTCTGATTAAAGCTGAGGCGGGTGAAAGAACTCACTATACAGCTGAGCTTTGGCAAATATTCCATTATTACATTTTATAGAATAATTAGTGCTGACAGTGTTTAGTTGGGACCTGTACATTCATGTCCACATTACAGAGAGAGGTGAAACAAAGGGAACAGGGGGAGGGAGAGAGTGATACGTATCCATAAGGGGTGTGCTGTCATTACAGAACCAACAACGCACTCTTCCAGATGTTATGCGAGAGAGAGAGAGAGAGAGAGAGAGAGAGAGACTGTATATGCATGGAGCAAAAGAACAAAAGCAGATCAAAGAGAGGACAGAGAAAGTGAAAATTAGAAGATTGTAGAGAGTGATAACTGAAGGAGAAAAAAAGTAAAAGACAGTTAGAGACTGAGAGGAAGTATTTACAGTTGAAAAGAAAGAGAGAGTCAGAATGCTGCAAAGGCTGATGATAGCAGTTCCACGTGTACATTAAGGAGGGGTTTGTGTGCAGGAAAATGGCACATCTTCAGACTAATGTTTAGAGAGAAGGGAGTGGGAGGGGTATGTCTGCTTTCTATCCATCACCTAGAGAGAGAGAGAGAAAGAGGCAGGGAGAGAGACAGAAATGGTCTCACAAGTCTGGACTGTATGGCATGTAAAAGGTGGTTTTCCTGTCTCCAAATGAAACAGCAAAACTGTTACTGTGGCCTGGTACACACATACACACACCACTTTCACATTAAAGAAGAAGAACTAAATTGTCTAGAGAAGGAGAGGGTGGAAAAAGAGGAGAGAGGGGGTGATTTTGGAATCCAGCCTTGCACGTGTCCCAATGTTCCAGAGTGTGGAGTCAGACAGAAGCATTCTGAAATGGGCTGGATCATTCTTTCTTTATGGGAGGAAACGTTCCAATAACATCGGAGCACCGCATACAGCCTGTAAACAGAGGCTCCATTGTGTTCTGGGAAATGTAGTTACTCGCTGTTTTAATGCGGTTTATCGAGTAACCAGAGAGCGATTCTATTTCCACATGTCACGTTTCATTCTGCCAGTAAAACTAGGGATTCGCGCAAAATGTTGTAGGTGTGTGTGTGAACCTGCCCAGTCAGTTGTATACATCATATATAAACAAATGTTCAAAAAATTATTCTTTTTTTTAACACAGCTCCTGAACATCAAAATAAAGTGAGTTTAAGAAGTACACTGGGGACTAAGTCATTAATGTTTGTCTTTTAGCATCTGTCACTCAGACTTTCAGCCACTCTCCCTGTTCTGAAAGGTAAATTGGCTTCAGCAAATCTCTATATCTAGGTGCTATTGCACTATGACATGGCCTTATAAGAAAAACAAGTATAATTCTATTTTAATTACATTTTTAATTTCCATGTCAATGCAATCCCACTGCCTGATTTTGATTGATTTTACAAACTTTTCCTGACCGGAGGTGTGTATGTGCTTGTCTCTCCCTCCCTTTCTGTTTTCCTGCACGTGATGGTGTGGTGGAGTGGGTCTGTTACCCTGAGACTAAGTATTTGGCACAGAGCACTGGAGAAAACGCCATAGCTATGGAAAATTGGTCCTCATCCTTCACACACACACACACACGCGCGCACGCATGCGCGCACACACACACACACACACACACACACTGGCTTGTGGAAAAGATTTCACATGACAGAAATCTATGGAACAAACCAAGAACAGGCCAATTCACAATGAAAGCTTTGTCAAGCGTTCGCCTAGATTCTTAATCACTTCATACATTATTATATCAGAACCTTTCCCTTAGATCCAGAACTATCAGTTTAAGCCACAAGCTGTCTGGTGCTTATATTTTTTTACAAGATGCATTTTCTTGCAAACTTTAATTAGGCTTTTTAAGTTTCATTTGCGCATGTTTTACTGGAATTTCTTCAGGTCTATTTATTTCAACACATATCAGCTGTGTGTGGGTGTATTCGTTTTTTGGGGCTTTGTGAGGACATTTGAGAGGTCCCCATGAAGAAAAATGACCTCATAGAAAATGTGCTTGTTTTATTTGAGAAACTAAAAGAGGTCAAAGATGTGCATTTGTTTACTAAAGTTAAGGTTAGGGTTAGCTGTAGGTGTAACATCTAGTCATTATGGGAGTCTATGGAAGGACCTCACAAAAATAGTAATACATGACTGTGTGTGTGCGTGTATGTGCGTATGTGTGCGTGTGTGTGTGTGTGTGTGTGCGCGTGTGTTTAGCTCCAGCTCGCTGCTTTTATAAAGCTACTAACAAAAAAATAAAATAAAAGACTAATAGTTAAGATAAGGTGTAATTGAAAAATAAAGTTCAGATCAATAAAGTAATATAATTGAGTGATGAAGCCAGAAGTCTTCCTAAAGGTCTTTCTCTGATTGCATTTGGTTCAACACAGACTTTAATCAAAAGTAATACTGCACACAATCATTTCGCTCTCTCTCATTCCTCTTCTAATTAGCAGTAGCATATAAGAGAGAGCAGAATTCAGGCCCATGGCAAATGTGGTTGACCTGAGGTGAAAGGCATAATTAGGAGTTTGTACTAACCTAAAGCACCTAGACCCAAAGAAAAACACACTTCTGAGAAGCCGTTTCTGAGAGTCAGTTAACACTGCATGAAAGCAGGCTGTAAAAATGCCATTTTTTCTCTGTCTGTTCCATATGTTGTTGTCACAACTACATCTGTATTAATTAACCTGATGTTCTTGCTGGTAAGGATCTTTTCAACATTGTTTTAAAAAAAACTTTTGGCCTCATTCACTCAAACTCTCTCTGAGAAGCTGTGTGTATCGTTTTTCACGGTGACTCACACACATGTGCGGATGAGGTAAAGCTTGTTGGCTGTGGCGGAGATGTGTGAGCTGTGTTTTTCGGTTCTGGTGAGGAGGACAGGGAGCAGGCTGCAGTCAGAACGGTCTGCTCCGAAAAAAGCTTCAGAATCATGCCTCACAAAACTCTGACGCTGGAGACCCACATCAACTGCACCGGTTAGAGCATTACTTGTCCCTAATCACTTAAACAGACCCAGCTCTCATACCTTCTCCCTCTTTCCTCCCCAACACACATGTACTGGGCATCACTGAGGGGAAAGCAAATCGCTCACTGGAACTATGTCAATTACTGTGTTTTTGCTGATGCTTTGCCTCCATCTAGTGCTGAAAGAAGAGTACTTAAGGATGGATTTTAGATATGGGGAAGATGGAAAAACTCGACTTTACAGACAGTTGTACACATACTGTAAATAATTTGGAGCATGTGCACATTTTTATTAATCTTATATGTGTATAGTTATTTTTATGTATAAGATACACCAGTATCTTATACACCAGTTGGTGGTAGTAATGGTAGGGTGTTCGTCCCGTGATCAGAAGGTCACAATGAATCCAGGACCGGTGAAGTTACCACTGACATGGTATGTGCAAGGTACCAGCCCCAAGCACTGCTCCCCCAGCACTGCCCTTGTTAGCTGTCCACTGCTCCTTCACGGATGGGTCAAATGCAGAGGTCACATTTCGTTGTGCTGTAGTGTGTTCACAATGACAAATAATCACTCACTCACTTTCACCACTTCGTATAGTTGGCCTAGCTATTAAACTGATGACAAGGCTATATGACAACTTCAATGTTGGCTCCCCCTGGTGGCCAAAATATGAAAAGACGAATTCCATGGGGGGGCCCTTTGTGAACAAAAACATATAAATCTATCCCAATTGGACAGCAGAAATGTGGCTAGAAATGATGTTTACTGAATCTGATCCACTCGGCGAACAGACAAGATGATGTTAACATTCCTGTATCTACTGCTCATACCAACTGGTAAAATCTATATTTTCAAGACTTTCTTTTTTAAAGTGGCAAATTTATACAGTACTAAAGTATATTTGCAGGCTTTGTAGTTTTGAGGTAGTTTTAGCGAAAAGAGTCCGCCTAATCGTTTCATGTGTTTCGCCTTTTTTCTGTCAACCGGGGCACTTTGATTTGGTATAACCGCAAACCACAGCGGTTACGTTTGTTTTAATACGCTTAACCCTTCGCAAAATATCGCTTGCACTTATTAGACAGACACATTTTGGGCACATTTTGATAAATCTCAAATAAAGCCTACGGCACATGGACAGTGACAATGGAATGTTTTGCGGTATCGTACAAACGCCATATTTTACATCAGGCGGCAGATTGTGTAAAGCTGAAAGTGGGTGTGACGCCTGTACGCACTTTGGATACGTTCACACTGCCAGCCACTAGTGATGGGAAGTTCGGATCATTTTACCGACTCGGACCTTTGAGTCTCGTTCAGCAAAATGAGCGAATCTTTTTTCGAGTCATTTCGTTCATTTCGTTCATTTTAGCAAAATATAATTAAAATGTTACCTGTTACCTCCCTAACACATCTACTGCTTACACACACGTTGATCACACTACAAACAAGACAACACTATAATGCTACAAGAAACAGAAAATATTAATTCATTGTTTACCTGGGTCTTTGGTCTAGGATTCGCTCACCTCGCCTCTTATCTGACAAGTTCTCGGGTTTGAGTCGTTCGTTCATCACTGACAGCCCAATTAGCTAACCAACGCAGTCTGAGCCGGAAACAGAATTGATTAGTTCATCTCTCGAGTCTTCGGGTTTGAGTCGTTCGTTCATCACGTGACAGCCCCATAAGCTGAACCTATGCCGGTAAGTGGTCACGTGACAAAAGAACTAACGATTCGAGAGATGAACTAATCAATTCTGTTTCCGGCTCAGACTGCATAGGTTAAGCTTATGGGGTTGTTACGTGATGAACGAACGACTCGAAAAACCCGAAGACTCGAAACAGGTGAATCAATAATTCCAATACAGAAACTATAGGAAGTTGCGCAAATGTGCATGCGCGACTGAACGAATCACTCCCACGAGATGACTCGTTCTTCCCGAGTCACATTAAAGATTCGTTCAAAATGAACGAATCGTTCAAGAACGACCCATCACTACCAGCCACATCGTTCAATTCCGTTTTTTTGCTTAGATCGGATTTGTCTATCTTGACGGTTCACATTCATAACTACAAGTGACCTGTATCTGACTGTAATGTGAACGCATCGGTCCTCCGAAACGTCACGCATGCACCTACTGATACGTTTTTACACCCGGTTAACTGCGTCACCAACAACAAAAAACGTCATATCTGTGGGACGACTCATGGCATTAGAAATGGAGACGTTAGTAGATAGAGTAGTAGATACGCATGTATCGCACTTTGCTCTGGAGGACGACAAATCAGCTGTACATGAGCAGGTCGAAAAGGAGAAAAAAAGTCAGGCGGCTAGCTTTTTCTGTTATCGCAGCTCTCCTCCATTTTTACCTTCCCGCGCTGCCCAAAAGGGTCTGGCTGATGATGTCAGCGCATGCGTATAAGCAAAAAGCCACATGAATTCCGATCTGAGCGTTCACATTCAGGGCGCATGGCCGTGAATCGGATACGTATGAGATTTAGTACCACATATGAAAGTGACACAAATCTGATTTGAAAACATCAGTTTTGCATGCCCACACAGCCCTGAAAAGATCAGATTTGTGTCACATTAAGACAAAAAATCCGATTTGAGTCACTTCAGCATGGCAGTGTGAACGTAGCCTAGGTGTCGCGTGCAGATCGATCTTATTAGGCTACGTTCACACTGCCATGCTGAAGTGACTCAAATCGGATTAATGCGCATACGCTGACATCATCAGCCTGCACTGGCAGCGCGGGAAGGTAAAAATGGAGGAGAGCTGCGATAACAGTCAGTGGAAGGATGGAGAATTGGGGATTTAATTGACTTTTTTTCTCCTTTTCGACCTGCTCACGTACAGCTGATTCACTGTTTGTCGTCCTCCAGAGCAAAGTGCGGTACATGCATGAGCTACTAACGCCTCCATTTTTAATGCCATGATTCGTCCCACAGATATGACGTTTTTTGTTGTTGGTGCCACAGTTGACCCGTGTAAAAACGTATCAGCGTGCGCATGCGTGACATTTCAGAGGACCGATGCGTTCACATTACAGTCAGATACAGGTCACTTGTAGTTATGAATGTGAACCGTCAAGATAGACAAATCCGATCTGAGCAAAAAATCGGAATTGAACGATGTGGCTGGCAGTGTGAACGTAGCCAAAAAGTTTCACATTAGTGTTTCTCAGCCATGTTCCTAAAACATTTCCCATTGCACGTTTTTTTGTTTTTTCAGCTTTTTTTGTAATCAGTTTAAAACATTTAACTCATCTTGGAGACACGTTGCTGACAACAAAACGGCGCTGCTGTGGTGGTATTTGTAGACCCGGAGAACGCAATGTCCCCCCAAAATAAATCCCAGTCCCTTCCTGCCCACAGCTTAGGCTAAAATGTGACTTGCCATATGGAATATTATGGAAAATATTAGATTTAACTGCACTAGTAAACTGTGAAATCACAGAAAAACTGTCCAGGGGGTGCGGTTGCTAACGTTGCAAAGCAACTATGCTTTTGGGAAAAACACCCCAGGTTACTTTGTGCAGCTACTAAAGCTTTTGGCCAGGTAAACGATTTCAAAATAAGGTTTATTTATTCTGCAATGCTCCTGTATGTTTGTGAATGTGGACATAACACAACGTTTCATGGATGTTAACAGGCACTGCCCCCTATTCATGTAAGCATCACGGCCAGCGCTGTGGGTACTCGGACCATCCCTACCATGTGCGCTTAGTGCAGCAGTTGGAGGAAGATCCATTTGAAGTGTTTGATTTTTTTGAACCTTTTCAGATCTGCAGTGGATGAGTGCACACACGTTGTATCAAATTTAATTAAATTTCAGTTTTCAGTCTGAGGACACAACCAGTTTTATAGAAAATGTTTATTTATGTTTTGTGCTTTTTGGTCAGATTTCCCTGTTGTCCTCTCTCCCCAGATACCCACTAAAAGTGCAGTTCAGATTCAGACTTGAAAGATCAATTAATGTAACACACCTCATTCCTGATGGCAACATTAGACAGTTCAACATTTCGGGCACTGATGGTATCATGCTGGTGAAACTCCCCAATCCTGTGAATAAAATAAGCCCGGCCCAGCTGCCACCCATCCCATGCACTCGTCCGAGAAATGGAGAGATCCTCCATGCTCCAAGTTATCCATACAGAATATATGAATCAGGTAGGAGTTATACAGTAACAGGTATCTTGGTGACGTAATAGTAATAGACAGTAATATTGAACTACTTGCACTTGATTCATGATTTAACTCAGATTGTCTGAGACCTGTAGCCACATGTGAATGTTAAAGCGTGTTTAACAGAAGTGAACAATGCGAGAGAATTGTTCATTCTGTAGTTAAATTAGCATGCTTTTTCAGTGAAACTTGGTTTCCGATGTGTCTGTAATGCAGTATATCTAATGTCCTGATCCTGATTCATCATACAGTTGCGCCATGATCTGTGTTGTATTGTAAAGTTTATGTATCAGACTTTTCATGATTTGTTTACTTAGTTTTTTAGACAACATAAAAGTGTGAATAGCCAATTGTTACGCAAACTAACCTCTGAATTAATACCTGCTGATTAAGCATTAAAATTTGTTGCAACCAACAGCGCAGATTTAGACAAATAAAGTAATTTTCTATTTTTTAGCTTCAGATCTGAATAAACTGATGTGCGTGGTCCGAAGAGTCACCACACCATTTGATAAAAGGGAGAAATGTCCAATGTATTTCTGTGCCACGGTCATCACCAGTACTAGCCCATTCCTTTCCTGCCCTGTAAGTATTAGTGAACTTTTAATAGTTCTGTAGCCTATATCAGACATTAACAATTACCTTTCTGCTGTTTGTTTGAAAACTGTGTAGGGAAAATAATTTAAATTTCATGATGTACAGTATTTGGTTTAATTTCTCTCACTCATTCTGCAACTCTTTTTGACATTCATTTAACATGTACAGTCTGATTTTGGTGGACCCATTCTGAGGAAAGAGGACAGTGTTGTGTACGGAGTGAAAGTGCACGGCCGCAAATTCTTTGACATCTGTGCAGACAACGTCCGACAGTGGATCACCGACACCATTAATGACCTTAACTAATTCAGATGAAAATGGGTAATCAAGCAGCACCTACAGTATGTGAAGTAACAGCTTGGGTCATTTTACTGTGCTTTGTTATATAATGTAACTTTATCATGCTACCATTGATAATCCTTAAGAGGAAATGTGTTAATATGATTAACATAAAATTAAAGCAAAATGGGACATAAAACATGAACTAATTTTTACAGTTTTGGAGAGTCTGCAGAGCCTGCGCTCAATAGATTTTTTGGAGTCTACATATGGCTAACCCTGAAAATCCCAGCAGATCTGTAGCCTGAATTCAGGCTACAGAATTCAAAAACCATGCCATGCTCAGTCAATAACTGTCAGCATTTTGATGCTTGCTTTGATTTAGCAGTTTCTTTTTATTTCATGCCGGAAATCTTTTACATGTCTATTAAAAGGTGTGCACAAGGATATGTGTGTGTGTGTGTGTGTGTGTGTGTGTGTGTGTGTGTGTGTGTGTGTGTGTGTGTGTGGCTATGTATTTATCACGTGGGGACCTTTTGTCCCCTAAAATCACTTTTATCTGTTTTTTCCAGCTTTGTGAGGACATTTAAGAGGTCCCCATGAGGAAAAATAACTTTATAGAAAATGTGCTTGTTTTATTTGAGAAACTAAAAGAGGTAAAAGATGTGCATTTGGTTACTGAGGTCAAGGTTAGGGTTAGGATTAGGTGTAGGTGTAAAATTATGGATTTTAGTCATTATGGGAGTCTATGGACCTCACAAAGATAGTAATACATAGACTGTGTGTGTGTGTGTGTGTGTGTGTATGAGAGAGAAAGAGAAATCTCACATTTAAGATAATCCTACAGGTGTAATTTAATAGGCTTCATAATTTCTGTTTAATCTTTATCTGGAAAGATATCCATCATATTTTTTTTATTTTGTGCACATGTCCTCTTATCCACTTCTTTATTGGTTTGGCACAGAGGTCAGCAAAAACAATTTTGTCATCACATTCATCTTGACCACTAATGAGAACTCCATAGATCACATCAGACCTTTCCTCAGATTTCCACAATCCAAAAATACGTGATGTCTCAGTGTTTTCTGTCTTCAGAAGCCCAGACCCAGAATCACCGTGTTTTGAAAGAAAAATGGTGTAAGGTTTCAAAACATTTTTCACTTCATATTAATACAATATCTAAGATTAATTAATAAATATGAAACATTTACGATATGTATTTTTACATTAAATTAACATAGAGAGCCTTCCAGTTCAAACTTATATTTTGTACACAATATGAATTACTGAGCGCATAAAAATAAAGTGATACATCATTTACTGAATTTAATTTAAGGTGCCAATAGTTATTTACAACACTGTATGTGCTTTATTAGTTTTTAGTATATGTTCAGTTCTTCTAATGAAAGTTAGTTACAATCACTGCCTCTTACTTGACAAAATGTAAAATGCAATGTGCACTTTAAGAAAAACTGGTCTTTCATGAACGTGCTGGAGAACCTTTTTATGATGTAGAACCGTTTTATGCTGTTTAAGGTTATTTGAAGAACTGAATGCAACAAAGACTTCTTTAAGTAGCACTTTATATCATTTTCAGTTCTTTAAGTAACCCTTTATGTTGAAGTATGACCTTAATGGCTACTGATCCTATGTCTAACCACTGATTTACTTGTGGCTGTGTGTAGAAATTATTGTTATGGTGCAATTTTTAATTGTAACAGATGATATCTGCCACTGCCCTATAGAGAGATCACTTATTAATTATTAATGTGTAATTTATATAAAGTAACTGACCACTTGACTCAGTTAAGTTTTACCAGACACTACGTTTGAACAAATTATTACATACATAATGAACACAGGTACAAAGATACAAATACCATTTACACTACATTCTTCATGATCACTTTATAATAAATGGTTCTGCAAAGAACCAATGGGTAAAAGAGTCTTTGTAGAACCAAAGATATTTCCACTATGGCATCACTGTGAAGAACCACTTTTGGTTCTTTTGTTTTTATCTGTGTGAGAATTCCTTTCATTCCAAATTTCGCTGTTAACCTAGTCAAGACTGTCTAATATTGGAGACTTTCATGTGCATTTATCACGCAGACTGTCATTTTTAGTACCTTGCAAACTTTGATAGCTTTGTCGTCAACTGATCCACCACAGTAAATGTACACCAGCTTTTCAAAGGGAGAGCCAGCCAGGTCTGGGCAGTGTTCTTTTTGGAGGACTTTTACATCCAGGCACATGAGGTTGCTGGAACCATGACCTTAAAAAACAAACACATTCTTAGTAATTTTTCTGTGTTAATTGCTTATTAATAGAGCTGTGTTAATAGAATTTATTCCCAGTTTAGGAAAGTGTTTCCAGTTATCAAGTAGCAGGCTGTGGGTACAAACAGTATTTTAAAAGAATTTGCCTTAGACTCTTTGAACTGTAGCTGATTATGTATTCTAAAAGAGTACAGAGATCCTGATGAAATTGCTTTCTGGTGAGCTAGTCCTTCTAGCCTTCTGCTGCTGCATTCATTTTCCCTCACCTCCTTCAGTGGTGGCTCCACGTCCCGAAATTCGCAGCTCTTCCCCTTCAGACGGAGCAATGCAAGCCTTTTGCGGCAGTTTGGCAGGAGTTATTTTTGATATGGCTTCTGGAAGTTTCAGCAACATGATGCTCTCCTCTGATGGAAGATTGCCGTACGGAAATATTTCATGATTTAATATGGAGCTGTTTTTTTACAGATGTTTTTGGATGGCCACCAATCTCCACATTCAGTGAACTGATGTGAGACAAAAAAAGAAAACGGCAAAATGCACCCCAGCACACCAATTGCTTCTTTTGTGAGTACTTAAGTCATAATCGGGTTGCATTTGAATTCTCTATGGCCATTATAGTAATTCTGACAAAATACTTTCTTGTAATTAAAAACATTTGCATTGATAAATATGCCTCTAGTAGGGTTAGTACAAAAGAAAACACACGTTCCATTACGTCTCATTGATACAGCCAAAAACAGCCAAAAAGCTTTTACTGCAGAGTGAGAGATTTATATCTGGTCCTAATACCTTGCTGTATACATCAGTTCTATGCTTTATATCTTTTTTTTTAAAGTTTTGTTGTAAAGTAAAGTGAAAGAGGAAGACTGATAGACATCGACAGTCTCTTGACCAGTTATATACATGAACTTGAAGTTTATTCATTATATACAAACCCTGATCTCCCACCATAGCAGCGGGATGAAGTAATGACCCATTTTTGTGTATGAGAGTGCCACCACATGTCAGGGTGGTTTGATTAGGGAACTGGAACACCACACGGACGTGGTGGAGTCTCTCAGTATCTTGACAGGTTGTCCCCGAAATCAGACGTTTTTGGATGGTTGAGTATGTCACACCTACAAAGGACACAGCTTGGTTAATGTGCATTGTTATAACGAGCCAAATAATTTAGATAAGCATTCATCAGGGTCATCTGGTGACCAACAAGTTCTATACGAATGTAAAATAAGTTGTACAGAACATTTTGCTGATTCTGCAGCTAAGTAAGATTATTGGTAAAGGTGACCAGTTGATTGAGCTCATTTAGGATGAAATGAACAAACTAAATCAATAGGAGATTAAATAAACCCTTTTTACATAATTCTGACTAAAAAGTAATACTTTTCTATTCTAATATAAGAACACAATAGAATATAACACACAAAATAGAGTTTAATCACAATTTCCTATTATGTTTCACTGCAAGCCTTAAAGAGAGAGATAAAGTTTAGTGTATACACCAAAGTATAAATGCTGCTGTTATTTGATGTCAAATAAAAACCACAGAATGTCTTCTACAGTAACAGCACAAGTCCACCTCAGACTGGTGATGGTTAGGGGTGTATGCATGAAACTGGATCTTACCTACAACTACAAGTGAGAGAATGAAGAATGCAGCGTGTGCCATGGCAGCCAACTCTGAAGCCTTCAGTTTGGAGGTGAGGTTAGAGTTTTAAAACCACTCTGAGGTATAAACCTGCTCTGCATCGCCTCTCCTTACGCAAACACACCAATCAAGAGGCAGCAGCTTATCAGCCAAATTGATATCTCTATTAGTATTCAATTAGCCTAGGAGCAGAGCTGAAATTAATTTGTATTTCACATCAGTTCTCTGGAATACTGTACCAAGAGAAACTATAGCACTTATGTTTGGAAATATATATCTATACCTTTTACAGATACAGTATCAGAAACATGCAGTGGAGTTGCTAGTGTACACACCTTCAAGATTTAAGCAAGCAAAGCAAAATAATCTGAAAACTTTTAGTATTAAGAATGAAGTAACAAATATATAAATCATCTGCAACATACAGGTTTATCAGGATTATTGAAAAGTTCTGGTTGTCCATTAATACTTTGTTCATATTAATCAGTCGTATTGACCGCATCACACTTTTAGTTCATTATGATCCAGTCTAACACAAGAATAAAGTCCTCACAACATCATATGGCCAGGGGAAAGTAGGCAATGTTTCAAATCAATTCTAAACTGGTTCAATCCAGAAAATAGAATCCAAGAATCGCGATTATCATAATATTTTCAAATTTTTACCTCTATGAAACCACAGTACACTCCAAATATTTACTAAAAAGGAAGTATTAATATAGTTGATTAGTGGACAAAAAAACCAAGAAACCCACTACAATATTTGAACGAACTCCTGCATCCTATTAAATCACCATTCAGTATTATTAATCCACATGACTCATTCTTCGCGCTTTTAACCATTACATCCCAAATCAACTCATTAGAATTAAGGGCAGGTTTTTTGCAGGTCAGATTATCACTTTCTTTATACAAAAAAAACATTGCACATTTGTTGCTTTACAGTATGTTTGTGCTATAATACTCTGCTGGAAGCTGAAACAGTTTTTGCTTGGTATTCTGATTAAAATGTATTTAGACATTTTGCAGAGTCATATGTTCAAATGTGCTGAGGGAACAGGCAGCTTTTCCAGGGTCCATAAAATTGCATGCATAAGGAGTTAGCCGTTATTTACATAATTTGGGCAGTTTGATCGTAGCCTTGGCTGGTCCTGAATGTCTTTTAGAACAGTGGTTCTGTAATCTGTATTCTGGCTCCCAGGGTATTCATATTAATACAGTTTGCTTTAGTTAACAATGAAAATAAGGAGTCGTATTAAGTATGGGGGAGATATTAACAATTATGAAAACTGAGCCATGCTCTCGTTCTTTTATTTGACTATAGTGTCCTGAAAGTACAGAGGTGTAACTAATTTTGACTGCACTATCTTGGTTTGTGCTATCTGTAACTGCTCACATATGTTTGCCTTTAGCGTTTCTTTGACATGTCTTTTGTGAGTGCAGAATGGGAGACTACAGAGATGAGCAAATGAGCAGTGTTTGGTATCTACCCTAAACAAATGCAAAAATGCACTTTCATCCATGTGGAACTGTTCCAGAAATTGCTACCAAAATTTGCTAATATTTCCACTGAGTGAGTAGTGTGCAAGAGAGTGAACCAGCACAATACCATTGTAAATATCTTTTATTCAGACATTTCCAACACATGATTGTCAGATTTCATACTGTTGGCCATAAAACAGAGTCACAATGACTCAGTGGGTTTTAACATTGAAAAATGATCATTATGTGAACAAGTAAGGAATTACAGAAAATGACAGGGGACAGCTGGAATGAAAGTAAGCAATATCAGTAAGCCAACCATTAATCCAAATACCTTCAAACCCTGAAATCAGTGAAACTGTACAAAAATGCATTTAATTCACTTGAAAGTGATTCCTCTCACTTTCAGGATACCTCCCTGAAATAACCTTTTGCAGGTTGGGATATCTGTCTTAGGTAAATTCATTGTATATTTGACTGTGTTTAAAATAAACACTTGGTTCATCATGGAAACAGCGGAAACAAAGTTATTCTATTTCAGTCAGCAACATTTCTCTTGTCGTATTTAAATTACTAGAAACAGTTGTAGCCAAGTACTACACCTTTTGGTCAACAACTCACTAGGGATGCACCAGTCCAACTTTTTCAGTTCCGATACCAATGCCGATACTTGGGCTTTGGGTATCGGCCGATCCTGAGTACCAATCCAATATGAGTTATTTTTTTCCACCTTTACAGCTCTAAGGGAATTTGGGGCCCTGGGTTGTTCCCCGACCTTGCGCCCATTAGCTCCCCTGTTAGTCTCTGGCGCCCCCACGACCCCAGTTGGGATTAAGCAGTTTGGATAATGGATGAATGAATGAATGTCTATACCATTGTTTTTAGGCTTATTATAGTGTTTGTGTAGAGTTTTTATTATGTAGAGATATTCTGTACTATGAAGAAAAATAACTTCTTTATCCATTTGGAATCTGTCTGGATATAGAATAAAATGATTTTATAGCAAATAATGCATCTTCCTATATTTATTTTTTTATTCTCTAACACTATAGAATTTTTTTTAAAAAATGTTTTCCTGATTAATCAACTCATTTTGGACTCCTTTTTCACATGACGGCGTTCCACACGAGATTCGTTGGCACGATGGCGTTCCACATAATAACGTATCGCGCTCGCGTCTCGGAATAAACAATGAAAACATTGAGTAAACGTCTGTATTGTGAGTAGAACGCTGGCGGTTTTTGTTATTTTTCAGCTAAAAAGTAAGTCTGGGGGAAAGTCTTAATATGAATGAAGTAATAAAGGGGAAGATTTGCCTGAACTGGAATGATTTATTGAACATCGTACTTCCTTGTGAGAGACGCGTGCGCTAAAAAAACACAGCGAGGAACACGAAGATCGCGAGAGAGAGCTGATGGTGTTAAGGAAATGACACGCTATAATCATGTATAATTTGCTTTTACGGTGGTAGTGTGTTGTTGCTTGTTCTGCTCATCTTCAATTCTATATAATTAACGCCAATGTCGAACGAATTGAGCGTCCGCGATAACGTAGAACGCAGACATCCCAAGTCTCCCGGAAGTTATTGATATATTGATAGCGGTTCCCTGATGCCCGCAAATTTGGGGGGCGGACCTCCCGGAAATGAGTTTTTGCAGGTTGGGATGCCTGAGAATGTAGAAAAACCTACAATTCACAGATGGGCTCCATAGATCGACCCCATGCCACCGATAACCGATCCACATATCGGATTGGTGCATCCCTACAACTCACTGAGGAGTTCTTTTTTCGCTGAGATCATTCGTTTGAGGCTTTAAACATAAAGGTCAGTTTTGGAACATGAGCTTTAGACTGTATTGACGATCGCGCACATTAAAGCACTCTGGGTCACCAAGTACCTATGCTTGTGTCTCCATTTTTCAACTCTATTACAGGTAAAGCTCTTGCAAAGTATAACAAGGACCTGATGTAACCATGTAGATCTTCCACGTCACCTGCTCATGCTTTGCTGATCAACAAACGCCTGGCACTGAAAATATGAAATGTACAAATGTTTAAATGTATCTATCAGAAGTGTGATGGAGTTGTGATATATTGTCTAGTGGAGGAGTATGCAAAATAGAACTGTGTGCGTTCCCTTTCCTTTTTACACATCCTCTGTTGCACCTACGTTTGACTGCAAGGTGGAGACATGCTTACATTGATCACAGCTGACTTAATTGGTAAAGCGCACAGGCATTTCCAGCCTTTAAGGACAGCTTGGGCTTAGCCCAGAGCAGATGTAAATTCAAAGAGGAGCCAAGGGTTTTTTTCCAATATACAGTATATAAAAGGTGTTATAGTAGACTACAGACTATATTAGACTGCCTAAATTATCATTTAATTTCCAGATGTATGCATGTTAATGAAATAAATAAGCTAAACAACTGTACAATTATTTTGGCTACCCTGGCTAGATTCAAAATACCCTGGGCTGAAGACCCGGTGAAATAGGCTGTAATATCGGCAGTCATCAATATTTATTCATTGCGCACCACTGGGCTTCAGTTGTGCGTGTAGAAAATGAATAGAAAATATGACTGTGAGCTCCAACCAAGAAACTGATGAGATCGCATCATTTGGGCATCACATTAAAAACAGCTAAAAGCAAAATACTCCCACATTTTTTGAATGAAAATCTTTACTCCATCCAATGCCTGAAAAATGAATAATCATGCTGAATAAAATAAGTAAAGTAACCACTGGGGAAAACTCTGTAGTGTGTAAAAGCGATCACAGGTATGCTCTCCCCACTCGCCTGTACAAGGGTCAATAAGTTAAAGTTGAGATTAAAACCACAGCTGTGCCCATGTGCCAGGCCTTATAACCTCAACTCGCTCCAGGGAAACTGAGAAGGTAAGTCGTTCTGGATAATAAAGTCTGGTCAGTGCTATAACTTGTAGTTTATCCAGAAATTTATCTGACTGGAATGTTGATGACGCTTTAATTACCAGCTGGGCCTTTAACTCTTATCTTTTTGAGTTAATTCTGTTAGCAGTGCATTCTCTCTATTGTCGCCAGTGTGCAGGGTGGGGATGTTGTATTATTAATATTTGAAAATGACAATTATGCAACTGATCTCTCTCCTTGTTACATAAGCAGTCTGGAGATTTAAGCCAGAGGACAAGGGCAATATGACTGGATGCAAAAGTTTAAATCCAGGATTTGACAGGTTTGTTTGACTCTGTTGACACAAACCTCTGACTTATTCTTCTGTAATTCTGACTTCCACAGCTTGGTTGGTGATTGATTAGAAGGACAATGTCAGTAATGACATGGTCTTTAAAAATAGCAATACACATGAATGCAAAAAAGAAGTTATAATACCTATACAGCTGCTATTCCAGGAAAAGTACTTTCAATGTTGGTTTCCTCATTGATTTTGAGATGCCAGTGGTGATAAAATTACAGTCATATCAAACGCAGGATGATTTCCTCCAGCCATGGGCAGTGGTAGCAGAGTGGTCTGAGTGAGTGGAACACTGCATTGGTAGTCATAAGATTGGGGGTTCAGAATCTGTGACTGCCAATACATGAGGCAAGTGCTCTAGGCAAGGGGCTCTCAGACTGGCAACTGAGGAAAAACTACACCGTTTACCAGTGATCTGATGCTCTTGCAGCAGGGGTTGTCCACTTTTGTCCAGCCATGAATGTTTTGCTCACTCAACACATCAACAGGCTCTTCATACAGTGTATAGAACAGTGCATTAGTGGACATCAACATCTGAGTACATAAACCTGAATGGTGTCAGAATATTCTTGTAACTTTACAGACTGAAGAACAGTCATAGACTACAAAGCACTATTGTATGTCACTTCTCAGAAGTCTGTGAAATGCTGTAACTGTAAATATATAGTCCGTTACTACCTATCAGTTTTACCTCCCTGAGAGCTAAAACATGGTAAAGATTTAAAGCACTGGAAAACCATTTTAGCTTAGAGGCAATATTTTAAGCAACAGCTAATGCACTGTTCTATACACTGTATGAAGAGCCTGTTGATGTGTTGAGTGAGCAAAACATATTTTAACAGCTTAATTTTCTAGTCATTGTTAAACATGAGTGTTTTGAGCACAGTAGGGCATAATCCCCATGAGATGTTAAGTTAACCATTAAAAGAATCAATAAGAAGAACCTTACGAAGTATTAAAACAAGTCTAAAAATTTAACATGCTACTAACAATCTCTCTGATGGGGGGGAAAAAAATCACAATTCTAATAATGTATGCAAATGACAGTTTAATGTTTTGCCTTTTTATCAAACATGATTCAAGTAATAATAATCATCAATATACCTTTTTAAACAACAAAACAAGATGTCAACCAACAGTTAATGTGACAGTGAGTACCCTTCAAATTACTATTTGAATGTGTGTGTGTTGTCTTACAGCATTAGATGCAACAGAGTAATGAAGAAAAGTGTGATGAAGGTGGAGATGTGGTCAGCAGGTGAGGAGGCCGAGCCATGAAGGTCATGTCCACAGAGAGCTTGCTCCAACAGCACATGAGTCTCGGGATTAATGCCTGCAAAGTCCAAAAAATGTGAAAATGAGAGAGTGTGAGATTAATGATAAATGCATCTTATAGCTCTTTTGCTGATTATTAGTTCATCTAGCTGTGGAATTAATGTTAAATGACAAATTTAAGGGTGGTCCTCTTGTGGTCAAAATAGGGAATTACATTTTTTGAAAACAAAAGTTTATTATTTTTGTATTAAGTGTTGCAGTGGGCTTCTGACAAGAAACAACAAGGTGGATTCTTTGCTGGCTATTTTTGATCAATCTTTTTCCCACTTGCCTAGTTTTTATGGATGAAACATAATATGTGAACTATCAGTATATGAATGATCTTCTAAAACAGGGAATTTGAACTGGTTTTGTCCTAGGGACCACCATACACAGTGTGTCCGGGAGTGGGGGTATTTTTTCTAGTATTTTTACGTATTGGGGTTAAATTCATTATTGATAATGTTGTTTTGTTTTTTGTTTTTTTTTAACTAAATAAATTCATTTTAAAATGTGATTTCAGTAGTAAAACTGGATTGCATCTCACGGACCACCTGTAGTGCCGCCGCGGGGGGCACCGGTTGAAAACCGCTGCTCTGAAACAGCACTACGCTAACGTTTCATATTAACAGTACGCAACTCTCACGTGTGTGTGTGTGTGTGTGTTCTTGTACTTGCTACTTAGTGAGAACCAAAATGAGTTTTTAACCAGCAAAGTGAGGACATTTTTTGGAAGTGAGGACTTTTTTAGTGGTCCTCACTTCTTTAAATTGCTTTTACCAAAAAAAAAAAAAACACGTTTATTTGCAAAAGTAAAAGTGTAGAAAGATTAGCTTTTGGTTGCTGAGGTTATGGTTAGGGTTATGTTTAGGGTTAGGTGTAGTATTATTTAGATACAGTAATATAGAAGTCAGTGGAGGTCCTCACTACTATATAAGTACAAGGGTGTGTGTGTGTGTGTGTGTGTGTGTGTGTGTGTGTGTGTGTGTGTGTGTGTGTGTGTGTGTGGCGGATGGGGGGATGACTGACCGTGTTGTCTCCACTCCTCCCACAGGTGCTGCACTTCCGCCTCATGCTCGTGCTCGTGCTCGTGCTCGTGCTCTGATAAAATACGAAAATCCAGAACAGTTTTAACTACACAAATCTCCAAGTGCGTTTAACTAAGTGGGCTTTTCTACGCATTAAACTTCAAACACCGCTTAATCAGCTCTAGCTGCAGGTTTGAGCTCATCAGGAGCTGCAGCTAAACCCCGGAGAGGATCATTATTGTCCGAACCGGAATTATACAGCTGTATTATCACTACTATTATACTATATAAATTATATTAAGTTGATATCAGTTAACAATAGTAAAAACATATGACTTTGTATACAGTAAATATGGAAACCTTCGGGCAAATATTACTGTGTTTGTATCCAGTATGGGATATGATCACATAAACATTTAAAATCATACACGACAATCTGGGGTTATGTAACGCGGCATAAGAGTCTTATGAAGCTTTATTGTAGTTTTCTAATAATTGAATTTCACTATAGAGCTTACTGACCTTGTGCAATATAATACCCATGTGCAATATCTGTCAATAAGGATTACCTCCCATTCACACTCTACCGTTACATTACTGGTGTTTTCTATTTATTGTATTGGTATCTACTGTTGTCACACCTTGCAATTTTGTTGTTTGTCAAATGCTGATTTATGTTGGTGTCAATGCTGCTAATTCTGCCATTTCACATTACAAGCAATACCAACCATACGAAGGTTTGCACTCGATTTTCACTACAACGTTACATTGTTGTACTGCATTGTTGTCCTGTTTTATGGTCTGCACATTGCGCCCTGTTGAATGTGATATTAAGTGTTATTACAAGTTACTATATGTTGCACTTGGGCATGGAAAAACGTCTCATCATCACACTTTGTACATGTATAAACCTGCTGATGACAATAAAGAAAGTTTATAAATCTGTCAGACGGGAAAAAAAAGCCGCAGAGTTAAACGGAGAAACAACATACAGAAAGGGGAGAGAGAGAGAGAGAGAGAGAGAGAGAGAGAGAGAGAGAGAGAGAGAGGGAGAGGGGGGGGGGATGTGTGTACCGCTGCTGTGGTGGAACAGGATCTGCCGCAGTTCCCTCAGAGCTGCTGTGAGATTTTCCAGCTGGTCGTGAAGGCGGATGTTCTCCTCTATCAGTGCGTGGATCGTGTCCTGCAGCTCGAATGCGCGGCAACACACACTCACTAACACTAACACACACACACACCGGAGCGCCCGGGATGGACACATTCCTCCCATACGAAACACACCTACACTCACACAGACCAGGAAGAAGCTGCTGGCCCTGAATTTCCACTGCCGTAGAGATGCTCTTAGTCAAAAACACTACAGCATCATAGACACACACACACACATCCGCTGTCATGCGTGCTGCACAACTGCTCAGCACAATGACAAACATTCTACTCATAAGCAGCTACCCACCCACCCTGACACCCCCCCCACACACACACACACGACAGCTAGAGGCAGGAACATCAATCCAATCATTCTGCATGACCGGCGAACTGACGTGTGTGTTCAGGTGTAATAATTCCTTTCAGGGAGTCACCATGTACTGTATGTATGGGAGAATAAGCTTGAAAGTAATTTAACACATTACAATTCTGTCATTTAAATAAAATCAGATTGCTGCACAATTAGACATCAGCACGTTCAAGCACTTCAAAACAAACTACAAAGTCACTAATTTTGGTTTAAATTTACGGATTGTCAAATTTGCTTAATTTTAGTTTAATAAATCCTGAGTTACTGTGCACATATAAAATCTATTCCACATTATAGATGTTCATCTCCACTCTAACTCATTCCAACTTTGCACTGTAACCCTACACATGGAATAGATGATCAATACTGCCAGGCCTGTCGATTTTTAATTAAATGCAGCCCATTTACCATCCCCCCAAAACTCCATTAGCTTACATCAAAGGCTCTGCAAGCCCACTCTGTGTTATAGGTATAATATCAAACAGATTGTGCTGAAGCACAGCTAAACCGAAGCGGGATTGTGGAGTGGTGCCATGGAAGGCAGCCGGAGCAAAGTGGAGCAACGAGCCGGGAAGCGAATTCCAGTTCCCCGAATTCTATTGATACAGTTCCAGACAGATCTAAAACAGATACACGTGCTGGAGATCAGCCCCAACTAAAAGCTCAAAGAACTCCTCTTGAATGCTGTGGGTCATCGCTCAAAAAGATTTTACACTGAATCTGTGCAAGTCGCAAGACAAAATTAGTTGAATTACACGTTAACATTACCCACAGATGCATTTTTTAGTCTACAGTATTAGGTACTTGGCATGTTCACACCACGTTTTAAATCATTTGTTGGATACTTAAAATGCGTTCATAACCACTGATAATTTATATTTACTGGAGAGTATTTTTAAGTCCTACTTTTAACAAGATCTACAGGGTGCCCTAAGTGGGCTCCACTGGAGGTTGGTCCCTATGAAAAGTGACCAGCAAATAACCTGAAACATTAACTGCTTCATATTTTTAAGAATGTGGCATTTAAGATAACCTAAGACTTTATTCAGGTGATTGCCAAACAAGGCCAAATGAGAAAACTGTAAATAACTGTTACATAGCCTTGCCTACTTATCGGCTCAACCATAGATTTTTTAAATTAAAAAAGCAGCAGTCTGGTACTGTTAAGTAAAGAACCAAGTATAGTGGACAGAAAAGCCTCTAGAGAAAAAAGTCAATGAGAAAATATGCAGGATATTTGACCAAAACTTATTTATTAAGTGACTCAGCATATGCTTATGCGCTCTTGGTGGCTCTGGTGCGCTTTTTCTTTACTACCACAGGCTTCTGACTCCTCAGAATGGCACTGGCACGTCTCAGAGCAGCCTGCAGAAAAAAAAATTATTTGACTCAACTGAAAGACAAATATTCAAGCAAAGTTGAAAATGTTTCTCATCATAAACTGATCAGCTGGGAAAGTCGCACCATGCGCAGGTCCTTCCTGTAGGTGTTTTTGCAGATGATGTTCCTCAGGCGGTTGAGCGTGGTGCGAGAGTTCTTGTTAATTGTGATCTTCTCATACGATTTGGCAGGTTTGCGCTGACCTAGTGAACAGAACAGAGGACAGAAATTCAACCTCACAAACTATGACAAATTCAGAACACAGAAGAAATAATTCAGCTCAGAAAATAGCATGTACGACTACAATAAAGAGAGAAAGAATTGCAGATCCTCATTCTCAACGAAAGCATGCTGCAGCAGGTAAGTTTGAACTAAAACTTAAGAGCTGAATTAGCAGATCAGAAAAAGTAAAATGTGTCAGACTGCATGTTAATATAGTATATTTATAAGTATGACTTGTTCATGAACTGGAATTTTATAACACTTAATGGAACCAATCTGATCTGACAAGGTGCTCTGTATACATCCAAGACACTATAAATGCATCTGCATCCCAGCTTGCAGTGATAGCGCAAAGAGCAAATGTTACATGCAGACACAGTAGCCCCTTTTGACAAATAGGCCAGAGGAACCGCAACTGAATTAAAAAGAAAAAATCTGCAAACACGCCTAATCTCCTCTAGTCTCTCTACAGACCCTGGACTGCCTGGTTTCATGTTATGGTTACCTGCACGCTTCTTCAAGATGACAACCACCCCCTTGCCATCGGCTGCCTGCTCAACACCGACTGTCTTACGGTGGATGAGACCGTTGAAACGGAATGCGTTCCTGGCTTTCAGGTTGTTTGGCTCCTGAAACAAAGAAATGCCCCTTCTAAAACCTTATTCATACACAGTAACACCACTACTTAAAAGAAAGAGCCATGTGACAAACATGCAACATCTCAGAGTAGAACAGACGCGCATTTATCTCATACCTTGTTACTGTCTTAAAGACATTCAAAATTATTTTCAAAAAAACATTCTTTACAGCTGAAAAGAATGAAAACAGCAATAAATAAAATAATTTGAGCAAAGCCTTATAAATTTAAAGTTACCAAAAAAATCTGAATTAAATCCACACATTCATCACTTAGTGATTGTTACAGGAACAGTCTCCATGGAGTAACAATGTTTTCTGAGGGGCTAAACAGTGGTAGTAAATAAGGGTGGATTTGAACCTACATCCTTTTCTGTACCAGAGTATCCTACCACTGGACCACCACGAGTACTTGTGACTTTCCAAAACAGCCAGCTGGTTAAACTGGACCATCAGATCTCAGTGGTGATATTTGGTGAACTGAGGACTGGATACTCACAGTGCTGTAGGTCTGTCCGTTCCTCTTAATGAGGAAACTGGAGCTGTTCCTAATCACCATCCACTGCAGGTGAGACGACATGATGGCGTTCCTGGAGGACAAAATATAACACCTTTAATATTACACCATCACAAGCTACAAATGTAACACTCAACGGGTTAAATACATTTAAGACACGACTTTTGGGCTGATACTCAGTCAGAGCATATCAGTTCAAGTCTGCAGATTTCCTAACAGTCTGGAGACACAACTGAGTTGTGGCATTTCAGCAACATTACAATAAGCACATGTGCAGCAGTCACATCAAATGACACCACTTGTTAAAACTTGATGAACAGACTGTTAGAAGAGCAGAAATTGAATATAGTAATCGTAATTATCCCCTCAAATCACTTTAGGCTGGCCCTCACACTTTTGTGTTGAAACCAAGAGTACAGATTTAAGATTGACAGATTGGGCTTAAATGTCCTCAGAACAGTAATTATTTCATCTGTTTTAATCACTATGGGCTCAACACATTAACATTGTTCTAAAAAAACTGCCACAAACATTCTGGAACAGCTCTTCTCTACATATAGTGATGTGGTTAAATGTTCATACTGCAACGTCAATGTCTCCATTACCGTGCAGCTCTGAGCCTTAATTTATCCAACATGTTTGAATTTTGGATCTAGCAGAAAATCCCTAGTCGTGTAGTTTAAACTACCCAAGTTGTGCCATCATTGAATCAAAATGTGCAGAGTCCAGTGAGTAACTTTTGTTCAGACTCGGAATAACATTTAAACTCATGTAATGTGTATGAGACATAGTGACGAGGCTACGGTTAATAAAAAAGGGGGCATGCTGTTCTTCTGTCTCCTGCTCTTCTGGCTAACGCATTTAGCTCGCTAACACACACGGCACACGCCGCATTACAATTGATTAACAACATCGTGCTAAACCAACACGAATAGACCATGTCTGTGAAAACACGTTTTAAGTGTAAAACAGAATCGCCCGATTAAACTTGACAATTGGAATTTTGGATTGAATGCTGACGGCGGAGACGCCGCGCGCAGGCCTCACAACACAGCCGCCATACCGGGAAAAGATGTGATCCAAAAACTAATAACAGACGTTCGCTTTTCCAACATACAACATATTAATACATGTACCGACAGTTTATGTGCAACTAACTGGTCGACTTATGTACAAAAGTCGCCTTTAAAACTTGTTTCTAGCTTAACGACAGTCGACCACGTTACCTTCTCAGCAGAGGAAGAGAGAGAAAAGAATGAGCGCCGTTTCCGGCGAAAACTTAATAGATTACTACGCCTCAACAAAATTCACAACGCTAATTTTATTTATTATTAGGACGTGTGCATTAGCTTGAATGTATAAGCTGAAGATTATTTCCAAAACATTTATTATATCTTACTAGAAATAAAGAAGAAATGTATATTTTAAAAAAGAACTATATACAACCTCGTTCAAGCGGATGGATATCCAACCCTACGTAGTCTGCAAATCGGTTCGTCTACGTCGTCGTGTTAGGGGGTCTCTCAAATGGATCCTTAAAGCCTATGTAGTGCACTAGACGTTTCTCAAGAAGGCTTCTCACGGTACACGAAGTGCACTACGTGACGTTTCAGGAACGTTTTCACCAGATCCGTTTAAGACCAACCATAGTTTTGCAACGTCACATTCAAGCGCCGCCAAAACAAATGAGTGCAATGTGTTATTTTTCCCAATTATTATTAAAATTTGTGTTTCGATAGTTGAACGTTTTCTGTTTCTTTGGTCTCGCATTTGTTGAAGTCGACAAAGTGGTCACTGTATATCGCCTCAGTGAGTGAAATGTCAGGGAATATGGAGGAATTATTAGGTAGTTTCTTTTTGCAATGGGTTTAGCGTGATAGCACACATGCATCTTGTGATGGACACTGAAGAGGATCTGGAATTACTTGGCGAGAAATTATATGATCTCATTTCTCCTAAATATCCAAACATGGCTCCCAAACTAACTGGTAAAACCTCACTTTAATATATGCTACCTGAAACTTGACCTGCATGTTACACCAATAACGGTGTAAAATACTGGGATTGCCTTTGTGATACAGCACAGTGCTGCCCAATACGGCCCGTGAAAATAATCTGTTAATATGCCTTCATCAGTAACATCAGTTTACATAATATTATTGTTTTAGAAAGACAGTGAAGTTTCTCAGTGAGATATGCTGTGATTGACTGCAGGGATGCTGCTGGAGCTGCCAGCTTGTGTGATTGGTCAGATGCTGCAGGATGAAGATGCTCTGTCCAAAGCCCTGGACAGGGCTCTGGGAGCTTTGCAGCCTGGGAACAGGTACCATATACACACACAAAACCTGAATGCTGGTACAACTCACATGAAATCCAAAAGCAGGCACCACACACACACACACGGTCCTTAAACCAAGTGCCACACACCTAAAACTTAAAAACAGGTACCACACACATTTGGAACCTGATAATATGTACCAAAACACAACAGGAACCTGACAGCATGTACCACACACATGGAATCACACACAAACACATACCCATCTAGACCCTGACAGCAGGTGCCACACAAATACACACACCTGGAATCTGAAGACAAGCACCACACAATATTGTAGCACAAATTTGTTTTTTCACACAGCCCTAAAACAGTCATTAGAGTCATCATATAAACATATTACCAGTACCCAGTAATGGTAAAATGTTTGTGCGTCTTTTGACTCCTCAGTAAAGCAAACTTCACAGTCAATGAGGTGGACTCCACATCTTCAGACTCTCTGGGTGAACAGCTGTATGAACTCATCGACCTTCACAACACTGGTCAAACCCAGAAAATAACAGGTCATTCCTTTGCCCTAAAACTTAACCAGACCCCAGTTACACTGACTGAATTGTGTGACATGTCTGTTATGTCTCTGTAACAACGTGTTGGAAATTCTGCAGGTATGCTACTGGAGCAGAAACGGGAGTCAGTATTAAAACTGCTGTCAGACCCTGACCTTCTGGAGAAGAGCGTTCACATGGCCCTGAAAACGTTACATGAGTAAGACTGTTCACATTTTTTTGCACATTACAATACAGTAAAAACAACAGACAAAGTATTTAATCATGCTGATTTGAATAAGAGTACTGATGTTCAATAAAAGAAAAACATGTAAGGAAGGAAATAAAAATGCACTCTTCACAAATGTTCAGTTGCAAGCTGGGACAGGAGGAGATGGACCCAAGTGAAGGCTCTGACAAAGAGGAAGTGGAAGTGATAGGAGAAAAACTGTTCGTACTCGTCCAAGAAATAGAGCCTGACTATTGTGCTGATATCACAGGTGACCTGAAGTAAACTGTTTTTGTGGTTTGGCATATGTACAATTCCTTCTGGATCTAAATTCTGCACTGTATGTGTGTGTGTATGTGCATGTAGGGATGCTGTTAGAGATGGAATCTGCACACCTGCAGCAGATTTTATCAGATCGGGGCATGCTGGAGATCGCAGTGCAACGTGCAAAGAATGCTGTGGTATGTGTACATAAAACACACAATCATTACACAATACACACATCAGATGGAGGGAGAATAGTGGCACAGATAAGTAAACTTTATACCCACATGCTTTTCCCCCTTTTATCCACAGGAGGGCGCTGTAACTACAGCTTAACCAGAATATGCAATTATGGTTTTACTGCAGTTCCCATGGATATTCAGTAAATAAAAAGTGAAGGAAAGACTTGAAATGAAGTCAGTTGCGAATAACCCGGTCTGCACCCCATCACATCCCCTAGTGTTTTAATGCGTCCCTTTGTGTTATGTTCAGATTCACATTCTTAGGAAATATTGTCATGCATTTTGAGAATCGTTTACAATTTTTTGAAAAGATGAAAATGTTAAACTACATTTAATTCCGTAACGTATGATTTTGACATTTATAAATGATGTTAAATATTGTTAATATTAATAGTTTATTTTAAAAACTTTGTGAATTAACATTCTGTACATTAAGAGACAGGTTTGCCATTTCTCAAGTAAACTTTCTGTTTATGATCATGGAAAACAATGTCAATTTTCTGCAAACTTGGCTTGTGTTATAAAGCTTGCTACACAACACACTTGCTGTTTTATTAATTTGTTTAAAATAAAAAAATGTTGGAAGTCCTAATTAACCATCACAGTCACATGCATTTCAAAGTGCTAAAGAGCTCAAAAATATCTTTATTTTCATCACTGTTTCTCATGAATTTTACAATCAATTCTTAAACACAACTGAAAAGTCCAGGCTTCCTTCAGAGAGAGACAGTTCTGAAACTGATCAGGGAATAAAACGTCTTGTTGCCATCGGAAACAAGACAAGCTGAAATAACCAGGCTACTGAGGAGAGGAAACAATCAGAAGTTAGAACATGAGAAAAGAGATGAAGCAAAGAATGTTCTGAGAGATTAAAAAGACTTCAAAATCAACTGACCGATGCAAGCGGCAACAGGGATGATTCCTTTTTTGTTTGTTTTTTTTGTATAAATCATTTAATTGTGAAGAGTCTCTACTGGCAATAATGAAAGGGTGAAGGAGAGCGGGGACGGGGGAATAATCACACGCTGACTACAGGTCATAAATATTCATTCTGATATACAGACTGTGGGATTTGCTTTGATCAATAAAAAAGAGCCTGAAACGCTCCTCATTCCATCAGGAAGCTGTAATAAATATCTAAAACATTCCAATGCTGACCCCCACCTTACCGTCACCACAGTGACCATGGTCTGTCTACATGAAGGCATCGCGCCTGCACAGACCGTCTCCCACCAGCACTCCCCTCACACACACACACGGACACACATGGACAACACAGGGCTGAAATGCAGTTATAATTAGGCGACAAGGTTTGACTCAACAAATCTATATTATTGCACTTAAATGTCACACACTTCCAATCAGGGGAAAAGGCTTCCAGTCAAAAACACTTGGCAGAAGAGGAAGGGCGAGAGGGCAAAACGGAGGGGTGGGAGGGAGATAAGTGGCAGAAGACGAATAAAGCACGGCTCCATATGGCAACGGCTTGGACCATCATGATCAGACATATGGAATAAACTGGCATAATGACGTTTTGAGAGGATGAAGGAGACATCAATCTTGTGGGGCCACGCGCCGGACCGGATGCTCTGCCGAGTTCCAGATCTCAATTCGGCCCTATGTGATGCAGGACCACAGCTGGATGGAGAACCCTAATGGTAACGTTCTGTTATTTCAGCGTGGGGTACTCTCTCTGCCCCAGGCGGCCTGAACGAGAGCGAGCTGGAGGAACAGACTAAAAGGAACACACACACAAAAGAGGTTGGTTAAGTCAGCTATTCACATCTTCAGAAGAAAAAAATCATTTCACCAGTTTAATTAGTTTTCTTCTGAGACTGTTACCTGTGCAAACTGGGAGGGATTGTAGAAGGTCACACCCCCTGAGGGAGGCGGCTGCGTGGGGGCCTATAAGAACACAGACATTAGCATGATGATGATGCTGCTTTTTGGAGGCAAATGTCTCCACAGACACATGCTGCTTTTCCACGAGCATGTGAGCTACTGTATATAAGCCATATTTATTCTGATGGTGAGGAAGTCTTAGTTTAGGTCCCATGTTGGACAGAATAGTGTATGTACAGTAAAGTACTCTCATGCTAGTGTAAAAGCAGCATGTACACAAGCACAACAGAAACATACAGCACATCTAGATAGCTTAGGGATTCATCCAAATCCTACAAAGTCCCAAGTTTCTGCTGTTTTGAAATCTTGAATCATACAGTTTAAGTGAATCTAAAAGCTTTTCTGGAACTTGGGCCAGTCTGATTTCTTCTATAGTAAAACATTTATAGAACAACAGAGATAAAATCAGCGTTTTTACCCTGTTGGATCAACACTGACCTTGTGCTGAAACGCACATGGTCATGCAGATTGTCACAAAGTGCAATTAACCTCACCGTTTTTGTGAGGGTTGCCACAAAAACCAACGGACGTGTAAGGCAGCTATCTAGATCTACTACAATTCACTGACAAAACACAGACAGAGCAGCATTAAGCATGCAGAGGAGTTGTTAGTGTTTGCATGTACAATGAGGAGATGGAGCAGCAGGTGGAGCCTCGGTCTCCAGCACTTGACATTTTGCACTAGCTCAACTTTCAGCTTTCTGGGCCGTTGCTCTCGAGGTTGTGCTGGAGGCATGGCAGGAGGTGTGAGTAGAAATGCACAGCAAGGGTCAGTAAAATAGAAGTGTGTGTGTGTGTGTGTGTGTGAGAGAGTGTGTGTGTGTGAGAGAGTGTGTGTGTTTGAGAACGCGCACACATCTGGAGTGAAACGCAACTGAAAGTACCTGGTTTAAATGCTGACTCACTTCTCGTGATAAAGAACTCATTGAGCTAGAGCGTGAGAGCTAGAACAGCAGGGAAAACCAACAAAAACAAACACCACAAACCAAGATTAATCCCATGCAGTTCAGCCCCACAATCATGACACAAAACCATTTCATTAGAATCAGCTCTTTCTCAGTTTGTCAGTGGTTTCACCCAGCTCCAATCAGTAACAAATTGTCACTCACACACACACACAAAACATCCATGCACTTAAGAGTCAGCTTAATAGCAAAGGAGCTAAAGAACTAAAATGCCAGTGAATGCTTTGAACAGAGTGAGAAAGACAAAGCAATTGAGAGAGAATGTCTCAGTCATGTGCAATTAATATCAAGAGCGGCGTGTGTGTGTGTGTCTGTGCGCAGATGTCTACACTCATGCTCACACTGTACAATCATGTGCAAAAGTCTTGAGTCTTGAAAATATTTTGCTAGAAAAGCGAGAAAGTGCGTACAGATTTATTGCGACATGTAAAAACATACCATTTAAACACTATTACTCTAGACTACATTAAAAACAAAAGATTAAGAAACAATTAGTGGCTCAAAACCTTTGCACAGCACATGTATGTATGCTAGGTTGAATAAAAGGTGGATGTGTGTCTGCCTGTTCATACTGCATGTGTATCTAAACACAGATATAAAGTTAAAGTTATGAGGTAAAGTAAATAAAATTGCTTATCTCAGTGCAGTGGCACCTGGCAGTGAGTGGAAACACGGTACATCGCTGCTTGTTGTGTATGCTACCGTCACAAAGTCACTAAACCGCAAACCCTCCTTAATATTAGGCAGGTGGTCCTAATGTTACGCTTGATCAGTGTATATACTGTATGAGGACTGTAAGAGAACCTGATGGAGCTTGAGAGGTTCTGCAAAGAAGAATGGGGGAAACTGCTCAAAAATAGGTCTGCCAAGCTTGTGGCATCATACCCAAAAAGACTTGAGGTTGTAATTGCTGCCAAAGGTGCTTCAACAAAGTACTGAGTAAACGCTGTGAATACTTATGTAAATGTTTGATTTTTGTTTTTTATTTTTAATAAATTGGCTGTATCTTGCCTTCAGCACTTCCACCACCACCACCGGGTTCTGAACAAGGCCATTGGCCTCAAATTGCTTCTAATTAAGAAAGGCACGGAATTCTGGGTAAGAGCATCTGCTAGATGCCTTAAATGTAAATGTGATAATGCATAACATGTAAGAGTCGGGTATTTTTAAAAACGTGGACATTATCGACAGCAGAACATCTGAGGACTTTTGTTGCTTTAATTTTGATTCACTGATGAACAAAATACTAACATGACAAAATAAACAACACTGTAAGGATCTGCTGCTAAAAAATGAATGCAAGAAGGTGCAACTGCCCTAAGAAGAACCTGCCCTAAGCCAAGCCCTAATGCCTCACATCTTCCCCTGTATTCTGGTCACATGGCATAAAAATCAGACCAAGTGCTGTAAAGATCATGTTCCCTAAAGTGCAGATGTGATTTATTCTCTCCTGCTGCTTAAACTTAACATTGATTAAAATACTTGAATAACAGCTGGTGGTGGACTACCTGAGTGTGTAAGGTGTGTGTGTGTGTGTGTTTGCGCGCACACTCATGAGGAAGAGGACAGGACTATGACAGGATGAATTAGCCTTAAGGACTTTAAAAGGCATCAGGCACTGAGTGAAGATCTTACCTCTCCCGACTGAGTGCCCTCTGGGGCCGGGGGCAAAAGGGTCGGGTTAAACATCTGAAGAGAAACAGGAACACAACCATTAATAATGTTTCATAGGAGTTTGTGTGTGTGTGTGTGTGTGTGTGTGGGTCTGTGTGTGTGTGTACCTGTGGAACTTGAGTGCCAGGCTGAGTGTGTTCGGCATTGTCATTGTTGCTGTCGGGAACACTTCCTTCTAATGGCTGCTGATCGGCTGAAAGTAAAGACATCAATGCTGAATACACAAATACCTTACGACTTATGCCTTGCACAAAGACACACACACACTCCACACACCACACACTTACCTGCGGCAGGAACAAAGAGGTTAGCAGGCATGGCCATGGGTGCGAGGGGAGCAAACAGGTCGGCAGGAGGAGGAACGGCCGCAGCAGGTTTATTGTCACGACCCGCATTTAACACATCCACATACCGTGCCCTAGTGCCTGCCACACACACATGCACACAGATTCACATTCCCAAATATTTGTTACAGATGTGGGGCATGACAGAAATAATATCTGAGCAATTGACTAATAAAAAAAAGACAGTCGACTCCTAAAATAGTCATTTCTTGCAGCTCTAATATTACTTTTTCTGACAAAGGTCATGTGACAAAAATTGACTACAGCTGGACAAATCAACAGATCGGAGGAAACTCTTCAAAAATCTCACATACACACAGACTGTCTCACTCACCTGCTTTCCTAGAGAACATATTAAATGCTGGCCCTGCACTTGGTCCACTGGGCGGCCCACCAGCTGCAGGCCCTGGGGCCCCCAGAGCGGCCGCAGGACCTTTTGGAAACATCGAGGGTGGAGGAGGCGGCGGCTTGTTCTGAAAGGGTCAAATGTAGACTGGGTTGTTAAACTGTGAGTTTCTTCACTTCTTTTTACATCATTCTCACTTCCTGCTTCTAAAGAGCCAGCCAGATTTTTTTTTAATGTAGTCTTGAAGAGTAGTATTTAGCTACTGTCTCCTGTTCTTAGTGAAATTTAAAGAAATTAGCATTGGCTCAAGACTTTTATATAGTTCTATATGAAGCAAATTTATACTATATCACACTTTGGGCAGTGCTTCAGTCTAGTGTTCTTAGCTTTGTCAGCTCGAGTGCTCAAAGACATGGAGGTACGAGAAGACATGGAGGTGCATTCAGCAGCCCAGAACAGTAAAACAGTACTCAACAGCCCAGAAACAGTAGCGTGACAGAAGCCATTCAGCTACTCATGTTTGGAAAAGTTTTATTTTCTAATTATAATTAAACAGTAAATAGTTTGGGGGGCCACTGCTAAAGAAATGAAAGCAAAATGACAGTGTTCCAGAATTCAACATGTAAAACAAGCACAGTACTTACCTCTTCCTCCGGTTCATCCAAATTCACCCATCTCTGCTTCTTTTCATCCCAAACAATCTGTGTGAACAAAAGAAGGTAAGTACTGACATTAGCCACACTTTCAGCACACCTGGTTCTGGTACATGTGCATAACATTTCATAATTCTATGTTACGCTTCTTTATGGATTTTAGTTGCTGGTGCTACAAGAAGCAGCAAGTGTGTTAGATACCTACAGACTTGCTTCTTCTTGTAGCTCCAGCAACTAAAATCCACAAGAAGAAGTGTGTTAGAGACTTACAGATTTGTTCTTGTCATCTGGGAGATGAACCTCATTCTTGCCTCTGCGAAACCAGCTAAACATACCACCTCCAGCCTGAAAGAGAGAGAGAAAGGAATCAATTAACAGGATTATCCAAATCAAAACTGAAGACTTTAAAACATCAAACTTAACATTTGCAAAGGTTAAAGGTGGAAGTGTGGTTGCATGTGTACTTTTTTGGGTGATTTGGGTTTTGGAGGTGGTTCCTGGGGTGGAGCTTCTGGAATTGGGGGCGGAGGAGGGGAGCTCTGATTGGCTGCGGAGTTGCTGCGTTCCCGCCCTGTTGAATGATTTGACGATTCCGACGTGGTGCGAGAGCGTCGTCCCGGAAGCTGGATGAGGACACGCATTTAGGATAATCAGACACACCGGCAGTCCGAGAGAAATAGAATAAACGCTTCAGGTACACTATGAAGCAAAAAGGGACCCTGTATCTTTACCCATAACTATGGCACATGTTGACCGATTCTCAATTTGCAACAAAGTTATTATTACGTTGTATTTTGTAATGAAAAACCTACAAATAAAATTCACACTCTATAGTTGACTGTTAAAGTTGTCATGTAGCGTTAATATGAAAATGTTTGCCATAACTGTCATTTCTTGAGGTATTGTAGCTACACTAAGTATGTCAATATAATAATCTGTTGCAAACTGACTGCTGATGGCAAAAATATTTAAAAAGCAGGCAACATCTACCAAAGTTATGGGTAAAACTACAGAGACCTTTTCTTGACCCATGATGTAGAACTAAGACTAGTTCAGGTAGTGGTTTTATACCATGTTGTGTGTTGAAGACTGAGAGGTGCTTCTCGATCTTCTTCCCGAACTCTAAACACAAATCATTAACCATCATGAGTGTACCAAACTTGCACAACACTGCATAAATGCAACATAAGGCCGTGGTACAACATGTGCAGCTTTATTACCACCTTGACCATGTTGTCATAGAAATCCATCTGTGGAGGCAGGACCCGGGACGGAGAGGACTGCTGCGGCATCTGCTGGGGCGAGTGGGGCATCGAATCTGCTCCATGTGTCTGGTGGGGCATCCCAGGGGGCACTTCTGTGGGTGAGTAGAGGGGCATTTGTAGGGGCACTCGCGAGGGCGACAGGGTGGGGCTCTGCGTCTGCATGGGTGGGTACGGTTCCTGGTGTTCCGGCTGGTACGGTGGAAGAAAACCAGGCTGGGGTGGAAGCGGGGCCGCTGGGTAAAATGGAATACTCTCAACAGGGAACGGGACCTGGTGCAGCGGGACAGCACCGTCTTGCAAATTAGTGGTGGGAGCTGGAAGATAAGGTCATGTCGGGACATTAGGAGGAGGGAAGGAAAACAATCACCACTTAGACACAAAATTAATGTGGTTATTAATATAGTTTTAATCAGAAATGCTGAACTAATTCCCTTCTACCCGTTACACGGTTCAAAATACCTGGTGGCATGAGCTGCACCACTGGAGAGGTCGGCCCTGGCTGAGGCATCAGGGAGGTCATGAGGGGGTTGTGAGGATCCATGGTCAAAGTTGAAGGGTCAGGAAGGCTGGGCTGTTCCTCCGAGCTAGGTGTTGTGCAGGCAGACTGCTGCGGAGTGCTGCGGTCTGTACGCAATGCAATCACACCATCCTGTGAGACAGACATGCAGAGACAGAGAGTCTTTTTAGGATACATCTTACAGAGCATTTCAGATTTGACAGTTACATACACTCGTTTCCACAGCAACACTTCCTAAGTAGACAAGCAATTCCAGAAGAAACTACATGATCCCTGTGCTGAAAAATGTAGAAAGGGACGTAAGGGTGAAAAAGGTATAAAGATGAAAAAATTAAGTTTGTACAGATTAAAGTTTACCTTGTTTACCTTTAATAGAGGAAGAAGAAAAAGGAAGGATAAAAAGGAAGGACGCAGAAGGAGAAAAGCAGAATGGTTGCTGATATAAATACTGTTGAAGTGTAACAACCCTGAGAACGCCATTTGCCCTCCTCACAACTAGGGGGTGGTCATGTCATGTCATTGACAAGAAAAGGAATAGCACTGTCCTCTTTGTGGCTAAAAAAGGGAATTACTTAATTGTCTTGATTGAGACACAACCCCATTTGGCCAAAATCAGGAATAACAGTTGTTTGAACTGAAAAAGAAAGGAATATCCAACCTTTCTACAAGTCTCTAAGATAAAAAACCCCAAAGGGGGAAGAAGAAGAAATACTGAAGAAGACAAGGGGAAAGCTGCTAAACAGCAGTCACTATTACAAGGACAATCTTGCTGGGGTAATTTGGGGTTAAGGGTCTTGCTCAGGGGTCCGAAGCAGGTAGTGCTGGAGAAAGGAGCTGGATTTCAACCTACAGCCGCTCAGTCCATAGATGAGTATCCTACCACTACACCATAACTACTCCAGTTAACTAGTAATAATAATATTACTCCAAACAACCCCCACATAAACTCACCCTGATGTGGTCGTTAAGTTTTCTGAGGTGCAGTAGCCAGTCTGGCTCCTGGAACAATTCTTGCTCAGGTTTCTCCTTCAGCTGGGGGTCAAAGAACCTCAGCCGCTCAGACATCTACACGTAAACATAGAGAGAAAGATTAGACATCTTAATTAAGAGTGTTTTAAGGCAACAATTTAACAGTTAACAATAAAATATTTATTCCTGACCAAACTCAACAGTTAACTTTTTTAGCAATCGCATGTTATAAAGAATGGTCAAGATACTCCTCAGTCGCACAGACAAGGGCACAAAGCCACCAACGTCAACTAGTCAATTTCGTCGCCAACAGCGTTTTGCTGCAGTATTTAACATTGCAGCTACATGGTAAAGGTGTGATGGGCAATATAATAATCACTTTGTAGGATATTTAATTCGGAAAACAATGTTATGGGCAATGGCACAGAGGTCCCTTTTTTGGGGACTTTCCAAGTACCAAAACTCTAAATAATTGCAACTGTGTGTGTGTGTGTGTACCTGTATGAGCTGGCTAATAAACACTGGCGAGTAGTAGTCAGGTAAGGTCAGCACTGTGCGGGAAATGACCTCACAGTAATGGAAGGCTTGAGCACAAAGCCCTGCTTCTGCCAGCCGGCAAGCATAAATGAACTTATAAACCTGCAAAAAGAACCAAGAAGCACAATAAATATTTTTTTAAAACACCTTGAAGTGTCTAGACATCTGTCTCTACTTATAGAGTAGTCATTTCTTGCTTCTTTACCATAAAGCACAGCTTAAGTTATAAGGAAGTGTGTAAAAATGTGAGCCTGTGTGAGACCGACCTGGAAATTGGGCAGTGAGACAGGCTGGGAGCCCAGAGACTGAGCATACTCATACGCCTCCGTCCTCTGGATTGCTTCCGTAGCACAGAACCTTGCAAACGGCAGACTGCAAGAGACAGAGAATTTGTGGATTTTGTGATTTTTACTTTTGCAAAGGCACCGCCACTGCTCAGATCTAGGCATACGAGAGAAACAGCGCTACTGGGATCTTTAGTCTAAAGTTTGTTGTAATTGCGTCAAACTGAGGAAAGCAATTAATTCTCTGCTAATGCTTTATTTGGTGTGGCACGGGATGCACAAAACATTTCACTGGTGTGTTTATACCTGTGGCTGGAGCCGATAAGGACCAGCTTGGTGCTCTTCTTGGTGAAGACTCCAAAACCCACCTGGGCCATCAGGTAACAGAAATGAGCTGCATCCACCAGATTTTTGGAGGCTAAAACACAAGCACAAATGCAATGTCTCCTGTTTTTAAGGAAAAAAAGCACTCTCAACACTTAAACCTCTTAAAGCAAACATGTATGTTGTGTGTTTACCTAGCGTGTCCCCCATGTTTGAGATGGTGCGAGTGTCCAGGTCTAGGGCGTGTGTGAGATTGGAGAGCACCATGGCCAGATGCGGACGCCAGTCTCCCCACTTCTCATCCCCACAACACTGCAAGTCATGCAGATAGAGACATTTACATATGGTGAAATTTACATTTTACTAAACTAACTCATAGAAACACTGTTGGTTGTGCTGTGGTTCGTATTTAGCACTTTGTGCATTTTTTTGGTACAGCACTTACACTGATCAGCCATAACATTATGATCACCTGCCTAATACATAGCCCACGAGCACCAGTGAGCCTCAACCTCCCACCACCCTGTCACTAGTTCACCCGTTTTCATTCCTTAGGTCACTTTTGGTGGGGCCTCACAAGAGCTGCTGCAGTCTTGGAGATGCTCTGACCCAGGTGTCTAGCAATCATCACCATTTGCCCCTTTATGTTACCAACACGTCAACTTTAAGGAGAAATTGTTTACTTGCTGCCTATTATGTCCCACTCATTGCAAAGAGTCATGGTAATAAAGTAAGCAACGTTATTTACCTGGCAATGGTCATAATGTTAAGCCTATATATTCAAATAAACAGTCTACATGCACACACACCGTAGCGGCAGCGGGCATCCTCCCTGACATGAGCTGATAGACCGTCTGCAGCGGGTCATTAATGGGAAGACTGTTGGCAAACCTAAAACATATGCACAGAGACAAATTTTCACACTTTATATGCAATCCACATTTTAAAAAAAATGTGTGTCACCAAATGTGTCTGTATTACCTGGTCATCACCCTTGCATGTGTTCTGTTGTCCATCTTACTGGCCAAAAGTAGAGCGTGTCCCCAAAGCCCATTCTTCATGGCAGACTCGAGAGCATCCTATAACACACATACACACACCAGTATCAGTATTTACACCGTTTGGGCAATTATTGTTTTTTGGGGGGTTAATTTTGAAGTGTTTGTTCCTGCCTTCTTTCGGCCAAACAGCAGAAGCTCCCTAAACCTCTCCGTCTCCTTGCCGACGTTCTCGGGTGCGCCCATGAAGGTGTCGGATATGAGGGAGAGCGGTCCTGTCCCCTCCTCCTCCGGACGCTCTAGCGCCTCGCTGTTGAAGTCGATCAGGTTCGCCTCGTTAGGCGACTTCCCGGGTAACCACACGGAGCGATGCTCCTTTAGCAACAAATCAGCCAGATCGGTGCCAACCACCGTCTGAAAAAAGAGAGAGAAAAAAGTCAGTCAGATTTACAGATGGAGAAATGGACAAATGTTTGGACAGACAGACAAACAAACATGCTCACACACCCCATTTTGGCGACATAGAAGCACTATGAATTGCCAAATGAGGACAGCTGAGTCCTTGTCAGTGAGGTCAATATTACGTTCACACTCCTGGGCCTTGTTCTGGGCAAATTTTATAACGTCCACTTTGTGGGTCTCCTCTCTGAAACACACATACACCCAGACGTGAGGACGAGCTTACATCAATGTGAGCTCATGAGGACTTTGAGAGCAGGACGCTACAAGTTTTAGAGGTCAAAACTTGGCCTTACTTGACAAGTGGTCCTGGGAAGGTTCTTAGTTCAGTCTGGTCTGCTGAATCCTGCATCATGGTCTGCAATGATGTCAAATTCATCCATTTAGTCTCCTTTTTTCTTTTTTTTGTTAACAGTTAAATAAAATCAGGCAATTGAGGTAAATATATTTAACATTTTCCCCAATTCAAACATATTGTTCCAATTTGATTGACAAATGCTCTTCTTTCTTCAAATGCTAACTCTTTCAAATCTAAAACAAGTTCCTTCTTTCTTTATGTTACATAAAGCTGTTGTTCCTAGTCAGCTAATTTTCTAACCAATCAGAGCAGAGGTTGAGCTCATGCAAAATTTTACCTCCATACTGTGGAGCTCCACGAGGGCCGGCTGTCCAGCTGATGGAAGGTTGGGCTGCACTAAAATCAGCTGACCAGCTGGACCAAAACGGGCACAGCAGTGAGGGACAGAGAACTTCTCCGGAGTCAATGGTCTTGGACGAGCTGGAAGAACAGGAGAAAGAGGGATGATAATGAGCAAAAGAGTGACACAGGGAGGGAGCAAAAGGGAATTCTGAGGTTAGAAGTGTCAGGGCGTGCATACTTACACTGTTCAGGAGCAGTCCATGTGGAGTCTGTTTCATTGAACCCGCCGTATTTCTGAATATCAGACTGATCAGGAAACTGACTATAAGAACAATCAGGAAGAGTGGCCGCTGTGGTATCGTAGCCTGCGGCAACGAGATCCGGCTGACTCCTGTATACTTGACTCTACAAGAGTGTGGGAGCAGAGGACTGTTACATGAGAATGAGTCATTATTTGTCACTGTGAGCACAGCACAGCACAACACAGCACACCACAGCAAAATGTGACTGTTCTCTTGGCATTGTCTGCGTCAGCTGTCCCTCTGTGTAGGAGCATTGGGCAGCTGATGTGGGCAACGTCCAGGGAACAGTGCTTGGGCATGGCATCTTGCTCACAGGCACACTGACCAAAAATACAGACACAAAAACACGAGGGATTAAGGTACCCTTATAACCCCCACAAACACACACCTGCTGCGAGCGGGAGCTGAAACTGCTGCGCCGGCTGTGTACAGAGTGTGCACTGCGGGCCGAGTGCTCACTGTGCACCGAGCGTCGGTCAAACTCGTCCGCATACGGATCCCGTCGCCGGTACTCTTCATCAAAGCTGGCATCATAGCCCGGGTAGTACTGCCAGGGATTGTCGTAGGCTTCTCGTCTGGACACAGTCACAGATTGGAGCAAATCAGGATGTTGGCCATAAGTGGTCATAAAATATGCCAAGAATCAAGGATAAGCATGTATGTGCCTGTCTGTTCTCCAGTGGTGTGATAAAGAGTGAAAAAGAGCATGATGAGAGTATAAGGACCTGACATTTTCAGATGCAGCATACAACTAATCTAAGATCCAAACTAAACCTCTTAATGTCTTTTACCTCACCATCTAATCATCGGCTAAAACCTGCACACTTCTATCAGCCTGTATGATGCAACCATATCTCAGCATCATCATCTAAATATTTATGTATGCATGCATACCTGTTGGCGTACTGCTGACTGTAGTATGGGTCAGCTCTTCCATAGGCATCAGAGCCATAGTTATACCAGTTGTAGTCATAGTAGGCCTTATAACGGGGGTCATAAGCAGCTGCAGGGTCATACCACCTGCTCTGGGCTGAACACACACACACACACATATATACAGAAAACAAACCATTAGCCCATAAAAAGATGCAAAGTCAGATACAGCTGGACTCTCATCACCAGCGAAGACTACTACAGTGATAGCTCAGTCTGTACCTGCGTACTGCTTGTACTGTTCCTTGTAGTAGTTTGCATAGTATTCTTCATAGGCACTGCGCCCAGACCTGGAGTATTCCTCTGCATACTCCTGCCTGAAACAAGACAGAGGAGAAGGTAGAGAGAACACAAGAAACAAACTTTTAGAGCATCTCTTAAGGGCATCTAATGCGGAGTTTCAGTGAGAAACTCCTTGCTGCACAATGGCTGGCACATACATATGGGAAACCTGTATATGGATATCAAATGCTGTGAGATTAGGGTGGGGTGATATGGACTCAAATCGATATCAGATCATTTTACCTCAATTAAGATTAATGAACAATGGTTTTGTCTTTGCCCACATAGTTCTCTAACAAATTTTGCTGTAATGATATTTTTCTGATGAGAGAGAGCATCTTTCTGATTTTTAAATAACTGAAGTAAATACACAGATGTAGTGGCAGATGGACACGAATTAGCATGTTTTTAAGGGGACAGTACATACTCACACACTGGGAAAAGTATTAATCTTTTTTTTAACAAAAACAGAAATAACCTCTATGGGCAAAATTATGTTGATTAGAGGGTCTCAATGAAAATTTTGATTAATTTATTGCCCAGCCCTACTTGAGATAAGGACCAGATGTCTTCTGACCCCTCACCTGGATCTGGGGCGGTCAGAGTACTGACTAGTTCTGGAACTAGGTCTCTCTGGCTGTCGCTCTGGCTCCCGGTAGCCAGGATTTGGCCCATTATAGCGTCCATAACGTGGATCTGCCCTTCGATATGGATCATCCTGCAACCGAAGAAATATTTATGACAATGTAATTTTTTTTTTACCTTAATACCTCAAAGCTTATGACAGAACAAAAATTAAATTTACGTTTCATATTCCAATACATTTCTATTTATTTTGAGGGTTACTAGCCATTTTATAATGCTAACCTGATAGTACGATTGGGCCCTGGGGTCCATAAGTGCATACTGGGGTGGGTAGGCATGTCTTCCATCCTGGTATTCTGTGTAGTAGTTGGCATATCCAGGGGGCATGGCTCCATAACCTTGTCTACCTTCCAGGGCAGACAAAGGCCGCTGGGGGTCATTTGGAGCAGCAGAATTCCCAGGTTGGGGTGGGTACATGGGTGCTGGAGCTTGTTCTGGTCCAGGAGCTGGGGCAGATTGAGCAGTGTGCGTAGCCTGCGGGGCAGATGAATCCTGGACTGAATACACAGGAGTGGAGGAGTGGGAGGGTCTGGGTATATTAGTGGTTATAGGCTCGTTCTCAGCCCGTACTGCATGTTGCGAATCTTTGGTGACCTGCAGGTAAAAGCCAGACGCGTTATTCACTGGTGCAGGTGGAGAAGCCAGCTGGGACAGATGCGGACCTGAGGTCTGATTTGCGCTCTGTGGCTGGTGCATAGAAAAATCAAGCAGCTCAAAATTTGAGGATTGATTCTGATTGGTGGCAGAAGTAGAAGGCAAATTCTGAGAAAGAGGAGCAGGAACTGTCTGGCAATCAGCTCTTGTAGATTCCGCCCTGGAAAGAGGGGGACCAGCTGGCGGAACATGAGGCGCAGCATCTTTGAGGTTCAGCGGACTTTGGGTGGCGGGCGGGTTGGAGCTCATTGGTGTCTGAGAGAAAAGAGGAAGCAGTTGATTGGTTGAAGAGGAGCCCTGCAACACTGGACTGGAAACTGAGGATTGAGACAATGCACAAACAGGTGAAGTGGTCTCCTTTGTATTACTCTGATTGGCTGTATGGGTGGAGCTTTGAGAGGTCACTGCGTAATTAGAAGGCGGTGCAATCAATACAGCCTGGTTGAAAGTCTCTACAGGAGGTGTGGAAACCAGCAGAGAAGCATAGCCCAGACTTGCCTGAGGAGCCTGAGTGGTCGAGTCCGGTGGGTTCTCAAGGTTCTCAGAGTGAGGCTGTGTCTGAGCCCTTGGATGAAGGTCTAAGGGTCCCTCTTCTGGTGGCTGAATGACCTCGGCACTGGGTTGACGGGCCGGGGCAGGAGTAGAAGACAGTGGGGGGGCTGCGGGTGCTAAAATAATATTTGCACCGAGACTGGCAGCATCATTCTGAGCCCAGAGGGTTGTAGCAGGGCTATCGCAGGGTCGCCGAGACACATGAGCTCGCGATGAAGGCCTGCGTTCTTGCCCTCCTGGGAAGTAGATCGTCTCCATATTGTCTGGGGGCTGCTCCAAGTTGCCTGACAACCCGTCAGCTGCAGCTTTTTCCATCACCACTCTTGCTCGATCAACTTCGGCAGGTTTAACCCCAACACCATGAGATCGCACAGGCTCAAAGGAGGAGTTAGCACTTGCCTGGAAAACACCCACCGGCTTAGGGGGGCTGGGAGTTGGAAATGTAGGACTCGTTGCTTGAGCAGGGACAGAGTCTATTTGTTCAAAGTACCCGGTGGTAGAGGGGTAAGAGGCATGTGGATCAGGAGGGCGGGGGCTTTCTTGTTGGATAAACGTACTAACAGCACCCTGATGCCGTCGGGGAGGATTGCTGTTGGTGTGCTGGCCGTGGCTGCTATTGTGAGAGGAATGACTGCTGTTGTGGGGGGCATGGCCTCCTCCGTGAGGGGTGTGGCCGCTTCCATGACTAACATTGCTGTAGCTGGATGAGACACTTGAGGAACGTGCAAGGTGAGGGGCAGAGTCTGGTGTTTCCAGGTTAGGTCCCACTTCATATGCATGGCTCGTTGGTGGCTGTGGTGGGGGTGGTGGGGGTGGTTCACAAGGCAGCACTTCCTGGTTTGGAACACACTCAAGATTATCAACTAAATCACATGGACCGGCACCAGTTCTGATATTTCCACTGTCATTCAGATAGGGAGCCGGAGCTTCAGAGGCCGTCGCAGCATGGGGAGCATGTGAAACCCCATTAACTCGACCCTCACCAGAGAGTGTCTCCTCATTCTCCACATCGTTGCCATGAAAAAACATAGAAAGGGTTCCAGAATCACCAGCGGAAATGGCATATGGCACTGGGCAAGCCTGCTGAGATGGATCGTGTGGGACTTGACTGAACCACGGCTCAGTGGCCCCGCCTGCCTGACAAAAATAGTTCTGGGCTGAAAAGTTGGAATTCTGATGCTGAGAAACAGGCGGCACACTGGTGTTCAACATAGCAGACTTGCTGTGATTTTGAGGGTGAGTCTGAGGTGGGCTAGCATGGGGCAAGGAGGCGGGGAGAGAGGCCTGTGCTTGGGGAGATCCGTGTGGAGGCGGATCAATAGTCGGCTGAAAGTAGTTCTGAACAGAAGGAGGTCGGCTCCCGTGATCAGGAACCATGTGAGCAGGAGGCATGGGCTGAAATGGAGAGGTATTTCCAATGGGTGGCGTTGAGACTACAGGAGGAGCCTGCAGCTGGTTGGAATTGAAAGAAGGGCCAGGGTTAGGCAATTGTGCAATGTAGGGCATTGGATCTTGGGAATTGAAATATCCTGGCTCAGCTGGAGGGTGGTTAGGAATCATGTGAGATCCTAAAGCACCAGGATGAGGTGCAAAAAAGGTAGGGGGCAGACCATCTGGTGTCACATGTGCCCCTGATGGTGGGCCTTGAGGTGGATTACCATGGGTAGCACCTGCCATAGGAGGGGCTTGCATAGGAAGCGGACTACCATTTGAAGGAGGAACTTGACTGACCAATGGCACTGGTTGAGAAGCTTGTCTCCCAAAGGCAAAAGGGTCTGTCATTGGTTGCGTTGGTGGGGCTGGCACTGCTGCTCCCCCACGCTTGTATGGTTGATTCCTCCTAAATGCATTGGGGCCACCAGAGGATGATGGTGGTGGTGGTGGACCACATGCACCAGGGGGCGCTGAACGAGGAGGAGGTTGCATTTTCGTTAACTGTTGCAGGCCTCCAGAGCTTTAGACACTTAGATGATGTCTTGACTGTCCCTGTAAAGAAAGAACACATGCAGTGTCATGTTAAAATCTTGCATCTGTTTTCCTGTCAAAAATGTTAACAACTGTACTAATCCTGAGATCCTGGCTCAAACCCATATGCAAAATACTACTGCTAAGAATGAACAGCTAATGTCCATGACCCCTGCAAGTTCATAAAAGTTTGACAGAGCAAAGACATTTAACTTGGGACTGTTGCAGTCAGTAGTTCACCAGCTATGGAAGGTGCACAGACTTTCTGCACAGTAATTTAGATTAAAAAAAGAGAGACATAATAGGAACTTACAGAAAAGAGGTAAAACAAAGTATACAACAAAATTAGCGCTTATTTTTACAGTTTAGGAGAGAAAAAAGAATATAGCGTCCAAATTCTACAGCAGTGCAGATATACACACTACAGAATATTAGCCTTGCACAAAATATACAAAAATATTTGCCCGTTAAAATTATCAGTGGTAAGAGAATAAAACTAAAGTGAGTTATGTAATTATGTACAGGGAAACTGCCTGTTCTCCTTTATGCGCAAATAATTAAGATGTTAGAAATGTTTAACTGGTGCTGCCTTGCAAGATGAAAACTGTGAACTGTCTGAAATAGACAGTGGCAATGTCTATGAAATAATCTGCTTATCCTATGTGTATATGCAAAGTTACAGTCTGCAATCTGTGCACCTGGAGAAGAATTATTCTGTCGGACATAAATACCACTCATCTTTTTTGTTTCCTTTATGGCCCCCTAGAAATACCAGGTCGACTACTACATGCAAAAATGCAAAAACTATATAACGTTACACAAATAATGAAACACCCTCTTAACTAAGCAAACTCTATAATTACACAGACACACACACAGTTCTACAAGGCAGTCATTCTGCAAATACAACTCCACTTTCACCCGAATTGCACAGTACACAGAAGCAACGTCATGCAGGATACACAGAGACGAAGCACAAACACTGCTTCCAAACTTTATCACTTCAGCATATTGAAAACAGAGTTCAAACACAATTTCAGTATCATAATACTGCATAGAATTATATGCAAAGACTCAAAAACCTCAAAAAACAGGACTCAAAAAAGCCTTGTGTTGAACATTGCTTTTTAGAAAAGACCACACCAATCAGTCTGCTGGGTTTATTCACCATGGTGTTTGTGTAAGTAACATGATTTATATGAATGACGTTTCTCTATGATTTTTTTTCCCCCACCACTGCCACCAAATGATCCAACATTAGCGCCCCAGCTCAATGCTGTCTGTAGCAGGGCTGCAATGACTAATCAATTAAATCGATTAAAATCAATTATTAAGATAGTGGGCAACTAATTTAACAATTGATTAGTTGGGTCTACGTTATTATACACAGACGTACAGTGGCTACCCCCTAATGTGGGGGCAGTAAGCTAGCCAAAGCCGCAGTGGCAGTAAAGCACCTTTAAGCTGGTGCCGACCACCATAAAATAAGAATGAGACGAGACCAATGCCATGACTCGCCATCACAAAAACTGCAGTAATTGCGCAGAAACACATGAATGACATTTTTCGCAGTGTAAACACATGCACTGTTTGTTAGCGTGCACGACTTTCATAGGGAAGGCCAACATTCAGGGCAAGGCAGTGCCATCACAAAATCACACGCTCTGCGTTTATCGTGTACGACTCTCTCAGGGAAGTGATTCACTGAAGCATTCCAGTTCAGATAAATCTTCCCATTAATTACAGACAAAACTAATTTTTAGCTGATAAGTAACAAAAACCACCAGTGTTCTTCTCACAATACAGCCATTTACTTGATATTTTCAGTGATTATTACGATGCGTGTACACCGCGTTATTGTGACGTGACTCTCATGTGGAACATCATCTTGCGCAAAAATGTAGTTCCTTTCCAGAAATAAGTCAAAAATGAGTAATAGAGTCCAAAATGAGCCCAAACTGGCTAAAAGTGGCCAAAACTTCAACATTTCTTCATTTTCATTTAATCAGATTTTTTTTTTTAATGTTAGAGAGTAAAATATAAACATAGAAAAATATAAATAGACAGTTTGGGGTTTTTTAAATGCTGGAAATGAAAGGGTTTTTCTTTTTATCCAACTAATAATACTTTCATCGAAAAAAAAATATCAGCAGATTAATCAATTAACAAAATAATCCTTAGTTGCAGCCCTAGTCTGTAGCTGTAGAAAAGGGAAGATGAAAACGAGCAGATGAAATTCTAAATCAGATAATATGTATACAGGAAACTTTGGTTGGTTTTGGTTTTCATAGTGCAATTAGAATCATCTAACATTCAGAGGGAGAAAAATCGTCGAATGTGAGTAAACCCTAGACCTCTGGCTGGGGGACAAAGTTATAAGTAAAGGTAAACCTTGAGACAAACCACTGATTTTATGTAACAACCAGCAGGAGCAGCTCCACAGATGACTACACAGGTGAACAGCATTTATCTTAACAAATTATGTGGTTCAACAAGGCTGGGGACAGATTTACTGTTCTCCCACAGCAACAAGCGATAAAGATATTCTTCACCAGCCTCCTGTTTCCCATGTGTGTTCAGATATGATCAATCCTAGCCTACTTAGTGTGGTAAGAACGTTCAATCTTTTATTATCCAAACCACTTAATCCCAACTGGGGTCATGGGGGGACCGGAGCGTATCCCAGGAATTTGCAAGGCGGGGAACAACCCTGAGCAGACGCCAACACACCGCGGGGCACACACACACACAATCACACTCACATTTACACCTTATGGGTTAATGTTATGAGTTATGAGTTGCCAATTAACCTATAATGCACGCTTTTTGGACTGTGGGAGGAAACCGGGGCACCTGGAGGACACCTATGTGAACACGGGGAGAGCATGCAAACAAAAACAGAAACGCTTATTGTTTAAGTTTATATGTAAGTGTAATCGTAGTCTCATAAGACACAGAAAATGAGAAGCAAAAAACTTTTCTTTTTGAATAAAGCAGGGAATCATTGTAGCATGACTTGTTTATCTTGCACCTTTCTGTGTGTGATCGATCACCTGAACCAAAAGCTACAGATACTTAAGTTATGGAACGGTATCCTTCTGAAATAACACATTGTGAAGACCTAGTTGCTGTAAAGAAAGCGTGTTTGCCTCTGATGCAGCAGCCCCTTTCTGTCTGTGGTCTAGTGAAAAGTCCTGTTATTCATTTATTTGTTTTGATTGTTTACTTGTTTATCTTTTTTTAATACCTGCTGGCAGCTTTCCACATTTTTGTGTTAAGAACATAAGGAGAGGTTCTCAGAAATAATCATATGCTAAAAGTCAGTTAAATCAAGTTTTGTGTTACAATATTTGTTATTCTAAATTTAGATCGTTTTTTTAAGCAACTACAACTACATATTATTTGAGCATTTTATTCCTAAGATCAACCAGACATTTTTTGAACAACTTAAATGAAAAAAGTCTTCTCTTACAGTGAAATTAGAACTCCCGTTCAATAGAAAGTGATGTTTGATCGATGTTTTCATTTTGGATGGTTGCTTTGGAGCTCACTGACTGTTGAATTTATCGGCATCAGTCCTGAAAAAAGGTCGGTCGACACTTATTCTGTATATAAATCTAAGGAGAAAAATCAATCTACAAGTACTCTGCTACGGTGGGCTAATGGAACAACGTTTGATAGCCATGATGAAGCTTTTAACGGCGTACTGCACCGGACCGGACCGGACCGGACCGAACCGCACCGCGTAGTGGGAAAAGCGCCTTAAGTGTAACGGAGCTGGACACGGGGATTATCACCGCGGCCGTGCAGCGGACACATGGAGGCCTCTCACTGGTCGCTGGTTTGTTATGGAAGACCAGACGGTCTGTCGTCACATCCTGACCCACGTCCCTTTAAAGCTAGCTAACTTACCTCTAACGACAAAGAAACTAAAATATAAAACGTCGGTCATACGCGTGTCCTGGAGTTACACGTTAAAAAGAGGAATTAAAGCACATTACGCCATGATGCTGCAGCGCCTAAATCCCCATACGTGTCACATGCAATACAAAACAGAGAAAAATCATACAAAACAAAACTTCTATTTCTCTTTTAAGTAGCACCGAGAAAGTCTTGTCCTACAGGTTAGCGCGTTAGCGGTGACAAGAACACAAAAACTTGTAGGGCTTGTAGAAGCAAACCTAAGCTTAGCGAGGCTACATGTAAAGATCAGCTGGAACCTCCAAATCCAAACAGGCAACAAACCGGACTACATTTACGGTATCCTGCTAACGTTGAGCGAAAGCGTCGAGCCGCATCCTCTTCTTGTACTTTACGAATACACGACGAAAACTAACATAAAACATAATCAAGTGACAACTTTAGAAGTATTTAACTTTATTTTTGTTTTTTTAAAAGCGTGACAGCTACAACCGTGGCGGGATGCTGACAGGGCAACTTGCTAGCTAGTTTAACCAGACAAGCTAATCTAGCATAGCCTAGCTAGAACTAGGCTACGTTCGTAGCATTACGACGTTAGCGGCTAGCACGCTAGTATTCCAGCTTCGGCTACGACTTAAGTCCCATGTTTTACCGGTTCACATTATTTACAAAAACGGCGAAAACACTGTCAGATCGAGAAAAGAGAACGTCACCTCTTACGTGTCGCCGAGAATTCGAGACTTCAGTGTGAAAGAGTGTGACGTAAATCAATCCTTACAAGTGTACAGGACTTCGAGGCTGACACTTGGCCGCCATCTTGGCTAACCGCGTCCTGAGAGCGACGTGTACATGAAACGTCACGGTGCTGAGAATCCCGGGCGCGAGCGCAGACGGTCACGGCGGCTCCGGGTCACGTGGGAAAAACGGCTACGGGGAGACGAGAAAAGTCGTAAAGACGAGTGAGAACGTTCAAGCCCAGATTAAATCTCGTGTCACAAAATATGACAGTAGATATAGATGTAGTATTTCGGTCAAACAAGGCAGTGTTTAAATGTTAAAATAAACGTATAGTTCGGATTAAATAGAATAAACAAATAATATTTGTTTTAATAACATTTTCTTTCTGCCCCAAACTTCATGAACACGTCTGACGTTTAACGCGAAATATTGAAGAGCATTTACAAAGCAGTGTTTTTATGATGCACTATTAGCCAGACATCTCGAACTGAATAATTTTTTTTGCAATCCCTATTATTTGCAATTTATTTGCATAACACTTTTAAACACAAATAATGTCAAAACAATCTTTTGTTCAAAAAAATTACTAACACCGACTTAAGATAACGTAGCACAAAGAAATTATTAGTGGTCCTTTTGTCAATATAAACGGATATTTTCACCCCAAGAATGTATATGTAACTGTACAAATTGCTCATTTAAAGACATTTAAGTATACGGAAAATTTTTAACATGTTGCTCATTCAAGTTCTAATTGTTCCTACTAACTCAATAAGATTTATATTAACTAAGAAGTTAAAAATCATTTAATAAGCCAGAAATGTATTTCTGACCAATTTCACAATAATATATCCTCTCATTTTCCATAATTAAACAATATAAGAACATGAACACAATATCCAATATTTTATTATTTTGTGGCATTAATGGGCACATTTATAAAACCTATAAAACTAACAGAAGGTTCTAAATCAAAACCTATATCTATAGGAATAAAACAACATACATTCAAACCATAACTCACATAAACTAATATCAGAATAAATAGGTGGATGGACATCAAAGTTTTCCGTGATTCTGCCTGTTGGATTGCATATGGCAGAAACAAAAGAACGGATAATAAATCACATTAATGCATTACACATGGTCTGATGTCTGTCATGACATATTGACAGGAGCATACACACACACACACACACACCCACACACCCAGTATCACTTCTAGCTAAACAAGCCAACAATGCTTTTACAGTATTAATGAAGGGTAGGGCAAATGCAAACTCTCAGCCCAACCCACATCTTGCCGCAAGCCACTGAAAATGGTCCAGTTACAGTGAATGTATGCGTGTGTATGTGTGTGTGAATGCATCTCATTTTGGTCACTTCGAGCAGCCATGAATTATTGTGCAGGCATTCACAAGTGTGTGTGCTGGTGTGAGCATGCAGGCATCTAGTCTATGTCTAGGTCGCTGTCTGAATCGTCGGCTTGCGTGACAGCGGCGTTACGAATGGACGAGCGCGGGTTTGTATGTGCGTGCTTCTCGGGCAGCAGGCCATACTCCTGGAGCAGCGCCTCCACGTCGGTGGCATAGAAATCGTCGCCCAGCTGGTCAGAGACGCGCACCAGGTTGCCCACGAGCTCCCCACCACGGTACAGCAGCAGAGCGGGCAGAGCCGAGCTGCGGAACAGAGCGCTGGTGCCCAGTACCGACCCCTTCGCCTGGCAGAACTTCACCTGTAGCACAACCATAAGACATTTTCAGTTCTATATTGGGGGCATGAGTAACAATGGGAAAATAGTAAAATAATTTATAAAAAGAAATAAATTTTTCTAAATAAACAAAATCCCTTAATTACTTGTTCACACTACAAAATTCTCACGACCCGTTTGCAAAACAGTTTAATAATGGACATCCATCAAAAGCAAGCAGGATTAGTTCTAAAAAAAAAACATGCAATAAAAATGAAAGCAATATTGCCCTGTTCTCTTTACTCTGCGCTGAGGCGAGGTGAGGTTCCACATCTCCTTCCATTAACTCGTGTTTTATTGTCTTTGTAGAATTGGTACATACCAACTAATAATCGCAGATCAAGTTGAGGGGTATCTGCACTTTCTGTCTTTGACGGTCATAAAAAGCTGTGGTACAACTCGAAACCTGAAACTGGCCCATTACTTAATACTTCAAAAAAAATTGAGGGCACTTATTTACATAAATGAACCCAACACAAAACTGAATTTTTAAAATAACAACTCAATAGATTTGATTGTTTCATTTTTTGCATCATTTCAAGAGATGCAATATATGATGTAATCCAAGATTGTTGCACTGACTCATTTTTTAAAAAAATAATCTAAGAACAATTATACATGAGTGCAAAATGCTTAATATAATGCTTGACTTACCTAATTTGAATACATTTTTACACTTAAAAAAATGTTGTCAATCAGTTTTCTAAAACAGTTTGACTTGAACTAATTTATCAGGTTTTACAGTGTAGCCTTGTGTATCCACTCGTCCGCACACTGGCGTTTTGGCATGAAGGAGTACCTGTGGGTACTGCAGGGCCAGACACATCAGGCTGCCCTCCATGGCCTGACAGGCGGGAACGTCCGGCTCGAAAATGTGCACCAGCACCAGAGTTCCTTTACTCTCCTCATCAATGGCACGGAGGAAGTCCTCTCCAGAAGGGAGGTCGAGAACCTGCTCAAAGCGGCGCCCACCGCTCAGCTGCCGCCGCATCTCCTCCATACGCTGGAGTCTGTACTGCTGGAGGAAGGCCTCATCATCCTCGTCAAGCTCCTCCTCCTCGTCAGTACGTAAAGACACCTGAATTAGACCACAAAGAAAGAGTAATTTAAAAACAGAAAGAAAAGGAGAAAGAAACACCACTTGATGTTGTGTTACATAACTCTGTTAAGAGGCAGCTCCTCACCTTGCCGTTGATCTTGTCCTGAAGCTCTTTTTGTTTCTGCTTGTCCATCTCTTCGTCCAGGTGCGACTTGCAGGTCAGGCTGAGCTTCTTAATCAGCCGCTCCATCTCCTTCTGCTGTTCAACCTTCTGCTCATTTTCCAGCTGCTTGTACTTACGCCAGTCATTTATCACGCCTTTTGGACCTGAGTAAAAACACATAAATGCACTAAAATTATGGGCCGGCCGATATGTCTTTTTCAGGAATACTGATTATTATTATTCTAGGAGATCGACAACTAAGATTGTGAACCAATATATGTGTGCTGTAGAAAAACAAAAACTGCTGTCAAAATATAGAGTTAGAATATGAAGTACTCCAGGACAGAACTTCTGAATTATTTCTGCTTGTGCAAAATTATTATCACAAGTACAGCTTCCGGCTTCTGGGGTCAGAATGACAAACTTTCTGTTTTGATAGGTTAAATTTGTGACATCTAACAATGACAGATCATACAGAGAGGTGACTTTAGACAAAGAGAGGCAGCTTCAGAACCAAAGTTGTGCATTTATCAGCTAGTTTAAAAAATGACTGACACTAACATTCAGAAAAATGCTCTGTATTGGTGCTGATAACCAGCTATTCCAAGAATTGTAATAGATTAAATATCAAATAAAAATATTTTAAAATTCTGAACAGTATTTAATACACTCACTCAATGTATTGTCCGTTACTCTACTTAAACATGGAAATGTCAAGTTACCAAGTGTATCTACAATTGCTGTTTGTATTTAAGTTGTGCATTACAACATGCATTACAACATCCATCAAAGCTGCCAGTGTGAGAGACACACCAGTGTTTACTGCACTTCCATCAGGGCTGTAGTCAACCTCCGCCTCCATCACCTCCTGGTCACGGATGGTCTTAGACCGTCCCTCATCTTCATCATGGTCACTCTCCTCATCCTCACTGCTGCTGTAGTAATATTGGAGCTTCTCTCCCAGAAGCTTGTCGTCCAGCGTCGTCATGACGACAAGGAGCTGAAAGTAGAGGAAGAGGCCAAGAGATTTCAAGTAACACTCTACCCACAGTAGATAAAGTTATTTGGAAACAGTCACAACATGACGAGTTTAACTTGTGAGTTTGTAATTTGTAATTTAATGTTTACATTTTGTCCTCATGTGATACAGTTTCATTGCTTCTGACTGCACTAAACGGTTTAATTACAACTCCTGGTTTTTGAGATTCTGTTATTCCTTTATTTTTCAGTAATAAAGCCCAACCTTATATTACATATAAAACAACGATCTAGTGACTGGTAATGCATCAGTACTGGGCACCAATCAATAAGATATAAAAGATATTTATATTGACATGGGGGCCGACTCGGTGCGCTGCTACAATGAAGTGCAGTATCAGGACACACACACACAATCCAATTAGTGTTCATTACTATTTCTCCAGGACTAAACAACTAGGTCGAGCTCCTCATCACCAACGTGTGTGTAACGTTACAGGCTTTCATCACCGCCACACAAGCAGCAACAGCATTTAGATGGTCTAATCGTGTCTATAACTTTACCTGTCATTCATAAAACACTAAATTCGGCGACTAGCCAGTTTTCGATCATTTGAAATATATCTGTTTCGTCAGTCAACTAACCAACACTGATTTGACATGATCTGCCAAAACCTTTAATGTTTCCGTTAAAAAGATTTTTTTTAAAGCTTAATATATTCACTATTGTTATATTACGGACGCGGCCGATGATCGTGCCAAACTTAGCAACACAAGCTAATTCGCAAGCGAGCTACATCTGCGCACTAAAGCTACAATTCAGGCCACTGATTGGTTTAAACTCAATTTAAAACTCTTGATTAAATATTAAATTATATAGCTTTAATTATAAGTACTGTTGATTCTTACCTAGAATACAGGTTTTGTTTATGAGGAAAAAAGAAACACTGAAATCCGCAGTTAGAGGAAAATCTTTGTGACACCTTCCTGTTTCAACAGGTTCAGACCAATCAGAGAGCGAAACAGACAAGCGACGTCAGCGCGAGCCAATCGGAGTGACGAATGAAGATTACAAAGGCGGGCCTAAAGAGTTTCGGGTGTTTTGACCGCGACGTTAGACGCCGTACATCTTATTTACTCGATGTTAGGACATTTGTATATTGAGAGAATAACCATATGTTAATTTAAAAAATAATTTTTAATAATTAAAAAAGTTGTGTCAAATTTATTTATAAAGCACATTTGAACAACAGCAGTTGGCCCAAAGTCCTTAAGAAATTTAACCACTCTTTAAGAATTATGTGAACACATTCACAAAAATAGCCATACTCAAAAGCAATTGAGAAAACACTGGGAAAATCTAATGGGAATTTAGAATGTTAATTTACTGTGAAGTTCCAAAGACTGAGAGCAAGAACTGAAAAAGCTCTATTCCCTGAGACTTAAGTTGTGACAGATGCAGCAGATGTGGACCAGAGAAGGGATAAAGGAGATCACAAATGTATTGTGGAGTGATGCTAAGCAGCAAAACCAAAAATGAACTTTAAATCTCATGGGAAGCCAATAAAGGGAGTCCGGCACTGGTGAGATACACCCCCTTTTACTTATACGGGTTAAAAATCAGACAAGAATGAACAGATTGAGGTGGCTCCACATATAAGGAATTGCTTCAACCCAGATGAAGTGTAAGAAATGCATGGATGACTGTTTCTAGATCCTTCCTATGCTGAAAAAGAAAAGACTAAGCAATCTGCCTCAACTGATAAAAACTACAGATGATAAGTGGCGGATCAAAGAAGATGCTGAGCTTCTTGACATTTATATGAATTGATAGTAATTCTATTATAAACACTACATCGTCTTTGGAGGTGCATGCACGTCATCAAATATTTAACAAGCAGAGTCATCATTTTACACTCTTTATGAGGAACTGCATATCTGCAGACTAAGATTGCATTCCTAACTCACACTTTCCACATAAAATATCAATAACATAGGTTAGGGATATAGTTTATGGATATCGCCATTTACAGGACAGCTGGAAAAGGACAGGACAGTTCTCAGAAAAAGGCAGAGATTCTGACTGATTACACTCATATTTGAAATTTCCCAGCGTCTTTGCCGCATTGCTGTGAGATTTCTTGGACAGGGAGGTGTACTGGCTTCCCCTCGGCTCATTATTCAGCCCTGCATCCTGCCTCCTCTCTCTTGGTCCATTCTGCAAACAGCCTGAAGCTCCAGAGAATAGAGTGAATTCGGGGATCTCATCCTGATCCTCAGAGCTTCTAGATGCATACCTGGACATATTTGAAGGTAAGACCAGAGGGAGCTGAGAGAGAAATGTGAACAGCAGAAAGAACAAGGGATTCTTGGACCTCTGATTTCAAATCTCTTCAAGTGTGACCTTTATACATCCCTTGTTTGAATCTTACCCAACACACAGCTTTAATCTAGCAATCACAGCAAAACAATCAGGTTAAAAAGACACAAGCTATTTTGATCCAATCAACACTGTCTTCTCCATTTCGCAAGTACTGACCCCCTGAAATCTATCTTCCAGCTAACAGACACACACCAAACATAGTGACCATATATTTAATCTTAGCCATGTAATGGCCTGAGTTGTAATGACCTTTTTGTAATCTTACTCTGTGTGTGTTAATTTATTACTATCTGCTGTTACTGTTTTTAAATTTACCTTCTACTTGTGTGCCTTATCTGTTCATACTGTAGAACCTGGAGACACGTCGTTCCATCTCTTTATGTATGCGTACATAGTTGAGAGAACAATAAAGTTCACTTTGTCTTAACTCTGAGCCACTTTCTTAAGCTATTTTGCACTGCTGATTGCACTGCTCTTAATCTTGGAGTATTCATACTGCAATTCCATTCATTGTCAACCATATGATGTACTGAGGATGTTCAAGACACAAGAGTTTCCCTCAATATCAATGTATTTTTTTTCCTTATCTTGTGCTCTATGACAAAACTGAAGTCTCCTAACAAATACACCTTAAGCTCCACATGTAGCAGGTTAGGCCAATAGATGGCAGCAGATAATCTTACCCATAGAACGCCAGAAAGTTTATTAAGACAACTATTCCGGGTGGTCATTTTGCAAAGCAAAGGCTAGGGGTCAGGACAGATCCACTAAGAGTATTAGGTGTTATAAATTAGAAAAATATCTGATCCCATGACAAACATAGGAAAATCACGTTTTTGTGTGTGCAAATGAACAAATCTTGTTCAAAACTGAATGCGTGAGTGAAATGCCACGTTATACATTTGAAACATAAACATATACAGAACATAAACAAAACATAAACAAAAGCAATTAATGCACAAACTGGGTAAATTGTGTATTACTGTTTACAATCAATATAAGAGTCTATCATGCATTTACCTGTTTTATCAGTAAACAAGATTAAACAACTTATTCCATAGCTGTTGGCAGCTCATCCTGATCCACATGATGATTTCATAAAAGTAGTGTTCCTGCATTTGTAACATTTTTTTTTTTTAAACAAGGTTAGTGTTTTAGAAAGGTTATTCTTTTGAGTTAGGTTTAGGTAACAAAAGTTGGATTAGTTATAAAATCAGTTAAATATGGAAATCAGTTAAATATAGAAATTATTTAGTAGTTAAGGTTAGACTTATTATTGTATTAACAGGCATGTAAACATAAACTATACACATTGTGTGTCTATTATTAAACCTCCCAAAGATAGTAAAAGGTTTTAGGTATTTTTGAGGACCTAATTGCCCCTAAATGAAAAAAGTCAGATTTTTCTGGGTATTTGGTGTGTGAAGACAAGTCTTCAAATGGCTTTAGTTGAAAAGTTGGTTACTGATGTTAGGGTTAAGGTTAGGTGTAGTATAGTTTACATCTACTTAGCATGGGAGTCAGTGGAAGGAACTGACAAAGACAGCAAGATCTGGCTTGGGGGGGTGTCTGAGAGAGAGAGAGAGAGAGAGAGAGAGAGAGAGAGAGAGAGAGAGACCACCTGATTGCAGGCGTTATGACTATCAGTGCCGCAATAAGAGCTGCACGCTTCCCGCGCCGTGCGCACAATATGAAGTGACACGCGACCGACCGACACCGAGGCGCTCTGACGTGACCGGATTCGCACGCGCTGTTCATTGTTTATTCTACACAGCCAAACACAACAACAACAATACTAATAATAACTAATGGAGTCGAGGCGGAGCGGGGCCGCGGCGCTGGAGCAGGGCGGCGGGGAGGCGTTGGACGGGGTCGGTGCAAACGGAACCGCGCTGTTCGCCAGCCTGCTCGCGCTAATGTGCGTCTGCGCCGCCGTACTCATCTACCGAGCCGTTATTTACCGGCGAAAAGACGACAGCGTGGAGGGAGAGAAACGGACGGAAAGAAGAGCGGAGGACGAGGAGGAGGAGCGGAGCCTCGAGTCAACAGGTAAACCGCACAGCTTGTTGGAACGGTTCGTCAGGAGAGATGGACAGTTGCGGTGCTAACCGTGTGTCGGACGCTATTGGTACAAAGCATGAGACAAACACATCTTAACCAGGGCATTTTCCCCTCTATACACGTTTTTAAAATATCATGTTAGAGTTTTAGATATGAATTTGATTTTACCGTGTATGGAGGGAAAAATATCCTGGTAAGACGTTCGTCACGTGTTTGCACCAAAAGCTTTCCATAACCGCATGCCACATGTCTGAACTCCGTCATGCCATATGCAGCACCGCGGTGACGTCATCAGAGCCGCTCGTGGTACCGCACGCAGACGGCAGATGAGAGCGTGCAGACATCGAGCATGCGCAGGTGATGGACGGGCTTTTTGTCCGAACGCGAGAAGCTTCATCATTTCTGCCGTCACACACACACACACACACACACACACGCTTTCGCTTGCGTGTTGGTGAATGTGTGACGGGGTTTCATAACACAGTATCCTGTTTTTTATAGCCAAAAATGTTCATATTCAGATTCAAAAAGCAACATTCTGCAGATATGAAACTGTATGGCAATTACTGTGTTTTGTGCTAGACAGAGAGAAAGAAGAAAGAGAGAGAGATAGAGAAGAGATCTGGTAAAAGGAGAGGAGAGAAAGAGGGAGAGTAGGAAGAGTAAGGAGTGGCAGTCAGAGAGATAAAGAGGGACAGAGAGAATGATAGGGTAAAGATAAAGAGTGAAAAAGAGGGACAGAGAGAGCAGATATACAGAGAGGGGAGGAGGGAAAGAGAGAAGACTGAATGATAGAGAGTAAAGACAAAAGAGTGAAAAAGAGGTACAGATGGGGAGGAGATAAAGAAGAGTACGAGAAAGATAAAAGGAAAGAAAGAGGGACAGAACAGAGAGAACAGAATAGACAGAGGAAACAAAAAAGTGAGAAAGAAGAGATAGAGAGGAGGAAGAGAGAAAGGAGTTAAGGAAGGGAGGAGAGGGAAAAAATAAAGCAACAAAGCCAAGAAAGAAAGAGGCAGCGAGGAAGAACAGAGGTTGAGAGAGAGAGGGACAGAGAAGAGACTGACAAAAAAAGACTGAGAGAAGGGAGAAAGTGGTATATATGAAGAGAATGAGAAAGAGGGAGAAATAGAAAAAAAGGAGTGTGAGGTAAATAGAAAAGATAGTGAGGAAAGGGGACAGAGAAACGAGTGAGAGGGAGAGAGAGAGAAATAAAGGCTACATTCACACTGCCAGCCACATCATTCAATTCCGATTTTTTGCTCAGATCGGATCTGTCTATCTTGACGGTTCACATTCATAACTACAAGTGACCTGTATCTGACTGTAATGTGAACACATCGGTCCTCCGAAACGTCACGCATGCGCACATCGATACGTATTTACACGGGTCAACTGCGTCACCAACAGCAAACGTCATATCTGTGGGACAACTCATGGCATTAAAATGGAGGCGTTAGTAGCTCACGCATGTATCGCTCTTTGTTCTGGAGGACGACAAACAGTGAATCAGCTGTACGTGAGCAGGTCGAAAAGGAGAAAAAAAAGTCAGGCGGCTAGCATTTTCTGTTATCGCAGGTCTCCTCCATTTTTACCTTCCCGTCACATTAAGGCAAAAAATCCGATTTGAGTCACTTCAGCATGACAGTGTGAACGTAGCCAAAGAGAAAGAGAGGTAGACGGGATAGGAGGGAGGGAAAGAAGGAAGGGAAGAGATGGTGTGTGTGTGTATGTGTGAGTGAGAGAGACTTACACAACCACTGTTGCACTTTAGTTCATAATATGTTGAAACGAATCCTTCTGTGTTTCCTTTACCAGAAGGAAGTGATGATGGAGCCTCTGAAGATTTGGAAACAGATTCCAGTGAAGCAATAATCCTGCCCACTGTAAACCACACACTCACACCCTCTCATCTTTTAGAGGAGGACCTGAGTGAAACCAACCACGAGAACCTTTGTGAACCCACAGTGACGCGTGCAACCGTCTCATTAAACAATGCCAGAGAGACCAGGGGACAGGAGCACCTGGAAATCCATCAGGAGAACATCGAGGATCACTTGAAACGTGAGGGTGACGTTTATGATGGTGGAGAACGTACTGTGGTGACACCTAATTCACTCATTTACAAAGGCAAACCTTCCCGGAACATGCAAGAAAATGGGCACGATGTTGAGGAATCTGAGCCTGAATTGCACGGCGACTCTGACGAGCCCTCTGAAACCGAGAGTGCACAGGAGACAATGGAGACTAAACACATCCCTGTTCACACCAGCCAGTCTGTGGAGGATCTGTTAGACAACACTCTCTTGGCTCAGGATGTCACCAGCAAGCCTGGCAGGGGGGATCTCCCAGTAGCTGAGTCACTGACACACATTTCTTCTACTCCTACAAGTTTTTTAGAATTGGATTTCATATCAAAGACGAATGATTTGGAGGTCACGAAGAAAGACCATGAGATGAAAGAGGGTCATCTTTTATGTGATTATGATGAACGTTCTGATCTTGTGAGCCATCATTTGGGATTGAGGAAGGTTGAGGGCATGGAGGATCCTGTGAGGTGCCAATTCGACAGCAGTATCAGCAGCATTGCTGTTGAGCGTTACCAGGATGCCGACTATGACAGTGTCCTTACTCGTCCGCAGCCACAGAATTACCTGGGCTTTACCTCGCCCTGCCTACCAGGTGAGGTGCAGCTACAAGAGTTGAGCAGAGAGAGGAAGGAGGTGAAGGCTGACGTCCCAACGGATGTGAAGACGGACAAGAATGAGATTAACATCATGGAAGCCATTATGGACAGCAACGAGTGGCTTGGCACTGGACCTCCAGACACCAGAGACCTTCCCTGGCTTACTCAATCCCAGAGTAGCACTGGCATTGGATTTACGTCCTCTGCATCTCTAGAAAGCAAGCCCAGTTTTGGACACACCACTTGGCCTAATCAAGCTCCAAATAATACCAGTTCTGAGCTTACTTGGGAAGGCAATCATCCGCACCAAGAAAAGATTGAAGCGTTGAAGATCCTACCAGAGCAGTCTGCTACTGCCGACAATGAAGAGGATCTTTTGAACAAGAAAGCGTCGGCCGTATCACCCATGCCCCAGTTGGTGCCAGTGACTTTTAGGGTCCACTACATCACACACTCCCCCAGCCAGTTGCTGGCCGTGACGGGAAACCAGCCTGAGCTGGGGGTCTGGGAGAACTTTACTCCACTTCGAAAAGCAGAAGGAGGATTCTGGACTGGCACTGTCGACCTGCCCGCCGAGAGCCAGCTGGAGTGGAAGTTTGTCCTGGTGGATGATGGAGAGGTTCGGCGCTGGGAGGAGTGCGGGAACCGGCATCTCGTTGTGACGGAGCAGAAGCAAGAGATTTACCTTAATAAGTGTTGGGGGCACATGTGAAAGGAAAATGAAAAACTCACCAGAGACAGTTTTAAGTAATAATATTAATTGCGGGTGTTGTCCCACACAGATGTTAGCAAAATTTACTGAATATTAACGAATTATCCCAAATGAAGCATGAGGCTGTGGTACTGTTAATACAGCAATAATCCAATCTATTAACAGATATGCACATTTTTCACCTCGAGCAGTTATTTGCCTGTCTGTATATTTTATCCTGTTGATTATCTTTAACAACTTTAACCAGCAATAATAATAATAATAATAATAATAATAATAATAATGATAATAACAATAATACATCATTAAATGGCCCTATTGAAATAAATTCTTATTTTTGCAGTGACTTGGGTGTACTCGTAGTTATGCAATATATTGTCACCAAAATACATATATATTTATGTAAATATCAGTATTTTATAGGTAAGCTTATGAAAAATGTATCTAATGCTTAAGGAAACAGCATCAGTAGCTACTCTCTGTGTGCATTTTTTTCCTTTTATTTATCAGGAAGGGATTTTTACCTCCTGTGCATGAATCAGATTTGCATGTAGGCATTAACGTTGATTTAAAACAGGGACGAAGCTATTTTCCAGTTGGATCTCAGCCTGCGTTCAGAGAGCAGCACTAAACCTCTCAAGCTGCCAAATCCCTTTTCCAAGCTTCCTTTGTGGGTTGGCACCATGCTCAAATGAGCTAATGACTGCTGATTTCCGATCAGTTCATCCGACGCTAAATTATAGTTAGATCACAACCGATGACAGTACTTAAAGATGTGCTGTAATGTGGCTAGCAATTAATTAACCTCAGTGGGGCACGTTCTTAAAGGTGAATATTCTTCATAATCATTTATGCAGAATGTTCATTTACGATTAAAGAATGATGTCTGTCTTGCTGCCTGCTCAGTAAAGAAAGTATTCTAAATGAAAAGGCATAAATTATATATATAAACACTAATAAAAAATAATACAATATTAACTTTTTATTATAGCGTTTAAATGAAAACAAAGGAACACAGTAACACTATAAAATGTAAAAATATAAATCTTACATATAGTGCATTATAAAACAAAAGTAATAAAAACACTCTAAAAGCTATATACAGTATATTGATTTATTATTTCCTCTACAGCAGGTCAGAACTGTGTAGAATAATGGCAGTATGACGATGTGAATGATACTTTAATAACAATAATGCTTTTATTATATCACCACAACTTTGCCTTATGAAAACTCAACAATGTGCTGCTGTCTGTGTCACTTTTATTGTAAAATTGTTTGTTTGGGGACATCTCTGATTTTTGTTTTACGTTTGTTAAACCACAATGTTTTGTATGTTGGTAGGTAGTTTATGTTTGAGTTCATGTAATTTTTTGTCTTCTCATCAGTGCAGTCAGGGGCAGTGATTATTCGATAGTGAATCTAATAAAATACATTTTATGCCAGAAATATCTTGATCCATTTATTGCAATCCACAGTTTTAAGGTTTGTTCTTGTTAGATTTAGATACAAAATTAACTCTAAGAGTTATGGTTAGGTTTGGACTGTTTTTTTCTGTTTTATGGTACTTTTGAAATATGGCACTAATAACGAGGCCTGTCTGAGCTCATCCTAATTTAAGCATTAGACATGCCCTGTTTACTCCCAGTGTCTCATTAGAGACCATTCAGACCCTCACTGTCTGTCTGGAGGATGGCAGCCAGCATTTAAACACTGGGAATAACAATTGGAGACAAAATAATTCAAACTTGCATCTAATAAGTCTGCATATTTCCAATGCACTGCAAAAAATCTTTTTTATACATATTACATCATACAAATAATATTCTAAACATAGTTTTATTTACTTTCTTGAGATTCTTGATTATTCTTCACTTTGTGCATTTTGTCAGTGCTTCCATTTTGCAGGATTAATTAGTTCTTATATCCACAAATAAATCCTCTTAAATCCACTATGTTCATGTGGGTTTCCTCAAAGTGTTCTGGTTTCCTCCCACAGTCCAAACGCATGTAATATAGGTTAATTGGCAACTTTAAATTGGCCTGTAAGGTGTGAATGTGAGTGCGATTGTGTGCTTATGTGTGCCCTGCAGTGTGTTGCGCCCATAAGTTCCCAGGATAGGCTCCAGTCCCCCCGTTAAGCGGGTTCGGACAATAAATGAATGAATGTGTCAAAACTTATAGCTGGTTGTCCACACCAAAGGAATATACATAAAAGTAAAAAGAAAGTAAGGAAAATCTCAAAATAAAACGTGCTCAGATACGTTTTCCTACTTTTTCTTGCATCCAATGTGGGTAAATGACTTATCCCACTGACCTTAACCACAATCTAATGCCATTGACCCGTAATGACCTGAACTTAATCCCTCTCCTCTCTCCCTGTGACCCCTCTGCCAGCTGAGAGGAAGATGCCACTTGCCGCTGCTGCCCCTGGACCGCTTTAGCAGGGTTTGGAGTGAGACTTGTGTAAAGCCGCTTTTGGATCAGATCGAGTTCCACAAACAAAAGCCTGAACTAGAATGAACTTGGACGTGGCTATTTATGTACTGTGTGTGTGTTTCTCCTTTAACACGTTCACGTGAACACGGGATGGTGTGTGTGTGTCTGGAGGGTGTGTGTGGTGGGGAAACACAAGCTGTCCTTCCAGACCCTGTAAATGATTCATTTTGCCTGCTGCAGGAGCGACTGATTTAAGAGCAGAATACTGAGAGGGGTGGGGAGGAGAAACGAGAGACAGAGAGAGAGAAAAGGAGAGAAAAAAGAGAGAGAAAGAGAATAAAAAGAGGGATAAGGAGAGAGGGAGTTAGAGACTGACTAAGGGAGAGGCAGAGAGGGAAAAGGAGAGGGGGGGGGATAGTGAGAGAGAGGGAGAGGGAAAGAGAAAACGAGAGAGGTGGAGAGAACAAGGGGGAGTGAGAAAGGGGGAAAGAGAGATAGAGAGGGAGAGGGTAGAGGGAGAGAGAGAGAGAGAGAGAGGGAGGGAAAGAGAGATAGAGGGACGTTGAGACAGTGAGAGGGAGAATGGAGACTAACAGAGGGAGGGAGAGAAATGGGAGAAGAAGAGAAAGAGCAAGTAAGGGGTGAGAGGGAGGATGAGAGAAAGAGAGGGAAAGATATATAGGGATAATGAGAGGAAAAGAGTAAGATGGAAAAAGATGTACGAGAGAGACGGGGAGAGGAAGAGAAAGAGGAAAAGGAGGGAGAGGTAAAAATGGAAGGAAAGAGTGCGAGGGAGAGGAAGAGAGGGATAGAAAGAGACAAAGATGGACAGAGGGAGAGAGAAAGAGAGAGAGAGGTAACCCAGATTTGAGTTCAGACACCAGTTTTGACCAGAAAAAAAGCGTCCGATTGCTGAACGCTCCAGTTGTGTAAAAGCAGGAATACGAAGAGGAGATGAAGCTCAAAACTAAAAATGTATTGTTGTGTGGCAGGAAATGTGATTTCACTTCAGTGCTGGGTGTTAATGAGAAGCTGACTAGGACACCAGTGTTGCTAAAGCTGATAAGACCCAGAATTTACACTTCTGCCCGAAGTGGGTCAGAGCTGAGCTGGTTTACTCTGTGCTCACTCCCTCACTCCGGAGGGGAAGAGCTGAAGTTCAGCATGGTGTTTACATGGGGAAAGGTCAGCTGGAGAGGTTTTGTTTGACAAATGATCTCAAGGGCAGCAGTGGTGGAGCAGGACGCTCCAAAATCACAGCGTGAATGCAACACACTACCACAGAGCTAATGACCCAAAAACACACTGCTGATTTTATTGGGATTTAAAGCTGTTTTTACAGTTAGAAAAGATTAAATGCTGCTGCAGAAGAGCTACACTAAGCTTATAGACTGTCTGGAAACCCTGTTACATCACAAAATGATACCCAAAATAGCATGAAAAAATGTAATATTCACTTCTATTGTTACAGGTAATTGTTACTATTCTTATTAATATTCAGAGTTGGGCAAGTTACTTCCTAAATGTAATACATTATAGATAGATTACTAGTTACTGCTATATCAAAGTAATTAATTCCATTACAATATTACTGTCTCTGAATTGTGATGCGTTACACGACTCCTGCATTACTTTTTAGTTACTTTCACCAACATAACTAAATAAGTAGGACTAAAATACTAAAATGTAGCTTACTGCGGTTCATTCTACATCAGATGTGGTGTACTGTAGCTTGTTTACTCGCACAATTTTTCTCTTGTGTCTAAGGTCTCACGGTGTTGGAGATTTACCAAAAAATGTGTGTTAAAAGTGTTGTTACGTACATTATTGAAATATGTAATGAAAATAATATTACTGAATTTTTATTAATAATGCTTTCATTACAGCGAAAAGTAATCAATTACTGTAATTGCGTTACTTTTGTAACTCATTACTCCCAACACGTCTTATATTACTATTAATTCATTTATGTATTTACTTATTTACATTTTACTTTGAGGTAGAACAATAGAGTAATTATATTTCCCACAATAAAAAAGAATGAAGATGGTAAAATGACAACACAATGCAACATTCGTAAGCAGAAAATGTGAAATTTAGAAAAAATGAATATCTTTGAATTTGCAGTTCTGTTTATGTGCATATTTATAACTTCATGTTTAGCTGCAAAAAAATCAGTAAATGAATTTTCTATGCTAAATAAGTGTTTATCAGACATAGGGTCAATCATAATTACTTTGTTTTCATAAGGTTAATGCTTCTGACTGCTGTGTGTGTGGGGGTAACATTTTACTTTATACTTTATACTTGAACAGTCCCCTTTGACCTATCTGTCACAGGTTGGCAGAGACTCTCTTTGGCACAAGTATATAACCTTCTGCCCCAATGCAAAATGATCTAACGCAGAATCTTGGAACATCTATCTGTCACATACGTGCCTCTGAACACACACACACACACACAGCTATATTTGTCTTTAATCGAGAACTTTCTGCAGTTCAGTGGCTATTAATAAAACATCTCTCCCTCCTGTCCTCCTGGCTCTCTCTCTCTTTCCTTCTCCTGTCTCCCCTTCCTCTTCTACTCTATCTCTCTCCCTCTATCTATCTCCCTCTCTCCCTCTTATATGTTCTCTCTCCCCCTCTCTCTTCACTTCTCTCTCTCCTCTCTCCCTTCCCTCCTTCTCTCTCCCCTTCTCTCTGACTGTCCTGCATTTGGGACAGTGTTAAAAAGAGCAGCACTCAAAAATGAGCATCACGCAGGCTTTAGAATCCATTGTCTCTCCAACCAAGAGGGGAGAGAGTAGTACTGACCCACTTATGGCCCACTCACTCCACACACACACAGACACCTGAGTCCAATCCACTGCTTATAACGAGGTGAAGCAGGTGTGCGGAGGCGGGAACACTTTAGGAAAGGTTGCCGGGTTCCAGTCCCGGACCAGTATTTATTACTTGTTATGCTACAGTTATACTATAACGCTAACCACAACCTTAATCCCAGTAACCAAAGACAAGTTTCTTTCATATCTCTAACATTTTTTGTTTTCTAAAATTATTTCAAATTCAATGTACATCTATAACAATGATCCATAATTAATACTGCTGCAAAAATTAGATTCTTGATCCTAATCTTGTTATTTAGTCTCCCAGTTCAAGCCTAAAAAGTTCAAAAGATATTCACATGTTTATAAATATGCAGAAGTGATCTGTGATGTGATTTCATGCATAAAAAAAGTTTTTTAAAAAATCTCAAATAAATAGTCTTGGCGACACAAAGAACATAAGCAGTCACACTCTCATCACAATCAGCTGATTCATTCTCCTCCCCACCCAAGCCACCCCGCCCCCCTCCCCCCTCTTCTATTTTAGAAGAGTGGATGGATAGTGGTTTGTAGGTCAGGCTCTGCTAAAAGAGGAGAGGAGCACGGTCATGTGATGACTGGAGGCTTGGGGAGGGCTGGCCTTTCATTTGTTTGTTATTTTTATTTTATGTTGCTCTGTCTGTTTTACTGTATTAGCAAGTAATTAACTACATGTCAGACAAGACTTTGTGATATGTGTGCAATTTTAAAACTCTACTCCTGCAGACTGGGAACAGATCTACTTTTGGAGATGAAAAATGATGTCCCTGTTTAACTCTGGCTAAGATATATTTTGTATTAAAATGAATAAAGGTTAAGCTTCTATTCTCAGGCCATAAGACTAAATCAGGACACGCCATGGCAGCTTTTTAACAGCCCTTAGCCCAGCTTTACCTCACTGTCACTCACCTGACCTTATCACATACATGTCAAAGTGAAAGTGACTGATTGTCATTATGTCGTATGTCTAGATACATCAACCTGCATACACTGCACTTTATAATGTGTATGTCCTGCTCTATTACATTTCCACACTGTGTATATACTTTTCACAATTGAAATGTTTTGGGATATATTTTATAAATATTTTATTACTTCAGTTTTAAAATTTCCTTTTAAAATTTATTTATTTATTTATTTCTCTCTCTTTTTTTTACGTTTATTTCACAGTCTCATGGCCAATTTTGGGCTGCAGTTGAATGTTGTATAAATGTATATGATCTCCCTCGTCTCCTTAAGTACTTCAGTAGCATTTCATCGCCCTCTTGCGGTTGCATTCAGCAATCTCACATTCTAAATAACGTCGACTAAAAAAATAATAAATCTGCCTCACTTTAAAAGCTAATACGACGGCGTTTTAGTGCCACCTTAAAAAAAATCTAAGTGCCACCTTAAAAAAAAAAAAAAAAAAAAAAATCTAATAAATCGAATAAAGTCGAAATGTTACGAGAATAAAGTCGAAATGTTACGAGAATAAAGTCGAAATGTTACGAGAATAAAGTCGAATCAAATTATATCAAACTACATTTAACTAAAGAGATTTTAATAAACCTTACCTTACCAAGGTCTTCCGTAGAGCTAACTCACTGACGCAGACGACGTGCTTGTACAGAACATATCTTAAACATTCACGTCAAAATTCGACTTTATTCTCGTAACATTTCGACTTTATTCTCGTAACATTTCGACTTTATTCTCGTAGTTTCGAGTTTATTCTCGAAATATTACGAGTTTAATCTCGTAATCTTAGATTTTTTTTTTTTTTTTTTAAGGTGGCACTTAGATTTTTTTTTAGGTGGCACTAAAACGCCGTCGTAAAAAGCAGTAATACAGTCTGTTTTGGAAACCAGCACATTGTCACAAACACTGCGGCTCTCCAGGAATTGATAAAGGCATTGTTCACCAGTTTATCTATTGCTGGATATTCTTAAAATGTAACTTCGTTGCAAGAATGCAGACCAAAGTAAAATTGCCTCATCAACTCCGCTTAGTAAAACGGACGGCTGTGGCTTTGTACTGGATTCTTCGAGCTTATATAAATCATGTCTGCGGGACGAGTAATGTAAAAAAAAAAAATAATAATAATAATAATAATAATCATGTCCAATAATAAAGAGATCAACGGGGACTAAAGTTGGGGGAGGGAGCAGTATGGTGTTTTAATGGCACATTTTTTACTGCATTAAACACCAGCAGAGGGCGCTGCAGTGTGTCATTAAGGTTATGCATTAAGGCAATTTATCCACATTACCCAGCATTCAGGCCAAAGCTCAGGGACAGTGTGAACTATGGAACGTAATCTGTGACCCTGAGTTTGGTGAGAACACAAAAGAAAAACAACCTGCTTCTAGTCTATTAATGGCCATATGAACACATGAGATTAACAAAAAATATATAGCTACATAGCACAGTCATGGCTCTTCTCCACAGGTTGTGTTAAAGGTAAATCATATTTAAAAAATAAAAAAAAGAAAGAAAGAAAAGAAATACATTTATAAATCATTAAGTCAGTGGCCATTGAGTCTGTGGCTCATGGGTAGATGTGCAACTTTGGACTCTCATCCCTCTCTTCCGCTCATAATGCAATAATTTCTGTTAATACTGGCAATAAGGCTGCTGTATTGTGAGCTGATGCTCTGTGGAATGCAGTTCGTTGATGTTACAGATGCAAGTTTGCTGACAGTGTGAGGTCTGGGGTCACAACCCGGGCACACGGGCAAATGTAAGGGGCTCAGACAAGACTTACAGGGAAGAATTCCAATCACACACACACACACACACACACACTTACTTGCACACATAGAACTCAATACTTCTCCATGTGCCTATACTTAAGTATATATATTGTCATGTCTATCTTCTGTATCTACACTGTGAGTCAAAAAAGAGCTCTCTTTAGCTTTGGCCCTAACGCCCAACACATTTTCAACGTGTACAAAATCTTGTTTATTACGTGGGAACTTTAACAGTGAACAGTAAAATGTCAGTTTAAATCCAAATTCAACAACAATTATCTTTTTTTTGCCATTGCAAATGAAAAAGTATGTTCAAAATGCCTCTTTTTGCATTGACACAGGCACAATATTCGCCACACAACTGGTCAATCCCATCATCAGTGACGCTTTTTAACTATTTCTGGATTTTGCAAGGCAGTGTAGTTATCTGTTTATCTAGTATTTATTTAAGTCAAAAATTACTTTTTGACTATAACAGTGAACATCTCTCAACATTTGCCAAAGTTATGGGCAAAGTTAGAGAGCTTCCTTTTTTGATTCACAGTGTACTGACGCCACTGTCCACTTTTTAAAAAAGTAAAATACTTCACAATACATATGTGCCAAACAGCGCTAGGTTACACACACTGCATTTATTTCCTCCACTCTCCCAAGCAGAATGAGCTCATGGGTAGTGGGTCAGGTGGTGAGGTCATTGGTGAACGTGTTCTGGTGTGTCCGAGGCCACACCTGTCCTGTCACGCCGCAGGTGCGCTATTGTGTAGAAGAAAGGTTCACTCAGGTGTGTGTGTGCGCTAATGCGGGAGAAGAAGCTTTTTTTTTTTTAATCATCTCTCTGAGACTTCGAGGTTCGAGGTTGTGAGAAGGGAATTGCCTTATAATTTCCAGTCACAAACTGACCAGCAGTGACTTTTCAGGTTAATGAAAGTTTGATGTTGGTCAAAAGGTCAAAATGCAGCATTAACTGTGCTGGTACCAATATTTTGTACACCAGCCATAAACATCAACAAATGAACTTTATAGCAGACATTCATGACTAGTTTAGCGTGAAAGCTTTGCTGAGACTCGCTGCATGCACAGCACTGGCATTGGAGGTCACACTCAGATGGAGATGAAAGCTAGCATTATGTCCAGGTGTTTGTTAACATGTTTTTGCCACTCTGTAATTGCATGTTTTGGTTGTTGGTAAAAGGACGACGGAGGCATGTTGGAAGCTGTTGATCTCACACTGGAGTTTGGAAAGAAAAGATGGATGGATCAACAAGTTACAACTTCAAGTTATTGACTGCTGCAATGACTGAGAATGAAGGCCTTCATGCAGCAATACAATGAATAAAGACAAATTACTATTTACTGTGATGTAGGGGGAGTGAGAGACAGATAGAGAGGGAGGATGAAGGTTATTGTCACAAACCCAGGTCAATATTTTTAAGCATTACCTCTCATCATACCGCTACGTGTATTTTTTTCTGTAAGAAACAAAACCAGAGGAGTGCCATGACACCAGTGAGTAGAATGTTTCGAAATAGTGGATCTCATTTGCAGGAGTCTGTGAGAGACATTAATAACCAACAGCTGTAAACCATCAGTGTACTAATTAGTGTACAACATTCAGCTGACAAAATGCAATGCCTACATGTTGCATGTGTAATGATCATAAAACAAATGGGAGACCCTTCACTATAAGAAAACTGATAGTTACACAGAAGATGGTTTAAACTGTACACTAGCATGGCCTACCACTTTTCTTCACCACTTTGACCCATAACAAACCAACAATAACCATCATGTGTGTACACACATCATGCGTGTACATACAGTCTTATGCAAAAGTTTGGGCACCCCTCCAAGGTTGCATGATAATTAGCTCTGTCTTCAAGATTTGTTTTTTTTTTCAGACTGAAATTCTCAGTGTAGCATTATTGAGTTGTATGAAATAAAATAAAGTTTGAAAAATGGGATGTGCAAAAGTTTGGGGACCCTCTCACTTGCATTACTTTGAATACCTGCAGTCATTTAATACTGACAGTTTGCAGCACTAAATTGCTTTGATAAGCTCATTAGACCTTAAACTACAAAGACAGCTGCAACCAATTAAAAAAAGGTTTAACATATATAAATTGCTAGTGGTACTTGTCCTTGGTTTCCTCTTAGAGAGTGGCAACATGGGAACCTTTGAAGAACTCTCTGCTGACTTAAAAACTAAGATAATGCATTTTTATGAATTAGGAGAAGGGTACAAAAGATTATCACAAAGGTTTGGACTGTCTGTCTCAACAGTCAGAAATGTAGTTAGGAAATGGAAGGCCACAGGTACAGGCCTTGTGAAGAAAAGATGTCGTAGGCCAAGAAAAATATCTCAAAGGCACAGGCGAAGACTGGTTAGAATTGTCACAGACAAACCACAGACCACCTCCAGAGAGCTACAACAACATCTGGCTGCTGATGGTGTCATTGTACATCGCTCCACAGTCCAGCGCACTTTCACCAGGAACAGCTCAGTGGAAGGGTGATGCGCAAAAAGAAGAGCCGCATGAAGTATGCAAAAGAGCATCTGGACAAGCCAGAAATATTCTGGAAAAAAATACTGTGGACAGATGAGACTAAGATAGAGTTATTTGGTCATAACCAAAGGCGCTATGCATGGTGAAAAAAATACACAGCATTCCAGGAGAAGAACTTGCTGCCAACAGTAAAATTTGGTGGAGGGTCCATCATGTTATGGGGCTGTGTGGCTAGCAAAGGTACTGGAAACCTTGTTAAAGTTGAGGGCCACATGGTTTCCACCCAATATCAGCAGATTCTTGAAAAGAATGTTCTAGAGTCAGTCACAAAGTTGAAGTTACGCCGAGGTTGGATGTTTCAGCACGACAATGATCCAAAGCACCGCTCAAAATCTACTACGGAATTTATGCAGAGGCACAAGTACAATGTTCTTGAATGGCCATCCCAGTCCCCAGATCTGAACATCACTGAAAATGTATGGATTGAGTTGAAGCAGGCTGTCCATGCCCAGAAGCCATCGAACCTGACTGAACTGGAGGCATTTTGTATGGAAAAATGGTCCAAAATACCACCAGCCAGAATTCAGGGACTTGTGAATGGCTATAGGAGGCGTCTACTGGCTGTTATTTCAGCAAAAGGAGGCTCTACAAAATATTAATGGGATTATTCCTTTTGGGTGCCCAAATTTATGCACCTGCCTATTTTTGTTTACATGAGCATTACATTGTTTCTGTTGGCCAAATAAAAAAATATTTCACTACTGAATTGTTGCTGTTTCCATAAGTTATCAAATATGTTAAAATTAAGTTGCTGCCTCTCAAGCTTAGCAAGTTATGAATTAATACCGTTATTTTTATCAGGGGTGCCCAAACTTTTGCATAAGACTGTAGTAACGGCTACTTCTCCCTTTCTGTAGTTCAAGTATAGAGTCCTGCCTCAGTCCCTGAGCACAAGACCCAGGAAACGTGTGACCTAAATATCACATTACAGGAGGTGTAGAAGTGCAAATTGTTTCCTTGGTAGATTACTTATTTATTTGTTTTATGGTAGATTATTATTATTATGTTGGTGGTGGTGGTGTTTGTTGCTATATTTGTTCAAAGTATATGGTAATATAAATTAAAAATGCCCCTCTTCATCTCTCCACCTCTGCCCCCTCTCTGCCTCTCTTTATCTCTCCCTCTTTCCTTCTTCCTTCCCCTCCTTCTCTCACCTGGCTCTTTCTTTTACTAGTTTCCCTCCCTCCCATCCCTCTTTTCGTCTGTCCTCTCCCTGTTCTCCACTTCTGTTCTCTCCATCTTTCATTTACATACTGTATGTCCCTCACCCTTCATTCTTTATTCCCTTCCTCTTTTTTCTCTCTCGCTCTCTCTTAACTTCTTTCGTTCTGCCTTCTCGCCCTTATTCTCTAGCTCTTCCTCTCCCTCCCTCCATCTTTTCCTCTCCCTCTCTACATCTTTCTCTACTTCTCTCTCCCTCTTTCCCTCTTCCTCATCCTCCCCCTCCGCTCGTGCAGCCCGCACTGTGCGCGTGAAGCTCGCTCTCGCGCCCTCTCCGCGCATGCGCGCCGCACTGCTCTCGGCTCGGCTGGGTGGGGGTGAGTCGCTCTCCCTCATCCATCGTTTCGGTCAGAAAAGTCTCGGCGCAACACGGGATAAAGTTGGAAAATGGTGCCGCCATACCTGGATATAGTTAAACTCGCCCGGACTGCGTGTAAAAGCGGTTCGCTGTAGATTTTATTTCGCAGGAGTTTGTGCAAACGGAGCGGCGAACTTCGTTAAGGGGAAACAGTTTCGGAGCGAAATCTCACCGCCGCCGCCGCCGCTTTTCTGTGGACGCACTGGATTGTGGCAAATTCTATTGTAATGTTAAAATGAAGTCGGAAGAGGGAAAACGCCGGAGAGCGAGTAAAAACGAGAACCCCGAGTCCACGACACGGTCCTTTTCGTTATGAGGGAGGACAAGTTTTGGTCAAGTTTGACTCGACACTTAGAGGCTTTATTCCCCGACGCGTTTAAAGAGACTCGTTTAAAGGAGGCTGAGGAGCGGCTGAGTGAGGAAGGTGCAGCTTACAGGAAAGAGCTTTCCCCCTACTCGTTTCGTAGCTCACAAATCAGTAATGTGAAGTAACATGATTAATCCCACAGAGGGGGACGCTCCTGTTCTGACATGTGTGCCTTTTAACCAGAAGCGGATAAGGAGGACAGGCCGAGCAGCAGCAGGACATCCTCATCTCTATCCTCATCCTCATCCTCATCCTTATCCTTATCCTTATCCTTCAGGCCCTCAGGTGGTCTTGTCAGCATCCTGGCAGGAGCAGGCATGGACATGGACATGGACATGGACGGAGGGGGCAGTTGGGTAACGCAGCAGGGCAGCACGGTGCTGGTGGAGGCCCGGCTGCAGGGAGGAGCGCCCTGGGGCTTCACACTGAAAGGAGGTCTGGAGCATGGAGAGCCACTCATCATCTCTAAGGTAGGAAAAGAGAGGAAGAGGAGGAGATACCTAGTATCACCTGAAACCGATAATCTGATCTCCTCAAACAAGACGGCGTCATGCAGGTGACCTTTATGCCCCAATGCAGACAGAAGAGGCCAAAAAGTCTGAATTGGTGCTTAGGAGTGAATTTATAATTTAGGGCACTTAGCAGACACTCATATTCTCATATACAGTTAAAGGGACAGTCATCCTGAAGGGTTTGAGGTTCACTCTCAGGTAGTAGTAGTGCTGGAGGCAGGGCTGGGTGATATGACCATAATCAGCATAACCATCATGGCTGATATTATGCTGATCAGAGATTCTGAATGTTGGTTTTGAATAATTTTAGACTAATTGCCCAGGGATTTTAGGGATAGTTATCCTAGAACAACTTGGACTTCAGTGTCACAGTCAAGGGCCCAATGGTAGCAGTGTTACTGGTGGGACAGAACTGGATATGAATCTATAAACTCTTGGTTCATAACATGCTACCTCCTATATTAAGATGAATGAAATAATTAATTAATGAGGGTAAACAGTCATGAGGTGGTGCTGGAATGCTTGGTTACCCTAACCGCAAGTTGCTTCAGGGAAACTGCCACTGTAATTCACAAACATAGGTCGTTTGGATAAAAGCGCCTGCTAAAATGCCATAAATGTAAATGTGATTTCATTTAGCAATCTTAACTCAAAAGTTTTCCTCATCATCCGTCGCATCCAACGTAAGTAAGGTTGGACAATGTGACGAAGTAATTGATCGGTTCAGGCTGTATCATAAAACACAGAATATATTTAAGTCTTAACAGACAACATATTTCTCCTAGGTATATACATAAGCTTAAATTCTGCTTACAACTGGTTAACATTTTTAGAGAGAGAGAGTTTCTACAGAGAAAATTTCAATTTGGAGAAAATCAGTTTTAGTGGTAGTCCTGTTGGATCTACACAGCAAGGTCCATCAGAAATTAATTCCAGTAGATGTGAGTAAAAAAGAACTAGAAAAAGTGTGATTAGTAATGTGATTACTAACACATGCTAAACTGTTACATAGGCATACAACTGTGTGTATAATGTGGGTAAAATGTTGTATGAGTGCATCTCTTAGTTCTTAACAGAAGGCCGCAAACAGCTGGGTCCTAATTGAGGAATACAAGGTCAAATTCTTGGTGTGTGGATCAGAGCAGCGTGAGTAACAGAGTTTGACCGTTTTCATTCATGAAAAGTCACTTGGCATTAAGGTCACAAATAATGAATGCATCTCAGAGATAATGCAGTGGGAACACTAAAGACTGGACCCACAAAATGTCAGAATCATCTTAAAAGTTTCAAGTTCTGTCTGGATTATTTAAGGATTACATTCTCGTTGCATCACTTATACAGTCGAGGTGAATTTCCTTTTTTATTTCCAGCACTTGTTTGATCAAGATCTGACTTCTTTTGATCTGGATTTAGTTTTGTATCATTACAGCTTCAGGGAGAGAAATGAGGAAGGTCTTCTTAGAGATTTGGGTTCCTGACATTTGAGATGTTTCTGTAAAACTTTTTACAAGTGTAAGAGAACTCTGTGGGTGGTGGAGCGTGGCGAAGCTTCAGTCAGGCTCATTTTCCCTGTTAAAGCTTCCATTTGGCTGCACCGAGCGCTGTGTGTGTGTGTGTCTGTCCGCTGATTGCTATGTGTCTGCTAATCCTTCGGTCCCGTGACCACACTGAGCTCAGTCGCTACTCAACTACTCAAATTCAGGCAGATCATTCTGGAATTTCAGGGCTGATTCTCATGCTACAGAGATGAAGAGAAAGACAAGAATGAAAACAGGGAGGAGAGAACTGAGAGGCAAAAGGAGAGGAGGTAAAAGAAGAACAGGAGAGGAAAGTGGAGTGTGATGAAGTCACGTCTTTCTCTCTCTTGCTTCCTTGTAAAGACTTCTCCCACAAATCCCAATCTCTACATATCAGTCTCATATAAAACCAAAGTGACTTGTTTGTTTTCTTACAGGGAGACGTGGTTATGGTTTTGGAATGCTGATGAGTCATTTTGGGTCAATCATTGACTGTGTTGCCCTGGCGCTTTATGAGTGATTCCAATTTGATCACGGCTGTATATGGCGTGTATGACGTGTTTGCAATTAAAAGCAAATCAGCACTGAAAATTTGGCCAGAATAAGCATTGTGGGCCACTGATGTGACCTTCAACCAGTAGTGCACAGAAAAAGAGCAAATTAGTCCGATATTGATGGAAACAGCAAGCTAGTCTTTTCTCTTCTTTTTTTTTACGTCTGTCATGTTATTTATGGTTGTAAGGTTGTAACAGTCTGTACAGCCAAATATTCAGAACGGTGCAAAAATTTTATTACTCGCTTCCTAGATAAGGAGCGTAGAAACGGGGTGAAATTACTGCTGCAACACAACCCCGGGGGAAGTAACATTTCTAATGCTGGCCCACAATCCTACAAATACTTGGGGAAGAGAGAAAAGGTAAAAGAGAGAGATGACTGACTCCCCTGGCCTTCCTCAGGTATTAGACCACTTAATCATTTCACAGTCTCTGCGCCGCAGCTTGTCCCGTACGGATTGTGTTTTGGCATCAGAACAGCGAATGTGAAACAAAAGATGTTTTTATGGAAACAAAAGCTTGTAGCAGCAAACGTTAAACAACACATGTATGTTAAAGGTAAACTGCAAAACATGAAGGTGGTCATGTTGAGAAGGAAAGGGTTACTGGAAAAGAAACAGACTGACAGACGCCTACACAAGTAGACATATACATAGATATAGATACAGGTAGATAAGTGTTTAAAAGGAACCAAGTGACATGTAGTAATATTAAAACACAAAAACCTGGCATTAACCAAAGCACAGCATTGCCAAGACTCCTGCATTTAAAACCAATCCGTCTTGAATGGAAGGGTTTGTTTGTGAATGCTATTAACATCCAGTACTCTGATATATAACTAGGGATGCACTGATTGCAATTTTCTTGGCCGATTCCGATTACCGATTTTTTTTGTAAGTGTGATCGGCCGATACCGATTTTTCCGATACCAATTTTTTTCCCAGATAACAGAAAATTAGAGCTGCTGTGAGTAGTCGACGACATTGACACAAAAAAATGGGTTTCAACTTTTTTAATGTAGAGCGGCAGTTACTTTCCCTGTTTACTAGTTACTTTTATAATAGTGCCATATAATAGTGGCAGCTCTACAGCAAATACAAACAAAAATCTAATTTTCTTTAATATAATGCTTTATTTTCATAACAAATTTTCTTTACAAATTTAAGTAAATAAAATGTAAATCGTAAAATGTAAAATGTAACAACTCCGGTAACTCGATGTCCGAAAAGTAACGCCTACTTGGCATTGTATATTTTGGGCAGAGGTGATTTATCAGATTTCTGAAGCCTGTATCCTCAACTATGGAAAACGGCTGATCATCTAGTGATCATCTTGTGACTGACTTGTGCATCTGTGTTTATTTTGAATTGGGGACAGACAAGTGGGCAAGAGGAGCAATTGATTGCGTGCTTATTAAACGTGTAAGACCTAACTGTTAAATTATTATTATAAGGTCTATAAACTATAACTTGTGTTTAATCTACCTGTCGCCGTTCCTCTTTCTACTTCATCTTTGGTTTTTCTGTAAAAACTGTCTGTAGTGTGCAGTCAATCACAAAACCAGGAGCCATCGGCCAATAGGATTCACAGGCAGAAGCTGCCAAAACCCCGCCCCCAAACTGCCAAAACCCGCCCCCTTTCAAACAGTGCGCGCAGAAATCTCACTCGAGCAAAAAAGCTGCTTGTCGGTAATCGACTTCAGGCGCGAGAACATTTAACACATCGAGAGGAAAAAAGACATTCGCGAGAGGAAAAATACAGTTTTTGCGCGCTCTAGTTTTGGCATTGATGTGACGCCATACTCACGCACCCAAAATGCATTTCGTCACCCCATTCAAAGTGAATGAGAAACGCCTCCGTTGAGCGTACATGTGAACGCTGCCTGAATGCGCGCGTGGCTGTGCTGCAAGTTATGCGCATGCGCAAGATCGGTTTGAAATCGGCAATACGTGTGAGTGATCGGCCGATCACCGATCAGGCCAAAAATCGGACGATTCCGATCGCTGGCCGATCGATCGGTGCATCCCTATATATAACCATTCCAAGAGATTTTGAATCAGTGTATGTCTGCTGTAAAAACAAGTATTGAACCCAGCATTTAGAACAAATACTCCTACGCAAAGCTTAATTAAAATGCCTTTTAGCTGATGTTTACGCAACACAAAAATCATATTTGTATTTGTACAGAGTGGTGACTTTAGACAGAGGCAGGTGGCCACATTTTTAATTTAATTTTATTAGCATATTGGTTTTAAAAAATGACAGTTGGTTTTAACCTTGATAAATTATTAATATCACTGCTGATAACTGGTCAAACCCTAGTTCAGACACTTTCATTTAAGGTAGTTTGGGTAGTTATAGGAATATTCGTTAGCTAATATCGTGGCAATATATTGATCTGCAACACTAGAGAAATTTACCACAAGGTAACCATAAAAATGGTGAATATTAATAATCGACCTGGTCCATAATTGGTGAACCGCCAGTAAATACACTTCTAGAAACAAATTTGAGGAAATCTGTAGCTTGAAACGGTGGTCTAAAGTGGAGAAAAAGCCGCTGAGTCTCTGCTCGGTCCGTATTTGGAGATTCAAGATTCTTTATTTGTCACGTGCAAATTATACAGGTCCAACATGCAGTGAAATGTATCCTGATCCGCTCTTTTAACTGTGCAATTAGGCAAAATTAGAAAAATAACAAAATAGAGATACAAATACGAACTTACAAACTTAAATACAAACTTAACTAAGGAGGTCAGGTATTTCTTTGCAAGCGTAATGATTCCTTCATTGCTCCGGGAACAACAACACACAATGCAACTCGGACAGTTTGTGGATTCTCAGCTGCCGTGACCACCACAACCACCACAACTACCACCACCATGATGTTGAGGAGGGTTCCGAAACTCCATTGTGCTGCTTTCTGAGTGTGTTTACAGAACGGCAAAACAGGAACCCCTCACAATGATGTTTTGGGACTGGGATAGAGGAGGTTATGTAAGAAGAGCTCCAAGAAACTGTGTATCATTTGCTTATTCGTTTGATTGAATGAAAAAAAAAACAGTTGAGAAAACGTCTTTTTCAATATTCATTTTCGCAAATAGAAAATGGAAAAAATGAAAACATGCATTCATATTCATATTTTGTATCGAATGCAAGTGGCAAGACCCAGAAGGGACCATGCACAAGTCTGTAAAAAAATGCGAAAAGCACAAATGAAGAAGAAGAGTAAGCCTCTCGCTGTCAAGAACAAAACGGAGCTACCCATTCTCATCAGCATCTTCTTTATAAAGTATATTAAGTATTTTTTGATTGACCACATGCAACAATCGCTTCACGCCACTTGTGCCCAATGAAAAACCTAAATGGAATTTTGTGTTTATTTGAATCGAAAAAATGACAGGTTATTTGTTTTTACATTTTAGTTTGGAAATGAATATTTTGGAGGTGTTGACTTGTGGTGTCTGTGTGAAAAATGAATCGACGAATGATACACAGATAATCCCAGTTCTGAAGACTGTGTAAACACCACAGAGCCATTGGTTTTTGGGCATGTGGGTGTGATGTTTTTGGGGCATGTGTGAGGTTTCAGGGTGTGTTGCGTGAGGTCGGCGAGTGCAGCGCAGCAGCAGGTGCTTCAGGTTGGCTTGAAAGCGCTCAACTGTCTGAGGCTTTGATGTTTGTAGGCTGGCGGTGCGAGTATCACTGAATGGTGAACGGAACTGAAACAATAGCAGAGAAACCCCCCACCACACACACACACACAGCAGAGCTCGAAAGCTGCTGTCACTGTGGTAACGGGACAGCCCCGGGACAGGGAGGGTTGGGGTGGACGGACGTCGGAAGCTAAGCAGCAGAACTGAGCGTATACATAAAGAAGACTGGTCTTACCTCAGGGGAGAGATGAGAGAATGAGAAGATATTTGATATTTGAACCACTTCTTTTGATGTGTCATATTTTTGATATTATCTCCATATCAGCATCAAGTAAATTTTATTGTTTATCTGAAAATGAATCTGAAATTACCTCCACATTCATGCTGTGCCGAGTGAGAAACTTTGGTAAAAGATATGAGAGACCACAAGCGAGACCACCAGTCGGGTGTTGGAGCTGTACAGAAGTACACACATTGAATTCACACAGCAAACAGAAAAACAAGAATTTTAGACACATTTCTAACAGGCCAAATATACATTCAGCTTCATGCTGATGCTGTACATTTTTGCTAGTGATGCACGATATGGGAATTATTGGCCGATGCCGATATCCAATGTTTTTCATGCTTATATATGCCGCTGCCGATACCGATGCCGAAGTCGGGCGCAAGCACAGGGAGAGTTGAGTGTGTAAAGACTAGAAATTTGCTTTCTAAAGTTCCACTGCATGCTCAGGATTTTGGCACAAAAATAACGCCATAGTTCTGCCATTTCTAATGCAGTGCCAAGTCAACCGAGCGTGAAAGCAGAGTGGAGCGATGGCACAGCATTTGGAGCATAGTGCACAACTTCCCGCCCTATGTGGTGTACTTAGTCAAGTAGGGCGCGTGTGACTCTCTGTGTACACTACTTAGTACCACAAACTGGACAAGGAGGATCACGTCAGAAAGTGTATAATCACCATCAAAAATTCTCTTAAAAATTATTAAGATCATTTCATTGCCTGGCAATAAAGGTATAGAGGGATAGAGAGAGGTTAAAGGGTGGATAATGGTTTGAGAGGGGAGGAGGTGGAGGAGGATTGCATTAGATAGAGAGAGGAGAGAGGGAGGGATAAAAGGAGGGGAGTGTGTGAGAGAATAATTAAGGAGGTGAGATGTTTGTGTTGTGCTGCTTTAAATGTCAGATTCTTTCAGTGCCTCATACCCTAATCTACTGTACTGAGGTGTGTGTGTGTGTGTGTGTGTGTGTGTATATGTAGATATGTCAGCACCAGCCGCTGTTAGTCGATGGCACTAAGGCAACCTTTAGCGTGCTAATGACTTAGTCAGATACAAAAAGCAAGAGACAGAGAAAGAGATAATGAGAGAAAGAGAAGAGAGAGCAAGAAAGATATTCGATGTTATTTTTTACTGGTTGGAAATGACAAGCTGACGTAGAACATTAAAATGTAGACAACGATGACCTGTTAGCAGGAGAGAGAGAGAAGTATGGTCTCTGTGGGGGCTAAACTAGATCCAAATATGAAGAGCATGAAACGACAGAAATACATCCATCTCCATCACTCACACACTTAATACAACCTTCCTCTTCATAGTTCAGTCCCACAATCCTTTGTTAACCTTCCCATAATCCTAATATTGTTGCCAACAGAAAGATCATCCAGCTCTCTCCCTCCCTCCTCTCCATTTTCTCTCCGTTTTCTCCTCCCTCTACTCTTCTGCCCTTGCCCTTTACCTTCCTCCACATGAAGAACCGGGGAAGTACAAGCAGGAATGCGGCCCACGACTCTGGCAACAATACGACAGAGGGAGAGAGAGAGAGAGAGAGAGAGAGAGAGAGAAGGAGAAGGAGGGAGAGAGGGAGGATGAGTGCGGGAGAGGATAAGAGACTGAGTCAAGTGAGGGATGGAGGAGGAGGAGGAGGAGGAGGAGGAGAGAAAGAGAGGGATGGATGGAGCAGGTCGAGAGAGGAGACTGGAATGTCAGCGCAGGAATTCGCGAGAGCTTTCCCTAGAAAAACAAAAGACGTGAGGAGGAGACACACAGACGCAACGAGCCAAATACACACACACGCACACATTTTTCTGCCCCATGGATAATGGTTGTCTTTTTTTTTTTTGAGTTGGCTTCCAAATGCCGCGCACCGTCGTCGTCCCGAGCTCTGTGTGCGACCTCCGATCCCGGTGGCGAGGGCGATGGGAAGGTTAAGAGAATCGGACGCTCGGCTCGGCCCGGTTTTTAAAAGCTCTGTTTGTGCGAACTTGGCACCACTTCAGTAAGAAGAGGCTGCTATTCATCGCCCGGCACTGGGAAGTTAAGTAAACCTGTCCCAGAGCTTTTCTTTTCTCCACCGCAAGATAGAAAGAGAGAGAAGAAAGACGACAGAGGAAGAATGTGCCTTTATTTCTGATTGTTCGGAGCGTTTCACTGATTCCATTTTGACAAATGAGAAAGAGGAAAAGAAAAGGAAGGAAGGAAGGAAGGAAGGAAGACATCAGGAGGCACCTTTTATATATATGTGTGTCATTGTGTGTATGTGTGTGTGTTAAGGCGGGAGTGACGCAAGGCCAAGCGAGAAATCAAATCCTGAGCTGATCCTGGCAACGTCAAATTCCGACAAAACTGACCTTGGACACTTTTAGTTTTTGCTGAATGGGAGGAACGACCGATAAGCGTGTGCTGGGAAATGTGTGCAATAAATCTGTTCCAAGTGAGAAAATAACAAGTCAGACACATCCGTTATAGTGTTCAGGCTGTGCCAAATTCATATACATTTTACATTTTATATTGATTTTCAGACTTATTCACTTTGCTATTTCATTATTTAAGTTTTAAGAACTGTACAATGCAATAAAAATAATTTCTTTGTTATTAAATTCTTATTAGACCCTGCATCTCACCCCAAGACAAGCTAACAGATATGAATAATAATAAATAAGGCTAGCAATACATTTTTTTATATTTAAATGAAACATTTATATATTCTAAAATGTTTAAAACTGAATATTTATTGTGTGAATATTTATTTAGAGTCTGAATTTCTCTGCTGCTGGTAAAATGCAAGCCAATGAGCTCAGATTTAGTATCATGCTCATTTGGATGCCATAAACTACACTAACTTGTTAATTAACAAGAGCTGTTGATTTTTCAATGCAAGACTCAATATTTAGACAGCACACCACACTTACTACACATTTGAACTGAGAAATTAGTATTAAAATTATTTCCATGATTGTAATATTATTAAAGCTCTCATATTATGAATAAATTCACTGTTTCTGTTCTTTGGAGCTCCATTTGGCTCTCCACTGCCTCTACACATACTGTAAGTTTGATTTAAAAATGGTCAATGTTGTTAGTATTAATTTACTAATGTCAGAAATGTTGTACTTAAACGAGCCGTTTAGATTTCTCCTCTACTTCTACATCACATTAGGGGACATTTGAATAACTCCACCCTCCTATCTGAGAAGCTCCGCCCACCAGGTAGAACTGCTAGCGCTTCCTGATCCGCCATGTTTTCTCACAAGCGCTAGTGTAGGAGTCACAATGAGGAAGCCTAGCGGTGGAGTGTTGTGTTGAACGTACAGCTGTGTGGATGGTCTGTTAGCAGCAGCCGTGTGGATTATTTTCATGTGAGGTAAACTCTCGCCGTGCTGCCTACGCCTCAGCTCTGGAGAGGGACGTGTGTGTGGGCAGCAGCGGCTCATTTGCATTCATGTGCACTAATGAGAAACAGCCTGTTCTGAGAGGGACTGAAACAGAGGAGTAAAAAGCATGTGCAAATGCCTAATCTGAGAGGTGTTTACAGCACATAGACCTGTTTTAACTTGTTGAAGAAATGTATTATATGGGAACTTTAAGTCTTTGGAAAGCTTGTCTCCAAAATTCTTTTAGACTGTGAGTCAAAAAGGGCACCAAAAAGTACCACCCCATCCCTTTTACACAGACACAGGCACATAGTCGATCTCATCATTAGTGATGCTTTGCTCCAGACGCTTTTAAAAACATTTTTAGGTTTTTGCAAGGCATTGTAGCTACAAATTTAAAAAATATAGAGCTCACAGTGTGCTTAGAGTGTGAGAAAGGATCACTGAAGGCAGAAAATCTTTTTTTAAAGTTGGTCCATCACCAGCTCCAGTTCTACAATTCCTAATCATCACCGTTACAAAGCAAAACATTAAAACTTGTCCCAGGTCAATAAAATCTCTCCCACTCTCTCTGTCTCTCTCTCTCTCACCCACACTGCCCACTCTGGCACCGGCTTATCTGGAGGCTCTGGTGACAGGAAGCACTTGGGCAGCGTAACGGTTAAAACGCTCCCACCGGGAAACAAAAGTATGCGACATTTACAATGACCTTAAAGTAAAAGCGCGAGGGAGCTGCATTAGGGCCGATCTCAGACCGCAGCAGCGTTTGAGTGCTGATGGACGAAGATAAACATTCTATCTTGGTTTAGGAAGCGTCCCCTCGAAACGCTGCAGCAGATGGAGATATGTGGATTTAAAGTATCACTTAGACGCCAGGCATTTGTGAAGGCCCTTCCACTTTACGTCCTCTCCTGAATCGCACGACTCAAACTCTCAAGAGATATTCGAGAGAAGTGAGATTCTGAAGTTACCCTCGTCTAATTTTACCACGTTTACCTCACTGCTCCTCTTCTGACCTCACCCTCATCCTTAATCCCATGATAAAACCCTGACTTCTCACTGAAACTCTTCTGCCTTCATGTGCTGAATCTGCTGATTTGGTGAAAACAGCCTTCAAGAAAGTTTTTAAAAAGTTTAAAAAAGTCCAGAATTTCTTGCTTGCAGAATTATGTTTATTAATAATAAATGTTATGTTATTTAATGATGATTAATTTAGTATATACATATGGGTGTGTCATTATTACATTGTTTTAGTTAGGATAACAGCATTTAAGTTTAAGGGTATTTCCTTAAGCATAACAGAATAATCTTAGTCTCCTCCTCCTCACAGAGAAATACACAACTTGTTAATTAAAAATTGGTTTCGGATCAGCGTTTACTCAGGATCGGCCGATACACTAAGCACAAGTATCCGTATCGGAACGGACAAGGTTGGATTGGCGCATCCCTACTTTAAATGCGCAGCAACATTACCCTGCAGAAAAAAATTGTCAAAATCCAACTGGTGAAATACTTTAACATGTCATAAAGTACTTAGAACAACATATACCCATTCAATGTTTTGATGCAGCAAATCAGCCACTAAAAACTCGTCTACACACAATAAAGGAAAGGATTTTTATGGGTTATTTGCATATTGCAGCATCAGACCTTCAAAGGTCAGTGTGGAGATAATGATTACAGAAGGAAATAGCAGCCATCACTTCGCCTGTCTCGCTCCCATCAGTGTTTATTAAATTCTGGAATATTAACTGAGTGAGTCACTATTCTGAGAACAGACTAATTAATTAGATTAATCAGTTGAATCTTTTTTCTATACCAGCCTATGGCTTTGATTATATATTTGGACAGATGCCTATTTTTTCCTGAAATAAAGTGCAGTTTTGTTTAGAATGTAATGCATTCTGAGACGTACTTGCTTCACTGTAAGACGGTGAATTCCAGAGACTGTCACTGCTTGGTGCATGATAGACCATCTTATCTCACACACTGTCAGAAGATTAATAGTGTGCGTGTGTGTGTGTGTCTGTGTGCATGTGTGTGTGTTCTCAAAAGAAAACATTCCCTGAATTTTTGGGTGTGAATTTCCTCAACCTCAAGACATAAGCCTCTGCACATAAGCTGTTCATATTGTGTGTGCGTGCGTGCGTGTGTGTGTGTAATGCGTGGGTGTGTGTGCATATGTTCATAGTTTGAAAGGAAACATTCCCTGAATTTTTTGGGTGTCAGTTCCTTCCGTGAGTGTTATAAGACCCTCAAGATCTGCGCTTTAGCCACTCATATTGCGTGTGTTTGTGTGTGTGTGTGTGTGTGTGTGTGCAGGTGGAGGAAGGTGGCAAGGCGAGACTGCTACAGTTTCCCCTGCAGGTGGGGGACGAGGTGGTCGTCATTAACAGCGTGGAGCTGAGCGGTTTTAGACAGGAAGCAATCTCACTGGTCAAAGGATCGTACAAAGCACTACAGCTCACAGTCCGCAGGTAAGAACCACCGTCTATGGCATAGACTCTACATTGTTCACTTTTTGGGTTGTTTAATGGTTCATCAGATTCTGCTGTGTGTGTTGTGTGTGTGTGTGTGTGTGTGTGTGTGTGTGAGTGTAATGATAGCTTAAGTAGGGGCCAACTGAGAAAAAGAGCCAATATTTAGGATTTTCATGTTTTTATGGTTGTGGTTTTTATGAGTATCACCATTTTTTTAAAGATATCTTGATAACATGAATGAATTAAAACATTTTCCACCGTGCAAACAATCTAAAGGCTAGATTATAGAGGCTGACTTTTGTTCTCAATTTAAAAAGTGATTGAGTGATTATTTGTCATGGTGAACACACCATAGCACGTCACACAGTGCAGCACAAGCAAATGTGACCTCTGCATTTGACCCATCTGTGAAGGAGCAGTGGGCAGCTGACAGGCAGCGCCGGGGAACAATTCTTGGGGACATGATGAAAAGTTCTCAGAATTTAACATATACAAAACACATTTAAATGAAGTTTTGTGTTATAATATTTGTTATTTCAAATTTTGACAGCAGTTTTCATTTTTACAGAAGGCATATATTGGTTGAAAATATTGGTTATCAGTCTCCTACATTAGATAAACCATATCGGTTGAGCTTTAACCTTAACTCTGTGCTGCTTTATCCCAGCTGAGCTGCAGGTGCTGACATGGAATACGCTGGTGTTAAATAACCGGTAATTGCGCGGCTTGGCCTCTAGGTGGGGCGGGTGTCGAATCACTCCCAGGAGAACACACTCAACATAATGAGCACGTTTTACTACAGGTGTATGTGTAAGACACAGAGTATTGGGAGGGTGGGGGTGGGGGGTGCAGTCTGGACAGTGACAATATGTATTTAAAACTAAAACAACTTTGTCACAAAAACACACACACCCAGCTAACCTCCAGAAAACATACTTGGGAAAGTGTGATGTGGTGTTTTTTAAGGTTTTGTGATGGGGTCAGGATGATGTTTACATTTACAAGACACACACATACTCATATAGACACCAGATAGGTGTAGATAGATCATCTGCTGGGTTTTAAACGCTCTGTTTGTGTGTGTGTGTGTGTGTGTGTGGCGTGTGTGATGTATGTCAATGTGTGTGATGTTTAAAGAATATGATGCTGTGTGTGGCATGAGCGATATGTTGATATGTGTTCGGGTTATATAGTGTGTGGGAGCTATTTCGATGTGCGTGATGTTCAAAGACAATCAGAGTCTGCATTCATTTAATACACACACAGTCCAGCAGGCAGACATACATTCTACACATGAAGGGAACAACCTACACCTCTCTCACTTCCTTCATTCTCTCTCTCTCTCTCTCTCTCTCTCTCACACACACACACACACACACACACGGGGCTGTTCTCAAGCTTTGTAACAATGTAATAATGGCAGGCATTGTGGGACAACTAGGGGGAGGAGGAGAGGCTCAGTAGGGTTTCATTGAGGTTTTTTAGGGGAATGAAAGAGAAACAGACGGCTAATGAATGATGGCTAGAGAGAACGAGTGGGAAAAAAAATTGGTAATAATTTTGGGGAAGAATGAAAAAAGCAAACAACAAAAATTCAAGCATGGCAATGTGTTTGTATATTAACTAGATATACAGACAGAGAGTAGGGGTGTAAGTCACAAGTTTCATCACAATACAATATTATATCGACTCAACGGACAACACTTCAACAGACAAGCGTTCGATGGTGGTGCTAGAAAGTGATAATAACTCCTTGCATGGTGAAGTCCAGGTTTCATGATGCAATAGACACACGCTATCTCTGCATATAAGAGCCTATCAGCCTCTGACACACACATACGCACACACTGTCTCTAGCTTCAGCAAACATTCAGCGGAACCCGGCAACGGTCTCCGCATGGCCCATGACATCAGCGCTCCTCGTTTCTGAGGAGTTACACAAGCATGGACTTAGGACTAGGCGTTTCAGGGAAGGAGACAGAAGACGATGACTGTGAGAAGCTTTTAACATGTGCAATAGAACCAGACGGGACACACACACTGCATACGTACACTGCAGAATGTGTGACGTGGAACCCTCGGAATTCATGCTGAGGCCCGGAAATCTGCCGGACGTTTCCGAGGACATTTAGAGTGGGTTCCGGTGTGAGAACCAGAGGAACGGGAGCAGGAAGGAGCGAAGGTTTTTCCGGATGGAGCTAATGCACTGACCTTTTTTTAGAAGTGTTGAAACGACACAGTGTGAGATTTCAAAAAAATCTGACTTTTGCTCAGTGTATTGGTACACACACAAAAAAGCAGTGCACTAGATATAAATTCTGCATCATGGCGGAAGCGAGAGCAGATTCTACGCTCTCACGCTAGCCTGGAGGACCAAACTGATGAGAATGAGTGAGACAACATTGTGAGTCGTTATGGAGACGAGTAGCCGAAATCCAGTCTGATGACGCTGGTCTCAGTCCAGACAGAGAAGGACAATATGGAGATGTCAGACACTAGCACTGATTCAGACCGGTATGTAGCCTCACCAGCTCCCAACATCACACGCATGCAAATGTTACACACCACACAGACACACACACAAACTTGTACAACTATCTTTGTGGGGACATTCCATAGACTCCCATAATGACCAGATGTATCTAATTCTACACCCTAACTCTAACCTTAACCTCAGTAACCAAATGCTCATCATATGCCTCTTTTAGTTTTTCAAAGAAAACATGTACATTTTCTATAAAGTCATTTTTCCTCATGGGGACGTCTCAAATGTCCCCACAAAGCCATAAAAAATGAATAACAGTGACAATAACAGTGATTTTAGGGGATAAAACGGCCCAAAAAGGTCCCCACAAGACATAAAAACATGGTATACATGTACGTACACACACACACACACAAAAGGTGTAGAGTCACTGTATAGTCATAATGATAAGTGTAACTGGATAAGTCTAGGTCTAAACCTAAACTCCTAAACCTTACTTAAGAATAAGCTCAGTGATGAACATTAAACTTTTCTGCTCTTTTAGTTTTCTTACATTTTCTTTAACACAAAAGGTGTCTTAGCAACAACCAAACAGGAAGTCACAAACACACACATACTCACATAGACTGTGAGGTTTTAAACGTTTGGTGTGTGTGTGTGTGTATGTGGCATGTGTTGATGTGTGTGATGTTCATAGTTTTATATACTTGTCAAGGTCAGTGAGACCGCAATGTGTGTGTGTGCGTGTGTGCACAAGTCATAGTCATTTTTATGTCCATGTAGAAAGAAGCAGCAAGAGTGCTACTGGTGGAAGTCAGCAATGAATAAAGAAAGGGAGAGAGAGAGACGGGGTTAGAAAATAAGAGAAGAACAGAGAGAGGGGAAAAAGAATAGATTCTGTTGTGGTGTGATACTCAGGAATGTTGTAAATATTTAACAACTTCTTGTTAGATGAAGCTTTTTCACAAAGTGCCTCGCCTAGCACCTGCCTGGCTCTCTCTCTCTCTCTCTCTCTCTCCTACCCTCTCTGTCTCTCTCTCTCTCACCTTCTGTTTCACACTTATTTTCGTATTTATCTTCAGCATTCAAATTCAACATTTGACTTTTTTGTGTTGTAAAATATGTCAAATGTTGAATTTGAATGATAAAGAAGAAGGCTTAGCCTGCAGTGTGTTAACATCTGTGTTGTCTTGTGTATTAATATGTAACCCGTGTATGTAAAGCAGCAGCATGTCACCTGTCTAGTCAGCAGTCGGGAGGCTGCTGCTAATGGCAAGTGAACAGCAGGCGAGTGTGTATTGTGTGTGTGTGCTGAGGTGAGATTGTATCTACTCTCACACCCTATTGTACGAGTCGCTCTGCAGGGTGTTTTAAAGCTAAAGCCCAACATTCCCCTTCTCTGACATTTCAGAAATTTCTTTACTTTTTGTCTCTTAAAGGAACAGTACAGTGAGTACATTATTATTATAATTATTATTTTAACCCCACAGCTGAAATACGACCTATTGCTCCTTTAAAACCGCCACTGCTGGTAATGCAGAATCCATGAAACCAAGCTTTGCCAATACTATTCAACAAGCTCTCTTTCATTCAATGAGCAATTAATTCATCCATCCATTCGTCTCTGTTGATGCAAATTGTTGCACACTCGGAGAATGAAAGACAGAAAAGAAAGAGAGAGAGAGAAAGAAGGGGAGAGAGAAATGGCTGTTGACATAAAACAGTGTGGGCCATTGAGTGGATTTATTTCTGCTCCAGTAGTGAACAGGAGGAGGCATAACAAACACACACACACGCACACACACACACAATGCACACATATACCAGCACAGGTTTTGAAAGTGAATGATGGCAATAAAAAATGATCAAAAATCATTTTAACTACACCGAATGAATCAACATTGACCAGTACAACGTTTTAAATGGATTCATGATGTAATTTGCTGGTTGTTATGTGTTTAAAACACAGCTGAAGCGCACTAGAAGCTCCAGCGCAGACGTCTGGTTTCTACTTGACACTTTTCTACTTAACACACGTCTCTGAACATTTATCATTTGCAGAGTTTTTGGATAAACAGGCAACGGCTCACTCTTGCCTGAAACATCTTTATCAAGCAGATTTGAGTGCCTGAAAGGTGCAAGTAAGGGGATGAGTGTGGGGAAATCCTACAGTGTACTGAACAGCAAAATTTAGAAAAACACTAAAAAGTGTCCAGCATTAAAAAAGTTGTGCATATACAGTTCTGCAGAAATCTGTACATAAGACGTTACTTTGTAACTGTTCTTCATGTGCTTGTCTGATAAATAAGTCTGTTCATTATGTTCATTATAGACATTACGGGCAACTTAAGTTAAAAGTAAGCTGCTTTTTCCTACCCTTCCTTAACATGCCTTTCTTTATTTCCACATCCTTATTTGCTTTATCAGAGGGGGAAAAACCTATGATTTTTAAAAATGTTTTTCAACTTTTACATAAATTCATTTTAGAAAAAGAATTTTAGAATTGTGATCAGTTATACAAGTTGTTTGTTCTTGTTTGATTGATTCCCAACTCTAGTATTGTTTTTACTGGAGTTTTAATATTAACATGGAAAGATTTAAAATTCACTTGACTGTCCAACTTTGCAAAAGAAGCCATTTTCCCTCTCAAGTCTCTCTTTACTGCAGTAGATTCGGTGCTGTGGAGAGTTTCCCGCTGGACGTGAGCCACTGTTGCGCTCGCTATGCTAGTGTAGCTCGCCGCTGCCGCTGGGTTTAGTGGAGCCTTGTATGCTAATGGCCTGCAAATGTAAAGTCAAGTGTGCATGTTTGCACGGCGCGGCGTGAGCTAACAGGCCTCTTTACGCCTAATACAGGAGGCCCCCATCTGCATTCAGAGTGTGTGTGTGAGTGTGTGTGTGTTGCTATGGAGCCGGTCAGAACAGACAAAGGGACAGTGAAGGTGTAGGGTTGGGGACAGGTGTAGAATAGGGCAGGTGCACCTCGGTTTCAGATCGCACACACACACGCACACATTTACTTCACTCTACTTTCCATCTGCAGTTGTTGAGTCTAAAATTTGTATGCGTGTGTTCCCCCAGAACACACACACACCCCACAGATGAGAGGCCTAATTCAAAATCCATTTTAAGCACTAAAGTATTACTTAAAATATTGCTCCATGGCAACCATTCCATGTGTAGTCTTTCCCTGATTTAGCTTAATGAGGACCTGATTTAACTCTTCAGCTGAACCAAACCTCGGAGAATGAGAACGAGAGTTTTAGGACCCCCTGCTAGAAGTCTCTAAACGTCCTATTGTAACATGATGGATATCCTAAAAACACTCCTAATGCATTTCAAATAACTGTAAGCAAGAAATATTATGCCCTTTTCAATACAGTTTGCATTTTCCGGCTATAACAACCTTGTATTTTTTCATTTTAGTCAGTTGCCATTTTCTGCTAACTAAATGTGGAAAATGAAAATATTTCTGTTGGAAATTTGGAATCAGAAGTGGTCAGTGGTTTACAAAAGAATATCAAAATTGTAAAACAACAGAGAACCAGGCAAACCTTTTGATGTGGTTTCTAATGTTCCCCCCCCAGAGCTGTATGGTTTATATTAATGTGGGTATATTTATCCTTACTAGTACATTTTTCTATATGAATCTGCTTTTGGATACTCATGAACCCAGCAAACACACACACACACACATGCAGCCATGGCACGAAGGAGTAGCTCATCCATTATTAATCATGCTCAACTCCCTCCTAAGAGGAAATGCACACCATACTCTGCTGCCTCTATACAGACAGCACAGGGTCGGAGGGAAAGAAACAGGACAAAAGTTGGAGGAGTGAGACAGACGGCGAGAGAAAGACAGGGTGTGTGAGAGACGGAAGGAGAGAGGGAGGGAGGTGAGGATCCCGTGACATCACTGCTTCCATTCACGCCGGTTCCTGCCGATTGGCTGAGAGCAGGGCAGTAATTTGAACTCCGTTCTAGTGTCTCTGCAGTGTTTTGGAAGGAGAGAGACAGAAACACAGAGAGAGAGAGAGAGAGAGAGAGAGAGAGAGAGAGAGAGATGTTGTTCCATGTTTTCAGACTTTTTTCCAGCTTTGATAGTTGGCATTTCTGCATGCAGTGGTTAGCTTACTGATTGATTACGTGTAGCGAGAATGTGTGAGTGTGTTTCCTCGTGTGGGTGTGTGTGTGTGTTTGAGATCTAGCTGCCGCTCAGACGCAGCAGGTGTTTGATGTGGTGTGTTACGAGCTTTTTTGCTGCCCTGGTTGACGGTTCACATTGGGGGAGTTATATCTCGGAAATTAAAAAGATCCACAGTGACACCTGATCTGAACGACTGTTCCAGCTGCTAGGGTAAGCTTACTCACCTGCGTGGGTCCATCGTTCTCTCTCTCTCACACACACACACACTTAAACCTGGACATGATCTCTTACATGTACATACATAAACACTTATGCAGTAATGCATAACACACATATACTCCAATTCCCGACTGATTATCAGTGTTGGTTGATATTTTGCATTTTTATGGTTATTGGTATTGATTTTTTTAATCATTGATATGCAGAAAAAATTTGGCTTTTGACAATTTGCTAGACAACATGAGTTTGCAGTATCAACACTGAAGACACTGAACGTTTGGTGTGTGTGTTGGTGGTGTGTGTGTTGACAAATCCTGCACTTTTTATGACAAAAAGTCACATCAATTCTTAACTCTGAGAACATGAGAAAAAGTTCTCAGAATTAAACATAAGCTAAAAACATTTAAATTAATTTTGGGGTTGGAGTATGTGTTGTACTACACGACACCAATTTTCCTTTTTACAGCAGACGCATATCGGTTCAAAATATCACTTATTGCTCTCGACAGATCGCTCGACCCTCCAATATGCACACCCTTTTGCAAAACAAACGCAATAATGCAGATTTATGTGGCTGCATAAACACTAAATGTATCTAATGCATCTAATCATCTACGGAATCAGTTATTCATAATCAATAGCTTGTCTATAGGTAATGATTATTTCTGTAATGGTCATTATTTTTTACTACAGAGTATTTGCAATATTAGTTTAATTATGGACTGACTATATTGTGTTAGTTATTAGTGTAATGTTTATTAATTTGACTCCATTCTGTCTATGCTGTGGAAATAATCAAAATCAATTAATTATGCATTTAAATACAAAGAAATTAAGCATTGCGTATTTCATAGGTTTTTTTTTGGAAGTATTTGCTTAAAGGAGAAATTAAAAGGCGAATCAGACGGGGTAAGGGTGATGGTGATATGGATGCTTTGTGATCTTACTTCCTGGTGAAAAGTTCATTTGAATCAGTCATCAGCGGGTTTTGGATTAACCATCATTTTTATTTAGTGAGCTAGTGTGCAGTTTTGACTAAGCCCTGAAAGACAGGCTCGCCACGTGACTGGAAGGGCTGGCTGGCATGAGCTCATTCTTGTATTTGCATACATTTTGACATTCCATGTTTGCACACACATGAGGGAGTGTTCCGGCTCGGCTCTCAGCTGGGTTTAGTTTGGGTTTTGGATAGAGAGCTGGGCCCATGTTGCAAGAATAGATTACTGTTAATTCTCTTATGCCTTAATTTCCAATGTAGGGGGGCGTTCAGTGCAAAAAAAATCCTTCTCGGTGCTTTCGTAGTACATTTAGAAGAGATTTGACCTCATATTCAGGTTCAAAAAATCATTATCCATATTAATTCACATCATAACATCATAACGAAATAACTCCATACATTCCACTGCCATCGTAGTGAAAAATTACAGGTTGCCATTAATTTTGTAGAAGTTTTGAGAGCATTTTTTAGGTGTGGAACGAACAGCAAGTGGCTTCAGCGATGTGCAGTCAAAACACAGCTTTTGTTATCTGCCAGCTCATTCCAATTCATTTGAATGTTTGGCTGTGGTGGAGCTGTTCTTACTCCAGCGATGCAAACACATGCACACACAGTCACACGCACAAACACCCTGCGGATGCAGTGCTTTAACTATGTGTGTGTTTACAGTCTGACTGTGAGGTTAGTGCCTTTTCACAGGAAAGAAGAACTTGAGGCTAGAAGGTTTGAGCAGATATTTTGTTTTGTGTGTTTGTGCGTCCCTGTTCAGGTCTGTAAAGATTATAAGTAATCTGGTCCCAGATCAGCGTTGTTATTTTGGATGCTTTGACAATGCTGGCCATTGTTAGTAGGAGATATTAGAGTCTTCCTTAGTCGTTCACCTTTTTACAGACACAGTTCTCTCACTTTCCCCTGACCATCCGCTCTCTTACTGAGGTCTGGGAACGTCATTACATACACAGTACATACCATCACATGGTAACAATGCAGTCTTATTGTATCATAATTGAATAATCCCAATTAATTCATTAGAGTTGAGAACATTGACACGGTCTGTATAGAATTTTTTGAATTTGTCATATTGAAACTGTTACAGATCTTATACACATTCAGCGTAAAAGACAATTCCAAGAGCATAATTGGAGGTTGAATACTGCATCCTAATTCTCTCTCTTTCTACTTCTAGTTTAAGCTGTATATTTTATGTTCTGTTTAGATATTGTTTATTCTATGTGCCTTATTCGTTCTTTGTTCCTTGTTCTTTGTTGTTTGCACTGTGAAAGCTGGAGCCACATCGTCTCGTCTTTCTGTATACCTGTACAGTATATAGCGGAGATGACAAAGTTTATTTTGACTTTTTTACTTTTTTAACACACAATTAAACTTTAACTGTTTTTAATCATAAGACCATGTTTGGCCCAAACTGCCACTGGTACCTCCAGCACAGAAGTTCATCTGACTGAAGCCATTTATTGACCTACACATAGCCTTTTTACTGCATCTATCTGCGTAGTTTTAGGCACTGGTTGTTATTTCTGCAATTCATTAGGTATGTTAACAACTGCAAGGTAAAAACAACAGTTTCTTAGCATGCATTTCTTTATTCTAGTGCCACACATTTATTAGTTTTATCCAGATAAAAGAGCAAATATTTTAACCTTGTGATCAGTCACCATTAATTGCTGTGATTAAAGTGGTCATCTTCTAATCAATTCCAGCACCAAAATTAATGCAAACATAAATCTGCTGAGAAACGTAACACAAGCATCATCGTATCCCTGTCCTTCACTGAGTTAAAAACTCATGTTTGTGTGTTCTGATGCTGTGTATGGCCCTGGATGCCTAGTTGTTGTCTAATTCATCATGTCATCACGCAGAAGCCCTAAATCCACCAAACAGGTCCTTCACTAAAGGTCGAATTAAATCAGACACTTCTGCCATTGTTGACTTTATCTCTCCTCTCTGTCCTAATCATTCGTTCAAAAAACAGGTATTGTTTTTCTTTCCGTCCTTTCAGTCCAGATCACGTTCTTTTTTCCCCTTCATTTCTGTCTTGTTTTACTTCTCGTCGCGTCTCTGGGCTGGTTCATGAAATCGTCCTCCCTCTGTCTGACCCGAGCAGCTATTCAGGCGTGGCAACTACAGGTGAAAACAAGTTTGGACACTGATGATGATGATGGTGATGATGATAGTGATAACTGTGTCTAAGGCAAAATAACCAGCGGTCAATTCCAGAAATATTGGCAATATTCATGAAAATAATTCAAACGTATAAATAAAGATATACAGGTAAACAGTAATAGGCCATAGACACAACACGTTTCTAGACACTAAAATCAAAATGATGAAACATTCCACCAAAAGATGCAAGTTCATTCAGTCTTATTTAGGTGTCAGTTTTTTGCTACATATGTTCTGAACAAGATAAATTATTCCAAAGATTAAGCAACACCTTTGGAGGAATTGTATTTATCAAATAAATAGCCTTGAGTTTCTCCAAACATTTGAGGAATAATCGAATCTTAGTATGTATTACCTCTTTATATTAATGTTCACTTTTTAATAGATGCCTGTATTTCTATATTTCTGATTTGTCCATTAAAAAAATGTCAAACTTTTTTTTTTTGCAAAAACATTGCACTGAAAGTGTGTGAGTGATTATTTGTCATTGTGAACACAGCACAGCACACAGTGCAATACAAATAAATGTGACCTCACAACTTCTGCATTCGACCCGTGAAGGAGCAGTGGGCAGCTGACATACGCAGCGCTTGGGGATGGTACCTTGCCTGTGCATACCTCAGTGGTATCTTTACTGGTCCGGGATTCGAACCGGCGACCTTCCGGTCATGCAGCAAACTCACTAACACTACCAACTGCATTTAAATAATTGTTTGATGAATTTTGTCACTGAATTCACTTCAAAATAAATGAAACTAAATATTAATCTAAGGTCTGGAATATTCTTCTGATGCCACCCAGTTGTGTATCCAGAGTTTGTCTGGCGCACAGGGTGCACGTCAAAAAAAAATGTGCAACGCTCCGCAAGATGCATTATTGACGTGAGGGTGGTGCGAGCACGGTGACAGGAGATCACAGGTGTGCAATGAGCGTGCAAGACTATCTTTTTTTACGATTCTGGGTCTGTCCCCAAGTGTAGAGCTCCAGTATCATGCGTAGTTAGGCCTAGTTGCTGTAGCAAGTGTTCATTCACGATGCAGCTGGTTGTGAACACGTACGCTTAAGTAGTTGTGTTGGTAACAGTGCTGCCATTACAAGAGGAGGTTACATAGTGGCCTGGCTGATGTTTACTCTGCCCGCTGGAGCGTTCAGATCTACTCTGTTTTGCTTTGAGGAAAAACATTCCAGTTGTGTGGTGAAAATACGGGAGCTGAGTCCTGGTTTGGAGGGTCAGCAGTAGCGTGTGTGTGTGTGTGTGATATGTTGAGCTTCATATGGGCCAGACCTTGTTCACGCTGCTCTGCCCTGAGAAGGTTGGACTCCAGTTTTACTGCTGACCTTGAAAAGTATCTGTTTATCAACATCTCTTCCCACTCTACCTTCAACAAAATATCTGTCACTCCCTTTCACTCTCTCTCTCCCTCTTTCTCTCTCCATCCCTCTCTCTTTCACTTCTCATCCTGTCCCACTCTCTTTCTCCCTATCGTCCTCCTTATCACTCCTTCTCTCTCCCATTCTCTCCCTCCCTCTTCTTCTTCTCTCTCTGCCTCCTCTCTCTCTCTCTCCCTCCTCCTGTCTTTCTCCCACTCTCTCTCTTTGACTTCCCTTTCTAACCCACTGTCTTTCTCCCTTTCTTCCTCCTTATCACGCTCCCTTCCCCTCTTTCACCCTCTCCTTCTCTCTCCCCCACCTCTTCTCTCACTCCCTCACTCTGTCTGCCTCTCACTTCATCTCTCTCTCCTTGTCTTTCTCCCTCTCTTCCTCCTTAACACTCTTTCTTTTCTCTTCCTTCCTCTCTTTCTCCCTTGTCTTCATCCTCTCCCTCTCTCCCTCTCTTTCTCTCCTTTTCTCTTTCCCTCACTTTATCTGTGTCTCTCCCTCTCGGTCTGTCCTTCTCTCCCTCTCTCTCTCTCTCTCTCTCTCTCTCTGTCTTTCTGTATTTCTCTTTCTTGTTCTCTCACTCTCACAGAGTAAATGGCTCACCAGGTCAGCATTCCTGTAACAGGCAGAGCTGGTTTAGCCTTTAAAGACATTCATAGCCTCATGCAAGGTGTGTGTGTATGTGGTTGTGTGTGTGTATGTGGTTGTGTGTGTGTGCGCACACGGAGAGGGGTTTTTAAAGGACACATTTGCTCAGGTTTCCCACAGTCCTGCACTTTTATACTGTTTTCTTAGACTGTTATCACAAGTTTCTATTTTTAGCTCATGCACTGGCCTCTCCATTGCTGTTCAAATGCCGCTGACATCATTGTAAAGGTGATAGAAGTGCATACAGGAAATGGTGGGAGCACTGTTCACACACACAAACACACACAGACTCACACACACACACAAGCCCCCTCCTCACCAGACGTCTCTCTCTAATGCACTGATCCACATACTGAAGCAGGGTTGGGTGATATTCTGAAACTGTCAGTACCTTCAGCACACTTTGTAAACTAACAACACTATTCGGCACATACAGTCAACAGTGATTAATCTGCTCATAATGTAAAAGTGTGGAACTTATTCATCACTACAGGATAAACCCCAATCTCAGGTCAGCCCACATCGTCACCACGTGCCTTAATCAGTACAGCGTTAATAGTTTTATCAGGACCACAGTGGAGTGGAGCATCTCACCTCGCTCGGCCGCACTAATAATAACCAGCACACGCTTAAAGAGGCTCACACACTGCCAGCACTAATGACACGTCAAGGTGTGGGTGATAAACCAAGCGAGGGAAAATGAGTGAGAGGGAAAGAAGAAGAAGTGGGTGTTGGGGGCCTAGTGGTAGGACACTCGCCTTTGGACCAAGAGGTTGTGGGCTCAAATCCGACCTTACCAACATTGGGTCCCTGAGCAAGACCCTTAACCCTAAGTTGCTCTCAGGGGAACTGTCCCTGAAATAAGGAAATGTAAGTCGCTCTGGAAAAGAGAGTCTGCTAAATGCTGTAAATGAAAAGAATTCATTTTTGAGAAAGGCACTTTCTTTATCTCTCTTCTGTTTTATGGATCATTTTAGATTGTTCTTTTTGGGCACTGATTCAGGAGAGAGAGAAGGAGAGAGATAAGAAACAGAGAAAAAGAACGGAGTTAAAGGAGAACAGCGTAGAGAGAGAAATGAGAATGAGAAAGAAAAGGAAAAGAGAACAATCGAGAAAGAAAACAGCACAGAGTGAGGTGAAAGAACGATAGAGAGAGAATGACAAAGAGAAAATAGTGATTTGATGTAAAGAAAGAGAGAAAAAGAGAATCATATAAAGAGAGAAGAGGGAACAATAGAGAAAGAGAAAACAGCAGAGGGAGGAGAGAACCATATAGAGAAAATAATAGAAAGAGAAAGAGAATGATAGAGAGAGAAATCAACAGAGCAACGTGAGAGCAACATAGAGAAAATAATAGAGAGAAAAGAGAGAATGACAGAAAGAGAGAACAAGAGAGAGGAAGAGAAAACTTCAGAGAGAAAGTGGTGAGAACAAAAGGCAGAAAAGATAGAATGATAGAGAGAGAAAGAGACACAAGATGATAGAGAAGAGAGAAGAGAAAGGTGCGTAAGTGTGTGTGTTCAGTAGGTATGTAAGTGGTGTTCTTGTGTGGTCACATAAGTATTTGCTGTCAACACAAAACACTCACACAGTAGAGAGGAGAATAGAGAGAGGTAATTGCCACCCACCTCTAAATGCTTTTCTTTACATGACACGTGACTTGACAGCCAGATCACACACACACACACACACACACACACACACACACCCCTAGTACATCTCTGATGGTTTCCCCTTTTGGATTGAGGACAGTAATCCCCTTTCAGTCTATGTTTAATGTTTAATTTGGAGAACTTTTCATCATGTAATTAACAAAGCTCCCAGCAGCTATTTTTTAAAATAAAGTTAAACAAGTTAACAAACAAACAAGCATTGATAGACTAAATCTGTCATCTAAAAAATCAGACGTTCTGAAAGTCTGAAACAAAGTAGTGTATTTGTACGTTATTTTATTGCATATTGATTAAAAAATGACCAATAGCAATACCCTTAAAATGCAAAATATCGCCACTGATAATCACTCAACCCCTACAGTAAAGGTACCCACTCCCCACAACACACACACACACACACCGTGAGGAGGACAGAGAGCTGTAAGTTGCTCTAATGAATCCAGCTCAGCAGCTTACGCTAATAAAGAGGCATTTTACCCAGATGCCCCGGTTAGATATTAATAGGAGCCGTTTCCCCACCATGTGATGTAAAGCTCCGTTAATTGCGTTAATCGATGTTAGAATAACTTTGCTGGGATCCGATTAGAGTCCCGAGGACGAATATTTTACGCCTCGGTGGACAGCAGGTGCGACAGGAATGAAGCTGTATTTTAATTTTCTTTGCCTGTTTAATGATTTTTAAAAATTCTCACTTCCCAGAACATACCGCCACTAAACTCTCAATACTGCTTCTCCACATGCTTTAACATACTACTTTCTCGGGTGTGTGTGTTTGGGCACAGTAGATGTGAACCAAGTGAACTTTAGGCTCATAGGAGGATTAGAGACTTAAAGGGGAGGGGAGAGTAAAGGTTAAATGTTACAATATTGAAATGCGAGATTAAAGTTTTGTGCCCTTGCCAATCCGTTTTTGTGCATTTTTAAGTTGTGCGTTCCATAACTTTTGGCAACAAAGAGATTATATTTCCCAGCACACCTTAAAGGTGTAGCTACAATACCTTGAAAAACCCCAAAAAGAGTAAAAATCTGTCTGGAGCAAAGAGTCAGTTGATGAAGTGATGGACCAGTGCCGCTGGAGACTTTGTGCCCATGTCCGTGCTAAAGGGGGGCATTTTGAACGTTGCAAAAACAGACTGTTGTTGAATTTGGTCATTAATTGACATTTTATTGTTCACTGTAAAACTGTCATGTATTATTAATATGAATATGTAGCTTTTGATCGTTATCATTTCACGAGGTGCTGTAGCTACACATTTAAGGTGTGATGGGTAGCGTGTGACATCTCACAAGATGAGAGGATTCATGAGATTGGGTTCACGAGAATGAGATGAGACAAGATTTAATGATGAAGCATCCAGTATGACTGGAATATAGCCTTTTATTTGACTGAAAGACATAAAACACATCAATTGCAAAAAAAGTGCATTTACAAACCCATCTGAGTGGGCTCTCTCTTGTATGATTCCTCACGCATTTCTTCACACCATTACTTTGCATCAGCTTCTAACTTCTAATATGTTATTAAATTATATAATATATAATAACTTATCTAAGTAAGGGCCTGTTTACATTTATGCAGATATTTTTTATAATTGCATATTTTTATACATTTATTTTTTTAATTGTGTTTACACAACATTCAGTTTTTTAAAAAATGGCATGTTTACACGTATGTAGATATCTTTATAAATGCATATTTTTATACACACACACACTAAATCCAGCTTTTTGAAAAATCGTCACTTTGGAGGGTGTTTTAAAAAAGATGTGTTTGAGGTGGCCAAAACGTAGAAAAATTGTGTTTGTAAAAATATCCGCATATGTGTAAACAGGCCCTAAATCATCAGATTTTTACATTAAAATCAACAAGTTTATTTAAGGTTAGAGGCGTAGTCCCTGTAAAATGAACAGATTTAGGGAACATTAACAGATACAACTGGAGAGGCATTTCCACATTGTAACTGTGACATGAACACTGGCCGAGTAGGAAGACTTCGACTAAAATGCATTGAAGTGAATGGGGAAAGAACGAGGGTTGATCAAAGTAAGAAAAAAAAAGTGTAGGTCAAAACTAATTCAGAAACAGAAAATAGAGTGAAATATACGTTTGCGGGTGATAATGGTTACAGATATGTGAAAAGGCTCATAGGCTCTCGATTTGGTGGCGTTGTGAAGAACGGTGACCGTGCAGTAAAGCGATGAAACTTGAACTCCATGTTCACTGCACATATTTAGACTAGAATACAGGCTGAAAAAGTACGCTGAAAATGTTTAACCCACAACTCCTCTGCTTGTTGCTTCTTTTGGCGTCGCACTGGAAATATGTGCGTTTGTATTCGGTATATGAACCATATTAGCCACCCGATTGGAGACGAAATCAGTCAGTGTTCTCCAAATCTGTGGTGTTGGCTGATTTTTGGCACATTAATAACACAGTACCAAGTGAATCGAGTGTGAATGCGGAGTTGAGAGCGTACAGACGCCAGAAGTTCCACTGTGCGCTCGAAAATACTAGCATATGATTTAACGACAGCTTTTCACCTCGACAAGAAGTACTGTTATATTTTAATGTGCGAGACCTCATCACATGCCTAGTGGTGGGCAACATCATAATCACCTTGCTGCAAATTTACTTCTGAAAATTGGTCAGCGTTCGCCAAAGTTAATTTGTTTTCACTCATAGAGTAGATGGATAAGTATACCATCTAATTACTGATGTACCAGCACACTTGTACTCTATGTCCACTCAAAACATGCACACAAACACACAAAACTGCTGCCGTCACCCTAAGCAACCTTATGTTTCCAGGATGGAAGGAAGATCTGCAAGTGATTTTGCTTATGTCTTTAAGGTTAAAGGTGAAGTTGTATACACACAAGAAACTGCCTTGTCATGTGATCCTCCTTTATGACTTTCCCACGACACCTTGGACCTGATCGGGAGGAGGGCGGCCAGGTGTGCTTTATGGTAGTGTTTATCTGGTGTATGTGTTCATACACATCCAGTATCTACCCATCCTGCCCTGCCCTGCCCTGTCCACACACAAGGTTGTACCTCACGCTAAACTTTTCTAGTTTTATTTGAGAGTTTTGGAACCATGGGAAATCTATTTTTCTGTTCCTGCAAAGAAGTAGGAAAGGGCACACATCAACACACACTCTCCATCGCCACTCTCCAAGTGGCAAAGTTAGGATGGTTCGGGGAAACCCAGAATCTGATGTTCAGCTAAACACCCTAACCAAGATTTTTACCTCCATGTAAACCAGCGTTTCTCAATCGCAGTCCTCGCGGACCACCGCTCTGCGCAGATTCCAGTTTCCCGACCCACAGCACAGCTGATGCTACTGATTAGCTAATTAGCAACGTAGGATCGGCGTGCGGCAGTGCAGGAAATACCAAATGTGTGCAGAGCATTGGTCCACGAGGACTGCGATTGAGAAGCGCTGATGTAAACAACCTAAAGACTACATTATAGTGGTCAACCGATTATCACGCTTGCAGATTATCCCCACCGATGCATTATTATGGTCATCAGTATCATTCCTTACATAATTAAAAGAAACATTTAACTTTGACTCATTTTATGGTTTATAAAAGACCAGGAAGCTATTTTATTTATTTATTCATCAGTCTATAAAATGAGTAATTATTGCTATCAGCCATGAAAAAAATCATATTGGTCGACCCCTAGTGCTTCTTCTTGTTACAGGTTCTTCCATTACCCACAATTCCTTAACTGGTAGTGATCAGTCATAACCCTTAAGAGCACCGATGTTCACCTACACACTCATACACACACGTGTCAAACCTCTCTGCCTGGATCCGGTATGCACGTTTTGCCAGATACAACAAAGCAATTAATGTGTGTGTTGTGAAAGGCTAGACTGGTGCCTCCTTACGCAAATACAGCATTTCACTCCTGCTACACAGCTGGTACCAGAAGCTGTAAGAGAGTGAGTTCAGTGGAGACACGCTAATGCACATGGGGAGCAACATATCACAAGGTACACTCCATCACAGTGCTCTCCCTTCAGAGCCCACAAGGAGACATGGAGGAGTGTAAAAAAAGCCCACAGTAATGTTTCACTTAGGTCAGCACACTTCCTGATCACTTTTGCAACGCAGAAACCACAAAAACTTCACAAATGCTCTGAAGTGAAAGTGAGTGATTATTTGTCATTGTGAACACACCACAGCACAGCTCACAGTGCACCACAACGAAATGTGACCTCTACATTTGACTCATACGTGAAGGCACAGTGGGCAGCTGACATGGGCAGCAGTGGGTAGCAATGCTTGGGGACAGGACCTTGCTCAAGAGTTACAGTACCTTTACCAGTTTCGGGATTCGAACTGGCAATCTTCCGATCACAGGCTGAACGCTGTTAAGCGTTACACTACCAACTGCCACTGCCTGAACCTTATGGTCTCGGTTGAATTATTTATCAACCAACTGCATTACTCTGGACAGCTTCGAGAGCAGACTTCAAAGAATGATGGAGGAGGATCTGCTGATGTTCTCTGTTCGGGAAAGTTAACACAATTTCAGCACCGTGTCAGAGTACGATTCGCGACAAGGGTGCTCCCCTGCATGAGCGTCCTTTTCAGATCTTCCTCACTTCCTCACTTGAGGTATAAAGATTTGTGTGAAACTCTCCCATGCGTGGATGCATTGCATTGTTGCATTGTTTATTCCCTTAGTTTTATCTTTAGTCATAAGTCATGGCTATATTTCACTTGATGTCGTACTTGTATAAATTTGTAAAAAATAAAAAAATCTTGAATGTTAAATGACAATAAATAGAAGTAATCACTCAACTATGTTATGTGCTGTCATTGTGTAGTTTGTCCACCAGAGGGAACTGCTGCAACGCCACGGCTGGCTTTTCTGTGTTTTCAAACTTTTGACTTTTATTTATGAACACTATAATTCTGTATATTTTTTTTGTACAAAGTACTAATAAAGGAAGCAAAACGAGTCTATTTGTAAAGCAAATTCCATAATGCCATATCTTGATGACTCCAAATTAACAAGTTCAAATTGAAAATCAGTGTTGATATAAAACAAATCTTACATCATTTGTAATTAAAACAAATACCTGTATATATGTGTGTGTGTGTGTAGAGAGTGCTGTGGTGAGCCATGCTGTGCTGATTCTCGTCCCCTCACCCCATCGTCCTGCCAGCGAGGCCGCAGAGACCGATGCAGTGGAGTTCAACTACGCATCCAAAACAGGTGTGTGTGTGTGTTTATTATAAACACTAATATTTCTTATGAAGATACAGCAGAGATATGTGTTTTGTGTTGCAAGTTATACCTTTTATGTGCTATTTTAGAATTATTTATTTATTTATTTATTTATTTATTTATTTATTTTAGTTTTTTTCCTTTTGTTTTGGCATCATCAGATCTGACAACAGGACTGCTGATATACTCACTTTGCTATGCTTTGTGTGTGGGTTTGTGTGTGTATTTACACACTACATTTAGAACACTGTGCATTTGCATTGTTCAGCAGTTTTTTTTGCCAAGCCACTTTCCATAAGTACAAACAAGTCACATGCTATGGTGATGTTCATAACTGCAATAATGACAAAACCACTTCCTATAGACCCCAAGAAACAGGAAATGATGTGCTTTCCTTTGACTGGAAGAGGAAGTGACACTCTTAATAGCTTTCTGGGGACTCTTATTTTGTCTTTATTTTTAGTTATTGGTTTTATTTGAAGTTCATTGGAACTTTTCCTTCAAAGTGTAGGTCTATTGAGTCTGTTTCACACATATCCGTTCTATCACTCCTTCTTCATTCTGCGCACACACACACACACACACACACTATAAATACATCAGTGGCTGCCCTCCAGAAGGCTCTTGTGGCCTAATAAGGTGGCGACGGGAGGGTCATGCGGGGGAATTCTTCAACAACTGGATTCCGCAGAGCTGCTACCAGCGGAATTTGGGACGGGGGAATTCAGGCGTTGCTGTGGAAACGCCTTGAGAGGTTTCTAGAACAGTTTTTCTATACGCTCCAAAACAGGTTCACTAGGTATGAGTGCATGGCCTTTTAATTAAAACTAGACCATTTTTAAATGTGTATTTTGAAAACAACAAGAAGAATTAAGGAGAGGAAAGTTTATTATAATGGATCTAAAAAAAATTCCTAAACTCTTCTACCAAGTGTGTGTGAGTGAGAGAGTAGTGTGCTTCTAAGTGTGCACTTTCATCACAGACACATACAGACCCCCACACAAAGCCTGTCTGCCTGAGATACACACTATCCATCAGAGTGAGATGTTGCCTGGAGAATTGCCCAGTGGCGCCTCTGTGTGTGTGTTTGTAGGACACAGGAGCTGAAAGTACAGCTACCAGTGCCTTCATAATCCTGTTTTAACAATCCAGTTTTAAGTGCTTTGTTGGAGATTGTAATCTCTTATGTCTGACAGTAAGCGTTAGCTACAGTTGTTGATCTAAACCTGACATCTGTGGTTACGGAGTAGTAGCATTAAGTAGGAGACAGAATACAAGGAAATAGAGCACCTGGCAAGACTCTAGAACCGCCCCTAATTTCTTCAGCTTCTGCTTCCAAAGAGCCAGACTTCCTTGTTTTTTTTCTCATGCCATCCTGAGTCAGAGTTCTCTTCCTGAAGTACTTTTAACATTTTCAGGTCTCATTTTTAGTCTGGTCCCTTTACCTGACCAGTGTCAGAAGAACATTTTTATTTGTTATCGCAAAATGACAAAACTATGAATCATTCAAGCATAACCAAGCCCTCTAACGTAAGACACGAACCAGTGATTTGTTCCCATGTCTTTCATTTAATCTACTCAGTATGCCAGAGACAAGAATATCTCTGCATGATGTACAGTGTGTAACTTTAAAAATTTGAGAAAACTGGGTACGTGGAGAACAAAATAGGAAATAGGGATTGACAGTCTTAGGGAATAGGAAATGCCTCCCTTATGCACAAAATATGGAAACACAATGTTTTTTACCTGAGAAAAGGAGTTAACAGATCAAAAAGTGAGAAGAAGAAGAAGAAGAAGAAGAAGAAGTAATGAGGCGTATAAGTTGATAGCTGGTACAATATAATTTCTAGCATGTCCAAAACTCTAAAACCTGCTCTGTAATGTTGTAAACAAGTCAGTATGATCCGTTTGGTTTTGGTCCTGTGTTTCTTTTTGATTCCATTTAAAAATTTGAATTGAATGTCTGGAATCTGATGATCATTGACCCTGAATCGGTTCCAGAGGTCACTAGGATTGAAAAGGATCTTAGCCCCTAGGGGTGTGGTTAGGATTAGGATTAGGATTACACGCTACACATGCGCCAAAATGTATTCATCACACCTACATAGGTTTAATCAATTAATCCATTATTCGAAGATAGTTTATCAGGACCTGTTATCTGGCTCACTTTCTTTCCTTCCCTGCCTCCTCTGGAAGACCCTGCTGACCTCAGGAGCGTTACCTTTGCTTAACAGAGAAGCAATGACAACAGTAATTTTACAACAATAATTTTAATCAGATAACTATTTGTAGGCCTATTATTATTTATCTCGACTCATATTCTTGCTGGTTTGTGTTAAGTGCATGTCTGCACTAATTTCTTATATGACAAAAAATAAATCACCTATAATTACAGGGGATCTTAGGAAGGCTAGAAGCCCCACTAAAATAGACCTAGCGACGTCCATGATCGGTTCTGTACTTCACACACTGTTTAAACGTCAGCGACTGAACTAGAACCAGCAGGAGGGTAGTGATGAGAATGATTGGTGTGTGTCTGTATGTATGTGTGAGATATGTGCTGGAGCTGTGGTGGTTATGTAAGTCTGTGTGGCATTATAACAGGAAGTGGGTCATTTGTATCTCGGGGGACGAGGTGGAATCACAGAGCAACAAATACATTGTTCCTCGGGCAGCCGAGACCTGTTCACTTTCGGTGCTCTCTGAGTCCACATTTGTCATCTCCTAATCGTCTCTCCTGTACTCACTTTCTCTATCCATTTGGGGTCATCCTGTTTACAAATTCCCTAGGGATCTTGATCAGTCTAGGTATTACATTGTGAGTCAAAAAAGGCACTTCTGGATTGTTGGCCCTAACTTTGGTAAATGTTGAGCAATTTTTTGAAAATTCTTTCACTTAAATTTGCCCACCACGGCTCAAACATGTATCTGAAGAATCTTGTGAAAAGACAGTGATTACAAACAAAGATTTTTAATTAATGATACGTGTCAACTTTAACAGTAAACAATAAAAAAATTATGCCCAAATACAACAATAATGTTCCAAATGCCCCTTTTACACAGACACTGGCTTGAAGTCACCAAAGTAATAGGTAATTGCATTGCCAATGACACTTAGCACCAGACATGTTTTTAACATTTTTAGGGGTTTTGCAAAAATGATAATGTAGTATATAAGGTTTTTAAGGAGTGATAGTTAATATAATAATTTAATATAATTCTGAAAGGGTTTTAAAATGGATTTTACTCAAAGGTGCAGAAGTCCTTTTTTTAAAACTCCCAGTACAGATATTTTCCATACGTTCCTCAAATCCATGCATACCAGAGTTACTCAACTCACAGGGCTGATATATTATTCCACAGGGATCCCCCAATTAATCACAACCCACCATAACTGGCTGTTCAGAGCTCCCCCGTCACTAGTCCTGGAGGTTTTCTGGGATGCTCCGTCTGTCAGAGGCAACATTTGAACTTTAGCTCCTTCGGGACCCGGACAGCAGCGTGGTGACAGGATCTCTCTGTAAGGTCCCGGAGATAAAGATGGAAGTTCCCCGTGGGAGTCTGAGGGGGCGACAGTCACTACTGATCTCACCCCCCTCTCTTCTGAAATGACCATAATTGTCTGGCATTTGATGCCGTATCTCTACACGGTTCCCAACAAGGCGAAGATCACAAATATGGTACTGCTGCTGCGTGTTTGGGACGGGGCATATTCACTACGGCTGTTTTTTGGTTGTGGAATGTTGGTGTTTATTTGAGGTTGTTGTAGTAATGGTCATGGAATGTGTCAGAGATCATAATCTAGTTAACTAATCGTCAGACCTTCTGAGGAATTACAATTTTTTTCACTTGATGGGATTATAAATATGAGAAATGATGTCTGTTGTTAATAGCAGTCAATTCTACATTCATATTTTGAAGTTTTTAAATGCTCATATATAGAGTAGCTTGTCTGCTGCTTGGGGAATGCAGTATTTACACTGGTTTAGGACTTTGCTCATAGAAAACATTGTATTTGATTAGTCTGTGTGTAGTTACAAGAATGACGTTTGCATTTTGGCATCTGTTTATTAGGGGTCAACCGATTATTCGATTGGCCAATATTTCACATTTTTATGGTTATGGGCATTGGAATGGTCATTTTTTAAACCGACATGCCGATACAAAGGAAATGGATTTAGAAACTGCGCTTCTTTGGCTCTGATGCAGCCTCCTCCCTCTGTTTGAAGTCATCACTGAAAATTGGTGTCAGAATTTAGAATAACAAAAACTCCAACTTTATTTAAATACCTTTTAGCAGCTATTTTCATCAAATTAAACAAAAAAACAAACAAATAAATGATGGCATAAATAACAGGACATTCATTTAGACCACAGAGAAGTAAGTTTAATTAATTGTTTTGGAACGTAGGTTACAAAAAACCAAATTCATATAAATACTAAATATTGCTATAATAATACATAAAATATTATAATAATAATCGCTTGACCCCTAATTCTGACACTTCAGGTCGTTTGTGAGCACTTAAATACTACTTATTGACTAATTTCACAGAAATATGTTGGACATTGTTCGCTTTGTAAATCAAATCAAAAGTCACTGAAATCTCAAAAGCCAACATTCATAAAGTATCCTCCTTTCTTCCCAGTCCTACTCTCATCACGGTCTTCCTCTTCACACTCTCATTCAGTCTTCCTCTCTCCCTCCATCTCTCCCGCCTTTCCTCTAATCCTCTCTTGCTGCTTCAGTTTCCTCAGATCAAACAGATCTGCGAGCGGCGCTCCCCAGCCCCAGATAAGGTTTCTGTGGCCAGACACACCCTGCTACATACTGACCCTGTGTCACAGAAGAGCGAGGGAGCGAGGGAGGAAGGAAGGGAGGGAGGGGACGAGGGAAGCAGGGAGAGACAGACAGGGAGAACCAGACAGAGACAAATAGGAGAGGAGAGAAGGAAGGGAAGAAGTAGAGAGAAAGAAAGACACACACAGAGACAATCCCATCCATGGTGAGAAAGAGTGGGGTGTTTTTTCGGAGGTGTGTGTGTGTGTTTATGTGCATTGGCTCTGCTGCATTCCTGGGACTCGGCTTACGTCGGGAGGCTCGGCGTGTCCGAGGGGAAAAATCCGGGAGTCTCCTGGGAGACGCTCGATGGAACAGTGTGGAAATCCGCCGCTATTGTGCTCCGGCTGAAAGAGAGGTGAAGAGACTGTGCGACGGCATTGGGTGCGAGGCCGCTCCCCTCCTCCTAAATTTCAGCCAAGAAATCCTGTACTTCAAACGGGGTGTGTGTGTGTAGAGCCTGTGTCAACACCTAGCCCCAGCCTAGTGACCTGAGGCAAAAGGCAATTGAAGACGCCTGTCGCACTCCACCTGTTGCCCCCAAAGACGCCTGTCACTTCTGAATTTATATACCTGAAACACACACACACACACACTACATCTGCCCCCCTTCAGTCCTAAGAGCTCCTTCTAGGTGTGGATGTGTCCCTATGATTTCACACTGGGGTCATGTGTGAAAATCATGGACGGATGTGTTAGTCGAGGAAGACGGGGGGAAAGAAGAGAAAGACGGAAAGACAAGAGTTCTCTTTGTTAAGCCGTGCACGCGGATGTGATCATGTGTTAGCCTTGGTAGTGCTCATGGCGTTGCCGTCCCGAACTGCATCACAGAGCTTTTACTTTCCTAATTTGTACCAACTTTTATCCCTTATCCTTTTATCCTTTATTTTAGCGTCATTCTTTTTGGCTGAAACTCCCCCTCCTCTTAATGCTGACTCGTCACAAACAGGATGTTTATCCGTCCTCCTTATCGCAGGAGCCCGTAATGACGTTTAATTGCGTGTTTTAATGAGCCTGGCCCATCATCACGCCGCTAACCTGCCACTGCCCGGCCGCCCGCCTCCCCATTCCGTTGCGGGACTTCGGCGGCAAACAAGCTACCATGGAGTTGCTGGGTGCGTTTTACCGCAGGAAGCTGCGCAGAAAGCAGAAGCGGTCAGAGCTGGGCCGCTCAGACGGGGCGCTGTGCAAGACCACATCAGAGACTAGCGTCAACAGCCTGGCCACCGGCCTCATTTCCAAAGTGCTCAGGTTCACCTCCAGGTAACGGCCCCTTTGCGCACGTTTAACGGGTAACGGATGCTAGACAACAGGTGTGTTGGTGTGTTTCTGGGTAATTTGACAATGCTTGTTGTCTTCCGAAAATTGTCTGACCACTTGAATGTCCAGGTAGAAAGAATTAATGTTGGATTAACTGACTGCTAAAAATTGTGTGAGACTGAGCACAAGTACAACTCTTCTTATAATGCAGAAATCTTGGGTTCTGGTGATCAATGTACAGTTGCAAAAAGTCAGTTTGCAGTTTATCAAACAGTGAATTCACTGTTCAAAGTGACGTACGTGATGTATGTCAACACATTGAGAATCTAAAAAGCTTGAGTATCTGAAAATGTCATAATCATTAAATGTTAGGAGCTAACTTAATATTTATGAGGCAGGGTATTCCACAGCTGGGAAGCACCAACAGAAAATATATCCCTTTAAATGTTAGACCATGAATACTTTACTTAAATGTATTCTGAAAACAACACATTTTAAGGGAAAAGCAAATTTAAGTAGTAGTCTGTAGGCTTACAATCAAAGCATACAACACAATCACAGAAATACTCAAATAAAATCTGCTTCTTTACGGTAGTTGTTACATTTGTTCATTATTTGACCAGCTTTTCCTTCAGTTAATATGCATGATGAGTTTAATTATGGTTATCATACATTTAAACCTACTTTATGTATTCGATTCACATTTCACAAGCTTCACTTAATCATCAATCAACGGCTTGTGTTTTTAATAACACACCATCCCTGAATGTCAACAGCATAGTCATACACTTCCCGTAAAAATAAGTCAATTTTTGTTTAGAACGTTAGCGGTTGTTCTTACCTGTAAATGCTTCTTTAAATTACATGCCGAAGCCTTGAATGAAGTCAGCATTTTCACGACTGGGAGGCGTAACTTGTACCATGATGATGCTCCCATTTCTTCCTTAAAGATAAAATAATGGTGACTTTTTACCCAATTATTGCATGTCTTTCACTAAAGGGAAATGGTAGGGAATCAACAAGAGAAAGACTAGTTGTCATTTTGTGACGGGAGGTTTAAAGTGTATGTGCAGGTCCGAGGTAGCTCAATTGAAAATTGTAATTTTATTCAAATCCAATTTTTTAAATAAAAACATTAGCAACCAGATTATGTATTTTTCTCAAAGTGTAATGGAATACAGTTGCCTTTTTTATAACCTAATTACGTAATGTTGTTCCAATTACGTAGCAATGGACACAAACACAACACACAGCATCGCACCTCAAACATGCAAAACTGGTGCAGTTTTAAAAACACAAATTTTGGGGTTAAGTTGCAATTTTCATATAGTTCTAATCTAGTTAAAAGTCCTTAACAGTGCTCCTACCTGTAATCCTTTTCATGCAGTAACCCTAAGTTTGGTTGTGGATATTCAACAGCGAAAACGTCAAAATAAAAGACAAAAATTGTGTGAAACAATCGATTATGGTGCCACTTCAGGCTAAAATTAATTTTTTTACTAAAAAATGAATTAAACGACTAGAATCAAAGTCGACGCGATACAGACTTCGATTTTGTCAGTGAACATATTTATTAATGTTAGATAGCAATTCTACTAGATTTGTGTATTTGCTGTCTGTCATAGTAATTAATACATTTATGCTCTAATTAATTAATATAATCAATAATTAATACTGCTTACTGCTGCTGGTATAGTTTGGGACAGTACTAGGTGTAAACAGCTAAACTCTTTAGTGTTATTCTGGTCAGTTCTGAGGTCAGTCCAGGTGGCTTTTTTTTTTTTGATGATCACAGTTTCAACAAAGCATACTGTCCCCATACTGTCCATCACATCAACATGGCCTTGGATACTTGTTGTACACAGTTTAATGTTTTTACTGTTCTGAAATGTGCTTTATTAACTCCTGCCTAACAGTAGAGAAAAATATTATAACACATTGGTTCGTATTTTTTCTGCAATCCAGAAATGGGATTTTGACTATTCAGTAGAACAAATATTTGAAGTGTGTTAAGTACTGATCGTCCCAGAATGAGATAACCGCATTGTTCTCTTTTGCATCCACACAAGATAGTTCATGTTTATCCATCCAGTAAATACTGTATGTCCAAATCAGGCCAGCTGCTGGGGAACTTAAACCTGATCAGCGTCACAAGCCTGTATCTTCGTTATAGTTATACCTCCATTCAGTATGATTTTGGTCCGTATTGTGATGTTTACTTTGCCATGAATCATTGTGATGTTTAATTGGTCATAAACCATTTGATATATCAGTGGTCTTTCTTGTGTGTCTTGTCATTTTATTTCTTCAAATTGGCGAGGGACATGCCATCTGCAGACAGTGTGAAATTACCCAAAGAGTAGTCTGCATTTACACATGACTACGTCCTGCTCTGTGCTGAAATATAAGCTAATAAAGAAGTTTCTTTTTTTCTGTTAAATGAGTTTGAGTTAAATAAAAAATCACCAACAGTAGTTTAAGTACTTTCCATGGTGTTACCTATCTCATGAGGTTAGCTCCTAACAAACATGCAAATAAACCTAAAACTAAATTATAATGTGCAATTGCGAACGTGGCCAGAGCAGCAGATAGAGCCGTTATCGTTGGCTTTGAAGCAGCTTTGTAAGATGCTCTAGAGCAGGACGTGTTTATTTGGAGGTGTTTATCTGATCTGGCTCTGATAGAGGGCCAGTTCAGCATTCCTCCTGCACTTTGCAAAAGCCCTTTTGGACTCATCCCCAGTGGCCTAGAAAATTCAGCACAGTCATTGGTCAGTTTAAGCTGAAGTGGTTACATTCCTTAGGCTTGTTTGCTATCGTTTAGCATCTCTTTATTACAGTGATTGTCTGTTCTTTTTGGTCGGTGTTTTTCACATGACCTTTGCTGTGAGAAGGATGTGCTGTATATGTTAAGAGAGCATGTTAACTTTTAAAGGAGTAAAGTGAACTCCACTTACATAACAAAGACTAATTGTGAATGCAGGGCTAATTTGGAGGTGTTTATGGTAAAAACATAAGAGAGATGGAAACAGATGGAGAGAGAGTGATAGAGATGTGTGATTGTGTCTGCTGCTAGAATGTTTTATACGATCATAAATGCCCATATTTCTGTCTGACTCTGTCTAATTCTATCTTTCTCTTTTGTTCTTTCCTCCTTCTGTCTTTCTTTTCTATGTAGACGCAGTGAGCCTGGGTCTCGTCCTCATTCCTGGCACTCCACTAAGTTGGGGGAGGGCCCTCTGGACCCTGACAGCATGATGCAGATATCCCAGGGTGCCATGGGGGCTCCCTGGCACCAGAGCTACCACTCAAGGTCAGAGTTCACCAACTCACCTACTAGCAAATATCACTTTTGTGTCCAGTTTATACTATCCTACATATTCTTTTCCATTTTTTCCCAACATCATTAGTTTCTTATGCGTCTTTCCACAACCTTTCTTTCTTTGTCCTGTTAACTCTCTCAGTGACTCATTATGTCTATGACATAAGCTTTAGTTTGCTATAATTTGTGAATAGAGATTGTAAAAATCAGACAAATTAAAGGTTAGGTTGAAAGCTCGTATGTCATTAAGCTCAAAATTTCACAGCCTATTACTACACTAAAATGCTTTTGAATAGCTCTACCCTGGAAATATGACATTTATAACAAAGAAAGCATTACACAAATTCTTGAAGCTTTTTATGGAGACACAGCGGGCAGTGATTTTCTGCCCCCAATGCCTCTGTAAAAATCTCACTCTTTGGAGATCCTTGATAATCAAGACAGAAAAACACACAGTGAGTTGTGTGTGTTTTGGGAGGGCAAAACCACTGACGCACACTGTCTACCGAGAGAACATTCCTTGGGATGACACCCGGTCCGGAGTTCCCAAGGCAACCATCACTGTATGCCTATGGTATTCTAAATTCTAAGCACTTATTGTTATTGTTTGGTGGTGGAGCGCTGAAAAGCTGGCACATTTTCAGAGGACTGAGTTGTTACTGGATGATTCTGGGTTGAGGATGGAGTGATGACAGACCCATTGTGCCCATTGAAGGGTCAGTGACATCATGTTAATTATGTCGGTTGAAATAGCAATGTGCTGGTGCCAGTTCAGCCGCCCCATACAAGGCCAGTCGCCACTACATCCCCATGGGATCACTGTTCCCCAACACACACAGACTTAGACATGCAAATTCCAACATTCATTCAGCAAACTCACCAAAGGAGACAAGAGTGGGTTCTCTAGCCATGCAGAGAAACAAAGGTTAAAAGGTTAGAACATCAGTCATGAGGAGAGGAAGGAGGAATAGATGAGTTTCACTTCTGTGTCATTGATACCATTTATGCTTTAAAGGCAATAAACATACCAGACGTCCATTAGAAATAGACTTTGTTATTTACAGTTTAACAATAAGACATCTAGGGCTGGTTTCTTGCTCATGGATTAAGCCTTGGACTAAGTTGTAGCACCAATGGAGATTTGCCATTCAAACTCAAAGTTAGACTAGGACTAGGCTTAATCCTCGACTGGGAAACTGGCCCTTAATGTCTAATTTGCAAAAGTATATGACGTTGAGCCATAAAGATAACGTGCCAAGAGTGAAAATAATACCACCTTGTTTAAAGATATGCAGTTTTATTATCTCTAAACATGGACCAAATTACTGTCTTTGATGCAGATCCAAGTCCATAACAATCATTAATTTAGCAGGAAGCTCTGATGCACATAAAAGCACTTCTTTTCTTTTCCCAAAGAGGAGCCTGTAAAATTCCAATAATATCCAGCAATGTAGTTGCAGTCTTTGGTCTTTTGTTTATCTTGGCTTGATGGGGATTAATAGAAATTTCAAAGGTTAATAAGAGATTAAGAACTACTCCAAGTTATCTTGGATGATGCAGGACACCATCTTACTCTGTACTGGTTTTGACAGTTTGTCCTGTTTACTTGCTAACTGTTTTTTACCGACTGTTTCTTTCTATAGTGCCTCTACCACAGACCTGTCAAGCTATGATGCAGGCTTTCTGAGAAAAAGTCCAGACCAGTATAGTTCACGGGGCAGCATGGAGAGCCTGGATCATACTCATCCAGTCTACAGCTCCTGCAACCAGCTTTCAGCTTCTAAATCCTCCAGCAGTATTGACCACCTGCACAGCAAGCGTGACTCTGCATATAGTTCTTTCTCCACTAGTTCTAGTATCCCAGAGTACCTTGCAGCTGCGCCGTCCATCAGCAAGGAGCGCTCATATTCTATGGATAGTGTTCCACAGCACAGAATGGCAGAGGGAATGCATCAGGCTGATATTCGCTATGTCCGCACTGTCTACGACTCCCAACAGGGTGGGTCTGAAGAGCATGAGGTCTCTTCTGCAGCACTGATGAAGACCAATGACAGCAAGTCACACTCCAGGAGTGGGAGCATCCAGGGTGGGATTTGTCACCGTGCCAATAGTAGCAGTGGAAGTAGCGCTAGTAGTGGAAGCAGTAGTGGTGGCACCTCCCACCGACACAGTGTGGGTCCTGTGTGGGGTCACAACCGAAACTCCTATGAAAACCTAAAGGGGGCACCTGCTCCTCCTTTACGCAGCGACAGCTATGCAGCCATCCGTAACCACGAACGCCCCAACTCGTGGTCCAGTCTAGAGCAGGCTCGGTCTTTACGGGCTCTTCATAAGGGCTCCTGGCATCATTCCAGTGGCTCTGTAGCATCAGGGAAGTCATCTTTTGGAATTGAGGGCCAGCTACACACAGTCATTGAAAAGAGTCCTGAAAGTAGCCCCACCATTAAACCCAAACAAAACTTCCCTGCGTCATCACAGCCTGGACGGGCTATACTGCCCACAGGAGTCTATCCTGTTCCACTGCCAGAGCCACATTTTGCACAGATACCCACTAACAACACCAGCTCCAGCAGTGTGTACCCAGCTCTTGCCAAGGAGAGCAGAAATGTCCCTCATCGTGACTCCTGTGGAGGTTCAGACTCTGGAGTCAGAACTGCTGTAGAAAATGGACACCAAGCCATTCCTTCCTATCCCAGCTCTGTCCAGTCCCATACTTCAGCACAATCCAAACAGACCAACCAGGCACAAGATGACCCCCAATCCAAGTGTGTGTACAAGCCACATTTACAACCACCATTCACAGGCCAAGAGAGAAGGGATCCTTACACCCCTGTCCAGCCAAGGGGGGAGAGACCCAGATACTCACATGGCATGGACATTATGGAGACATACAGACAACCCAGGGAGGAGGACACAAGCAGAAGTCCCGAGCAGAGCATCCACTCCCAACCAGTACTCACATCTCTTAAAGTAGCACAAGGACAGGTTGCCCAGCCTCACAGAGGCAACATGGCACAAGTAACACAAGGAAGTGATCAGAGAAACAACTCTGTGGGCAGGCTCCACAGTGACTCCAGCATCTACCAGCAGAAGGATGCCGATCTCGATCATCCGCTGACCCGCCTAGAGAATGCTCTAGCGGAGGTCCAGAGATGTGCAAGCCCACAGAGCACTGCAAGCCAGTGCAGCTTTCAGAGTGAGCGTAGCATGTCTGTGCTGGAGAAAGTCAGTCACTTCGAAAGAAAACATGTCAAGCCACGCAGTCACAGCAGCCTCTCCAGTTACAGCTCATCAGTACGTCAGGTTAGCCGCCCTGCCAAGAGCTCCCTGTCTGGTCTTGAGGATCTTCAAAACAACTCTTACATTCATGGAAGGAACCGGAGTGCCTCTGCACTGGCAAGCTTTGAGGATAAAACTGAAGAACAGCTGGACATGCGACGAAGGTATGGAGGCATAGATCAGACTCATCACTGGAAACCACATGACTTACACAGAAGCAAGAGTTCCTTCCAACTTGGTGAGGGTAATGACCAAGACTTCCATAGGAGCAAGAGCACATTTCAACTTGGTGAGGAAAATGGCAAAGACATTCAATGGAAAGATGACCTTCAGGATATATTGGGCACAGTTCAAGACACCTCCTTCAACCGGGCATACAGGGACAGCATCAAGGACGCTCAGTCAAAGGTGCTGAGATCCACTTCATTCCGAAGACAAGATTTGAATGTCAATCCCCCTCCTGTTCCTGCCAAGCATATGTCCCTGGAACGAAAGGGACCCAAGACATGTCCCAAACCCACCACATCTCCACATACTCCAAAAGAGCGTCATGTTGTTCCTGTTGATCCATCTGACAGAAGTGTTCCTCCAGAGCTTCCCAGCATCCCACCAGTGGGGCCCCCCATCATGCGGATATGCGGACGAAAGCGACTGACCATGGAGCAGAAGAAAATGTCATATTCAGAGCCAGAAAACATGAATGAGATAGGGATTTCTGACCAAGAATCTGGTCTGTTTTTTCAGAAAAAGGCACAGCTACAGTTCCCACTTCCCGAGACAAGTGTTGCAGATAAGCGCAGGATGTTTGAACTCGCTGCTAGTCGCTGTGCAGGTCCTAAACCGGCCAGCTCAAGGTCTGATTTAAAGCAGATACAGCAGGATGCTCTGGCTGAGTATGTGGAGCGCAAGACAGGTCGCCGAATGGACAGTCGTTTGCATCGTCCCCAGAGCGCCTACATGCCTTCGACATCCTCTTCTTCTACAGACTCTCAGAGCCTAACTTCCACACCTAGTCTGTGCTCCCTTCAAGAACCTGGAACAGAAGGCACCTCTGGAGTTGGGCGTCAATCCACTTCTCTATCAGCAAATATACAGCGTTCTTTCTACCCCAACAGGGGACCTCAAGCACTACCTGAAATGTATCACCCAGCTCAAAGGCCACAGGGCCAGACTGTAGACCCTCAGAAACTGGAAAGGGAGCCAGAGAGACCGTTATCAGTCCATCATCCAGCTACATCCCTGGAGCACTTTCGCAGTGACAATTTTCCTGAAAATATCAGTGTAGTTTTTGAACGAGCTGCCCCATCCCGGAGCTCGGGAAAGTCAGCTTCTGCGGAGGACCTCTTGGAACACACAGAAGACCGTCCTGTTCCTCAGCATTTCAGATCAAGATCTTCCCCAGCTGTGGAGAACTTCAGTCAGGTAATTGTGCCCATTTTATTATACTTTCAAGTAAATGATGGGGTAACAGTTCTGAAAAACTGTCTTATGGGATCGGAACAATAAAACAGGTTATTGATGGTTCACAGGCAAAACACTAATTCTAACGATTAGAAAGAAAGAGTCAAAGGTTGTTCTCCACACCCAGTCACAACAAATTCCCACTGATAAAAACCTCTGGAAATGAGCCCTCACACCCTGCTTGAGTCTTCCAAAGTTTTTTCTCCCAGAAAAGCAGCTAAATATGTTTTTACTCTCCAGTTCCCAGGAGACATGAGCAGTTTATCTAAATTATGGGCTGATTTGACAGTTAGTGAGACTAGTAGACTGAATGAGTGATGATGACCCTTTGTGAAAGTCAAAATGACAGAAACTATTCTAATTTCTACTTCAATAATGAAATGACTAACTTTTTAGCAGTTCCTCCTTTATTGAAACATATTTGACGTGGACTCCACCCTTATCTATTACCAATCACTAATGATAAGATTAATTTTTTTTTAAAGCTCTTGATTTTAGAGACCATTTCCTCACATAATTAGAGGACATGATCAATTAAAGACTGCTCCTATTTGGACTAATGGCTTCAGATAAGCATGAACAATGTGCAGGAATAAACCCTCCCCGCAGCACAGTCTGGTAGTGCTCATGGGGCAGACGTGTGAGAGAGGGGCTTTTTTTCCTTTGCCTAGGACGACAAAAGGACAGATAAAACTGCTTTGGTGGCCACTTCAGGAAATGCCCAGTGCTCTTCACTTCCTGCGTGGTGCCACTGAGGCTGGCTCGGGGCAGAGCCCTGGAAGATAAACACGTTCCCTCCGTGACCACTGGGAGGAGTCTGGGGAGATAAGGAGGCAAAAAGCACCACAGCTTACTCAGGAAACGTTTGAGATGGTTAGAGGAGCAGCCTTTTATCTCTGAAAATGATTTCTCCACACGTAAACATCGGGGTTTTTTATATGATAGTGATTTATCAGTTGGTCTTAATGCACTGTCCAAACTAACTCCAAACGGTGACTTACATTCCAGAGCAGGTCTCTAGGATGTTCAGGATCATAATTAAGAAGTTTGTTAAGAAGAGCTTGGCGATATATATTTTTAAGTCAGTATCATGATTAATTGAACATTTTACCTTTAATACAATGAATAAACATATTTAGTTTTCACTTTTTTGCTCTCATAGTTCACTGAGAACTAGTTTATACTGTAACTCTGCTCAGCTGATATATTTTTTCTAACGAAAGACTCATAAGATACATCATCAGTAGATGAACATGCACGCAGGAAAGTATTAACAGAAATTTAAAAATAATTCAAATAAAAAACATGGGTAAGATTATATCTTAATTCTTAAAGTCAGTTTTGATTTATTTTTTTATTCATTTTCCAGACCCACTGTTAAGTGGCTTCTTTAATGTGAAATAATAATACAAACTCAATAATGTGCAACATCACCGTGCAAATCATGCATAACAGAATATATTAACCAGCAACATCACAGAAACCAATTTAATAAGTTTTATTACATATTTGGGATCTAATTTGATCAGATGGCAGACTGACAACCAGGAAAGAAATGGCTTACTTCTGAATAAAAGACTGACATTGTAGTCTCCAGTGCTAATTTTGGTGGCTTACCACAGTTATCTGTGTCTGTACGGCTGGGTTTTCATCTGCACGTCATGACAATAAACAAGCTCATCAACATCTCAACATCAAGGTCGGCCATTTTTTTGTCATACTTTTCTGAAACACTGGTAGTCTCAATGACTTTTTTTGCACAAACATCTGGTATGATTTTTGGGGGGAATTACTGTACCAAAAAGGAGTTAGCACAAGGAGACAAGAAGGTCAAGAAGACCACATGGACCTCAGGACTTTTAACATAACAGAAAACTCAAACCAGGCGATGAACATTTCCTTGTAATAGTTGACCATTTGGGGGATTTTTTAGTATTTCTCATTAACGATACAGGACTGGTCAGTAAACACAGCATATATTTGAGATAAAAAATTAACACAACATGCCCCACATAAATGAGCCCTGTAGAACCAGAATGCTTCCATTTGGTGATAATTACACAATAGTGCTTAACTTGCTGCAGTACTACGTTCCCTGTTGACATTCCACCTCCACATTTATGTTTTTTTATTTGTAGGACTTCATGACTCGAGATCTCCGGATGTTCGGTATCGTCTCTAAGGGCCCTCCCGAAAGCAGGTGTGTGTATGTGTGTGTGAGCTTGTGTTTGCGTCAAGAGTTCCCTGTCTTCTTCATGTGTTGTTTCTTGTTTTGACTTCTCTCCCACGTTTCTGACCTCACGCCCACAGCATCGCATGAGAGCTGCTGCTCCCCAAACACACTGAATTCCTCAACCTTTTAACTTTTTTTTCCTTGTAACCCCCACATCTATTGTCTGCAATGTAATTCCACAAAAAATATATTTAGAAGAGGAAGACTGAGCCCTGCTGCCTAGAGTAGAGTTTAGCTCCAGTCTAAACTTTTTTTAACATTGCTGGAAGCACCTCTAAACACTGATTTCCTGAATTAATTGAAACATTTACTTTACAGCTGCTATTGTCCTGGCTGATTTGTAAAATGTCGAATCTATTTTTATAGTCTTTGTTGTAACATTCTCCCATATTCAGCATAAGTGTCTATATTAGAGAAGCAGGTGTTTACCACCAAATATCACAAACAGCTTGGAGGCTACTACGTCAGATCTGTCCTCTACAGACTCAAATGATGATGGCAAATAAAAAGCTCTTTAAAAGGTAATGGACTTTTATGGTAGTACTGATCGTTCCCACTCCCTAAATTGGTCAACGTCTCTATCAAACCGACAGTCTCACTGTTGCTATTTTAGACCGGCTAAAAGAATTTATTATTTTTGGCTTTCAGTGGAAATGAGAAATCAACAGTGAACCTGCTTTGAGTAGGGGTGTAATTCACAAGTTTCATCAGTGATACGGGATTATATCGATTTAACAGACAATTCAGCATCAAAGTCAGCCACAAAGTCTTCTACAATTTCCAGAATCAGTGATCGATATGAGACAATGTCATATGGTGATTTAACATCAGTTCCATTCCTATCAAATCACAAAAAAACACTAAAATATTACTGGACATTTTTATTCCTGAGCTCAACCAGCCATTAAAAAAAGACAGTGAGCCTCAAGAAAAAATGTGTTCTTCAAACCCACTTATGCAGAACAACTGCTGCAGTCTGCAATTGCTAAAGAACTCTCTTTCACTAATTTTAATGCATGAATGTTTGTGCAAAACAGTTTTCTTCAGATGTAAAATCTTAATGTAAATGTAAGAAAAACAAAGTATTAGTGAATGAGGCCCACTCATCTGTTTTAATGACAACAGGCCTCCTGTTCTGTACACGATGATGGTATAATGTCTGATCACTGTTTTCATTTTGGATCGATGCTATGGGCTCCTTGATCACCTAATCAATGCATCATTACACGTTCTAATTCTGACATCAACATCGTTCTTTCTTTCCGTGCTCATTTCTGGAACAGGGCTTTGGCCAGCACTGCACCCCAGCGAGGATTAGAGCGCAGCTCCCCACCCGGTCAGACACACTCGATCCCGACCAACGTGCCTGTGATGCGCCGGGAGAGGCAGCGCCACTCGGACCGGCCGCGTTCTCACAGTGCTGCAGGGCTGGCTGCTTCAGTGGGCCTTCCGTGCCCCTTCTCCCCTCCTGGTTCCCACAGTGCCAGTGAGACGCAGTACCAGCCCAACCTGGATGCCATCACCTTCCCGGGGACTGACCATGTTAGTTCATTCAGAGTGACAGAGATTACACAAAATTCTGGCGACCACAGAGGATCCGGAAACTTTCTGAAAGATGCACCTGGGCCAAAGACCTCCGAACTTTTGCCTTCTCACCAAGAGGCGAGGGTAGCCGAGTCACAGGCACCTTCCTTTCCTGACCCTGCCGCTCCGTTGTTCAGTTTGGGGTCCACCACTCCCACAAAGCCCCTCCTGTCACTACGGATCTCAGAGTCCAGCATCAACTTTCCACCACCTCCATCACCACCACTGCCACCACCTCTGCCAGGGGTGTCACAGGAAGACGACGATGTCTTTTTAGCCACGCCGTCTCCCCCGCCACCCCCGCTGCCAATCAGAGAGACCGACATCATGGAAGACTTCCCCCCTCCTCACTCCCGATTCCCGTCTCAAATGAGGGACGAAACCCCTTTTGCTGCTCCGCCTCAGGAACCGTGGAGGCTAAACAGGTACCAACACATTTATTCGGGTTTCCAAACTTTAAAATAAATATAAACCATCACTATAATAAATCAGACAACAATTAGCTTTTTTTTGGTTTTTGAAATAAATATTAAATAAAACATTGTAAGTAAATCTCTCACGTTACATGTTTCCACTTCAGCACTGTTGAGCATCAGCCTGTCAGCCAGGAGTGGGATGGACAGTTAAGTGACCTCTCCACCCCGTCAGCGACGTCTGCGGCAGCAAATGTGATTTCTGAAGCTGAAATTCTTCCCCAAATCCCTGATGATAAATCTAGGAAGGAGGAGGAGGAGGAGAAAGAGGAGAAGGAGGCTTCAGAAGTCCTGGGCCTGGTGTCTCCACTGCTGGTCAGGAGGGAGCGCTCGGTGGCGGAGCTGCAGGTGGAGATTTTGGCCCGGGAGCTGGTGAAGAGAGACGAGGCTCTGACTCCTCTTCTGGACGCCTGGGTCAGCACCATCACACTGGACCTGATGGAGAACACCTTCCCCACCCACTTGACACAGTCTCAGCACAGCAGGAACAACAGCAGCGGGTAAGGAGCCCAGGCTAGGGACTCGGATGGGAAAAGTATTTTCTTATGCCTTGTTCTCACTACAAGATTTTATGTCTGTTTTTTAATGTTTTAAAGTTCTCGATTGACTGCATCTCCACATTTGATCAGCGATCAACTATACTAAATTCCTTGGCAATATATCAAGTGCCATGATATGAACAATATTTTTAACTGCATTGTTTATAATAAATACAATTTAAATTCAGATACAAAAACAATTTAATAGGTTCCACCAAATAGTTTGTAGTGTGTGATTTCTGTAGATTTGGGGAGCGTCTTAAATGCAGTCGTGATTGTGATTAAAACCTGTCTTCAGCTTAGCATCTATAAAGCCAGAAGCAGTTGATACAAGTCGCTTTAATGTTTGTTCTTGTCGCCAGTTACTTGTCAGATCGTTGGCTTTTATGCATTAATGTTTAAATGTGTTTCTTACATTAATGTATATTTTGTTGATGCCTACCATATTAAATTTCGTTTGTGCAGTTAGATCCAAATAGTTCAATACAAGAACATTTCAAATGCGCGGCTTCTTTGGGGGTAAAACCTGACATATACTGTATATCGACATTTGATACTGAAATATTGTGATTTGAAATGTTGACTCTAATCGCCCAGTCCAAGTGTGAACACCAGTGCCCTAGTCAACTCAAGCTATATTGCAGGACACAAGTTTGAAAGAGGCAGGTTTGTTCGGAACTAATCATGTAAACAAAACTGGACATCCGTTTTAAAACAGTACAGCAGTGTGAACATCTGACCACTTTCAGAATCCTGTCATGTGAACAAGGTGTAATTGGGTGTCAAGGCACATAAGACTACTAAGAGAGAAGGAGAGAGTGAATAAGGATGAGAGAAACAGGTGAAGGAGGCGGATGAAGAGTGAGGGAGAGGGGCTGTGTGAGGCTTATGTAAGTGAGTGATGAGGGTGAGCCTGAGGCTGTAAACACTGCTGCTCTTTGTTTGAGCTCCTGTGATATTAGTATCACGGCTCCAGATTATTGTTTTATCTGCGTAGTTCATCACAGCAGCTTCACTGAGCCGAGCGCAGGACCAACACCAGCAAGTAAACACCACCTTGTTAAAGCAGCTACACATCATTTAAAGGGCAGTAAAGAACGTGTATAACTAGTCAATCTGAACGATGAAAGATGGCATCACACACAGGCGTCATAAATATCCCATTAGCTTAACAGTGCCACAAAATGAACATTTCAACAGCAAGCAAGCAAAAAAAACTCACTGCATTTAGGGCAAATCACAAGTTCTTGTAAGCTTGCCTCATGCATTCTCACCAAAACAACCAAGTAAGGGTTTTGATCCATGTCCTTTGCGGCCATCAGACCCCTGAAACAAAAAGCGGAAAAAGGATTTGCAAAGATCTGACTTTGAAACCTGTTTTATTGCCCACTCAAAAAATACACACCAAAGCAACTAGTGGGGAAAATGGAAAACTATACAAAATATTATTCTGATGATAAAATATAATAAAACCAAACTTCCTGTCGTTTTTCGATTTCCTTTTGTTTGAAAGTCGAGAATCTGATCTTTTATTCTAAACGCGCAACTAACGGTGCTGCAACACTGACGCCTAGTGGAGGAATGCTGCAACTTCAGCCTCAGAATAAAAAAACATAAATATTATAAGCAAATTTACATCAACCTTTTGAAAAAAAAGACATTTGTAGCTTTCATAAATGGTTTAAAATTTCAGTAATATTTCACTAAAGATCTTAACAATATTGAAGTGGTTTAAGTGATCTATATCGTGATCTTTACTCTTAGAAACAATAAAATAATCAATAATAAAAAAAAATCACTTATTATTCAGAATTCATAACAATGACAAACCTCTTGAATTGTATTAAATCCAGGAAGTAGCTGCTATAAAATACAAATGTTAAATATTAATGCTAAAACTGTTATTACTCTTACTAATAACAGGTATGGTGTTATTCAAATTTGTTGCAGTTTCTATGAGGTGTGATTATGGTTGTCAGTATAATTGCATGCACTGCACCGGACACTCTGGTTGTGTGTGTGTGTTATGTCATTGTTAAGTGAAGGCTTGAAAGAATGTGCAAATTACTGCCGCCCTGTTTACTTGCTGGAATTCAGTTTGTCTTCTCTCTCAGAGGTCTGGGTCATTCAGGGTCATTTCAGTTAGAGCGCATATGATGGAAAAACAGGAGTGATAACCCCCTGCTGGGGTTGCTATTAGGGGTGTTGAAATTAATCACATAATCGATGCATCGCGATGCAGATGTGGACGATGCTGCATCGATGCAGTGGCAGCTCTTGATCGATTTTAACAGAGGTTTTCAACTGGTGATCCGCTGTCCCCTAGTGGTCTACAGATGGTCTGTGACAAGCAGTCCACCTTTACTACTGAACTCACTTTATAAAAATTATTCCTTTTTAATTTTTCCAAAATATTGAAAAGTATTGCACAGACTCTAGCTCTCCACTGCTGTTATAATATCTGCACAAACTTCAATGTTAGTCAGACAGTTTTAAGAGATACTGTTTTATTAATAGACTGGATATAGAATTTTTCGTATTGAAACTGTTTCTAACCTCTTGCACATACAGTGTAAAAGTCAATTTCCACTTCTGTAAGTTAAACTGCATGTAAATTCTCTCTTTCTACTTCTATTTCTAGTACAAGTTTAAAGTTTATATTTAATACTCCATTTCTAGTTTAAAATGTATATGTTGTATTCTATTTATATACTTTTTGTTCTATATGCCCTATTTGGTTTTAGTCGTTTGGTCTAACCTTTAGTCTAAGCTCTGTTTAAAATATTTAGGCTAAGTTAGGCTAACAAGTTAGGCTAATGCCTAATTTGTTGGAAATTGACATTAAGATGAGAAGCTGTGCCAAGTGTTATAATTCACACTTAAAATGTTTTCACCCAAGCAACAAAGTTTGCACTGAAACCATGTTTCTGTCTCTTATTTGTATTTTATCACTCGGTTGTGAGTTTACATGAACACAAGTTTAGGGTGTCAGCCAATCCAATCAATGACTTTGGTCCTGTCTTACGAACTCTGACATAGTTTTATTATCAAAACTCTCATCTTAGACATGGGAGAAAAATGGTTGTTGAGAAAAATTTTCATCATACCTTTTCATTACCAAAGTTAGACTCTTTCATTATCCCTAAATTATTTTTCCTCTCCGTTCTCTGTCTGTTTTACCTCCTGCAGGGCTCCTGATGGTGGGAATGTCACAGCTGACACTTGTGTGAAAGCCATTCAGGGAGGCATGGAGACAGATCTGGACGAGGAAGAGTCTGATCTGAACCAGAAGAAGGTCTGATTTATAAACTTTTCCTCAGTGTGTCTGTGCAGGTTCTCAGTCATCCAGGACATGATAGTCTTGAGAGCTTGAATGGAAGGCGGCAGGTCTTATTTTTAGTTCTTGAGGACCTTTCACCTCTCATCTGAAAGCCTTCTTCTAAAAATCAGATGAGTACTTCCAGGTTTACACCTTCTAGCAAGGTTGTCATCCTGATTTTGAAGTGAAAAAGAATTTTGGAGTACATCTTTAAGAACCCTGTAAGCCCCATGAGCAGAGGGTCACTGGTTCAAATCCTGGACAAGTAAAGGTACCACTGCAGTACTCATGAGTAAAGTACCGTTCCCAAGCAGTGCCTACATCAGCCACCAACTGCTCCTATATGGATGGGTCAAATGCAGAGCTCACATTTGTTTGTGGGGCACTGTATGCTGTACTGTGTTCACAATGATCACAAATAATAACTTTGCTTTAAAAAGATCCAGTTGCTGTCAGTTCAAGCTTTTAAGATTTTCTACTTCTAGACTTCTTGCAGTATTAATGTTTGGAAAAGTGGAGTAACTGTATTTGTCGAGTTGACCCCGCTTGTTTCGTGGTTGCTGTAGGTGGCGCTGGTGGGGGCACTGGCGGCCAGCTTGGAGGTGCTGCGTGAGGAGCGGAGCCACCTGGCTGAGGCGCAGCAGCGCTACAGGAGCCTGGGCAGCAGCATGGAGACTCTGGTCCAGCAGCGCTGCAAACCTAACGAGACGGAGAAGTACCGCATGTTCATCGGAGACCTGGAAAAGATCGTCAACCTGCTGTTGTCCCTGAGCGGCCGACTGGCCCGGGTGGAGAACGCACTTAGCTGCCTGGATGACGAGCGTGACCAGGACAGCGCTGAGGAGAGGGTGGGGGCTTACAACACATTTACACAGTCGTCACCTAAGTCTTTTTGAGTTGAAAAGATATTCATATGTAAGACATTTACATTTATACCATTTAGCTGAACCTTTTATCCAGAGCAGTTCCCATTTCCTAGTGACAGGGGCAGTCTCTCTGGAACAAACTGGGGTTAACGCTTGAAAAAGTGAGAACACTAACGCCAGACTGAAATCAGACACATTGAAACTGACGAAAAAAAGAATAGATCAGAGAAACCAGAGTGAATGCAATCGATACAAGCAGTCATGGTGAGCTGGCAGGACTCTTTAAGCACAGCTTTGCTGAACTACATCTACATCTAATCTCTTGATAATGCAGAGAACACCTGACACCAGCCACTAGACTAAAATGCTAAATGTAGTCACAGGGGTATTTGTAAAAGGAGGGCTAGTCTTTATGTCTTTTAAAACTGTGTACAGAGGTGGAAAGGCCCAGCTTCAGAAAGTGCCCTGCCTTTCCTCTGAACCCATGTAATTAAAGGGAAACCTGGCCACAGATACTATTTGAAGTGTTAGCAACGTAATGAAAGTATTTACACACACCTTTACCACTTCTGATTGTTTAATGCTACACCCACAAAGACTAAAAGAAATCTCTATTCTATTCACTACATGCTGTTGCTCAGTGTGAGAAACAAAACACAGCTGTAGTATTACTCAGAGCAATAAAACAGGTTCAACCAGAAACATGTATAATATTAATAACTTACGTACCAGTCGTTCTTTCAATTGTATCGTTTTTTTTATCCTGTTACATGCTGCATATTTTAGTTGTTTTCACATCACTGATTCATACACTGAGAATTATGGAATCTCTCCTGCTGCCCCAGCATTTGGGTCCGCCCTCCATAATAATGAAGAGGCACATACCATGATTTTTTTTGTGGGTGGAACACTTTTAGGTGCTTTTGTTTCAGTTGATCCACAACTGCAGTTGAACAATAAAAAGATTATCACAGACAATTGATTAGGAGTGGAAATTTTTCTCACATTTATTTTGGGTTGTATATTTGAACAGTTTTAGATTTGATTAGGTTTTAAATTAATTTAAACAGCATGAACATGTGGTGGCCGCTAGGTGGAGCCAAAATCACACTTTTTTTGTTTGTAAAACATGGCCAAACAGAAGAATATCTACTGTAACATGATGCACATTAATTACAGCAATTGATCAGTCTGTACCAGAAATAAAGAAATCCTGAGGAGAAAAATCAGAAATTATGAGATTAAAGTCTTAATAGAAAGAAAATTTATATTTTCTGACATTCTGTTTGCTAGGAAAAATCTAAATTTATGATCATTTAAATTTAACCTCTGACCTCTAACCCCTCCCCCAGCTCCTTATTATCACAATTTTTAATCTCCATTAACCAAACTGTGCCATCTTATGCCCAGCTCTACCTGACATAAAGACCACAAAGCTGAGCTCTAACTAATGTGTGTGTGCTGCAGGAGAGTCTGGAGCAGAAGCGTCGGCAGCTGTGCAGTCAGCAGGAGGACGCTCGGGAGCTGAAGGAGAATGTGGACAGGCGTGAGCGTGTGGTGCTGGACTTCCTGTCTGGTTACCTGACCGCCGAGCAGCTGCGCCTTTACCAACGATACGTCCGCGCCAAACCCGCGCTGCTCATCCGCCAGCGCCACCTGGACGAGCTCATACGACACGGAGAGGAGCAGCTGCACCGCCTCTCCGGCACCTTGCCCTCACACTTCCTCCTGCAGCGCCAACACCCGCACGCGAGTCCAACAGCCGACGACACCGCCGCCCCAATTAATCCAGTGCAGGCTTTGAATGCCCCCGCCCAATTCCCACGCCCCACCACTGCCGTCACCTCACTCTGAGCATCCGCCTCCTGAGGATAAATATTAAATATGAGGCAAGGAAGGTGGAGGGAGGGAGCATCCATGTCATTTCTCCATTCTTTTTTCACATTAAAACCAAAACCCTAAAAAACATTGTAGAGGAGAAATTAGTTTGTGGGTCCATCAGAGGAAGTAAAAAGGACATGCCAGGCAGAGAAAATTAGTTCCTCGTATGTCATTTTTTATGAGAGACGTCAATAAGCATAAAAACTATAGGGAAATATTGATTTCCAAAACAAAAATGAAAAATTAATGCGGAGTAGTTTTCCAATTCCCCATTTTGCCCTCAAATGAAAAATAAAAAAAAAACACAGAAAATGTGCACACTCGAAAGCAAGTGGCAAGACCTGGAACTGACAGGGTTTTTCGTGATTAAACAACATTAATACACACTTTTAAGAAAGAAAAAGGAGTGTTGGAAGAAGCATTGCAAGCCGTTGTTTTCAAAAGTGTGAAAAATGCAGATAAAAAATAATAACTCTCTTACTCCCAAAGAATAAAATGAAGCGGTCCATTCTTATGAGCAGTAAAAAGGAGTGGTATACATACAGTGCACAATTTTAATCAGTGTTGTCTAACCGTCACTTTCTTGTCATGACGCTTGTGCTCAACAAAAAGTGGAAACATTTTCCTTTTTTTCTTGTTCATTTGAGCATGTTAATCTTTTTTTTTCAATTCGGGTGAAACAAATCTTGGGATGACACAAGTTGTTTCAGGTTTTGGTTTTTATTTGAAAAAAATGCCTTACTAATGAAATAGAGAGGAAGCAAATAAAGGAGATCAAGAGGACTCGCAGGAGGGAGTTAAGTGCCTTAACTGGACGTTATCAACTCACAGTCTGACCCCTGCAGAAAGTGACCTTAAATCTGAACCCAGACCGGATCTTTAACCAGGTCCTGAAACCTGCAACACTGTATAAAACCACTGTGAAGCAGTCAGATTAGCAGAACACCAGGCAGCAGTACGTCTAGAACCCGGGGCCTACACCCAGCCCAGCCTATAAGTTACTGTCTTCAAACTATAACATTACGTTATTCCATGTATGCAGAGCACTTTGAGTTTCCACACACACACACACACACATACACATTAATGCATACAAATAAAAGGTGATTTATACTCCAGTTTCTTGTAGAAAACAACTCTAAGCCTGCCAGGACATCAGCAATTGCAATAATTATTTATAAAATAGCCTCTATGTGATGTTTGTAATGTGTAAGTTTCTGTACATACGCTGAGCTAACCTCTTATGATCTCTAAATTGTAGGGGAAAAAGACTGTATAAAAAAGCGTAGCCCACAGTGCGCCGGGCCAATGCAGGACTGGATGCTTTTAGAATGCCTTCTTTAAACTTCACCGTTGGCTTTAAAAGATAACAGGTGCTCCTCCATCAGAACTATTTTTGTAAAGAAGAAATTTTGTGTTCTCATTGGACATTCTGTCTTCATGAATGATTAATATGAGTTAATGGGACGCCCAAAGATTGATGAAGTTAATAAAAGGTGAGCAGGATATGTTGTTTTACATTCTTACTCATGAAACTCTTCAGATTGCCCCTTTAAGATCAGAATCACCACATCAGCTGACACAGTCTCCTGCTTTCATCACAGCACGCCTCCCGAAAACAGTGTGACTCCTATATTTGTTTTTTGGATCTAATCTCACGAGCACCTTTTAAACAGTCACAAAACACCGCAACCCCACAGGGTTCCATACAACACGCCTGTGTGAGGAAACACACCGAGAATGGTGCCATTGATTATTTTTGGTTTTCATCGACTTTGTTAGAAGTAGAACTTCAGGCTCAACTTGGGCTGGCGGGTTGGTGTCTTGGTTTTGTTTTTTTGTTTTTTGGCTAATCAAACAGGAAGTGGTTGGACTTTGTGCTGTTTGGAAGTGAAACGAGAAACACATCCACCTTTTACAAAATAAATCTATTTTTTAAAAAGACACCTGCCCACAGAATATCTTTTTGCTCCACTCACTATTTGCGCCACACCTAATCTAACACACCTTACACACAGTACCATCCAGATGTGCCTGACCAGCTGGATCTGCTGCTGTGTACGGGACTGTTACTGTTTCACAAACGTGCCTCTCATAGCTTTCTCCCATCTCTGCACTGCTAATGGGAACATTCTAAACATTAAGAGTAATCAGAGGAATTAATCAATCAAAAACTGACAATGTGTTAAAGAGTTAATGCACTTCGTAGAAGTACTGTTATATTTGACTAACTGGTCCAACGCATTTTAGCAATCTGAGTTTAAGCGTCATTTTAGAACTGCTACACACAGAAAACTATTACTAACGAGAAATAGAAACGCGCTCTCTTTTATCAATATAAATGAACACACTCACAGCTGATAAATATCTTTCCCCCGAGACTGATACAGAGGAACACAGTGTTTGTCCCTGGGTCATGTTATAGGTAAAACCTCACGTTTACATGTTCACCATAACACCACAGAATGTGAAAGCAGGACTACAGATAGATGTTATGTTGACATGTCATCTACATAGCGCAGGTAGAAAGAACCAGCCGATGTCAATGCGAATAACAAAAAACAACGGTTAGTTTAAGAACGAGCTCTGACCGCGTTTAGCTCCTACTGTTGGCCGCGACAGCGCTTCATCGCCCCCTCTGGTGTAATGTGGTACTGCAGACTTTTTAAAACCTGCAAGAAACATTCGCCCATTTCGTTAGGACACTGTGCGTAAGTAAACATTTAAACAGAAACGTATTTTTCTCACATGAAAAGTAAGGTATTCATCGCGATTCTTTGGTCACTAGTCAAATGTTTATTTGGTGACTTTTGTGCGCATTGACCGCGTCCTTGCCGTGCCACTGACCCTAAATATTTCTTACATATTATATTTTGCAGTAGACACGATAGGCGACTCGATTTTAATATTTTAATGTTAATAAATGAAATACGAAATACTTTACTAGTGCATCTAAAAGTTTATGAAGGTTTACATTTTTTATTTCATTACAAAAACAAAACAGTTCTGTTTTTGAGATGCACTTGTGTGCTATATTAATTCCTTGTAAAGTGAAATAATTAAAGCATTTTTGTTTTAATGTTGATTGTTATAGCTGTTATTGCTTAAGAAAGTACTGTATTAAAAAGGTTTGATATATTTCATTTTGAAGCATGTATGAAGGTTTACCCTTTCAAAATAGATTACAAAAACTAATGATTTTTCTCCGCAATATTCACATTTTCTAAAATGGACTTGTGCATCTCACATATAACTGACCAGGTGTATCAGGTGTGCATTTAGTTAGATCACAACCAAACAAAATAAAGGCCACTGATACAAACACACCTTGGACAATCTATCCACAATTCCAAGCTTAAGCAAGAGGTCAAAGTTGCATTCTGCTAGTTGCATAACTGCATACATCATATAAAAGTTTCAGTGTTGATGCCAGTAGTTACAGAGCATGTCATAACACAGGCAGGTTCCAACATGCATACAAATAGTTCACACAACCTGTAGTACAACAGTACCTGCAGCACATGTGTTTTTGCAGATAGCAGTACCAGGAAGGCCAGAACTTGCGCTGAAAAAATAAAAAAGTAATAATCTATGAACTGCAGGTCTTCCAGTTTCCATTAAACACAATGGAAAAATACTCTTGTATTTTCAGACCTTCAAGCAGTTTCAAACAATAGGCCTTTCATGAGTACTGAACCGCCATACCAAGGGAAAGACAGACACACGCACACGGTGAGATGTGAGAGAGTGACAACTGTTAAGTTTTTACATAATGACAGAATGTTCCCCGTATAGCTGCACTTACCGCAGCAGCGCCGCTCGAGTGACATTAAGGATAGGGTCAATCTGGCCTGGCATCACCCCTGCAACAATGGCAGCGGAATGCTGGCTCTTGCCAAAAAACACACATCTGTGCCAGTGCTGTGCCACATGCCCTTTAAAGACTTACTACAAGATCAGTGTAAAAGGACAAATGGTTAAAAATTAAACATACAAATGCCTGAGGTGCAGTCTATCTTGATCAATGATGAGTCTGAGATTACATAATCATGTTTTAGATTCATGATGAGAGAATACAAAAAAAGCTCAGATTCAACCGCATGCAAACGTCACGTCTGGTGAGAGGTTTGGTTGGCCTTGGTTTTTTTTTAACCTTAAATTGTAGCGTAAAGAAAGGTGAGGAAATTTCAGACATAAAGTGAAAAAACTGGGCCCCATACACATGCAGTTTAGAAAGACAGAAAGTTAGAAAAGTCAGAACTTAATAAATAAGGATCCAAGATGAAGCAGATGGGATGGGTGATTTCGAAAAGCTGCTTAAACCAAAAGAAAAGAAAAGCAAACAGCAGAGCATCATCTCATTCACCCAGCAAATATACACATCAATACACGGCACCGTTTCCTTCTCTGGAGAGCATTTGAGTAAGTAAACAGCATGGATTCAAACACGTTAAAGAGAAATAACTAATTATTAAAGCAGCTTAATGCTTTATTAAACAGTGAGATTTAACAACACAACCCATACACAAAGTGAGGTCATCAATGTTGAAAAAGTGAACAGTTTAACCTCAAGACCCTTAAAAAAGAGGAAAGAGTGATAAGATGTGTGCATTTTCCATACAAATAAACCCAAACCTAAAAAGGTTTAAAGCTGGGATTTAAGTCCAGTCCCAGCTCCAGTCCACAGGTCAGAGTTTTCCCAGCTTCAAAACACCAAAAGTTAAAACAGCCATGCTGGAGCAAAGTCAACACGATTTTGGACTCAAACACATCTTTTTAAAGGAAGGTTTCAGGATTGGCCGAAACTCTCAGGTGGGACTTCTGTTTGAATAAAGCTGCAAGTGAGGAGTGTCGCTTTACTGTAGCTGCCGAAGCGACGGCAGGAGGAACAGGGGGTTTCTCGTCTAACGCTTGCACCCCCACACTGCCCCCGAGAGCCCTGCGTGGGGCGCCAAGGTTCTCCAACAAGTCCCGGTCGTTTTTCTCCAGATACTGCCAGGCCTTTTTGCCACTGTTGTCCCGAAGGGTAACGTCAGCCTTGTACTTGTGCACCAGCAGCCGCAGCAGGTTCTTGTGCCCATGGATAGCAGCCACATGCAGGGGAGTGTAGCCACAGGTACTGCGGGCATTAACATCTATCGGCATGCCCGTCTTTTCCACGCCATACGACAGCGTGTTCATTACCCGGTGGTCTCCATGTTTGGCAATCCAGTGCAGCACCGTGTAGCCGGAAACAAAGTCCCTTTTGCCCAGGAGGCTGGGATCCTCCCTGAAGAGAGAGTAGATGTCAGACCAGGTGCCCGCTGCCGCCTTCACAAACCACTCATGCTCCCGGGCATCCAGTGGCACCTGGGATTGACGCTGGGCCTGGACGCAGGGGACAGGGTCTTGGCCAATGCTATGCATCGAGTTGGCAGAGGACAATCCGTCCATGGTACTGTGTGTACGACTGGATGAGACAGACATGGGACAGTGGACACTGAGGAAGGAGGAAATCCGGTGCAGCCGCCTGAGGCGCGCCATTTCGCTGCTATCTCTGTCCTCACAGAATGCCCGGTCCAGATCCGAGCCCAGGCTTCGACACATTCTGCTCCGCAGGCGGTGGGACAAACGCCGGGCAACGGGTCCATGGTTGGAACCGTCACTGGGAGCTGATCCTGGAAGCAAAGGCCGCTGTTCCTCATCCAGTAGGTGTCCAGTGGAGTGGTGCCAGGGCGTGACCTGACGTTCCGATTGATGGAGCTGCGACAGCAGCTGCGCTTCGTGTGAATGGTAAATGCTGGCACGTACATGCTCTTCATTTCTGTAATTCAGTGTGTCATCGCTGGACCACTCGTCCCGAAGAAACGCAATTTGTGGCCACTTAGATTCTGAAGACGATGCTATGGGGAGGCAGTTGTGGCTGGAAGAAAGGGATGAAGTGGCTGCAATGGGTAAGTGAAGGGCCTGGGAGGGCAAACTGCGCCTCTCGGTAGAGGTGACAGGTGTCTCATAATCGTCTGGTTCCGAGATGTAAAAATTGGTTTGGCTGCTGTGACTCGGCCTCAAGACACAGTCACTGCTACGGCTCAGCAGCCCCTTACTGTAGGGATGAGAATCGGCAAGTGCATCAGCTGCATTGGTTGAAACATCCACCAAACATGGACTAGAGGCAGAATTTTGAGACTGGCTGAGCAGGATGGGAAAAGGCCAATCTGCAGATTCATCGTATGAACAAAGTGTGTGGGTGTGGGCTGTGTTTGCACTTAAACAAACCTCCTTGGGCATAGCAGGTCCCAGGTTAACCTCCTGGTGCAGGCCATCATCCTGAGGAGGACAAAAGGAGTTCCGGCTGCAACCGTCTGCTTCTCTGCTCGGCAATTGTCTGACCTGAACATTGTAAACACCATTGTTTTGGAGACCTAAGCTCTGGCCTGCTTTTAACTCAAGGGGCTGCTCGAAGCTCTGGCCGCTCCCACTCGACCGCTGGGACTCTGAGGGCAAACTGAGGGCCGGTTTTGGGGGGCAGGTGTCGCTCTTTTTCTCCTGGTTTGTCCCTGAGGACTCGGTTGTGTGAAGTGAGGCGCTTTTACCAACTTTCTCCAAGTTAACGGTCAACAGGTCGTTGTTGTTGACGATTCCTGCCGCGGGAAGGATGTGTGTCGCCTCATGTACCGGAGGAGCGCGTGCGTCCTTTTTGTGTGTTTTTGGGTTGTTTACCTCCACTCGATCTCGGCTCCGACTCCGGTTCGGCGACTTTTGTTTCTCCTGTCCTGCCTTCACCTCGTATTTTTTCTCGTTTTTCGTTTTCGTCTCGTTCCGGGCGGCGACGTCTCCGAGGTGAGGCTGGTATTTTTTCCGCAGCACTACGTAGGAAACTCCGTCCTCCTGCCTCACGGTGGCCACGGAGTTGACGAACCTCTTGAAGAGCTCGCGGTTCTGCGCGCGCTCCTCGTCGTCACGCAGGAAGCGTCGGAAGTGCGCGAGAAGCTCCGCGTTCCGAACCGAGCCGCCGCCGTTGAGGAGGAAACGCAGCACCGATTCTTGTGTGAAGTCGGTGGCCATAACGGGGGCGCCTGAGTGCGTGTTCGCTCGCCGAGTGTTTCTGGGAGCGTCAAAGTTCAGCGCGAGCTGTCAGGAGTTTCGGCGAGCGAAAACTCCGCCCACGCGCATAGCTCACCTCCACCTGCGTTCCTGCTCCATGAGCCTCGCGCTCGCGCTCGCGCTCGCTCCCGCAACGGGGCGGGTTCACGAGAAATCCGGGAGGAGAAAAAACTAATAGCTGTATTAGAGAAATAGCAGTATTGTCGCGGGTAACTCTGAGACACTTTTCGACCAACCAAATGCCAAAAAAATTGGTACACTGTAAATTGTAAATAAAAAACAAAGCTCATAAACCCATGTTTTGGTTACAAGAGAATATAGCAAACATTATTAAAACTGATGAATTGAGTTTAATGTTTTTGTTTTTTACGTTTTAGGAAAATTGGGGCATCTACAGCCAGTCTCTTCATCATGTATTATATTTATCTCAAAAATTAATGTTAACAGTGCATTTATTTTACGTGTGTGGCGAACAAAAATAGCAATTATAGGCAGGCTGAAGCCTAGGGGCTCAACGCGTGCCAGCCTGCCAGGGGACACCCGATTGGCCAGTAAAAATATCAATTCATTACAATAAACCCGCGGGTGGGGCTACCACAAAATGTAGAATAAGGGTCCTTTTACACCTTAATCTGCCTCAGATTACAGCTGTAAACTGGAGGTTGTGACCTCCCCAACCAGGTTTTTAAAACCTGATCTGAACTGATCTAAAAACACAAAGTTGTTTTCTCGGCCTTAAACTAATCACACTATAATCTGTCCATTAGTTCTTTAGTTCAACAATTTCTTTTGACATTAAATTTTAAATTGTTATAATCTTACTGTTCTTAACAGCTTTCTTTTATGATACCTTACCTTAGATGCTTTTTTTAAATTTATTTTTAAAATGTCATTTATTCCATTTCAAATTCGAGATAATGTTTTAATGTGCTATATAAATGAATGTACCTATGCTTTAGCTTAATGATTTATCCATCAGGAGATTCCACCTAATGTGTAATTTGCTATCAGCAAACCCTCTCTCACTGAAAAATACCCACACAAAAGAATCCTTGAGTCTTTTTTTGTCAGACAGTTTTGGTTTATTTGAACCTTGCTGATGTTTCTGCAGTGCTGCCAGCCTTCAGCCCCCAACAAGCAGAGCCAGAAGTATGTTTTTTCTTGCATTTACAGAGTTTTTAGTTTTTTTTTCTTTCTTTTTATTTAAAACAAGTACAGTCTTCCTGAACAAACACTAAGCTGCTCCGCCACACCTGTGTGAGGGGATGGCATGTGCAACGGTAATGCCACATTAATGCTCTCTTTGGAGAAGTGATAGGGAGTTTATCACTCTTCATACAGCTATAAACACACACACACTCACATGCAGTCAGACATCAGAGCAAACAATGTTCAAGACATGGAGCAAGGAAAGAGAAATATTAGAAAAGGGGAAAACAAAAATCATAAATAATGGCTTATATTATATCTCACATACAATTAATCAGCTGAACTGGTACTAATTCTTAATTGATTCTAAGATATCATTTGATCAAACTCACATTCAGGAGCGTCATGCACATCATGAGAGAAGAGGAAAAGACAAATAAAAATGTTGCAGACACAAGAGACAAACGTCAACAGAGATCAGGTTTTTATCGCAAGTGAGATGGGGGAAAGAACTCCTACTTTTTGTGGAGATTTTTCTCATTTATATTGCTTTTTTTTTTACTTTTCAAGATAATTTTGTAATTAGACTCAACAGATGGTTATGGATTAGAAAGTGCAGCATAAGAAGGATAAATATGTATGATTTTGGCTCTTTCCTGCTGTGGCAGCTTCAGGAACTGGTCTGACTGCGGTTTGGCTTTGTCGTTGAGTGGTCCAGCACTCCCTTGGCCTCGACCCTGCTGTTAGGATGTGGTGACGGGCTGAAGGGCGGGGCAAGGCGATGAGCCGCCGTCCTCCTGGCATGACACCAAGAGGGCGTGTCCCAAACCAAGCCCACCTCCCCCTAGCTCATCCTGCGGGTTCTCTTCATTGTAAAGGCGCTTGATGCCATCGAAGTACTCGTCCACGTCCATCTGCTCCACCTTCCGCTTGGCCGAGGATTTCCTGCGGAGCGGCAGCGGGGCGCAGGGGTATGGACGAGAAGAGCTTCGGCCTCCGCGAAGGTAGGCAGGTGAGGCTGGCATGGATGAGAGATGCCAGGGAGGCCCCGGCAGGCCGTGCCAGGAATCGGGGGAGTGCTGGGGGTGTGGGGGGCGGCAGACGTAGACGGTGTTGGGAGGCAGGGAGGCCATGTGTGTGGACAGGCAACGTGCCACCATCTCACGGCAGGCAATCAGCTCAGAGCTGTCAATCTGAGAGTGAGTGAGAAAGAGAGAGAGAGAGAAAGAGAGAGAGAAATAAAAATGAAGTTGAAGTGGGCTGTGTGTGTGTTTGTCAAGCACTGTACCTGAGATAAGGCTGGACAATTAATCAAAAATGAGTTGAAACCAACATTCAGAACTTCTAATTAACAATCTTGCCCACAACAGTTACTTTGATTTTTGCTTAATTTGCCCCCAAAACTCCCCAAAATAATTCATTACTCATAAATGAGAGGAAATGTTCAATTAATAGTGATAATTAATTAAGCTTATGTCGCCCAGCCCTAACCTGAGCCTTGCGCAGCAGGTCGATGGTGAGAACGAGCCAATCAGGACAGAGTTTCTCCAGCTGCAGCGTGACCAGGGCGAGGGCCAGCATGGAGCCGCGCCACCGCAGCAGTGCACTGTGGAAAAGGCAGTGCAGCAGCTCCTGTGTGAGCAGGGCAAGGTGCTGCGAGCGGTTCAGGCCAGAGAGCTCAGTGGAAAACTGCACGGCTTTGCAGGTGAACACCATCGCATGGTACTACAGACAGAGAAGGAAAAAAGAATGTCGTAAACAAAAGGAAAAAATAACATGTTATTCAAGTCATGAATTGCTGTACCACACTGAACCACCAGGCAGCTCCCTGACACAGGAAAACTACGGAGATGAGGAATAAACACTACTACTATCTTCCTGTTCATCACTTTTTTAATTCTATGTTGCCACTTCAGTTTTGAAAGGCAATGAAAGCTTTCACAGAAACAGAAAAACACATAACTTAGAATAAATTAAAAATTGTTGGTTGTAAAACTGACAGACTTTTAGTGTAAAATACCAGTTCCAAAAAAGCTTTACACTGTAAATTTTACATTTGCAGCATTTAGCAGAAAATGTAAATAAAAACAGAAAACAATAATCAGAAAAGCTCATAAACTCTACCTTACTTATAATACTTTATTCAAGATAGAACAAGGAATTCATGTTTAAACTGAGAAAATGCTCTATTTTAGAAAACATTTCATATTCATTCATGTTTTACACACATCTGTAGCCATGCACACTGTGCTAATTTCAGAACGGAGCTAGGTATTAAAGGGATGTTGCACATTCTTAATGTTTGCACCAGTATAACATCCACCAGCATGTCAGAGTCCCTCTGATCCACAATCCATGTGTCAGAGTGTACGCTTCTAATAACAAGAGTGTGTGTGTTTGTGAAATACTGACAATGTGCATGAAATCCAGTGGTGTGGCAGTGTGCAGGTCCCAGTTGAGTTTATCCAGAATGATCCTCTCCATCCTCAAGACCTCTGAGGGAGTGCAGCCGCAGCCGCTGGTGCTAATCAGCTCTCTCAGTGCAGGGATTCGCTACACACACGCACACACACACACAGGCAGAGAGAAAGAGAGCAGAGGGTTAGAAACACAAAGAGAGGCACTCTCAAAGCAAGAGGTATCCCTTAAATACACACAGCTTAGGAAAATACACAGGGATGCATGCATTTCACACACACACAGAGTGGGGGCCTTGAGATCAACTTTGTTCAAAGAGTCTAAGCCTGACCCTAAACCCAAATTCATCCCCTCCAGACCTCACAGCCTTTATCATAGAGCTGCAATTCCATCCTCCTTTTAAGCCGCTATCTGTCAAAAAAGATCCCATCATGGCTACCAGCGAACGATAATGCAAGCCGTGCTCATATGTGAAATTTTCCGTAATGCTATGAAGCAAGAGGTGGTCACTGTCATCCTCGGGAGTAGAGATGATGAGACGTATGTGGAGTTCAGGCTTTACTGTATGTGAATGTTCGTGCTGAAGCAGTTAGAGACTAACTCACCTCATCCTCCTCACTTGTCTTAGCGGCTAAGAAGAAACAGCTGATGGCAATACAGCGCAGGTACTTCGGACGGGCCTGAGGGAGAGAGGGGGAGAAAGAATGTAATCATATTACAGAAAAGATGGCGTCCGTTGTGTGTGTTGTAAAGCAGTACTGAGTGCATATACAGGGTGAAATATGTGGTCATTTCTAAGCGTATAGCCACTTCTGCTTTGCTGCCGCAGCTGTTTCTCAACCTTTTAAATCATAAGACATCAAATACTCTAAATACTTCAACAGCGTGAGGTACGTCACATGAAGGAGTTACAACACCATTATTAGTTGGGCTGAAGTGTTGACTCAGATTGGCATTTTTTCATGGTAACTGATATTGTAATGAATTACTACCTATGTGGATGACCTTTTTTAACAACTAGAGAACAGCAAGTACCAAAATACAACATGTTACAGTGCTGGGATTCATAGAAACACAGGTATGGAACATCATGTTTGCTAGAATCTGCGTCAGCTTACTCGCTACTTTCTTTACATGGCTCTAGTTCTTAATTTAGTCTACCAAAAGTATGCAAATGAAGAATCATAGGGAAATCTACCAAACTGACAACACTGCCTGTAGTCTTATGTAAGAGGCCACTATATCCTAACATTTGATGTCACTCTGGGAGATTCAGTCTTCAGATCTTAAGAATAAAAAATCTATCATACAGAACTAGTATTACACCAATGGTCAAAGTTTTATATGACTTATGGAAAGATATATAACCATATTATATCAAGCAAGTTATAGTTATGTAACTGCTGTCTCCGGTATTTACCCTTACACAATGTCAGGCAGCAAGACAAACTTTGTACTTTGTTTATTGTATAATATTAAGAGTAGACAGAGAGTAAATGACTAGCTGGGCTTTAAAACTGGAAAACTTCATCATTCTGCCTGAGAATAGAAACTAAAAAACAAACTGGGAGATGAGATAATCGTCAGATATTTGTGTGCACATAAATATGCAAAACCTGATGCTATGAAGTGAGACAGGTATAGAACTGAAACTTCATACCAAGATAGACATGATGACACAGCCCAGCAAGAGCACACTACTAACACGCTACTTAGCAAAATGCTAACTTTAATGTAAAACACAGAACTAAAGTCTGCTGTACAGTGAAGATAGGTGAGATATTTATGCATATTTATGAATGGCATACCTCCAATACTGAATATTAAAATGGAGATATATTAGTATTAAAGCACACCTGCATAACCTCCTTTAATCATGACCCGTGAGGAATGCTGGCTGTACAGGACAGGACTTTGTCCTCAATGAAATGGCCTAAAGAAATTAAATTTCTAAAATGAAAACGTGGACTCAACTCACAGCCTTTCCTTTTACAGATGTGCCTTTCCCTTTAAAGAAATCAGTCCGACACAACCCAGATTTACAGGTAGTCACATGCAATGCTTTAATAAAGTTGCAATGAGAAGCAACACCTCTGATTCATTCCAAAGTGCTGTCTAGAGAACTGGCTTTACGGCTGCAAGAGATGATGACATTACAGAGAAACCGGTGTTGTAAAACTGGAGAAATGTTAGAGATGATCACTTCGTACGTATTCTTGTCTGGTTTGTTTATCACTTCCTGCACTTAGCTCTTGTGAACTAATCAACTCAGCATTTTCCCAGTCCCAAATCACAGATAATATGGAAATTCATGACATGACCCTAAAGCATAGAATAAGCTCTCATTATTGGCTTGCTAACAACATAATCCTTTTATTTTCATTAAAATAATTAATTTTACCTTAACAGAGGAGAGGAATCGGTCGAGAATGGAGATGGCCAAACAGAGGGCTTCTGGGTAAAGCTTCAGCTGTTGATGCACATCGGTAAGCCATCGCACCGCCTCGTCACGCTGGGCAGGGCAGATATCTGTGTCCTGCAGGGCATAAAGACATAAAAAAGTCAAAAAGTGGGTATCTTACACCACCATGCACATGTAAAGTCTGCACAAAGAGTATCTTTAAAAGCAAGTCATTTTAGGTGTAAAATCTGATTTTAAAGTGTGGAAGTTTTAAGGAATGAGATTCCACATACAGAATTATATTATGCAATTAAATGTCTTAAAAATATAATTATCTATATATCTATCTCTCTCTATTACCAATGGGTTAATACAAATATATGTGAAGATATGCTATATATATAAACTCATTGATGAAAGGAATGCCAGCCATTCCAAAGGAATCTCATTCATCTCGGCACAAACTCACGCAAGCATGACAAACACACACACAAACAAAGATGAATACCAGTCTGGCAAAGAGGCAGAATGAGGAGAGGTCAAAAGTGAACGAAAGAGATAGCATTAGAGGAGGGACAGAGTTGTATTAATCGGTACAGACATCTCTGAGCAAAACTGAACTGGACAGTATAAATAATAATTTTATAACTGAAAAAAGATTATTACATTAATGTAAACAAGTGAATGAGACTACGGCTTCAAAATAAATATTTTATAAAGTCTCAGAAGCTGATTACTAAATTCTAGTAGTAGGATAATGTTTGTGTGTGTGCATTTGTGTTTACCAGATTACCTGGTTGGATGGTTTCTTTGGCACATAGACCATCCACAGCTTGGCTTCCCTAGAAGCTGCCTTTTCCAGGAGAAAGGACAGCTTCTGGCCTTCTAAGGGTTCGGCAAATTTCATCACAAACCCTAGAAATGCCAACCTCCCCACCAGCTACGGCTACCTGCGAAGAGAGATGCTGTTACAGATCTGTCCCAGTTAACGTTTCACCAACATTAAACAAACACAAACCTCGACTAATTTTGACATGCATAACAGTAAATAAGACATTTTACATAAAACACACACACACACAATACTATTAAAAGCATTTAAAGCGTTTGTTTGACCTTCGGTTTAAAAAATCGATTACAAAGATAATATACATATTGAGAGTCTCGTAAGATCTCTATCGGTTTAAGAACAATGGAAACGAACTCAAATCAAGTGTGAAGGTGACATTCAAAGAGCTCTATTTTACAACATTCGAAAGATTTTGGCAAAAAATACAAAACCTATTTTATATTATTTGTACTGACGTTAACCAACGGGATACGCCAACACTTGACACGGAGGTAATTATGATACGCTATTAAAGCTTACGTACGGCTACATTTTAGGATATTGGCGTTAGCTATTAGCTAGGTTAGCTTGTAATCCATTTACTGAAGACTAATGTGTCAAAATATTTGATGGTTGACGGAAGGGCGAACTTCTCGCATGTGTCCTCAGCTACGAAGTATATACTCGAGTAACGTCAACGTTAGCTGCTAAGATTTTAACTTAAAGTATACTGGCGCTATATGATAAAATATGTACAAGAGATGTTTTCGGAACCCCACGCACACTAACATTCTACACAGTATGTTTAAACTCTTGAAATGTTGCGTTTCCTATACTACTTAGTGCGCTAGTTCGCGTTTTGAGACGCGAGCACGGTCAGATGCGTCGTTACCTCCCCTGCAAGGCTGTGGGAAACGCAGTCCGACTTGGAGATCATTCGGTCCATTAAAATGAGATTAAATAAACAAGCAGGTCGGATCGGGACATCTTTTCACGCTTCCGTCGTCACCTCCATTTTCGGATAAAATTTAGGGGGTCAAAACTGGTATCAAAATAAAAAACGAACGGAATATAGACAAATACGTCTACTTCCGAGGAGGGGATTGAAAAGGAAAGAAAACGGCCCGCCCACTTCGTACTGCGCAGTTCGTGTTAAGACTTTCTCTGAAAATTTTAACGCGGAAATAAACAAAACGGGTTGCGTCATACAGCCACGAAATCACTATATTGTCGCTGCAAATTTTGAAATAGAAACTCTATCATGTTTGATTGTGTGACTGCAACTGAAGGAAGAACTACTTTCTGTGGCGTACTGACCCTTTAAATGTCCATTATGGAACGCGTTTGTTCTCCGCCGCTTGCGTGCGACGCGGAAGGTCTCGTTACTGGGGAAACGCAAGGCAACCTCCGGACTATTACACAAATATAATATAGAAAACACTATTCATTTTATTAATCGTGTGACCTTTGTGGTATGACTTTTGGTTTGAAATTGAATATATTTAATAATATACATTCACACTTATTTAGTTATTCATGATAACACTCAAACTTTTAGAACAAATATGTATTAGTTGGCTTTATAATGATTTAGTATGCTTTTTTGAAGGTCACTCAAAATGATATTTCATATACATGCAGTTACTTGTAATTGATTTAAATACTTAATGTTTTAAATTAAAGTCCATCCTGTGAGAAAGCGTCGTAATTACCACTATTGAGAAATATACGTGTTTACAGGAGAAATCTCCATTGAGTTCTGCAAAACAATACACAGCCAGTAAGAACCATACTAATGTCCGATGTGTACGTGTGGGCCATCAGCCAATCAGAGAGCAGGATTTTCGGCGGACTATTTGAACGAAGAACAAGCTGGATACCTGATTGGTCGGTCATGCTGTCAATAGCACTGTTAAGTACCCTCTCCTAAACAGCACATCCCTCTTATAAAACGGGGGAACAATAACAGATATTTTACATTTTGCCTCTAATATGGGATAACTGCTGAAACAGTATATGAAAACACAAATATTTCTCCCTCTGACGACATATAAGAAGGTTACGTTGGCTACGTGCATCCTCTCCAGCAGGTGACGTCGGACGGTGGGCGTGGAAACAGGCAACATCAACAAAAGGAAAAAGGAACAGAAAACAGAAGAGAAGATCGACGACGGAAAGATGTTCTAATATTTCAGGTAACCTCCATTTGTTGTATGTTCTTAAGATGTATTTACTGATCACTTATAGCACAGTCACCATGTAATACTAATGGTGTTTTATCCTCTGAAATATTTGTAAATGGGGTTTTAAATCCAACCTTGGATTAAGATAGACTGATGTTATTCAGCTAACGTTAAATATCTGTTGACGAGCTAAAATATTATTTGAATCCATTCGCATTCTTTGACGGTGTTAAAAAGACATTTTATTTAGTTATTGGAAAAACTCATTTTGATACCGGTTACCGTTTTGCTTATTACTTTGAGGCCAGATAGGCTTTCGGTTTTCGTGTTTTGTAAATGTGAAGTTCACGTTGACATTATTGTGTCTGCTATCGATATTTGCTAAAGTTATCGAATATATTCGTTGTCGAGGTTTAATGTTTTTTCAACGTTGAAGTGAAAAATTGTCAAAAACAGTAACACGAAGTGCCTAGAAAAATCTAAGCTGGATGTGGCTCCTCCCCCCGCCCGTCGTCGAGATGTTTTCCCTAAAGATCTCTCTCATTTAAATGTTTTAACTTCTTACTGGCATACTGCCGTTTCTTGAATTTTTTTGTTAATATTTCGTCCGTATTTGTCTTTATTTTGTGTTCGTGTCGAAGCTAACACACGGCTTTATTCTCGGGTTTGTGTTGAAGGCGTTAACGGGTGAAACCCGACACCGTGTACCAGCTGAGCGCTGTGGGCTGGACGCAGTCCTTGACCCTCCGCCCTGAGCTAAAAGAACTGGGACACAAAAACATTTAGGTGTTTTTTCGCTTATTCCAAAGGATTTTGAAAAAACGAAAAGAAGCTCAAGTCTAGAAATGGAGGCCTTCAAACTTATGAAGGAGCTGAAGGCAAACTTGGAGAATGAGGCCCTTTATTTGCCGAAGGAGTCGGGACTAAACCTCATCGAGTCCAACCCCGAGGTCTGTAACCCAACACTGGTCACCAGATACCTTAGTTTTCATTTTTCCACCAGTCTATATTCTTTCATTTTAGCTATCACCATTAAAATAACCATTACCATCAATTTAACATTTATTTTAATAGCTAAATTACTACATTTATTTTAATTACTAAAATGTATCTTAAAGGTGAATTGTTTTTTTGTTTGTTTTTTTACAACAGGGAAAGGGAATCTCCGCCAAATGCCGTGACGCCAAAGTAGAAGACCTCTGGAGCTTGACTAGTTTCTTTGGTTATAGTACACAGACCTTCGTACTAGCTGTGAATCTGCTGGACAGGTTCCTAGCCGTGATGAAGGTACATAACACACCAGCCACAGGAGTTTTCAGTCACAGGACTCTGCTGCATTTAAATAAATTCTAAATATATATTTGTATTCTTACAGGTCCAACCCAAACATTTAGCCTGCATCGGTATTGGCTGTCTCCAGATTGCTGCCAAAATTGTGGAGGAGGAGTGCAATGTCTCGTCCCCCCATGAGCTGATCCGCATCGGTCAGTGTCGTTTCACCGTGTCTGACCTCAACCGGATGGTGAAGATCATCTCGGAGAAACTCAACTTCCAGTTCAATGCCGTCACAGCCTTAACCTTCCTGCACTTGTACCACGCAATTGCACTGTCCCATACCTCAGACAGGTGAGAAATCACAAACTGAACCAACCACTGCACTTTTTTAAACAGTGACAGCAGTGGAAAGTTTCTATACCTTAGTTGTTCTACACAAGACAGACGACAGAGGGCTGGACACTAATTAAGCTTGCATAAAAAGGCTGCATAGACGACACCTGCACTTTGTACTTTTGGTACAGCGTGTCATTGCTGTTCGACAGTTACCTCTGCAGACCTTGGTGTGTACTAATGAACCAAGATGACATTTTTACCACTAACATAAATGTGTGCAATACATTAAACTAAATTTAAGGTATAACAGCTTGTAATCATGTGTTAGTAAGACTACATTCCCCTAATAAAAAGTTTGTCTCTTTCTTTTCCAGGAAAGAAGTCCTGAATCTAGATAAGCTGGAAGCCCAGCTTAAAGCCTGCCTTTGCCGGATTGGCTTTTCCAAAGCAAAAGTGAGTACTGTTTAAATACTCACACGCCTTATAAATTAAAACATCTTAGATGTTACAGAACTTTCAGCAAAGTGAGTATTGTTTAAATGTCTTACGTGTCAGTCCCAACTTTTCCAAAACAAAAGTGAGTACTGCCACATCAGACATTTATACAATGCCTTGCAGACTTTTCACATCAATTTGACACCTCTTTTCTCCCTTCTTTCTGTTTTTCTCCAGCCATCGGTGCTCGCTCTGTCCCTCCTGAGTCAGGAGATTGAGGCCTTGCAGTCCGCTGACCTGCTTGAAATCGTTCAGCGCATTCAGAGACACTTAAGGGTGAGATATTCTAAATTAAGAAATAGATGTTTTAGAACTTTTGTTATAAGACCTGCCATAAACTCTTAAAAAAAAAGAAAGAAGTACCAGAACACACATCCAACATATAACAATTCAGGTGACTGGTTTAATTTGAAACAGTCTCAGACACTTCAGTGCAGGAAAATAAGGCCAACCCCAGTGGTTTGTTTTGAACTAGCCCTATTATGCAAGCCATAGAGTCCTGCTTAAATTAGCCAGCTTCTAAAATTATATCCACCTTTCTCTGGGATGCTAAGAATTACAAGCATGCTCAGTAACAGCACAGGAGCCAGCCAGAGACTGGAGCACTGCACTGGCCCTACACTGACCAATACTATCAGTTTACCAGTGAGAGTGTCGTCAGGAACTGTCCTGTTCCTCCATGTTATGTAACCTTGTCTTGTGCGTTGTGTTTGTAGATCGGTGAGGTGGAGTTGCAGCGATGGAGAGGGCTGGTGGGCCAGTGTCTGGCTCAGTACTCATCCCCAGAGTGCTCCAAACCGGACCACAAGAAGCTGGTGTGGATCGTCTCCCGTCGCACGGCCCAGAACCTGCACAGCAGTTACTACAGTGTTCCTGACCTGCCCACCATACCGGAGGCCAGCTGGGATGAGAGCGAAAGGTAGTGATCGCAGACCTGGACTCACATACCTTCTCACACACACACACACACACACACACACACGAGACGTTGTTAATACTTAAACTCCATTAGGGAACAGTTTAACAGAAAGTAAATTAATAATTAAACAGGAAAGTCCCAAAACATTCACATCTTAAACATTAGTGATATGATATTTTAAGGGAATCTCATTACATTTAAGTTTCCCAGTTTCACTTCCAGTTGCTACTCTACCCGACTATCACGTCATAGCGGTGTCATTTTGTACACACACACACTCATTACAACCTCGCCTTGTCTCGTCTCGGTGCCTCACTTTAGCCCCGCCTCCTCAGCACCCTGTCTTCAGTTTACCAATGATGTGTGACAGATAGGAGTGACTAACGTCATAGCAACCTCTGCCTATCAAACACTGACCTGAGAATAGCTTTAAAGCATAGACCAACACCTAAATACACCAGTGCAGCAAAGAAACGTTTTACGCTCTAGTCATGTACCACACCTGACAATTCCATTACAGGTGAGGGATAGTGACTCAGTCGGTGGTAGGTACGTCATGTCAGCTGTGACTAGATGAGGGGTGTGTGTGGGTGTGTCTGTGTGTAAATCTAACACCTTGTTTTTCTCCTTCCCCTAGTGAGGACTGGAGTGAGGAGCTGAGCTCTGGTGAGGAGTCTCTCAGCAGTTCGTTGGGGAGCGACGCCGAGGGACCCTACTTCCCCGCCCACTTCCGCAAACTCGCCCGCAAGCAACGGCCAACCTAAAAAAACAAAACACCCAGCTGACCGAGTGGCTCACCAATCAGAGGCCATTCGGCTCCTCTACAGGAAGGAAGCTAAAACTGGGGCAGCAACAGGCTGTTTTTCAGCATTCTATTCAAGCTTCCATTGTGGCGTCATAACCTCCCGTCAGCAAACCTCTTCCGTATTACGAACCGCTGTGCCTGGGTTCTGCATAAAACCAGATACTGCAGATCCCAATGAGGCCCTTTTTAAAAATGTTAAAATTCTGATTTACTGTAAGGGGTGGTGCACTAACTGCACCCATCACAGATCTTCCTTTTTCCTGTGTGATTTTAAAGATAACACAGAATTGTACACCACTGGCAGCTAAAACCGCTAAAATGTTCAGTAGGTTGTTTAAAAGAAAAAAAACTCCAGCCTTAGTGTTATTAGTCAATGTTGGTGCATGTTCAGATTTGTCACATTCCAGAACACATCCAAGACTGTTAAGCAACATCTTAAGACTGTTGAATTTTTGGAGGATACTCCATTAAGTTGTACTTTGCACAGTTTTCTGTATCTTTTATGTTGAAGTGGCAGGGGACAGTTCATCTCCCTGCGAAGATTCTTTCACCATTCTGAATGTGTACAGCTCGTTCAGAGGCATTAGGTTGTGTTTTGTGGTATGTGTGTGGGTGAGAGTATGTGAGTGTGAAATTTTAACCTTTCAATTTGCCAATTTAGGATCTGTTTAGTTCAAGTAGCTGTTTGTACGGAGCACAGTACAAATGTTGTATGTTTGAAATGAAAAATGTCTTTAAAAATGCCATAAAATGTAAAAATGTCTATATAAAAAAAATGTAAATTTATATAATGTACAAAAAAATGTATAGTACTTTGTAGATATTAACTTATTTATTATTACTGTTATTTTTGTCATGTTTAAATTAAAAAAATGAAACCTAAATCTGGTTTTACTTAATCATTACCACTCAAAAAGTGTTCAGAGATCTAAATCAAATCTAACAAGGACCACACAGTGTCTTCAAATACATGATTATAATATTTGATTAATACTAGATTTTCAAGGACTTAAAACCCTTTTAGGGTGTTTCTGTTTCAGTAAAGTTTGCGCTTGCTAAATAAAGGACATGATGTACAAGCGGCACTAATTTACGTCAGACAACTTCCAAGTCACATGCCCTAACAAAACACTGAAAAAGGAAGTGCGTTGCCTTTTCTAACAAGCACAGCAAGGCAGATGAGGCTGTAGACAGACACCGCTGTCACAAATCTTATGGAATTCTGGGGTTTTTTTTCTGCTGAGCTTTGAGTGTTTAACAGGCCACCCAAAAGAACCTGTCCAGGAACAGATGCGCCCCATGAACTCAGTGTTCCTCAAAACACTACAAACACTGCCAGCGGATCCTGGTACAATCCTGGTACAGCAGAATCTGTACAATTTGGCTCCAAATTGTCCAAATACCTAATAATGCTAGAATGAACTGATAAAATCCACTCAAAAAACAATGTTAGTACATAATTTTCTAACTAAACCTGTACTAGAATAAATGCCATAAACATAATGAAATGTCACAATATTGATAGGCGTTTAATTCATTAATAGCATTATCCTATTTAAATACTTTTAATCCAGTCCATTTCAAAACACTATTCTTGCTGACCTTGATAGAATTATGAAAATGAATGAACAAATCAGTTTTGTGGTATACAAAGTCACCTGTTATCCCAGTTTGAATAAAAGACACATTTCTTCATAGAAATCTGTCCCACACTGCAAAGGTTGTGTTCTTAATTTATCAGCCCTGTTGATTTACACTAGCCAAAAGCAAGGGCCGTCATAGGGCCCAACTTGTACCAGATTATAGAGCAAAAATAATTTTTAAAGAAACCTTTTAACCACACATGCAGCAGGAAACCAAACCGAAGAGCATGTGAGGCAAAACTACTTTGCATATTTCTAAAAAAGATGAACAAAATAAGCCACTTGCCTCATAATAAGTACTCAGAAACCCATTCGTGACTTCTTCCTCTGGGGCTGGGTGGACTGTGTGGAGGTCCTGGGTTGGGAAAACTGTCTTGGTGTAAACGAGAAACCGGATTGCAGCGACAGGTTGGCTGTCGAGGGAAGGGGTGAGCAGCTGCCATTGGCCTGACCTAGGCCTTGAGCGGGTTCCTGAGAGCCGAACAGCGAGCTGAGGTAGTCCTTTGTTGCTTTGTTGGCAGATTGTTGCTGCCATCGCTGAATCGGATGGCGGTCCAGAGGTGGTTGAGATGTGATTATTGAGACAGAAATGCCTTTGTCTGTCATGTTCTGCTGTGAAGAAGTAATACTGAATGAAGAACAAGGCACTGGAATGGAGTCCATCTCTTCAGATGCAACAGTTCTCACTCGAGTACTTTGCAAAGAAGATTTTGACTCAGGTGAGGATTGTTCAGCATTAAGACTTGCTCTCTGTCCAACTGGGCTCCTGAACGGCAGGTCAAGTTCGGACAGTGTGTCGTCTTCCAGAACACTTTTTTGTGAATTTGTGAAGCTGTCCGCGTCCGAGCCGAGGTACTGACTCGCGATCGAAGACCAGTCAGAAAGATCGTCCTGGTAGCTAATGGACGAGACGAAGCTTCCAGAAAGTGACATGCGACTTCGGGCTCTGGCTCGCTTTTCCCGTCGACGCTTGCGCCGAAGGGCCTCGATCTTGGACTCTTTGTTTAGGCCAAGCTTCTCTTCCCACCAGTTTTCATAGCCGTCCGTCCATGAGATGCTCAGACGCTGGCTCAGATCATCCTGCCAGACTGCAGGGTCAACCGTGTCCGGAACCGGGGTCACATCGAGAGAGGGAAGATAGGTGTTCACATGAAGAAGGAGGTTCCCACTCTTCTGCGCGTCAGCCAAGTCTTTCCTCAAGCTCCGGAACTTGTCTTCCAACAGCTTGTCTTTATACTGGACTTTAAAGTGCAATATGCCTCTGCTTCTTATTTTCTTGTGTTTCAAACACCGTTTCTTCCCCCTGTTCTCAGACAGAAGGGACTCTAGCCACTCCTTCCAGATCAGTTTCAGTCCCCTGCTTGCCGTCTCCGGACTGGATGGTCTTGCCATATGATTGCGGGTGACTCCACTACCAGAAGCGTTGGATGATTCTGGAAAGTTTGTTCTCCCTTCATCTGAAACGGGTGCATGAGAACAAAACTTGTCGTTGACAAGCACTTCTACTTGCTTATTCTGTCGTCTGTCCCTTTCTAAATCGCTGTCAGAAAGTTCTTCATCGACAGGTGTTTTGCTGTTTTCTGTCAGTTCTGAGCTTGGGGTGGGTGCAGAACGGTGTTTGAGGGTCTGGTAGAAGAGATCTCCGGCCTCAGTCAAGTGGACGACATGCAGGAAGCCTGGGACCTGGGTCACAACGAGGCCTAAAGATACAAAAAAAAGCAGTCACATTTCACAAATATATTTGTCTGCATAAAACCACACACACCAAGGAAGTATTAAGGGCTGATGCTAATTATCAGTAAAGAAGCCTAGGGATAACCAACACAAAATTCTATTTAAATGCTTTTCTGCTTTTCTAAATTCTGAGAGTTTTCATAATTTTTAACACAAAAAAGTTGATGGAACAACTAGCTTCTGTACCAGAACGCCAAACATTTATTGCTTTCAGACAGAGTGGCAGCTGCATCAGAGACAAATTAGTGCATTTGTACCGGCATTTTTTAACGGCATATCGGTTGTTATATATCACCATAAAAATGCCAAATGTTGGTGCCACTCCATATTGTACAATAAAAGTGCACTGCATGTTCACAACAGCTGTGGAAGCCATGAAAAGCACAAGCAGAAAATGTTCTACCTGCCGCAGGCACACCCAGTCTCTTCTGCGCTTTGTGCTGTCTGTGTGGGAGTTGCCGAAGTTTCAGGCTCTCGCTGGGACTGCAGAGCTTTTGAACAGGACCGTCTGACCGACACGGTTGTTCTCTTCCTCCTTTAACATGTATGCACAAATTGGGAAAGTCAGTGAATCATAATCTCACTACAAACCATTTTATGGTTGGATAAAACATAAAACATTTAAACAGACCAGAGTACTGTAGCAGCACAGTCTCCTGTCCTTTTCGAGCTCCCAGAAGGATTTTGGAGGTTCCGTTCTGGCCTGCGGCCGGCAGGACTTGAGCAAAACATGGAGGAGACTCCAACATGTGCTCCCACTTGAGTGCAGGGACACCCGGCATTCGCTCGTCCAGGAGGTACGCAGAAAACTGTGTGAGAGAGAAAGAGTAAGAGAATATTCTGCAACGAGAAAGGTGCAATAGAACAATGGGCCTCATTCTCCATCCATTCCTAAATCTTAAGAACAATTTAAACACCTGAAGTGAGAACAGAAAAGGACTTAAGTGGTGGGGAAAGGCATAATGAGCAAGTTGATGTACAGTGTTTACCTGTGTAGTGATGAGGTGATGGTAGGCATGGCTCTCTCCCAGGAATTTGGTTAAAATCACCCTCTCCCCGCTCTGACAGTGACCCGTCATCCCGATTCGGAACAGCGTGTTAGAAGAGTCACGGCTCTGGGAAATAAGATCCTTAATCAACCACAGCCAAGAGCAAGAGCAGGAAAAGCCATTCTTGCACTGGCAGTGCAATGGAAAAGTAACTGATACAGGCTGTACAGCTGCTTCACAAAGACAAATACTTTTGTATTTCTTGCACCCTCTTACACTTGAGAGTCCTACAGACTCTTCTCAAAGGTAGATTATATGAGAATTAAGTTAAACTGTCATACTGTTAGTCAACAAGTGAGTTCGTTAAGCAAGCATGTCATTCCTGCCTGCTAAATATAGAGAAGAAATGTGCAGAGGAACCTCCGTTCCAAAGTGTAACATTTGGTACCACACAAAAAACAGCCTTGAGTGATTATACAATCTAAAACTTCAGTAGGACAGTAGAGGTGTCGCACCCTGATGTCTGTAAGCTCGGCCCCCGTCCTGTCAGCAAAAACTAGCACCCTCGGGTGTGCTGAAAACTCGCACCAGCGCCATGGCGATCTGGCATCAAAATACAGGCTTGAGGTCTCCTGACGAAACTTCTGCAGCCTGGAACATCAAACCATACAATGTTTTTAATTATCACAACACAGCAAAAGGTCAAATAACTTCAGTAGAACAAGAAGATCCCATCAAGGCCCATGACACAGAAGAAGCAAGATTTGGAGCTGCACAGCTGCAATCATCACTACACAAAATCCTACAGTACACACAGCACTAAAACATGCTGATAAAGTTATCACTTTAGTACGTAATGCACACGTCAACACATGCAGATCTTTTTTTATATTGACAGGTTTGCTTTCATAACAGTGAAGGTCTACAATAATTTGGACAATAAACATATAGGTACATTTATATAAGAAGAATTATCAGCTTCTAATTACACTATACATTTCAGTAGTTGCAAAGTTATTTTGTGTTATAATGTCTTAAATATCTACATTTATTGTAAAGACGACTTTTCCACATGAGGACTAAGTCAGTGTTCTCACTGCATTAAAAATATCATGTTCCTATCTGTATCTAGTCATCAGGTCCTCATAAAGGTGTAAGTAACAGCTCAGACCCGACTCTCACACACACAGAGCTACACTCACCCCTTTTTGACGGTCCAGAGGTAGGCTGCTCCACTCTCACTTGTTACAACAAGTTCTCCTGGAACATAAGGACTACAATAAAAGATTACAGGACACAGTGTTTCAGTCTCAATCTCTACAGATAAAAATCCAGATTCCCCTAAGGCTGACAGTTTCATTGCAGCATGAGTTGTGTTATCAACATCATGGATTCTGAAGTCTAAACTTTATGATGCTATTATTTTAGTCCTGTCTTACAGAAGAAACGGTGTAAAATGAATTCAGTCATGAGCTGTGAATATAAAGAGCAGTGTGAGGAAGTGCCTAAAAAAGATCCATCTTTACCCCCTTTTCTAATTTACGACTGTTTGGTCTGACTCTAGATGTAAGCACAGGCTCTGTACAAAAATGCACTTGCGTATGGACTGATCTGGAATGTTAGACAGAGATCATTATCACCAGGAGTTATGGCCTGTATAAGGTATGAGGACCACATAACTTTTGCAAACATCTAGCCTAACCAGTCTGAAGACAGTATCTACAAACTAGTGGTTGACCAATATTTTTTCAGAGCTAATAATGAGCATTACTAATTAAGCAGAGCAATTACCGATATATTCCTGCTACAAAGTGAAGGCGAATATACCTGACATTGAGGCAAGTGGAACGCTCCTTTAACTGGATGACCTCTGTCGGCCGTGGACGTTGACCATCCACCATTAACCATGCAGCACAGAAATAGTCGGAGCGCACCCCTATGTGATCTACACACACATAAATGTAAGATTAAAACATAATTTATAGAAAAATCCACAAAGCAGAAATGCTCTGATGGTATGTTCATATAATAGGATGAGATCAAGATAATTTCACTTAAAATTCATCATGCCATTATATAAGCATGAAGAAGTATCATCTGTTTCAAAGGCAAACTGAGCAAGATTAGGTACAAATTATCTGCTGTTAGACCTTTTGATTGGGACAATGCTGATCTGAACACTTTGGATCTACCTCCTCCATATTTACGACTTTTGAGATGAGTCACTCAATTAGATTGGACTGTTGTGGGGATGTAGCATATGTAACAGGGTAACTGTGCTAAAGCCTTGCCTTCATTGCACACTGCAGCTGCACTAATCTGTCTGACTGTTCCTTCCAGATTAAAGACCAAAGGCTGAGGGTCCAAGTTGAGAGTGGGTGGTTTCCCATCATCAAACTCCAGCACCACTCGGTGGAAATCTGAGGAAATGCAGTTAAGAACTAAAAAGGGAAAAGTGAATGATGGGGTTTAACTTCACTGAACACACTGGGAAATGGTGCTTACAGGTTAAACCTGGGCTTGCACTGTACAGTTTTAGTCCTGATTTCTAGTCACACAACTCCCTTCCAAGTCACTTGACACATTTTATGACTGGCGATTTTCACTATCTCCACAACACCACAAACCATAGTGCAATTGGGGTAACCGTAAGCTCTGACAGAAAAATTAATGCATATATGAAGCATTTTCATTAGCCAATACAACTACCACGGACAAGAAGAAACAGTGAAGAGACAGCTTCTGCTTGGTTTGCATTTTGCAGCTAAGCAATATATTTAAAAAACTGATTGGTACTAAATGCTGACATACACATCTTGTTCACACTGTACCCTTGTTTTAACTGAACAACTGTTTGTAATGGTGCTGTGTGATGGCACAGTGTAAGATGATATGCTCTAATTGTACAGTCTAAGCTGACATGGGTCGGAAAATTCAGTTGTGCAATGTAGTGTCATTTTGGAAGTAAAATCTTTGTTTACTTCTACACAAGACTAGCAGGTTATAGGGAGAACAAAAGGTAATGTTAAGGATACTGAGAGTGTCGAGTGTTTCTCCTCTGGGATAGATGAGACAGGCTTCACTTAGGTCTGCGGTCGCTGGAAAGGGAACACAAGCTAGAGCGCCCCCAGTGGTTGCAGGCTGGAACTCCTCCAGGTCTCTCTGCAGCGTCAGTTCCTCATAGAGGAGCTCAGCAAGCAGAGCAGGAGGAATATCAGTTACCACATCCCCCAGCAGGTTGTGGTAGAGGGACACTTGCTTCACATAATGCCTTAACTCACATCTTCATGACAAAAACAGAGAAAACACTGCATGAACATTTTGGACGACTTACATGTATTACATGTCAGAACAACATTCAAAAAGCAATAAACAAGTTAGATCTAGACATTTGAAATAAAGTGCTCACTTTTTATAGTTTAATCCACTCATAAACTTCTTCATTTTGCCCATTTTTATCAGATTCTGGAAAGTAACAAAAGGAACTTAATAAACAATAACATACCAGACAAAAACAAGGATCAATAATATACTAAAATAACCAACCCTTTTACTCTTTTTCCCAAAACTGAAGTGTTCTCCAAACAGCTGGCCCATCGTGGAGAAAGCGTCCATGTACTGATGTATATAGAAATGTTGCATCTACAAGGAAAATACAATTAATACAAATTGCTCAAGGGATCACTGCTTCTGTAAAGGAGAATAAAACTGACATATTTACAACTTACCTGTTCTGGGAAGTTCTCTGGATTGTAAGGGGGACCTGAGAAGATTTTCCCAGCTTGGAGGCACAGAAAGTACCAAGAAACATTAAATAATTTAAAATAAGACTTCATAGCAGCAAAATGATTCTTATGTTTGATGTATGACATCACAGTGAGTGAGTTAAAGATATGAGTTCTATGAATGTAAACAAGATTTAACCAGGACTGAAACTTAACATTGAAGAACTGAAAGTTGGTAATTACCATCATTGGGGGGCAGAAGCGGAGTCACAACTGGCTCTATTGGGACCCACACTTCTCCATCCATGCCATGTTGGGGATAAAAATCCCACGTTGACTCTGTACATTCACCAATCTAAGGCACACAACCATAACTGACTTAATTAATGCTAATTAATGCTGGACATCTGACCATCAGAAAACATCAGTGTTATATATTATTATCATCAGTGTTATTATATTCTTGACCTTATATTCTTTTAATGTTGCACTATGAATTAAGGTTGCAACAAATTATTATTACAGGGCCAACACCTAAAGATGTAGGTGCAAGACCTTACAAAACCCTAAAATTGATCAAAATAGTATGGGTCACAGTGTCATTGATACCACGATCGACCAGTAGCATTAGTACCGGAGTCTGTGTGAAGTTATTTTTCACAGTTTAGGTTGTGGTGTGGAAAAAAAAACAAACATGTCTAGGTTCATCAGGACTCATACCCAGTCCTTGTAGGCATAAAGTCCTTGTTATGTGGGGCATATTAGAACCTCCTGAACCATTAATTGATCAAAATACATTCTGTTCTCCACAATGACACACACAGAAGCATTTCAAATGCATGAGCTCAAACTGGCATGGTCCAGAGTATAACAGGGAGCCGGCCCAAGGCACACGCGAATTAAGCGGCCACCAGGGGGCCCCCAAGACCGCCTGAAATATCAAGACATCATGGTTTTAAAAAAAGAATAATTACAAAAATAACATTGAGGTGATGGTGGGGGCCCCCAAATAAAATTCTGCTTAGGAGCACATAAAGGCTTGGGCCGGCCCAGTATTCAACAACAAATTACAAATCATAATACAACTTACTGCATTACGACTGGTGACAACTCTAAAGTTCATTATCATACAGATGTCATAATAAACAGGTTCAGTGGTTTTACCACATGCAATAAATATTACGGCTAAACAGTAGGAGAGATTTCCTGCTTGTTCACGTAATTAAGCCTGGGCGCGTCCAGTCAGGTCTCCTACGTGACCGTTTCCGTTACCTGCGTGTTTTTCGGTAATACGCGCTCGTAAGAGCCCCAGCCAGCATAGTCGTGTTTCGACTGCTTAGTCGGCAATCCATTCAGATAAAATTGGGGAAAGAGTTGAGAAGGAAACTTGTAATCCATGTTGCCTCTGTCTGCTCCGGTCCCGTCCTGTGCGGCTCGGCTCGAGCTAACTGACCGACACAAGTCTGGACATGTTTCCTTCACGCATCGACAAGTCTCCACGCCCTACATTAAGGTTTTTAATTGCGAAGTTAGCTCTTAAAACAAAAAATATGGATGTTACAAAATATACTCGTGTCTGACGTCAAATAAACTACATTTCGCGTTATTGTAACAGGAAACGCTTAAATAAACCGAGCACGTGTTGAGCGCGTTAAACTGGTTTGACGCCGAACGCTCGCGGACCAAACAATCTACGTCAGACCGAGACCGTGTTCCAAACAGCACTCTAGTCTACTAAGTACTGTGAAAGAGTATCATTGGTAAACTTACAGGCATCCCAACCTGCAAAAACTCATTTAAGGAAGGAGCCCCCCACCCCGGACAAACACCTCAAACCCCCCCACCCCGGACAAACACCTCAAACCCCCCCATCAAACTTCCGGGAGACTCGGGATGTCTGAACTTACTTGGTCACACTACGTTGTAAATTAGTATGTGAAATGGGACGTGCCCAGTATTAGGCAGCTGATTATGGCGGAGAAGGAAACGGTGCCCAATGTGTTGCAAGTGAAAAGTCCCGGTAGTGCTGCTAAATATTGTAACTAAAATAACCAGTAGTTTATTATTTCATTATTTATGGATGATTTGTGCACACTGCGTTTGAAGAATGAGTTTGTTTATTTGTTTCTTGGTATAATCTATTTTAATATATTACTCGGTTCAATCTATTGTTTGTGTTTCTTACGTTTTAAGACTTATATAAGGATACAGTATTCTTATATACATTCCGGTGCAACTATTGCAAAAGGGGTGTAATTAATCAGAACACTTCATTGCAAATAACTTACATGTGATCATAATTAAACAATTTAACTGCCATTCAGTACCACAGGAAGTTAACTGGAAATAAATATTTTGTTAGCATTTCAACATTTCAACCTTACTATGCATTTCTAAAAGCAAAAATATGAAAAGACACACTCCATCAATATTTAATACTGTATATTTGTTTAGCATACATTTTAGTATTGTTATTTTATTTAATTAATTCTAATAAAATGCATTATAATAAAGCATTTAAAGGTGACAAAACTAGTTTTATACGGGAGGAATGATTTACAAGCAAATTTCACCTTGATCAACAAGGGCAGCTTTGTGCAAACTTCTTTTTACCCAACCTCATATCTCTTCCCCCTCCTCTTAACACACTCTCACACACACATACATCACAGTCCAAGCAGCTCATTGTGGCCTTTTCAGTCTGGGCTACCGAAGTGGCCTCTTGTTTTGTTTCTTGGTATAATGACTGCTGCCTCTGGCCTTCAATCGTAAGCCAAATGGGCTGATCTTTACAGAACCAGATCCAAATCCAAATTCCACTTTACCGGTGCTTAGATAAACAGATTCTAAAGTCAAAAGACAAAAACATTTCATTTACATCAAGATCCTCTTTCTAGTAATGAGTTTTAGTTGTTTTTAATCACAAGGTGCAGATGTGTGAATGTGATTAAAGCAAATTAAGAATTAGATTTAGTTTTTCATGCCCGTCTCAACATTTTGTTTCCAGCTTCCTATATATTTTTCCTCATATTTAATTGCACAGTACCTTAATGAAACAGAATCCCCAGTTAAACCAGTGATCTGCCTATTAGTTCCAATCAGCATTCAATGTTTTTTTACCCACTTCAGTATTTCACTAGACTCAGGTTGAGACACTGAGCATCTTTCCCTTGCGAGTCATAAAGTACAGCTTGGATCCCGCCGACTGGGACATGAGCATAAAGAAAAACGGGTCCAGACAGCTGTGGAGGCAGCACAGACACACAGCCACATTGAAGTAGGCATATAAATTCTCAGCTCCACTCCAGGAAAGACGAACATAGTGCAGGAAATGAAAACAGCTGCTAGGCCCGAAGCAGAAGACAAAGATGAGGAAGACTAAGGTGCTGGACTTGATGTAGAGGCTCCAGTCATGGTGAGAGCGCTTGAGTTGCCAGATGATAGAGATGTAGCAGGCTGTGGTGATCACCAAAGGGAGGAGAAATCCCAGTAAGGTCAGGCCTATATTATAATACACCAAGAAGTCATAATTGCTCTGGTGCGCAGGCAGCACATCGTGGCAGGTGGTTATACCCAGTTGAGGAATGGGATAACTTTGGCGGACTAGAAGCTCAGGCACCATAGCAATAGAAAAGATGAGCCACACCACAAGACAGGCCCAGGCGGTGCTGGAGCGTTTGGGCAGACTCTTATAGAGGAATGGGTGCGCCACGGCAAGGTAGCGCTTGATGCTGATGCAGGCCAGTGTGTGCGCCGAACAGTAGAGATTGCCATAAAAACAGGCGGTGGTGAGGCGGCAGGCAGCTTCTCCAAACTTCCAGTCATTGCCGGCAAGGTGGTAGTGGGTTTTTAATAACATGCTGAAGAGAAGCAGAAGATCTGACAATGCCAGGCTGCAGTACAATATGGCTGAAGACACTGTCCGTACCTTGGCACCCACCAGAGCTAGGATGGCAAAGTTGGCAGGAATCCCCACAATGACAGCCATGATGTAAATGGCTGGAATGGTCCGAGTGCTGATGGGACCCTGGAGGTAGACCACCGTGGCATTGCTGAGCAACCGTAGGGCCACATCAACGTCTTCAGACAAGGAAGGAAGCGTTAGAGTTTCCGTGCTGTTTGGAGGGAGGGGAAGCTGGACAGGCAAAGTGTCACCCTTGAATGTTCTTGGCATGAAGCCTGTTCTGGGATCCGATTTGTTACCTGAATGAACAAACTGCAGAGTTAGAGGTCAGCTGATACTAATGCAGTTGTCATAAACATGCTTATTTCATGTTGACCCAGGGCAACCGACTTAATTCTAATTATATATCTGCACAATATTAAAATTACTTTATGTTAATGGGGCTTTTCCTAAGCTTAATTTGTCTTTTTATTTGATATAATTGTTAACTTCTATTTAAATAATCTTAGGAACACTCCACCACATGTGTAACCGTGTTTGTACAAATATACTATACATGTAAAAAAAATAAAATATTTTTGAATATTATAGCATAAATACAGAGCATTTATGAAAACTGCTAAAGACGTTTTTTTGGTGCTATGTACATGTTAAATTTGAACATTTAAAGTTATCTTACTAAAGGCTTTATATACAATCATATTTGCTAAAGGCAGCATTATAGACCATTTTGTTCAAATTGCCTGGCAGCATGCATGAACAGATTCCTGGAGCAGTTTGATCATGCTTTATGTAAAACATTTTGGGATCATTGATATTTATATAATAAAACAAAAAAGAGGGGTTAATATATAATTGCACAAAGTGGCGTCAATAGCTGTAGACCCATATCATTAATAGCGTAAATGGCTTTTATACAGTTTTATAAGTATTATACAGTACTGTGCAAAAATCCTGAGTTACCCCTCATTTTTTCATATTTTGACTCCAAAAAGTCATACTTTCTTGTGTTGTTTAATTCAGTCTTGAGAAAATAGTATTTACATATATGTTGCAGTAAATCACTGTACCTACTGTCTAATTCTTCGAGTAAAATATAAAATATAATGGAAGGCAGACTTAAGACTTTTACAAAGTACTGGATATATTCAAGTAAATATAATTTATGATCATAATGTACTGAAGTTTACATTGTTAAATTTGTTACCTTGTTACATTTACACACCTATCAGTCACAAACAAAGAACTACAACAGACTACTATCTTTAATCCATATTGACCCGAATCAACTCGTAAACATCCGACACGAGGAGAGTAGACAGCTTGAATGAAATGTGATGAATAAGTAAGACAGAATTTACCTTGTGTTCCCTTTAGAAGAAATAATGTTATTAATAAACAGAAATTTGTTTTTTCCATGGCTTCCTTTCCCTTTTTTGTACCTCCAAAGCAAGAAAAGTCTCTCGGTGTCGGTCCTTTACCAGCGCGAAACAAAAAAGTTCCCTCTAGAGCGCGTGGGCATGTAGTCTCTCGCTTTCACACGCGCGCGCGCGCACACGCACACACGCACACGCACACACACACACGCACACGCACACACACACACCCCCCCCCACTTCTGCCTAAATTCTTCTCCACTCACGTCATTATGTCGCGCAAATTTACAGACGCTGTCGAATGCAAAACTGCCCACATGTTTATTTTTGAAGCGTTAGATCAATAAAAAAAAAAAAAAAGACAATTAATTTGCTATTTTTCTAAAATATATTTCAATTATACATTTTAACAATTTTTTTTATTTTGTCTCAATACCATGTTTATTTTTTCAAAACACTTTAAAATGTGAGTTTTACAAACACAATATTTTAGTGCAAATGCACTAAAACAGACAAAATACTTTGTACTTCACCCCAAAGTAAACATACTGCTATAGCCTTCTTCCATAAGACTTCCGTGTCACACAAAGTACAATGAACAAAAAAGACAAACAAAATTAATCACTGCAAAATGCATATGTATTACTAGTTGAGTGTGCTATATTTTACAGTATTGCACAAGAAAAGTATGACACCTCTTTCCTTCTGTGGACCATTTTTGTAGGTCCTGACCCCTGCAGAGTGGGACATTCCACAAGAGCTGCTGCAGTTTTGGAGATGCTCTGACCAGCCATCAGTTTGGCCCTTGTCAAAGTCACTCATTTTTTCATGCTTCCAACACATTGGCTTCAAGGACAAAATATTCACTTGCTGCCTAATATATCCTACTCACTGCAATGTGTCATACTAAACAGGTCATAATATTATGGCTGATCAGTGTATATTGCCACCTACACAACCAAACCGCATGATATACACTGTTGTACACAAATAAAGTATGTTTATCTGATTTCATCAAGAGATAAAATATTCATAAAACTCATAAAAAGTGTTATTTTCAGATAATGTATTTTATATATAAACAAAACATGGTGTCCTGGTTCAGTCAGTCTGTGTGAAACGTCCACCTGAAGGAAGTGACAAATACAAAAGGGATGAGTGAGGCTTTGTCTACTGTAGGCCGGAGATAATTAAGAGCTCAAAACCTAGAGGACCATTCTGGGGAACTTAGCCAGATCCCTGGGGTAACCTTCAGACTTTGAGGGTGTCTCGGGTCATTATTTCAGCTGCCTTCTATTTGCATTGGCAACTGTATTTCTAGGAACACACATCCATCTACTTCTGGTGCCGTTCATACTCCCCATGCACATCTCTAGACATGTTGTTTTCTTTCTTCCTGAGATGCATTTTACACTAAAATTAATGTCTTTGTTGGAAATAACACTGCATTTAGGGCAACAAATAAAAATTTGGAAGACAAATAAAAATAAAGATACATATGTTTAATTCTGCAGCAAAAATATTGCTATGTATACACCAAACACTAACCCCAACCTTGCCAAACACATATTCGTATGGTGCATGAGGGGCCCAGATATTCACAGAAATGCTTCTAAGGTAAACAACCACATCAGCAAGCTGCAATGCACTTTTACTCAAGTTTTTGGACTTTATGACAAGCAACCCTAACAGTGTTTCCTACAGTGTAGTGTCAAGAGGTGCGTTATGACTAAGTCTTCAGATGGTGAATAGAACATTTGAACCAAAACATCAACTGCTGCCTGCTGTTGTTTTTTGGGAAGACAGCTCCAGATTAACACTTCAGGGTTAGTTTATGAGAAGTTCAAATCCACATCCATCTTTTTTGCAGTTTTCATGTGACCCAAGACTCAACACAATAACTCTGTTTCATGTTTTAGAAAGGTGGGTTCACTTGCCCCATATGACCACTTGATTAACTGTTGGCTCTAGTGCACTTGTACTGGAAATGAGAAACACACACTGACATGTCAGATTCCATAGTGGTTGCCTGTCCTGCATGCTGGCCTCTCTAGGGACACACACACACACACACACACACATACGACTCATTCTAAACAGATCCACTGTTGGTCGCTGATGTTGTAAAATATACTGTTACATTAAAGTATAATTGCATACAATTCAAATATATGTATAGCTGTTTAGCAGTGACTTAATCAAAGTCAGCATAGTTTTTTTTTTTAAATTTCCCAGATGAAAAATAAATGTCATTTTCTGTCCAGAAACTGTATTTCCCACTAGAATTGAAAATAAGGGTAATAAACATGATAATAAAATCATAATGATGATATATTAATTCACATTACATACACACATTGCACACATCACACATTATTTATCATATTCCTGTAATAATATTTTGAATTATATTAACTTTGATATTTGTAAGTACTCTGTCACTAAATTACTGGAGAATTACTTTAAAGGCAGAAATTACCCAGGCAGTTTTGCCATGTATTTGATTAGTTAAAGGTTGTAAGGTTAGTTGAACACTTGGAGTTTTTACAATCATTTTGACACTTGTGTACCTTGTCCACTTTTTCAAAACACTTCACACTTGGAGCTTTACAAACACACACCTGAACACACCAGTTAACTTACTATGCAAATGCCCTAAAACCACCAAAGCATTTCACACAAAAGTGACTCCTGCTGCACACTATCTCCCAGACTCCTGCTGCACACTATCTTTGTCAGACAAAGTACAATGATTATACAAACACAAACAACGTACACAAATTGTAAACAAATACAGCAAAATGCACGAAGATGAACGAAAAAATGACACTTCTTACAGTAAATATTATAATAAAAACTAAAACATTAAATTCAGCTGTGTAATAAGTGGTGAATGAAAAACACACTACAATCAGTTACTCAAAATACCTTTACAAAAATGCCAAATAGCAAACTGTCACTGTTGACAGTTATTTACACACGCAGATCAGCCGTAGCATTATGGCCACCTGCATAATATTGAGCACAACAAACTGAAGCAGCATTACAGTAACTCTTTCAGCAGTTTGAGTTGTATTTTGCAGAACTAAAAAATGCCATTAGATATTTCACGTCAGAACTGAACTCAGAACGTTGAACAAACTCATTTCATTTGCTGTTTGGGCGTTTTATTTCTCACATGCACGTGTTTACTGTGAGCCCGAGTTTACTTCTGATGGGGAATCGGTGTGAAAGTCGCTAAATGGACCGAGTGTGAGTGTTTGGGGGATTTTTGAGTTCTCCCACGAGGTGGAGCTGCAGAGTTGAAGTTACGCAGCCGCCATCAACTCACTCGGAGGAGAAACAGTCGCCGCCGTCCATTTGCCCTTCTGGGGCTTCAAAACGTCTCTTAGGTCTCATAATCACAGCACCAACCACTAAAGCAAATTCCTAGTATGTGATAACTTACTCGGTAATAAACTTAATTCTAATTCTGATGCAACACATGCAGTATTAATTATCAACAAAAACCAGTGGAGTCACCTAGAAACTCTTCATTAGACACCTGAGCTCTTCTGAGTAACGCAGAATATCTCAGTGAAAACGGAAAGATTCGGTCACCATTATTTACATCACGGGGATACTTTGTTCATGTCTCATTTTAAATCATTTTTCCCCAACTCATTAAATAATTACTGTTACCATTTAAAAAAAACAATTAATATAATTCCGCATTAAAGAAATACAGCTTTTTTTTTGATAACACGGTTTTCATGTTGCTTCTCATTCATACTTTGGCCAATAGATAGCAGCATGATTCTTGGATTGGACACTTAACAACCAGATTACTTAAAAAATCAAATCACTATGACCGCACAATTTAGCATAATCTGCAGGTTTCTGGGACAAATCCAGCAAAGATACAACTGATTCAACAATATCATTTTGAGAAGTGATTACAGAATAAGGTAGACTAAAGGGTAAACTGTTTGATCCTGGAGACAAATTGTCCTGAAGAAGTTAGTTATAACACTAAAAACTTTAGACTGATATATAAAATTACAAATTTGCTTAATCTGGTGTGTGACTAGTTTTACAAAGTTGAAAACAAACAATTTCATCCCCAGTTTTAGTTGGGAGTAACCTCAGGGTACAGTGGTACTTCAGTTTTTATTATACTCTATTTACCTTTTACTCCAATCAGACATTATGGAATTAAGCTTACCAGGATTAATGCATTTGTGCAAATGTACCACCTGAATAATCATGTCTTATGTCTTTAAGTTAGTACCGTTCCTAAAATATCTCTTAACTGACAAACACTATGCAATTCTTCAAAATAAAGTGTTCTCAATAACTGACTGCTGTCTTAATGGCTAAAAAGTCAGTGAGACAGAGAGTTTTCTGAGGGTGGGCGTTTTAATCAAGTGGGAGAAAAACACAACAGTACAGCCTTAAGCCTTGACAGCAAATTTGCGTACAGAATAGAGGCGGGATTTCCTCTGCATCTTCTTGGTCATGAGGCTCTGCTCATGCTTAGTCAGCTGACGGCGGATGGCACGAGTCTTCTTGGGCCTCAGGTCTAGTGGCTTGTACTTCTTACCCTAAAAGAGCAAATCCAAAAAAAAAAAATCAGCAAGGTAAAATCAAGTGCCAACTCAGTGAGCGAAATTCAAATTGTTAGTGAGGGAGCAAACACTAATGCCACCTTCCAGAACCAAAGTGTGGCAACTTTGTCCTATAGCATCAATTGCTAATCATAAAACATCTACCATAATTTAAATGTTAGTGATGCTGACATCTACCATAAATGTTACTGATACAATTCCACACAACTGTCTCTCTCATGTACTCAAAGGTTTGGATTTCAGGTTTTAACAACATGAACTGAACTGAGAGTTACATGCGAGTTAGAATTGCTTGAAACTGTAGGCCACCCACAGCAGATGTTTGTCACAGAGACTCTGCAGTGAGCAACCAGGATTTATGTAGCAAGAGAATATTCACACCATCTCCACGCAGGAGAAGTGCTGGGTGATCATCTTGCATTAGGAATAAGGCTGCTGAATTTGAATTGCATTGCATTGGTTTTCCAAGCACAAGTAACTGAATTAATTGCCAGCTTGGTCCCTGAAAATTCTATCAAAGACAGTGATCAAACATCATAAACATGTCAAGAATTACAAAACCATCAAAGCTGTACTATTTGTTCCCAATGTACTGTATCTTCAGGTGGGGAAAAAAATGCACCTAAATATTGCATAATTTACGCATATTGTCTGGTTACTTTTGAATTGTAAATTTCTCAAAAGCAAAGCAAAAGTCGTCTTAACTTTAACCCTTTAAATGAGCACCCAGATGCTCTGGGATCAGCCAGAACAGTTGAGCATCCTAATTTCCGTGCATCTGAGCACATTCAGGGTTTCTCAAAACAAATACCACATACACCGAGTGCAACAGGCCTCTTTTACACACAGAACCGCAAACCAAATTTAAATGCACTTGACCAAAACCAGACTCACCTTATAAAACTTCCTCAGATTCTCCTTCTGTGTCTGGTTGATGACAGTAAGGACTCTGGCAATGGACTTGCGCACAACGCGGCTAGAGAAAAGGAAGGGGAGAAAGGATAATTATTTGGCTTAGTCACAAAAGGCCATCACATACAGAACTGAATACAGCATTTAACCCACCACCACACACAACTACAAATACCAGCTCAGACAACTGTCAAACTTTATAACATGCAAACCCTCATTGCCAAAGGGGCAAGCTATTTCAACGATTTAAGAACATCTAGCTCCAATATTGATGAAACAATTTTCAATCCTCATAAGCATTTGGCTAAAGTTTGCAACAGCAGAACAGGTTTAATCTAAAGATATTTCCATAACGCTCAAAACCAACTCACATCTTGGACAGCTTGGAGGCAGCTCCACCAGTAACCTTGGCGACACGGAGCTGGGACAGTTCCACCTTCAGGTCATCCAGCTGTTTGAGCAGCTCTTCCTTCTTCTTACCACGCAGGTCTCTGGCCTTAATCTTTGCCTAGAAAACAAAGTCCAAACCAATCAGACAACCTAACCCTTCATCTAACCATCAGTCATAACCAGACACATTATATGAGAAATTATAACTGGTCAAGTAACTGGAAGCTTAAGTCATGTGTTAAGAGTGTTAAACCCATTTTACTTATGAGATTAGGGGTTGAAATAGCCACAGTTGGCCCCAAATAGTGCCCTTAATACCAAACTGCTCCAGAGACACACTCTCTATCTCGCCGAAAGATAGAGCCTGCTGAATACCAAACATTTAAATTAATCTGGCTTTAATCCACCTCCACCACTTGGACCCTGTGCAAGTTGCTCCCAGTAGACTCTCCATAATCTTTCAGGAAATCAATAGAAAAATACAGAATAAACGTATGTATATTGTAAGTGTAAACCCTATGGGCATTTCATTATAAAGGTATGCTTCAATGACACTGTATAGATGTGACAGCAACACAGACAAAGTATTGGCCAGCCTGAAACTAAGCATAATAATTAAATAGAACGTAACGGATGTAAAAAACTATGATAATGTGCATATTAAGTTTTAAAATTGTCACATAATGCCGCTCGCTGACAGGCAAGCAAGCAACATATCAACCCTGAGCACTCAGTACATGAGAAAACCAATATATTTTCGACAAAAAGCTCATATTTTTTTACCCATTAAACGCTGAACTAAGCTATATTTAAACCATTCGTTTGGTTTGTGGCCGAGCGCGCAGTCTGACCACACAGCCAGGCTAGGAAGCGTCGCAGTGCAAAAAGAACATAAACTATGTCATTATCACAGGCTTTCCGCAAAAAAATAACGGACTGCACAACTTAAGGTCAAATTAGGTTATGTTCAGAACACGTTCGTTGGCCGATTTGGGGTTTCAAACAGACAGGATTACATCGGATGGAAGAGTTTCCACAAGATCCTCACCATTTTTCTCGATGGCTGCCACGGGAAAGGAAGTAGAAGGGGTCACGTGCTAACATCTACCGGGTTACGGCGGAATGTTCCATTAACCTCATAAGGGAAGGGGTGGACTAGGAGCGTCCAACGTAATCAATTTTACGTTTTCAAATTAATTAATTTGAGCTGCATTGATACACATTTAATTGTTTTTAAATATATTAGAAGATGTCGGACTGATACGAACGTAAATCAGGTGAAGACTTTGAACTAATATCGTTTAGTTGCTTAAAATATACATTTTAAAAGCGGATGTACAAGTTGCTTGTGTTTGTGCTTGTGGTAGTGACAAACAAATACAAACACTAATTTACCTCGCGGGTGCTGACCTTGCTTTATAATTTTATGCAACACACACAGAAATCATTGTATAAAATTTGTGTAAAATAACTTATTAAAAATAAAGTAACCCATAAAACACGTGTGGATGTATATTGTAACGAATAAATTTTATATTATTTCGTTTGAAGTCCTTTAAGGTATGGTATGGCTTCTGATCAGTAAACGTGCTTTTGACTCGGCTTTAAATTGATTCTGCTCTCTCTAGCGGCGAAAGTCTGAAGCGACTGGAAACGATTCGAAGCGCGCTTCATTACGTGACCTGGGTGCAGCGTTAGTCATACAAGAGCCAAAACATTGATTAGAAAACCTAACTTCGAATCACAAAACTGTTAAAATATTGCCTCTGGTTGGAGATATGATGTGTTTTGTCTTTACGGCCCCCATCATAAACTTTGTAGCGTTTCGAAACGCTGTGACATAATGAAGCATCGCTCCCTCGTACCACGTGACTCAGCCTAAACGATACAAGCTTCGAAGCTCTGATTCATCAGGTCACTGTGGCCAAGCTTCGGAGCGTATCGATTCGTGAGTTCGAGTTCGCCATCACCACATCCACCGTCATGGCGCTTTCGCGGAGTGTCTACCAGCTGCTGTTCCGGAGAACGTCTACTTTCGCCATCACGATCATGGTGGGAGCGGTAGTCTTCGAGCGGGTATTTGACCAAGGCGGAGACGCGTTGTTCGAGTCTTTAAACCGGGGGGTGAGTAGGTTTATCATGCATCTTTGAGTGAAGGATGACCGGTGTAGCTAATGCTAACGCTAACTTCGCCCTGACCTTACTGACGGCGGCAAAGGACGAGTTGCTCGGTGACTAAGTACCGGCCTCGTGGGTTACACAGAAACCTCTAAAGTATAATAGGTTGTAATGTTCTAATAAAGAATCAACGAATTTGCATATTCTGTTTGGAAACCCTGTTACACAATTATGTTTTGCTGCTACGCTACGTTTACCGCATTTAGCTAGCTGTACTAGCTGACTCAAAAGCATATAAGACCTCGTACACAGTCTCACAGTAAAGACGCCTTGCTGAAAGACAGTGTTTAATGAAAAAGGGGGCAATAGACAGAATTAAAGAAATAAGATTCAGAAAAGTAATTTAATTTAAATATGGATATGTTGAGATACATGTTGTTTAAATCAGTTATGACTGGTTATTAATGGGTCCATGAGTTTTGAGAGGTTAACAGGGACGTGTTTGTAATGTCTCACTATTTTCATATATATTTTTAGAAACTCTGGAAGCACATCAAGCACAATTACGAGAATAAGGAGGAGTAAATCCTGGGGTTTGATGTTTCCTTGCCGGATTGTTCATCAACCACCGCTGACCTGGGATTATCAAACGGTTACTTCACTTTCTACACAGCGGCCGAAAATCCAGAGAGACTTGCAATGATTTATTAACTCTCCAAACCGTTATACTCCTCCTGGAACATGTGCGTTATGCCTCGGGTTCGTCACTGTTTGTAAATGTCTGTGTTAATAAATACAACAAAGAGATGTAACTTGTGAATTGAATGATTTCTGTTTGGTTATTGTACACAACAAGTTGTGGGCTACTGGGGGCAATTCAGATGAGAATGTGTAGATTGTTTTTCTCTAATGACAATATTGCATTTATCAGGCACCACAATTCAGAGCAATCTCCCTTTCTTAATTAGAGGGACAGTCCTTTAAGGAAGTGGGGTTTAAGGGCCCTTTACATGGGCCAAACAGTGGTTTAGGTTTTGCTGATATTAAAACCCCAATCTTTTGATCACCAGTGCTGAGCTTCAAGGAACAAAATGGACTGGAATAATTATGTCAACAAGTTTCTCACATTTTTTAGGAAGGAAAGTGAATGATGAAGCTAGAAGTAAGCATTTGTCTATTTTAAGTTTCAATATGTTATTCAAATGCTAAGCTGCAGAAATATAAGCTATAATCAGTTTCTTAGAACAGTAAAGGTTGTGTGAGCCTAGCTAGAAGTACAATTACTTTATGGCACATTTACATTTGCTTGGTGATTTATTGTCTTTTTTTGGGGGGGTTACACAACCCTTGTGTCCACTTTTTAAGAGGACTACCCAATAGCAAGTGTTTCTACATGGTGGTCATAAAGCTGATTTTAGTGTCTTATATTTTCTCCCACATCCATCTTAAAAACTCTGTAGCAGCTGATGAGTTAAGCCAGGTCTTAGTTTCAAACCCATGGTAGTTTTCCTACATTGCTTGGGTTACTAGAGCTTTAAACCATTTGTGACTTATATAGTTTATATTTTACATGCTTACTTCTGTTATTTAAAAAAAATCAGAATAAAATCATGGGCTAAACTGAGACAGTGCTGTGAAATTGTAAGAGGTTAAACATGTTTTGTTGCCACAGTTTGTCAGTGGGATTTGTTTCCGGTACTGCAGAAAGTGGCCATATAGATAATCCAGAAACAATAACACATTTGTATATACATTCCATGTGCTGACAGTCACAGTGAGTTCTGATGTAGGAATTATGATGTTCTTAAAACTCTACAGCATTAATGAGAAATAAATACTTCAACCTCTTCCCGAAGAAACTTATTGGCTGGATGGTACGTTTGTCCAGCAGAGGGCAGCATTATAGCACAAATGAATTTTAGAGGCTCATGCTCTAACTCTGTCCAGCTTACATTCCCAAATGGGCAAAACTGGAGATGAATATATCTGTGAACACGTTAATCCCGTGAAAAAAATAAAATTTGACCCGGTACAGAAGAGACTGGATGCAGTTTCAACTTAATTATCTGTGTTAAACCACACGAATCAAAACAAGCTTACAGATTAAATTTCTTAAACACTGTAAGTGGAATTATCCGTTGAGAAATTTGGATTGCAGGAAAATGTTTGACTTCACGTGTTAAATAATAACTTAAGACACTAACAAACGTGTGAAATTATTTTTGTGGTGAGGGCGATGCTGCACACAAACGAGACACTGGTATGACTAAACGTCCATGACAAGATTGTAGGATTTTGATTCATTAATACATGTTGTATGTCATTTATAACATGTGTTCCGTGTTTCTAACTCTGGCCCAGTTCATCCTCACCTTAAAAGCAAACAAAATCATCTCAAACCTTTCCTGTATACTTTATTGTAAAAAGTGTCGTTATCTTTTATACTTTGGGTGCTTTATGTCCTATGAGAAACGCACACCCACCATCCACCAAGCACACAGACTTGCTCAGCTTGTTTTACAGCAACAGACAACAGACTGCATGTGTTCCTGGTTTCACTAAATGGCAGGGCAATAGATACTGAATGGCAGCGAAAAAACATCATTGAGATCATACGGTGTTAATGAGCAGCGGAAATCTTATGTGTTATAATATGTAGCAATATATAACTGCACAACTGCACAAAACGTGACTAGCCAGGCCTGAAGTGTTTAGTGTTTTAGATGACAGATGGGATAGAGGAACGAATAAAAGAACAGATAACAGATGGATAGAGCGATAGACAGACAGATGTATTGTGAGATTGTAGTGGCTTTATGTTGGTCCGTGTATATAATGAGTGCGATAGATAGAAAGAAAGAGCGAGTGGATGACCGGACACATACCGACGTACGGACAAACAGAAAGACGCATGTTTTGTGGCTTTTAGCGTAATTATAAAACAAACAAACAAAAATACGTGTTGCTCTCTACTCTGATTCAACAATCTGAAGAATCCCGCTGATGCAGGATCAGCTGCTGTTATAACGTATGTGTTATCTGAAACCCCTCTAACCTGACTTCCGATCAGCTTTGTTTCAAAACGATACATCACGTTCCGTTCTCCGAAACAAGCGGGGGCTTTTCCGCGCCACATTATGGGCGTCAATCTTGTTTCGTCACAAACGTTGGACCAATCATCTTTCACAACGTATGATATATATATATATTAAAGACTTGCAAGGATCCTAAAACCGCGCACGCTTTCCCCGCCTTACACCCTCACCGTCGAGAAAGTGCGTGCCGGCGAAGCTTCGCAGACTTTATTACTCAGTTCTCTCTCGCGCTAGAGCCGTTATAACGATGTCGTACGCTAAAGTGATGCCGGCCGTGGTCAGGACGAGGCCGGACCGGCTGGTGTTTGCGGCCAGAAGGTTGCGTTCATCCGTGGCGTCGAGCCGCCCGCGCGAGAAGGCGGAGGATGCGGCGGACGAGGCGTCGCTGCCGCTGCTGGAGAAGCGCTGCGAGGTTGAGGTGATGGAGCGCGCGCAGAGCCGCGTGGACGGCGCAAGCATCTCCGTGGACTTCGAGAACACGCGCGAGGCGTATCGGAGCAAAGACACGCTGGAGCTCTTGCGCAGTCTGCTGGTGTTCAAGCTCTGCTCCTTCGACTTCCTCGTAGACAGGAACAAGGAGGTGAGAGCGGCTCGTCCCTCAGCAGCCACACACATACATGCTAGTTACACGCATCCCGCTTTATAGCATCCATAAAATAGTTAATAAAAACAAAAGCAAAATTAAGCGAAAAGCTTGACAAATTAGTTTACTTAAATGTAGAATATTCGCTCCTGTTATTGTATTTGGATATTACTCTAGGTTATTAATGAAAAATAGTTTGCGAGGAAAAGCTTTGTCTTCTTCTTCTATGTGCATATTCTATTTATATGTATTGTTGTAATTAAGGAATACAAGTAATTGGCATTTTTCTTTTCTTGCGTCAGTGTTAGTCAGCTTCTTATGCAAATGTTGGTCTGTTCCAGAATCATTTGGTATAATTCCAGAATTATAATATAATATAATAATACATAATGTGTTTGAATTGGTGTTCTGTGTTGAGAATCTGGTCAGCAACCCATGGTTGGATGAACATGATTTTAAATTTAGCTGGAAGGTTTTATAAATATTTAAATGTTCCATACATGAGCATCACTATCATTTTAATCCAGCTGATGGACCTGACGAAGAAAGTCTTTGGCCAGACCATTTTTGAGAAGCTGATGAAGATGACATTCTACGGTCAGTTTGTGGCTGGTGAGGACCAGGACTCCATTAAGCCCCTCATGGAGAAGAACCAGGCGTTTGGCGTTGGCTCGGTTCTGGACTATAGCGTTGAGGAAGATCTGACACAGGAGGAGGCAGAAAAGAAAGAGATGGAGTGAGTATGAGAGATGGTTAGTCACTGTGCCAGTTTAGCGTGTTTTTTTGGGATAAAATATGCCTGTTTCTTCATTTGACAGGAAGAAACAGCTGTTGATCAGAATCTCTTTCTAGTCTCAATCTATTCCTGTCTCTTGTGCATATTGGCCAGTGTTCAGGTGGATCACCGAAATAATTTAAAACCTGCTCACGTGGCGAGAAAAACAACACCGACTCACTGACTTGAAAATAGAACTGCAGTGTCATGATGCAATTAATGCAGGCCTTTGCCCTTTAGTGACTTTGTGCTTTTATTTTCTATTATTTTCGCCCTGATATGTCACATCTAATTGCCCACATTATCAGAGCTTATAAATGAGCAGAATGGCACTGCAAATATGAAAATGTAAATATAACCCACTCAGTTTGTCTAAACACATTTTCTTAGTGACTTCAGTACCAAAGCCTTTAATAGATTTGGTAATGAAGAGTAGACAAAATCACTCAAAAACCACTTACTTTTTATTGACCTTTATAGAGATTAATGCTTTTGGTAACTTAATCTATTTCTCATGCTGACTATGACATATACATTTATAGTCATGTAACTCCGGTGTCAAATCTGTGCTGGAACAGCACTTTCTATGTTAACATGTGTGTTCATGTGTGTATTGCTATGGTAGGAATTTTGCTGAGCACAGTTATGAAGTGGAGTTGTGTAACAGAGCCTAAGATGCCCACCCCAATGGCAGATGTGCTCACTGAATCTCAAAAAATGAGGACAATTATGTTTTATGCTTCAGCAATCGCTTTTCGTACACATATAGGCACAGACACAAACACACACACACAAAGTGTGACATCTCTGCCATGTGCTAGTAGAACACTTTTTTGGCAGGGGAAGTGGAAAGAATCTCTGGTTGGTTGCTTCTGATTGGCCATTGTGGCCAAGGCCCTCCCGTTCTATTGGCTGGTCCAAAAGGAGCTTGTATACACCCCTTGCACGCCCTCTAGTCGCAAGCCTGGTCACATGAGAATGTGAGAGCAACATGTTCTATGCACATACACACCCTAAAGGAACAGTGAGTGTTATATAAGGTGTTTTGGGTGGGGGGAGAAGTACAGAAATGTTTGCGATAATACAAAGCAGGAGACCGTTTCTAAGAAATGGAGGAGCCATGGAAAAAATAATAATATTGATTGTTGAATAAATGCCCACTTTTAAAGTAACATTCCGCTGGTGTGAGAATGTTGCTTGAACAGAACAAGCAATTTTCATGGCCGCCTGTCGAAATATGTCAGGCTGAGGCAGCCGCAGGCTAAGGCAGGGTCATCAACGGCATATCAAAACCTCAACACGCGATGACTTTTGGAAGTACTATGAGGTGGCAGCATTAAGTTTTAGTCTAATAAGGCTAAGCTGTGAAAGCCAGCACAGGCTGAGGTGGTGGTTTAAACAGTTTTATCAGAGCCTATTTGCCGTTCCCAAACACAAAGTCGGACCACGCCACTTCAACATTGCCACAATGGCACTGCACATTTGGTGGGGAATCTGCTTTTTCTCAACAAAAAGCCATCGTTACTCATTCTACATGAAAATGCAATAACACGTTTTTTGATCTGTCTGTGGTGTAAATTACATAAACATTTGACTGTGCTTTCTTTGGATCTTAAAAATTTTTACAACATAATTCTACTGTTTTGATTATCACCCAGTAAACCATAACACCATCTCACGACCTTTACAGTAAACAACACGACAGGATTGATATTGATTCCTTTTATTCTTTGCAGATGTTTGTCTTTTAATGCTTCTTATTCAAATCATGTAACTGAGTCTTAGTTTATGTTCGTGTATGCGTGTGTGTCTGTGTGGCCGCACTCCCAGGGTGCATTTTCGGGTACGTGGGATCAAGTTAAATGCCGCCTGCCAACACACACGCACACATGCTGACTTGGATTGTATGTTCATTTCTTTCAGTTCTCACTTGACATGAGTTTGCACCCGCAAGCAATACCCAAGTAAAATGTTCTTATCCAGAAGTCGAAATAAGCTGAGCATGAGCGTTGTTTTTTAATGTAAGATGACTCATTTGGGAGTTCAGTTTGGTCTCGTAAGTGCGTAATCGTGTTATGGACTGGGAGTGGAGCAGAGAGCAGGCTTCGGAACGTCGGTGTGTTGGCAGGTGGAAACCTTGATCCACTGTCTCCCTTTGACAGTACCAGATAGAACCGGACCAACTGGTTTAGGTTGGTTTTCTGTGTCCATGCCTGACCTTGGCAAGGGGATCCGGTAGTTTTGTCTGTGTGAGGACGTTTGGGTTTTTTGGCACAGTTGGTGTGCGTGTTTATGGGAGAGAGAGAGAGAGAGAGAGAGAGAGACCAATGCCAGTGCTTAATTTTGATAACTTTTCATGTTCTTAGCACAAAAAGCAGAGAACTCTCAGCTTCTGTGTCAGAATACCAAACATTCAGTGCCATCAGCCTTCAGTGTTTATAGGCTAAATTATAGGCTTGTTACATCTAATAAATAGACAGTAGCACGACATTCCTCTAGAACACAGTGTGTTGACTTCAGGACGAGAGAGGCAGCTGCATTAGAACTACAGTAGTGCTTTTTAAAATTCATTTATTTTATCAGAGTATTGGTTAAAAAAATGACTTATAACCATAAAAATGTTAATATGTGCACAGATTATATACAGTTTATGTTAAGGTTAATGATAAGTTTAGAGGTGGGTGCAGGTACAAGTTCATGAAAATACCTATTAAAAGTTTGTGTGTGTGTGTGTGTGTGTGTAGTTAGTAAAAGATTCCACGTGACTCTGTCACTTTGACCGTATCAGGTAACCGAAAGCCCAGAGATCAGGCTGCCTGTCGAGTCTAAAAAGAAGTAGAGACTTAACCAGCTAAACAAATACAAGTAATTCATCCTCTCATTTCCCCTTATTTATTTTCTAGTTCCTGCGTCTCTCAGGCTGAAAAGGAAAGTCAAGGTATGTCATTTTTTCGTAACCCACATAACCATTTATCCTTAATGCCCCAAGTGAACACAAAACACTAAAGCAAGTGAAATCTTTCACCTGTAAATTTAGCATGAGTGCCTCAGCGGGAGTGCTGCGGTCATTTCAGCACAGTGTTCTAGATTCGGTGTGTGTTTGGCTGCCATGCAGGTATCGATCACCGTGAGAAGAAGTACAAGGCCCACCGTCAGTTCGGGGACAGGCGTGGTGGTGTGATCAGCGCACGCACGTACTTCTACGCAGACGAGGCTAAATGTGACCATCACATGGAGACCTTCGTCAAGTGTATTAAAGCGTCCGGTCAGTCCAGTGTCACCTGTCATGTGCCTTAGTGAAATGAAGCAATGTTTGAGTTTGCTAATCTCTGATGTGTGCGTGTTCCAGCTGGCAGCTGCGTGGACGGATTCTCTGCCATTAAGATGACCGCTCTGGGCCGGCCTCAGTTCCTGGTAACTTGAAACTCTTGCATTGACGTCCGAATATGTACAGTTATTTCCCTGCAGTTTTTTATAGGGATGTAACGATACATCAGTATATCAATTCATTCATTGATGAGCCCATAGCATTGATTCAGAATGAAAACATCAAACATCATCCATACTGTATCTTTACTTAATCTTGAACAGAAGATATATTTTTATTATTAGACTCTAAAGACTCTTCGTCTCCTTCCTCCCCACAGCTGCAGTTCTCTGAGGTGCTGGTGAAGTGGAGGAGGTTTTTTAACTGGCTGGCTGCCCAGCAGGGACAGGATGGCATAGCAGCATTGGAACAGAAGCTGGAGCTGGAGCAGTTACAGGTACAGAGCCTTCAGTACTCTTCATGAACTTCATTAACCTAAAAACCAGGCTGCACTTCAAGTTTTGACCTAGTTTTATCTTGCCCTACTATTTATGTTGTGTCGTTTTGCATCTCTAAATTGTAATTTCTCTTTGTCATTTAGGAAAGTTTAGCCAAACTAGGAGTTGGAGCCAAGCAAGACATTGAGAACTGGTTCACAGGGGAAAAACTGGGATCATCTGGGTAACGGAGCACCTGATATTGTCATAAATACTAGGGCTTGGCTTAGATTATTACTTATAGAGGAGACCAATAACCAGTATTTTGAACTGATACAGTATATGTCTGCTGTGTCAGGATGCCAAACTTTCCAAAGTAGTGCATTTTTTAATTCATTCATTTTTTTCTGCACATTACTATTAAAAAAGGCTGATCAATTGATAAATGATAAATATTGAGCTAGCCCAGTGGTTTCCAAACTTTTTCTGCAGGTCCCCCCTTTTCTAGATAGATAGGGTTACAGCTGGGAAACAGTGCTAGGCAGTGCTCGAGTGGAGCGTAGGCTATCCCATTGGTGCGCCCCTCTGCAATACTTCTATCCCCCCACCGTTTGGGAACCACTGAGCTAGCCTATATCTGGTAGATGCTAATTAATTTTACCTTTGGCCAATGGAATAGATTTCCTTTGATGCCTTATTGTGTGTGTTTGTGTATTTGTAGGACTATTGACTTGTTGGACTGGAACAGCCTCATCAATGACAGAACTAAAATCTCCAACCTGCTTGTGGTGCCCAATGTGGAGGTAAACAAAGGAAATCTGATATGATGTGATTAAGTTAGGAAGTTATGCTGCATTCTCTCTCTTTACTTTGATCACCATTCGCTTGTGGGTGTGTTTTTCAGACAGGTCACCTGGAGCCTCTGCTGAGTCGGTTTACTGATGAGGAAGAGCGTCAGATGAAGAGGATGCTGCAGAGAATGGACGTGTTGGCCAAGGTAGAGCAGCATTATGTGTGATTTGTGATCACATTGCTCTGTTAAGCAAATTAGGAGCAGTGAATGAATTAGGTTTAATACAGTGTAATAACTCACTACTAGGGCTGTGCGATATGACGATATATGTGGTTGCAATAAATAATTTACAGCAATATTTTCTCCTCGTTTGGACGACATGGACGACACATGGATGCAGGCACAAACGTTATGGTGGATACAACCAGGCTTTGTGAAACACTCAAGCATTCCAAGCAACCTTGTCAGAATTTTCCAGTTTTGAAACAATCTGTCTCCATGGTGCCACCTCTTTGGCTACTGAAACATCGTAATAATGTGAAACGAGGAATGTTAAAAATTATATAAAGTTATTTATACTTATATAAAGTTATTCGTATAAGAAATGACTTATTGGAATGTGAGATTTTTGTCAAATCACACAGCCCTACATTATACTCATGCAGTGTATTTCATAATATTAAGTAGGAGCACAAATAATTAGATTAGAAGGAGAGGATCTCTGAGTTGTTCATAAATGAAATTGTGCTTAAAGGCAGAGAGATTCTCACGGCTCTACGTCAGTGTTGATGCTTGCGGAAGCGTCATCTTTGTTGCAGTAATTTGATCAGTAAAGGGGGCAAAGTCACTGTTCCCAAGAGAAATTTTGTGCACGTTCGGTTCTACACGTAGCTCGATTGATTAGTGGAATGTGGTGGAGGAAAAACCATGACTGGGCAGTTGGGAAACACGTCATGTTTAGGTCAGTTTCATGTCTAGTGTGCATTTTTAGGCAGAATTCTAGTGTGGCTAATAGTAGTATATGCACTTAAAATACAAGGAAATGTAAGAGGGCTTTCACCAGAATATGCACACCATTTTTGCCACAATTCTCGATTAGTATTTATGTCTTGTGGGTTAAAGTTGCTGATATGTTAATTTACATTATCACGAAGTGTGAGTGTGTGTGTCTGAGCAATTGCTCCTTGATGACTCATGTGTATGTGGTGAACAAACAGTCCTGTCCCGTGTTTGCGCTTTTTAGTCGTGTGTGTTTTTTGCACATTTTAGTTGCAGATGAAGTGATAAGACAAAAGTCTGGACGGTAGGGAGCGCGTCCTTGACCCAGCACTGTGGTGTAACAGTGTTTCTGTCTATCATTGTGGGCCTTAATCTCCCTTTAGATGTCTTAATATTTGTTGAAATGATCTTCACGTGACATCATTGGTTATAAGTGGTAAAGGTACTACAGGTAACGCCCGAGCATCGCCCACCGGACGCTGCCAAAAAAAGATGCCCACTGCTTTTTCATGTTTCGTTTGGTGCATTGTGCTGAGTGTTCACAATGATAATCACTCACTTATTTTTGAAAACTAAAGTTAAATAGCAGATTCACAGACCGTACTGGACATTGATGTTATAAATAATAACTGTATTCTCCTCTATGATTTATGTGATCATTCTCATTTGTCTGTGTTTTCCTGGTTCTGTGTGTGTGTGTGTGTGGATTGTGCTTGGACATTTAGTCTCTTGTCCATGACTCCTATTGTGTGTGCCTTCTCTGCTGTGGTGTGTGTGGATGTGTGGAATAATGGTTGTTTTTATGTCTGCTCTTGTTTTCCTCACTTCAAATACTTTCAACTCATTCATTTACAAAAAAACCCCTGAAAATTCTGTTTAAATCACATGTTCCAACAAAGTGTCATGTGCCTCTGACTTCTCTGTTGTGCTGTGTGGTATAATGGTTGTTTTTGGGTCAGCTCTTGTTTTCCCCACTTCAAATGCTCACTCACTCAGCCGTCACTAAAGAAACCTGAAAAATGTCCTTTTGCACTGGGTTGGTGTCAGCATTGCGGAGGTGCAGGAGGACAAAGAGGCGATACAGGCGCCAGGGTCAAACCAAACTTAAAACGGAAGCCAAACAAAGCTGTTCTAAAGAACACAAAGCACGTCCACAGAGAACAGATGCAAGACAAACACATGGGAGAGGCAGGCTCAGAAACACACACAGGTGTAGCACATTAGTATGATGGACAGTAACGAGGACCGGGAGCACAGGACAAGCTCGATTATGTTCTGACTCATTTCAGAATGAAATTTGTGTGCTGTAAAATTTAGGCGGGATTCATTCAGACCGGTTCTTATGTGAAAATTCCCCATGATCTCCGCAGTGGGCGTAACTGACTATATTCTTTCCTAACTGCCTGTGTAAGCAGGTGTGTTTGGTCACTTCAGAAAAGCCGCATCACGGTACTGGAGCTGATATCCAATCAGCGCGTATCTGAACGACTCTGTGATTCTCTAATGGCACTAATGCCCATTGGCAATGCCCGAGTGCCCTGTTACAGCCCCGTAAGTCTTCCATATCTGACCGATGGGCTGTAAATAAAACTCAAACGAGCCTGATGAGGCTGCAGGTCCAGCCTGGATGTTAAAGTTGGGCCTGTTTGATTCTTAATTATCAGTATTTTCCAGTCAAACATTTTGGGAGTCTTAGGAAACTCCTAAAGATAATGTTTTAAAAAAATAATGAATGAATAATTAAAAAATTAAAAGAAATATGTAATTGCAGAATAATTGTATATATCATATCAATAATGCTTATATACTAGTGTATTCCAAAAATTATTATTATCATTAATTAGCATAAAATATAGTTTGGTGAACCTTTGGGCTATGGCAACTACAATCAACATATTTCTAAATAAGATCTTTACAAGTCTGTTAACATCCAGCAAAAACAGATGTAAAAAGGATGAGAGTGTTTGTCTGCTGGATGTTGACTTTACATGGCTCTGTAGCTCCTTATCTGTGTGTTATGTTACTACCATGGAGATTATAAAGCTGCGATAGTCTAAAACCTGCTGTGCTTTTAAAGTGTTTTATTCCATCACAACAGGGCTGATATAAACGAAATACTCTGATAACAGGTTTATTAATCATGTCCTAATATTGGGAATGATATCTCTTTCCGTTGTTTATTTTGCACCGTGCAGAGACTCTGTCATGCCCTTAATGTGTGTGTGTGTGTGGGGTACTGAAGTTACAGTGGAAAAATACACATTGCATAACAGTTCTTTCCTTCGTGTGTGTGTGCTACAGCACGCGGTTGAGAACGGCGTAAGGTTGATGGTGGACGCAGAGCAGACATACTTCCAGCCGGCCATCAGCAGACTCACGCTGGAGATGCAGAGGATCTTCAACACACAAAAGCCTATCATTTTTAACACCTACCAGTGTTACCTGAAGGTACGACACTCCCTCAAACCCACCCTTAAATAAACCCAACCAGGAACTTTTTGTCTTTATGATGTGTCACATGCAAACTATGAACTATGGTTCGACTGATTATGGGCCTGACTTGGCACTTTTAGGGCTTTGTTGGGTATGTTTTAAATATGACTGTTATAAAATAGTTTTAAAATGTGCTAATTCAGCCCCTCTCTCTGTCTAAGGTCACCACTGTGTAGGTAGATGTCACATTTATAGCTTGTCAACACTGAAGTCTGAAGACATTGAAAATTAGGCTCAGAGCTGCCTGCCTTTTTGTTTTAAAACATGAAAAGTTCTCAGAATTAAGGATATACTAAAAGGCTTTTAAACGTGTTGGAGTATTTTATTTTAAATTTAATTTTTACACCAGACAAATATTGGTTCAAAAAATTGGTTGTAACTCCCCCTGATTAATAATAATCAATATTGGATAAGTATTGTATACTGAAATAAAAACATATCACTTGACCCCCACTATTAACCCAGGTTAACCAGTTCTTTGTGTGGTTTTTTTGTGCATGCTTAGGAGGCTAGCGATAACGTGAGCGTGGATGTGGAGCTGTCCCGCAGGGAGGGCTGGTATTTTGGGGCGAAGCTGGTCCGGGGAGCGTACATGCACCAGGAGAGACAGAGGGCGGCTGAAATCGGCTACGAAGATCCCATCAATCCTGACTACGAGAGCACCAACAGGATGTATCATAGGTACCATATCCTCCCAAAGTGAGATCTCCTAACATGTAAAACACATATGGGGACAGTGTTTCATGCGTTTGGGACTCATCATTGGATTCATTCACACAATAGCTTGTGATCTCTTTATTGTCAATAGTCCAAATGAAATGAAATTCTCTGTCTGTGTTGTGATATAGGTGCCTGGAGTATGTTCTGGAGGAGATCAACAACAACAGGAAGGCTAACGTCATGGTGGCGTCTCACAACGAGGACACGGTTAAATTCACCTTGGAAAAGTGAGTCTGGGCACAAACATACAGGCAGTTTTAGGCAGGTGTGAAAAAATGCTGTAAACAAAGAATGCTTTCAAAAATGGAAGTGTTAATCGTTTATTTTCATCAATCAACAAAATGCAGTGAATGAACAAAAGAGAAATCTAAATCAAATCAATATTTGGTGTGACCACCCTTCTTATAGGTACACTTGCACAAAGTCAGGGATTTTGTAGGATTATAGTCATTATATTATTTTGTAGTCATTATATTATTTTGTAGGATTATACGATTATAGATCTGTGGTTAGTTCTCCAAGATGTTTGGAACAACCTACCAGCCGAGTTCCTTCAAAAACTGTGTGCAAGTGTACCTAGAAGAATTGATGCTGGTTTGAAGGCAAAAGGTAGTAACACCAAATATTGATTTGGATTTTTCTTTTGTTTGCTCACTTTGCATTTTGTAAATTGATAAAAATAAACAATAATTATTTATATTTCTGAAAGCATTCTTTGTTTACAGCATTTTTTCACAAACTTTTGCAGTGCTGTACATTCCCATAAATAAGCATATAAGTTATTAACTCATCTTCTCTCATTGCTTTTCCTCATCATTGCTGTTTTTTTAATCTGTGTGTGGTTCATTGCATTTAGGATGAACGAGATGGGACTCTCCCCCAGGGAGAACAAGGTCTACTTCGGCCAGCTGCTCGGCATGTGCGATCAGATCAGCTTCCCCCTGGGTGAGCTCATGTGCAGCTAGGGCTGGGCAATTAGTGGACATTGACATTGAGAATCTGTGTGTTCCCTTCAATTATTATTGAAATCATAGATATGCACTCTTTCATTATCCCAGCTTTACTTGTGCATATTTACACTAAAACCTTATCAGAGAAATATGAGGACAAAAAAAATGTTCATTAATCATAATCAAGATGAAATGATCAATTAATCGTAATATTGATTTGAGGTCTTATCACCCAGCTCTATGTGCAGCGCTTCGATACATAAGAGACTGAACTGGAACAATTTATGTTGATGTTGAGACTTTAAATGTTTGGTATACTGAAAGTAAGTGTGTGTGTGTGTGTGTGCAGGTCAGGCTGGCTTCCCTGTGTATAAGTATGTGCCCTACGGGCCGGTGAACGAGGTGATCCCGTACCTGTCTCGCCGGGCGCAGGAGAACCGTGGCATCATGAAGGGCTCGCAGAGGGAGCGCAGTCTGCTGTGGAAGGAGCTGAAGCGGCGTCTCATCAGCGGCCAGCTGCTCTACACGCCCGTCTACTAAAGACACATTCTGGTCTTGGACTCTACCGACCGACTTGTATAAGAACTTATCAGTTCAAAAAGTAGCACTATAGGTCTGACAAGCTCTATTCCAGAAAAACCTTGAGTTAAAGGCAGCTGGACTTCTTTTAGGTTCCTAAGTGTTTCACGTTTCATTCGAAAGTCTTTTTCAGTACTAAAACCTTTTCTCCGTTTAGAACTGACTTTCAGTCCAGTTGTCCAGGACATGGTGGTCTTGAGAGGCAACTGGATTGTAAACCAACTGCTTTCACTTATTCACGTCTGCTCTAGAGCAATCCTCGTAGAGTGTGTTCTCATACACAGTTAATCAGTAAACCTGGACCTTTACCATTTTTACAGTTTTATAGTCTTCAGCGGTTCTCAAACTATAGGTCGCCACCCAAATTTGTGTTGCATACCTTTACATATTATTACCTTAATATTAAAATGTTAGAATGGCTTTTTATCTTGAATACAGTTGTTTTTGTTTGTCAAATTGTAAGCATGATGTTAAGTTAGAGTTGTACTAGATTCAGGATTGTGACTGATTGGCTGCGTAAAACTTGTGAGCAGAAAAAGGCTGAGAACCACGTCTAAATTACATTTTTCACTCTCTTACTTTCCACCACTCTATCTGACATTTTCAACGACATAACTGTCACAGAGTTTATTCATCACTTGTAATTGTTCCACCAATATATGCTTCCTAAATGACCCACCTATTTGCTCTATCTGCGTCTTCTCTGCTTTGTAAATGCACCAGTGTGCCTTTAAAGAAAACACAGACCTCATCCTTTGTCGGACTCTTTAGTGTGTTGGCCGATATTTGGATCCTAAATGGAACTCAGCCACTGTCATTCCTTGTGTATTAAGTGTGTTTGGTGACCTTCCCTTCCCATCCTTACCTATTTATCATTTTCATGTAGACTGTTTTGTATTTTGTTGCCTTTTTAATTCTTTTGCTCCTATTTATGCATTTGTGTGTAACACAGTGTGTTTACATCCAGTGTTATAGCAGGAGGAAATTGTGAGTGTATTATTGAGATGTTATGCATGTTGAGTTGAGAAAACTTCACTGATTTTACATCCAGAACTAGGATGACTGGTGGAACTAATGCGTTATGCATAACAAAATGATTCTTTTTTGAGTAATTTGTCTTTCAAACATTTTATTCTTTCATTATAAATCCAGAAATTAAAGATAATCTGTTAAACTAAAGATTTATGTTTAGCTTAAATTAAAGATTAAATTAAATTAAAGATTTATGTTTAGCTTTTGGACTGGTTTTTATTTCTTGTGGTTATTTTCGTCTTTATTCCGTTGTATATACTGAGTTATGTCTCCAGAATGCTGTGATAATGAGAGCAATAATTTCTTATTGTCTGTAATCAACTCAAGCAATTTGAAGTCTGATTCCTTGTTAACATGTAATAACAGATTCCAAAATAATGGGTGCTAATTGATGAAAACAGATATTGAGGATATGTTTAGATAAAGACAAGCAAGAACTGATATTGTCAAAACCTTGTTCGTAACCTGTATAATACTGGTTATTAAACTTAATGTATTATCATTTATAATAATTCTATTTGAGGATTTGAAGAATACATTTAGAGAACATTTTTCAGTAGCATTTTGAGCACATTGTCTGCATACGTTAGGACTTTCTATATAAAAATGATATTTAAAAAACCTATAGATTGGATAGTGTTAAAGAAATAATGTTTCTACATTAAACTTTTAACAACTTAAATTATCGTTTTAAACGTCAATTAAAGATTTTTTTTCCCGTTGTCGTAAGGACAACAGCGACATCTAGTGGCCATTTATAGGAATCACGTTAACCAATGAAATGTTCCAGTCTTACAGGGATCCCTATTAACAACCTAAGACTGACACAAAACTACACTTATTAAAATATTAAAATGCAATAAAACATGCAAAAATGCAATTAAATATTCCTTGAAATGTGTTTATTAATGCTTATTTCAATATACGTACCTTTCTTTAATATTATATCCCAGAACAGATTAACGGAACGCTACACCGCGGAGTTGTGTTTCCAGGGGAACTATTTGAACTCACGCAAACCGGAAGCGGAGACAGCATGGCTGTTGCATGGTGTGGAAATGGTAAACGATGAGAACTATTACAGTTTAAAGCGTTTTTTTTTGTCATTTCTCAACATTTATGTACGTTTATATGACTATACTACACGTTGACATTATCGTCGTCATTTAGTTAAAAGACAGGGTCGCGTTGTTAACCGCGTTTCCCTCTCAGCCTGACGAGAAGATGTCCAAAGTGAAGAAGTTCAGGCAGTCCGGCTCCGGATCGGCTGTTAGAGGAGCTAAGACCAACCAGCGGCATCTTGCAGATGTAAATGGAGGTAAAGCGAAGAAAGTAAAGAAAAAGAAGAAACCCATCGCGACAGAAGTCAAGAGCAACATGCTGGAGCCCCCCAGAGACCCTGAGCAGTACTCCGAGAACTGGAAAACTCTACTGGGGGTGAGCACGGAGCTGAATGACAGAGAGAGAGAGAGAGAGAGAGAGAGAGAGAGAGAGAGGGGTGTGTGTGTGTGTGTGTGTGTGTGTGTGTGTGTGTGTGTGTGTGTGTGAGAGAGAGAGAGAGAGAGAGAGAGAGAGAGAGAGAGAGAGACTGTAAGTGAGAATGTGAGAGAGAGTGTAAATGTGTTTGAGAGGAAAAGAGTGCATGCGTGACCGAGAGTGTGTGGGGAAAGGGAGAGTGGAGTGGTCATTTTTAACAACATTTTTAACACTTGACAGAATATATATGGAGTTCTCAACATTGTCATTTTGTGTTGTGTCGCTGTGTCTTACTGCCATGTCAGTGCTAGTAAAAAGCGTAAAAGAGATAAAAGACAAAGTAAAAGAAACTCAATAAATGGTGCAAAGACATAAGAGGGGTCTGCTTAATTGAATCTGGGCATAATAATGGAGTTTTAGCTTTTCAAATATACAGCCCACCAGCTCACTGTCTTTCCACACTACCAGCATCATGTGAAATCAGTCCTTTTTCTTCATGTTGCAGATACTCAGCTCTCAACCTACACCAAATACGGATCAACAGATAGAAGAGGGCCCAAAAGCAAAGAAGCCTCGGACAATGTCAGACAAAGACTCAAAGTCAGCAGACGGTGCAAACAAGACTCTGAATACAACAATCATTAGACGCCATAAAGACTTTACCAAAAGTTCAGAGAGAGTGAAAGAATCAGAGGCTCAGCAGAATGGTACTGGACCTTCAGGAATCAAGAAGGTAAAAGATAAGGACAGAGAGGCCGGGCGAGAGAAATGGAACAAAAAGAGGACACTTGAAGAAGTGGAGAAGAAGCCAACAGAGTGTGTATATTTGTGTTGTTAAGCTTGGCTTATACATGTTATAAAAATTAATCTCATGTCAAATGTTCAGAACTGTATTGTTCTTTGGGCTATTATAGTGAAGCACATAATCAATAAATTGTTCTAACTGTTATAACCAATAATTTGCCACCTTGGCCTTTAGAGCAGATATCTGGTTTGACGACGTTGACCCTGATGACATTGAGGCTGCTGTGGGGCCAGAGGCGGCTGAAATCGCGAGGAAGAGGAGCGGAATGAAGGTGGATGGCAAGAGTGCAGAGAAGAAAACAGAGAGAGCGCTGGTGAAGGAGCGCGCCTTCGATGGGTAGGCCAGAAAATAGTAACATAAAGCTGTAGGCAGATTCAGCTGTTCTGAGTTTTAAATTTAAAAGTAGATTTACGTGAACCATGCTGAAGTAACAGTATGACTTTAAATATTTGATGACTTAAATACTTTCCAACAAACAGTTAATAAAAAATGCATGGCAAAGAAACTTCACTAAAGATTGATATACATAAATATAACCTTTTAGTTGAAATAATTTAATCAATCAAAACTGACATTCAGGACATAATCTTGCCTTTGACAGTTATTTTGATTTTTTTTTTTGTTAACACTTTGCCCAGTGTGTTCATGTCCTTAAAAAAAACATACTACTATGTGTGTTGTCACCTGACCCCTCTCTGTCCAGTCTGTAACTACATCTGTGTTGTTTTATCATTGATTATTTTAAAATCACAAAAATAAGACATGTGCTTTAATAGTTGAGCATACTTACAGTACAAACCAGCACAAAAACTTCCATTAATCGTGATGTTTATATTGACGGACAGACTGACGCGAGCAGTTGCTATGGACTGTGAAATGGTTGGCGTCGGGCTGGACGGGGAGGAGAGCATGCTGGCTCGCGTCTCCATTGTCAACCGCTTCGGCAAGTGCATCTACGACAAGTACGTGAAACCCACTGAGCCAGTAACAGACTACCGCACCGCCGTCAGCGGAATCCGACCGGCCGACATCGAACACGGTGAGCGAGAACCGAGGCAGTATTGCTAGTAAAGAGAAATTCCTGATGTAATTCTGGTTTATAATCATAACATCAGCTGCAACAAGACACAAAATGACTGACCTGTTTTATTTAATCTTGAAATCTTGCTTTTATGTGTAATGCGTTATTGTAAGAACAAAGGAATTTGTGTGCTTTATTGAGTTGCTATGTGGGTGCATGTTTCAGGAGAGGAGTATAACACTGTACAGCAGGAAGTGGCTGAAATTCTACAAGGACGGATATTAGTGGGACATGCCATTCACAACGATTTAAAGGTAACCACACAATTACATTGAATATATTTTGGCCACTGCCAAATTCTATTTGTGCTTTCACAAGGATTTGATTACTCTAAAATTGTAAAACTGTTCCAATAAATGCGCAAAAGGTTTAGGGCTAGTTGTTTCCAAATTTTCTGACTGGTAGCATATTATTTTATTAATAAATATATCAAATAATAATTACCCATTGAATAAGAAAGACCCCTTAATTCAGCCTCTGTCTGACAGCTCATACACCATCTTCTGTTCTCTAGATTTTGTTCCTGGATCATCCAAAGAAAATGATCAGGGACACCCAGAAATACAAACCATTTAAGAAGATTGCAAAAGTATGCAGCTTCACTTACACAAACTCATTTTTAATATGAATCACATTTGTTGGATTGAAGCTTATTACTACCACAATTCTTACAATATTATTTCTCTTTTTCTGTGTTTGCTTCTCATTTCTCAGAGTGGACGTCCGGCGCTGAGGGTGTTGTGCAGAGACATTCTGCATGTGAGAGTGCAGCAGGGTGAACACTCCTCTGTACGTAATTCCATACTCTAAAACATGGAAAAGCATGGTAGAGCTGGGCAGTTATTTGAAAATTAACTGCCAATTAAAAAATATTGATTTGAATTACTGACCAGCCCTACAACATGGTTTGTAAGATGTAAAGGAGGGAAAAGGCTTACTATCAAGTCTGTAACTGTGCTAGGATGAATACTAAGCTGTGTCTGTATGTGTGTAAAACAGGTGCAGGACGCCCAGGCCACCATGCGGCTCTACACTATGGTGAAAAAGCACTGGGAGATGGAGCTAAAAGCCAGGGGGCAAACGAACAAAACCCAGAATATGTCCCGAAAACCCAAACACAAAACTGACCAGAGAACAGCTCCAGCACAAACCATGCTCGCTCACTGAGACACGCCTGTCCAGCTGACGAGGAAAAGAGACTGAGACTTAAAGCAGGTCACTATGCTGCAGTCAGAAGCCCACTATTTTGATGGAATCCACGCTCAAAAAAATCTTTCCAGCAGTTAATATGGGGCAAGAAGCATGTCTGCTTTAGCTGCTGCTCAACATGTTTTAGTTGTTAACTTCATTTGGGGGCTTGTTTAGCTGTGTCTGTGCAGCTTCTCAGTTGTCCAGGGCATGGTAGTCTTAAGAGCTCGAATTGAATACAACTGGACGTCTTTTAAACTTCCTGAAGACGTTTCCCCTCTCATCCAAAAAAGCTTCTTCAGCCTTCAGCTCCAAGTGCTTAAAATCAACCAAAGAGGCCTTTTGTATGAGAGGGGAAATGTCTTCAGGAAGCTTAAAAGAAGTCTAGTTGCCTTCAATTCAAGGTCTCTAGGTTACCTGTGCTGCTTCTCCCATTTGCCTTTTACTTCAGATGATGGGACTGTTTTAAACCTTGTGAGGTGTTTTTCTCGTTGTTTCCTCCCTCTCAGCGTAAGAAGAAATATCATCGACACAAAAGGCCAAAGCTTTGCCTCTTAGATTTTTTTCAAGTTGGAATGTCATTTCTCACAATTCCTGGATGATCCGTAAGTGCCTTTTGATGTAGCTGTCATGGCGTTTCTGTGAACTCAGGGCGAGTTCTGGGATTATGGGATTTCACACTTACCCTCAAATCATTACACCACAGATCAAAAATTCTAAAAGCACACCACTGCGTTGACTTTTGGAGATGACACCGTTCAGATATTTCGATGCCTGTTTCATAACCCGAGGCTGGTATGTATGTGAGAGCTGCTCAATGTTCAGTGCCAGTCTGTGTCAGTGTTTTTATACTGTTTTAAGTTTTTAATAATGTTCTCGTTCCCACTGACACATCCGGAGAAACGCATTTGTGTTTTCAGATGTGTTAAAACTATTTTGTGTGAGCCTTGTCACCTCCCAGCTGTGTTGTAACATTAAAAGAGACTGGAAATCCACTCGGCCGCTTTCTTAAGTTGTTATGCAAACTTACATACAAAAACGTACAATTTTGAGAGAATATGAACATTGCTACACTGCACAGGTAAAATTAAGTCCCAAAGTGGTGAAAATACGCTGGAGCACTTCCCACTACGACTGAGCCCCTACCCACCAACTGTAAAACACATGCACGTACACTGTTAAAAAAAAATCACTTTAATGTTTTGCAAGTAAAACTTGAGTCTGAGTGTGTGTTGGCTGGGGTGTTCCCTGCCTTGTGCCTGGGTCCCCGCCACCCCATTTGGGATTAAGCGGTTCGGATAATGACTGCCCGACTAAACGTGCACACGTCATATTTTACAGTTCATGACAACACAAAATAGGGACACTTACACTTGGTAGTTCAATGGTGACAGCAGGTTGGCTACTGACGCTGCGCAAGTGGGCAGAGCAAGAGCAGTAGATCTGGGCAGGACTATGCTAACATAACCTCTGCTGGCTGGGTTTTAGTCCCACTCTAGCTAGACCTACCTTGCAAAGCCGTGAAAAACTGCATAACTCCACAACGTCGTAGAACTTCTGGGGTTTTCCACATCTTTTCTGACACATTTCACGTTACCAAACCAAGGACAGGTTTCACTTTGTTAGTCTATTTGTGTTCTCAAAGATAATTTTTTATTTCAGATGATGGGACTGTTTTTCTCACTCATTTTCATCAGCACAAAAGGTCAAACTGGACTGTTTAAAAATAAACTTTGCCGTCAATTTCAGTTCAGACGAAACTGCTGAAAAGTTGCAGAGTTGCAGTATTGCTGTCTGGTGGATAATCTTTGCAACAACACAAAATGATATCCTACTTAATTTTTTTTAATCAATGCACATTTATATGCCATAAACTTGTATCGATGGATACTATTGGCACTGCAGATAATCTTTCGATTTTTAGTGCTAATCTTATGGATTTTTTTGGTTTAGGTTTTTAAAAGAGACATTATCACCTATCAGTTATCGTTTCTAAAAACTTATTGAATTATTCTTCATGTAGCACCTCTATCTACAAGTGTTCCATCTGATAATCTCTTCAGCTGCAGTCCTAGTCCTACTCAGAAAAAGAAGTCAGGTGTAAAAGGCAGATGAGTTTATTGGGTAGTGTGTTAAAGGGGAGAACCTCGTAAAACAACGGCAAAGTTCAGTTTTCATTCTTCATACTAACGGAATTCTTTTCGTCAACACACACACATGCACACAGAAGGGAAACTACACATGCTCACACACACACTACTATCACAATACAGAGAGCTGAAGGAAATTAGACCCTTTAATGTTGTGTGTCATGCATAAACCTTGTGGCATTTGATTTTCCAGCTTCCCTTTCTCCTATAACAGACTCTTCCATCTAACTGGACTGTGAGGAGCACAGTGTGGTGTGAATAAATACTCAGTAACGTTAAGCAGACATGGGAGTCGTTCAGTATGAAACGCTTGCATAAAGCTAACTCTCTCCAACCTGCTTTCGTTAGAGCCAGTCGGAGATAAAAGGTAGAAGGGCATGAAGGCGTTTTGAGTAAACCTCTTTCCACACTTAATTCCTGCCATATTATTAATGTAATGAACCAGTAATCAATGTAGTGATGTGGAGAAATGAAAAAAAGTAGTCAACAAACTTGGTTATGCCTCAGTAGGAATGTAACACTAACATCATGCAGATTTTGATCATTAAATCTTGTATTCCAGTTAAAATGAGAACATCAGGACAACCTCATAAAAGGACGATCTCCTCAATGCAAAGGGACGGATGCAGCTTATTTATCTATCCTAAATTCACAGTTTGTTATGTCAGTCCTGAATGACCTCAACTACAGGTGAGCTATGACCTCCCTAAACTCGCCTCCTCAGAGAGCGCATGGTAGTAAATCGAGGAGTTGAAAATGGCCCGTTTGGAGCAGCTACTCATGGAGCATTAAAAAAGAGAAAGTTGAGACCAGTTTGCTGGTTGAGGCTGTTGTTGCTTTAGTTAAAGTTTTAGTTCATCCTTCAACTGTTTGCACATTTTCCCTTAGTGCAGTCTAACTTGTAATCTTACATTTCCATGTCACCTGCTATGCTTCTGCCTGAGTTCTGCAGGCATCTGAAGACAGGTGAAGGGGCTTGAGCCTTGATATAACTGATCGGCTCTGAATTCACTTTGGCTTCTGTGTTTTTTCTGAGCTGTACTTGATTTTTGGTTGACCTACTGTATACTTTCCCCAGCTACACATTTTTATAAATATTTCACTTTGAAATCTGAAAAACTACATCAACATCCAGCTTATGCTGGACCCAGTTAATACACCAAAAGCTAATAAAAATCACACCACCAACAGAGCAGAGATAAAACTCTCAATCCACAAAAAAACAAAGCCCTTCAACTCCCACCTGGGTAAAAATGGCTTTAGAAAAACAGCACGCAGATGTCCCTGAATCGAGAGCAAAACTAGTCGCACAAGCTGACTGACACGCCAACACACACAGGAGCAGCGCACATGTAAAAAAGAGTGTAAAAGATCAAACATATTTAGGACCAGATCAGAGTAGGGGGTTTGAGATGTCAGAGCAGCATTGCAAGCTTACATTCTTTAAACCTGACCCAAGCGTTAAGGAAAAATCAAGGCTGGTTAGTGAGAGGAAATCTCACATGATCACATCCAGTGCCACTATTTTTAACACCATTTTCACATGTGCACTTTCACTGCAGATAAAACTCCAGATAGCAAGAGACTTGAGGAAAATCCCATCTGCTCACATTCCACAGTTGCTTTAGTAACATGGTGTGTGAGGCTACTTACAATGTGTCTGGTTTATAAATTACAGAAAAACATAAGATCAACCTGTTCTCCAAGGTGCCCAGTCAGGAAAATACACGGAGCTTCAGTCATGATGTTAAAAATAGAGAGATTCTGTACAATTACACATACTCAAGAAACCTCGGAAGCTGAGATTAGGAACAGGAGATGGAGAGTGGGAAGGGAGAGGTAGAAGGAGGACGAAGAGGGAGGTGAGGAGGAGTCAAGGGGCCGGGACGTCTGTGGTGCCAGCCAGTTTTTCTTCATCTGCCTGTTTCTGGTGCTGGAGGCGGGCGTAGCTAACAGCATCACCCCTGAGAGAGAGAGGTGGAGGGCAGAAATAAAGAGGGACAGAAACAAAGTGGGAGAGAGAAATATTAATGGTAAGTGTGTGAGTGTTTATGGAGAGATTAGCCAGTAATTGGTCCAAAATTGAATCTTCAGTTTGTTAAATGTATTATTAAAAAGGTATGAGAAATAAAACATAAATGTTTCAGTAAATTAAGAGACAGAAAACAAACAGGAACAAGTTTAGAATGTATACACTCATGTACACCTCACATTCTCAGCAGAGAAAAATTATACTTTTACAAACAAATGTGTTACACAGTCAAGAAGGATTTTCTCACTTCTTTCCAAGAGAGGCGAGTCCGTAGAGCACACCAGTGGCAAAGGCAATCGCATTCCCGAACAGAGTGGTGAGGGTCAGACTCAGAAATACAGGGAACAGGGCCATCCTGAGGGAGAGAGATTACAGTTCCTGTACTGTTGCTATCTATGCCATATGAAATTTGCCTATTAAACTTAGATTAGGCCATTACTTCCCATCTTCCCATTCTCTTACACACACACACACACACACAAACTGACCCGCAGTAGAGTACCGCTTTCTGCCAAGGCCGCAGTTTGTCCGCTCGGTCTGCCACCGCATTCGCAAACTCTACAAACTGACAGCAGAAAGGAACCTCGCACAGAAACAAGACACACGCCGTCAACCTGGGGAAAAGAAAACACAGGAAAAAAAATCACTTTTAAAAGATGCAGCAGTCTTCATGAAGTTTACAGCACTTTAAAAAACATGGGAATGCTTACACCATCCAGACTCCAGCAGCAATGTTTAGGGGGTGCACGGTCACACAGTTCCAAATCCCCATCACTGCACAAGCTATAGAGAAAGAAAAATGTGGATATAATTAAGAAGATTATTCTATTAAAAAGGTTGAAATGTAATGTTTGCAGTGCTGGGAGTCTCCATCAAAGGGCCACATAGCCAGACTTCACTCACAGGGGGTGAGGTTTTGTTGAACAACTGTAAATTGTCAGTGTGAAGCCACATGGGCCAGAGAGAACTGAGAGCTATTCAAGGGAGACTGACTCCTACACACACACAAAATACCATGTGTTCAGCTTGTGTACACTGCCCCTCTGTTTTACCCCTGAATAATGAATTAATAAAGAGTCTGCCGACCCTTTATATGTGTTGGGTGTAAGTATATGTGAGAGAGATTTATAATCCAGGCATTTACCACTGGGATATGGACTCATATCAGCCATGACAGAACAAAGAGGTGGAAGTGTTTGTGTGTGTGTGTGTGTGCGTGTGTGTGTGTGTGTGTGCGTGTGTGTGTAAAAGAGAGAGTTAGAGACAATACAAGAAGCAAAAGCTCAGTTGCTATGACAGCTGTGTTTCCATGATGGCTCAGAGATACAAGGTGGCACCAAAAATTATGTGTCCCTATAAATCGGGACAGGCCCTCTCTTGCTGTTGATTATGGTTATATGTAGGTAACGTGAAGTGCTCTTGTTGTTCATAGGGCTTTTGGGTTGATCATTCAAACCTGATCTCTCACCTACCAGAAAAATTACAGATTTACATTCTTGATCCTAAATGTATGTACTGAACTGCGCAGCAATATTTTCAAATATATGTTTTTAAAGTAATAATAACACCATTCAACAACCGAAGCAGAATAAAGCCAAAAAATAAATAGAAACTGATTAAATAAAGCTCTGTGGCAGAAGACGATGTGTGAAACTCTGAGCAACCCAGTGTTGTCGCTCTTTAGCACTAAGAGATGAAAGCTAATCTATATCAATATTAAATATTTAAGTTACAAATATAGATTCCTCCCGTATGGGGCAGCCCTGTCACTAAGGTGGGCACCGACACGCCCTGGCACGCATGGCCCTGCTACTCACAGATGCCCCCCAGCACGGCGGCGATCTTGCAGATCCAGCGGTACCACCAGGACATGCCATCTTCGTCGTTGTCGGGTTTGCTGGGCGCCGTCGCCTCCTCTGAGCTCATGTTACACCGATTAAATTATTCAGTCACGCGGTCTCGGTTACTGATCGGCCGCTCCACAATGCCGCGTGGACACGACGACGGGAAGGTGTCTGTTTCTCCCGGACCAGCGCGACGCTTTCCCCCCGGATAGACGCCTTTTAAATACGGCGATACTAATAATTTGTAATTTCTAATAAGTCGACTAGCGATCCGTTAACGGCAGATGTTCCTATGTCGAAATCTGTCACGGATCCCGTGCGTTTTGTTTACGTGTACACGTCGCGCTTTATCTGCTTTTATCTAGCGCAGAACTCGAACACCAACACCAACAAATCCAAGTCCAGCTAGCTCATGTCCTACACGATCATCTTAAAAAAAACTTCCATTGAGTTCCGAGCGAGTCCATCGGTCGCATTTAGTAATCTGGCGGATTAAAATTGTCCCGACCTTGTCATTACGCGTAATATTGGGACAATTCAGTGGCCCATTGTTTTACTTCCAGTCCTGGAGGTTCCCTTGTCTGCGTTGCATTGTGGGAGGAGCTGAGAAATGCGTCATTATGTAGAGTCATGCATTCAAGGGCTTCAACAGCAGCATCAGTTGCGCAGCCTGTGTGTGTGCGTTTTTTAGAGGTTTATTTCACAGATTCAAGATAAGAATCAGGTTTATTTGACAAGTAGGTAAATCTTTTTTTAAAAGGATCAGTATCTTTCTAGTAATCCAGATAATACAGATAACAACAAAACAGTCAGTACAAATACAATGAGTTTGGCAAAGGAGATGTGCGCTAGACCAGGCTTCACCATTTTCAGTCTTAGCAAATACATACCAGTTTTAGTCTTGCCTAGCAAGTACTTCCATATAGGAAGAAGAGAGGCTGAGAGTAAATCTGCCACCACGAGATTGTGTAACAGCTTCATACCACAAGCCATCGGACTCTGAACGCACATTAACATCAGAGCTCTCTTAAAATACCTCATTGCATATGCTCAAACTACCTCACACCTGCACTTTACATACCTACTGTCTACTGTTTACATCAGGCTCACTCAAATGCATTAGTGTTAATGCAATAACTGTAAATTCTCCTTTCTTTCAATGATGTCCTCAATTCTACATTTAATCTGTATTTATTGTATTTATTGTTCTGTCTATTTATTGTGATTGTTTTTGTATTGTAATGTTCTTGCACTTTATTTGTTTAAAGCTGTTTAGATGCTGATGCTGCCAATGTGCCTCGAAAAACCTACACAAAGCAATACTTGTTTAAATACTGTACTGTATTTATTCTGTTGCTTATTTGCAACTTTTGTCCTGTTGAATGTAATGTTCAGTGTTACTATATGTTGCACCGGGTCCTTGGGGAAACGCTGTCTCATCACACTTTATACACTTTATATAAAGCGACTGATGACAATAAAGAACCTTGAACCTTGAACAATGAAACATATTAATATACTACACACAAAGATCTCTACGGACAAAACACAATCAGGCGCGGATTAACGCACAGGATAGATATGGCTGAAGCTTAGGGGCCCCACGTATGCCAGCCTGCCTGGGGCCCCCCGATTGGCCAGTAAAAATTTCAGTTCATTAAAATAAGCCCGGATGGTGGGGCTAAATGAAAATGCAGCCTAGGGGCCCATATACACCTTAATTTCTCCCTAAACACAATACTAAGTATGTGCTTAAAACAAATAATACTGAAGTGACTGTGGTACAGCAGATTCAAGGTTCTTTATTTCACACACACACACACACACACACACACACACACACACACACACACACAAATGTCCTTATTTGAAACCACAGAATAGAGCTCTTCAGCTATGAAAGTGCTAGCACGAGGAAAGACGCTGTTCCTATGTCTAACAATTTTATCATGTATATTGGGTTCTATAGCACTATACTTTTGAATTTACAGTAAAATTATTGTGAAACATGACAACTAAACAAGATTTTCTAACTGGTTCTAACTGATGTGAATGAACTGAACAATTTTTTCAATAGGTTTGATTCAACATCTGCCCCTGTCCCTCCCCCTGTGCTCTCCTCCATGCCACATCCCCCACCTCGAACAATTTGAAGTGAGTGAGTCATTGTCATTGTGAACACACAACAGCACAGCACACCACAACAAAATGTGACCTCTGCATTTAACCCATCCGTGAAGGAGCAGTGGTCAGCTAACAAGCGTCCAGGCTCATGAATACCTCAGTGGTAACTTTACCGGCCCTGGAGTCGAACCTGCGGCCTTCTGATAACAGGCCGAACACCCTACGGCTACGCCACCAACTGCATATACCTCTTATGCACCTTCTGGTGATTGCCCATCACCCCCAGCAAAAATCTCCAGTACACATCCATTCTGTTCCAGCCTGTCTTTCACAACAGCCCAGGTGAGAAGGGAACTCAGTAGGATTAATGCTAGGAAGGCAACGGGTCCGGATGGCATTAGCTCAAGGCTGCTTAAGTCCTCTGCAGACCAATTGTGTGGGATTGCTGAGTACATCTTCACTCTGAGCATGAGACTAGGGAAGGTGCCGCTTCTATGGAAGACATCGTGTGTGGTGCCAGTGCCTAAGACACCACACCCCAAGGATCTCAGTAGCTAAAGGCCGGTGGCTCTGACATCCCACTTAATGAAACTCCTGGAGCAGTTAGTCCTCAGGCATCTCCGACCCCTGGTCAGCTCATCGCTGGACCCACTGCAGTTTGCATATCAGCCTGGCACTGGCATCGATGATGCCATCATCTATCTGCTACATCAGTCCGTTTCTCACTTTGAAAATGCTGGAAGCATGGTGAGAATCATGTTTTTTGACTTCTCAAGTGCCTTCAGCACCATCCTACCCATAACCCTGAGGGACAAGCTGGAGCACACTGGAGTGGACCATCATCTCTCTGCATGGATCCTGGACTATCTCACCAACCGTCCACAGTATGTGAGGATCCAGGACTGTGTATCTGACAGGGTTGTCTTCAGTACAGGGGCCCCGCAGGGAACTGTTCTGGTGCCCTTTCTGTTTACCATCTACACTGCAGACTTGTCTCACAACACTGGCAGCTGTTACCTGCAGAAGTTCTCAGATGACCCTGCAATAGTTGACCTCATCAATGACGGGGACGACAGGGAGAACAGAGGACTAATTCAGGACTTTGTGAACTGGTGCCAGCGTAACTACCTCCAGATCAACACTGGGAAAACCAAAGAACTGGTGGTGGATTTCTGCAGGCGCAAGCATCATGCTGCAAATGCACTACAACCAGTGAGCATTCAGGGTATGGACATTGAAATGGTGGACAGTTATAAATACCTTGGTGTTCATTTGAACAATAAACTGGACTGAATTCACAACACAACTGCTATTTATAAGAAGGGACAGAGTAGACTTTATCTGCTACAGAGACTCAGGTCTTTTGGGGTGCAGGGGGCGCTCCTGAAGACTTTTTATGACACTCTGGTGGCATCAGTCATCTTTTATAGCGTTGTCTGCTGTGGCAGCAGCACCTCCGCTGGGGACAGAAAGAGACTGAACAGGCTGATCAGGAAGGCCAGCTCTGTTCTAGGATGCCAACTGGACACTGGACAGTAGAATGATGGTAAAGCTGTCATCTTTGCTGGACAGCACCTCTCACCCCATGCACCACACCCTGGCAGCACTGACCAGCTCTTTCAGTCAGAGGCTGCTGCACCCACGCTGCGTTAAGGAGAGATTCTGCAGGTCTTTCCTTCCGGCCGCTGTTAGACTTTATAATGGACTTAACCATGCAATGTGTGCAATATTGTCCACTGCTGCTAAAGCCTATGTCACTTTACACTTTACAATTACTGTTGCACATTGTTACACTGTGCAACTACTGTTTACCATACTACTGTTTACTGTTTACTGTTTATTGCTATATTCTGTTGTCTTCTTTGCTGCTGTTACATGCAAATTAAATAATAAATAAAGCCTAATAAAGGCTTATCTTATGTACTAACTTGCCAAATTATGAAATAAACAAAACCTTTTACAGAATTTTAATTAATTATCGGCACATTGGTTAAAACTATGACAGGAGGAAGTCAAGTAAAAAAGATAAGATTTATAGCGCAGACTTCGTGTAGACTGCATGGCTCAAAGCATGCAAAAGTTACAATTAATACAAAAGTCTGCGCAACTTCGTGTTTAAGTGGCGTCTTGAATGCACCCAAAACTGTGCGGATTAGGCTGTTTCGCAGATTCACAAATCATCCGCATTGAATTACACGGCGCTGGGCAGTTTGAAGATCACACGACCGCGGTGTTCGATTAAAAAGGCGCAGCCTTCAGCGTCCTGTTTCATTTTTGGGATTAAAAAGAAGTCTGTCTGACGGGGCGAACTTAACCAGCTAATCACCAGGGAGACTGTGAGGCTGTGATCAGAAAACGCATACTCTCGTACTTCGTAATTATGTCACAACAGAACGCCGGCTGTGCTATTTAGAAGACTAGTATGCGTTTTCGGAACGCAGCCACATTTTGCACATCTTCACAGTTTTGGTGCCGTGTGGATTCTTTCTGTGTTAACCCGAAGTAAGAGCTGCGCCCTCTTGCTCTCCCGGACAACATTTACAGACATGAGTTTCTTATTGTAAGTTATTAATTTTTTTTGAGAAATGTGTTAATTTATGTCATCTAGCCATATTATCGCGCGAGCTAGGTAGTTAGCAAAACAAGCCTAGAGTGTTTTTGTAGATTTGCTTAGCCGCCTTGCTAATCCTGACTAGCCAACTTAGCTTATACCACTTACAATTAACACTCCGTTTTTGAAACTTTATTGTAGTTTATATTGTTAATAGTAATATAAACACTAATCGTTACAGTCTGAGGTACTACAAGCCTGTTGCTAGGTGTTCTGTTATATTTAGGTGTCTTTGGAAACGGAATGGTTGAAGTTACATAACATTAATGTCTAACGTATATTCTAGTTTTTTTATTTTAACAAATATGCTGAAAGACCTTCTATGAGCTTCGACTAACAGTTTAAAACTCTAAAAAGCATTTGCCTCGATATAGTGGAAGTGAAATGGTGACATGTGGCTTCTAGTGATGCTCTTATTATCTAAGTTGTTCTGAGCAGATATTCAAATAAAGAACAAAACCTTTTACCATTGTGGATTAATTCAAATGACCAATTTAAGTGATATTCAAAGAAGTGATTGGGTTATTGGTTTAAACTTATAGCAGTTTCAAAACTGTGACTGAAGTTCTGCCAGTCTTCCATATTGCAGGTTAAGGAGGAACTGCTGTGTAATGTATGGACGTAAATAACTTGTGATTGCTCACATAATTCTTGTCACAAGATATACCTGTGACCATGAGTTTATTGTATTTATTGTGTTGTCGTCGCATGTGATGCCGTCCTGTCTTATTGCACAAGGACATGGTACAAATCGGTGTTGTGTATTAGTATTCTGTCCTTTATCATTAATGACTTTGTAAAAAAAATTGTCTCAGCATCACATGAAGTCATCCCTATTTTTGTATGTCTCTTTTGCTCAGTGGCAATCGCTCATCTAAAACCTTCAAGCCAAAGAAGAACATTCCGGAAGGCTCGCACCAGTACGAGTTGCTGAAACATGCCGAGGCGACTCTGGGCAGTGGGAACCTGCGGATGGCCGTAATGCTTCCGGAAGGAGAGGATCTCAATGAGTGGGTGGCTGTCAACAGTAAGATCTGAGATTACCCATCATGCACTTCACAATTCACACACATTCATTCATCACATTTCAGCAAGGTTTGCTTGTGGTCAGTAACACTTTACACATTGTATTTAGGGTATAATTTTTGTTTGTCAGTGACCCTCACTGTTAAAGTTTTTGTTTTGGAGACACCATTCAGGGCTTAAAATGTTCTGCTTACTGAGGAAAAGGTTGGAATTTTCTCTTCTTCTGGACAGCTTCCCTCTTTTTTTCCTTTGGCATCTCAGATGAGGTCACAATACCTATTTTGACAGTCAGAAACATCATCCTGATGTTTTCATGCCATTGAGCCAATTCATTTTGTACTTTGTTTCCGTTTTTTCTCTGGTTTACCATTTCAATTTTTTTTGTATTTAACCTGTCTTTTACCTTTTCTTACTTTTTTCTCTTGTTTATCCCTTTATATTTTTCCTCACAAACAGCAGTCGCACAATTTCGTGGGGATTTGCCGGTCTAGTTATGTCATTTCTTTGTCACTAGGCGCGGCACATTTGAAGACCTAAAAATGTGAAGTTGCAAGAATTTATTTAGTCAGGTTGCCTAAGGCCGGACAAATCTCCGTCTCATATTGTTGACTGTCACGCATGGTTTTCAAATCTGAAATTGATCTAACATTCGGCAGGTTGCATTCTTAGTTTCTTGTGCCACTGTAATGGTTGCTGCCCTGGCTTACTCCACCCCTCTTTAAATGTGCTTTTTTTATACACTGTTCTCTGCTGCAAGCCATTTGTTTCTCAGCTGTTAGTTTGTCAAGCAGAGTGCGGTGCTGAATCTTAAGCAGGATTCATTGTGCTGTTTCCCACTTCAGTGACTTCTTTATACATGCACAGACACACAATTGGAAGCAAGGAGACACTTCTTCATTGTGAAGTCACACATGCACACGCACATGGAGCTGAGACACGATTCACTGTTTGATTATTTGCTGAAGCTTTTTTTCTCATGTGCTGCATACACCACTATGACCCTTATACATTTAAAACAAACACACTAGAACTGAAACGATTATTAGAATATTTCAATTACAATTTTTTTTCCAGAATCGAAGCCTCATTTAATTAATTGCACTCTCTAGTGCATGCGCCACTTGTGTTTCACACAGATGCTTATTAATGATGCATAACGTTTTCAGACGCGATCAAGACAAGACCTGATCCCTCAGTATGTGAAAGTATTTGTGAGATATTCTGTGCACAAAAACAAGTAAATACGTAAAAACCCATAAATGACTTTTTTGTGATGCAAACACGCGCCCAGTTTTTGAGCGCCTGCATTAGCGCGCCATTACTCGCTAAAACGCACAAGTTCAGTTTAAACTTCCCCTTTATTACAGAGAAAACATATATGTTAGCTGATAAATAACCACAACAACCAGCGTTCTACTCACAATACAGTATTTTCTTGAGGTTCCCATAGATTTTCCACAGTTTATTCTGTAACGCGCGCTAAACGCTTTATTGTGACGTGGCTCTGATTGTGGGAAATGTAGTTCTCTTTCAGAAAGGCCAAAAGCAGCTCATTTTAGAGGCCAAGTTAGTTCAAAATGACCAAAAACTTCAGCATTTCTTCAGTTTCTGTTGATCAGATTTTTTTCTTCAATTTTATAATTTTATAGTGAAATCAACAGGAAAGAAGAAAATTTATTTATTAAAAAATGTTATTCTATATAAGCCTAAAGAATAAGCCTAAAACAAATGTATTGTCTTAAAAAAACCCAATTAATTGATAAGAAAATTGATAGAATACAAATACAAAAAGAATTGATCGTTGCAGCTCTAAAACGCACTTGAATAATGCTGTTTTTCATGTGTGCAGCTGTGGACTTCTTCAATCAAATCAATATGCTGTACGGGACAATCACAGACTTCTGCTCCGAGGACAGTTGTCCAGTTATGTCAGCAGGACCCAAGTAAGTGTGTGTGCACATATGTGCATGCAGGTTCATATTTTTCTAATGCATTTTGAGGTGTGTCTTGTATTCTGAAATTACTGGTGAAATCATCTCCATAAGCCATTTTTATTTGTGTGTGTCTGCACTTTGTTTTGAACCTATTCATATTTAGTTTAATTGGCTTAATATAAACAGACAAATAATCATTTCTGACTATTTTTCATCCCACATTTTCTATCTATTGCATAAACAAAGTCCTTGGCCAGTAAAACATCCCGTTTTAAGAACAGTTTCTTTCCCTTTGCAGTAAGGATTTTGAATGACTCTTTCAATTGCTAACATTGATATTTTCACTTAACATCTGCAGCAAATTCTCTTTACCAGAGTGACAAAACCAATATTTGGACTTGTGGAGGTTATAATAATAATAATAATGTTATAATATAATAATGTTTTAATAACATCATATTGTGACATCGTGTGTGTGTGTGTTTATTTTCTTAACTGTGCTCTTCACCAAACAGGTATGAGTATCATTGGGCTGATGGAACCAACATCAAAAAACCCATCAAATGCTCTGCTCCCAAATACATCGACTACTTGATGACTTGGGTCCAAGACCAGCTGGATGATGAAACCCTCTTCCCCTCCAAAATAGGTGATTTATAAAAAAAACATGGTTTTACTTTTAAACAAACCACTTTTGAATGCCGATACAGTGCAAACCATCCTACATGCTTTTAATATCTATGTATAAGGACAGAAGATTTTTTCAGGCGACTTTAAAAACTGAAGGGTTGAAGTTATGTAACAAAAATGTTTAACCTTTTATCAGAGTGTCTTTGTTTTAGTAGATACACTACAACCTTTTTTCTCTTATTACTTTACCTAACTTATTAGCTTCTATTAACAGGAAAACAACCACAATATAGTAGAAGTGAAATAGTTGTAATACATATTTGGCTTCTAGTGATACTTTTGCAAACATACAGTACTTTTAAATGTATCAGTTAAGCTGATCTTGAAGATCTTTTGACTCTGTTAAAAAGGTTTTTGTGTTTTTTTTTATGTAACAAAACTCTAGTGTTGTCTTTAGATCTAATATATGTAAATGCTGAGATCTACATATAACAGCTTTAACAGTTAGACTCTCACTTTGCCCATTTCTACTCTAGGCGTTCCTTTCCCCAAGAACTTCATGTCTGTAGCGAAGACCATCCTCAAGCGCCTGTTCCGCGTCTACGCTCACATCTACCACCAGCACTTTGACTCGGTCATGCAGCTGCAAGAGGAAGCTCACCTCAACACATCCTTCAAGCACTTCATCTTTTTCGTACAGGTCATTCTCTTCTGCAAGACATAACTTTATTTTTTATTCAACCTTTGGATGAATGTAGTTATTATACTGTTTCTTTTGTAGGAGTTTAACCTGATCGACCGGAAGGAGCTTGCACCCCTTCAGGAACTGATTGAGAAGCTGACAACAAAGGACAGATAGATGGAGAGAAAAACGAGAGGGATCCATCAGTTTTGCATCATGATGGTGTCCATCGTTCACTCCGTCTCTGTATTGCTCACATGCATTGTACAGCTCCCTGATCCGTACTGTATAGCATGCGCTAAGCTAACCTGACTGGACAATGGGGCTATTATAACAATGACTAGCATAACGCTAATGGACTACACGGGGAGTTAGCAAAGTGTGCTAACTAGTCACATATTTTTTCTGCTTTTAATTAGATTTGTTGTTGCTTAAAGGGAGTTGTTTAATGAATACTTGATGCCATGTTGCAGTCTTTTAGTTCAGTTCTTTACTGTTCCTTTTGTTATTTTTTTCCCCATTTGTGCCATTTGTTCAGTAAATATCACATCCACCTCCTAGCAAGTGCCACTCCACAGAATATGTGACATACAGATTTAGATTCTTAGCGCAAGTAAAGCTGACAGCAGAAGGATGCCGCACAGATAAATATATATAAAGTCTATTTTCCTATGCAATTATAACACTAGATTGCAACACTTAGTAATGCTAATCCTTATTAGAACACTCTGTTTTGCTTCATTTATTAGATGGTTCTATAACTCCATTTAGAGAATGGAAAAGTAATGGAAAGAAATATGATTTCATTACACGTGTACATGCTGGAAATGCTATATGCTGGCAGTTTTTTGAATGAGAATTTAGTTAGTGTTAAGTTTCCTTGAATTTCATTTGTAAAGGTGTATATAGAAAGAGTAACTTATGCCATTCCACCTTTTCTGTTAATTTTTAATATTTGGACAACTAACTCAGGAGAGCTTTTTTCTACAGCACAAGCAACATCAGCAACACAGTTAGGACGGGACAGATGAAGGCCTCAACCAGTGAATGTCACTTTACAGAGTTTGTCGACTGTTATTGAAATGATGTGATAAATATGTGTCTGTAAAAGTACAACAGAATTGAGGAGGAGCATTTCTAAAAGGGGTGATTTAAGTGGGCGTTTGATCCTGAAGTGATTGTTTGGTGTGTGTTTTCCATCTTACATGTGTTGTTTCTCCTGTTGTCTCGCACCCCGATCACTCTTGCTTTGTAGTTTTATATAAATGACAAACAAACATCTTTCTCGCTTACAAGTATTTATGTACCTAAGGCTTTTCTTAACCCCACCATCTTTAGTTTATGTAGTTCTCTTTTTGTAGTTTTATTGCGAGTGTGCCAGGTAGTTGTTACTGAATAATTTATATGAATATTAGTGTCGCCACTAAGAGAGATAAATATATTTTCCCTGCTCTGTATAATTTAGGGCATTTTGGTTTCGATCTAAATGTATAACTGCGGCAGCTGGAATGAGAATTTTACTAAAAGTGTTACAAATGTTTAACAGAAATAAATGCTGTACTTTAACAACGGGAGTACGGTTGCTTAATTTCGATTTTGTCATTGTTTTGATTGACAACTGGAAACATTTCCGTCGGAGCGCGCGCCAAGTCCTGCCTCTTAGTGACTCGCTTGCCGCCAATGAGAAGCTTACTTTCGCGCACGAGCTTGGCTGCCATTGGCTGCTTGTTCTTATCGCTGCACGAGGCTGGACCTATTTACAGTGCGCCAAAATTTAACCGCGTTTTTCCGCAGTGAATGCTGTAGCACAGACACAAAAAACCTCGTTTTATCCAAATTAGATTTCCAACATGTCTCGGACTCCCAAAAGAGCTTGCCCCAGTCCTTTAAATGACAATCTGGAGAAGAGAATAAGGCGAATTTCTATCGAGGGAAATATCGGTGAGTAAATCGAAGATTTATTTGTTACAGTTGTGCTTGAAATGAGGCGTGTTTTTGATCATATTCTCTCTCTCTCTCTCTCTCTCTCTCTCTCTCTCTCTCTCTCTCTCTCTCTCACACACACACACATGTACAACAAAAATATATGCAGATTAATGTCACAACAAAAGTTACAAGTTTTGATTCATAGTTTTATAAAAAGCCGATCAGGCAAAGACTTAATTCATACTCAATCAGGAAGCGGCGTGCAAATACAAGTTATTTTATTTTATTTTAAAATCACTTAAATAACAGTTACTGAATTATTACAACTATAAATCTCAATTGTTAAAACTGAACTATCAATGCTTTTGACTGAATTGCGGAAGTTCTGTCAGTCTCTGGGTATTTTGGGAGACCTTATGGGGCTGTGTTTTTGTGTGTGTGTTTGTTTTTTTACATTTACTTAAATGGTATATTTACTGCTGTTTCGCTGTGGTTTTGTTTTCAGCCGCCGGTAAGTCCACTTTTGTGCGAGTTTTAGGAGAACAGAACCGTGAGTGGGAAATGGTGCCCGAGCCCATCGCCAGGTGGTGCAATGTACAAACTCAACACAACGAATTCGAGGTACGTCCTTGTGTCATTGTGTATATTGAAACTGATGAATTCTGAATGACATACAGCAGAAAGTGTTGCATGTCCTGCGAGGGCCTTCTGGACTGAGTGGGTCGTTTTTGAGATATGTATGAAGCAGCTGTGAAAGTAAGACACCGAGCAGATGGCGCAGTCCACGGAGCGCGGGCGCTGGGCGGAGTCTTACCGACACAGCTGCTCCATAAGCATCCGCTATAGAGCTATTCCGTCTCAGTAACCGCCACCTAACGGCTGATTATACTGAAGAAGGGTTTTAAAAACACTGCAAGTACTAGCGCTGAGTGATGCTTTTGATGGCTTTAATTTGTTTTGTTCCCCTCATTTCTCATACCGATGTACTCACAGGCTTGATGGAGCGGAGTTACATTGTAATATGTTTTAAGGGGCCAAGTGCTTGAACGTACACAGCATTAATATGATTCTTTTTTTTGTATTATCAGATTTTAAAAAAAGAGTATGTTGATTACAGGTTGTCAATGTCGTTTTCGACTATTTTTTTTTAAAATTATTGCTTAGCCCTAACCAGTACAGAGAGATGCAAAGCTGAAGTAAGTCAGCAGTTTGAAATATTTCCCCAAATAATAACAGCGTGGCAAGAGTTTAACAGGAAGGGTAGTGTGGTGCAATGGAATGAGAAGGTCAGGGAAAAGTGTGATGATGTTTGACTGTCTACAAGAACAGTAATATCACACTTGATGAGCTGAACATTTAATGGCATGAATAGTGTCTCAATGACAAATGTGTTAGTTAAGTGTCATAAAAGGGAGGAAGAAGAAATAATAAAGAGAACGTGGTGATTTTACTCAGCGTTTAAGATAAACTATGGCTACGGTTATTTCACGTGTGCACCTATTTGTGTATGTCAGGAGTTGACCACGTCTCAGAAGAGCGGTGGGAACGTTCTGCAAATGATGTATGAGAAGCCGGAGAGGTGGGCCTACACCTTCCAGAGCTACGCCTGCATGAGCCGAGTTCGAGCTCAGATAAACTCTGCCAAGGGCAAACTGAGACAGGCTGAAAACCCTGTGCAGTTCTTTGAACGATCAGTCTACAGTGACAGGTGAGAGGGTGTTTATGTGGGTCTGCGTGTGCAGCTCTTTGTGTATACCATAGGCCCCACAAGGATGGGAAAAAGATTTTTGCTGATTTCCGACATGTCGAAGTTGTTTTCTGAGTCTTCGTATATTTTGTAGGTACATATTTTCAGCAAACCTGTATGAGAGTGAATGTATAAATGAGACGGAATGGGCCATATACCAGGATTGGCACAGCTGGTTGCACAAGCAGTTTGGACAGCACATTGAACTGGACGGCATCATTTACCTGCGGGCAACACCTGAGGTACCTGTTAACCTCAACTAAGTCATATCTACATTACATTTAGTTGCTTTTTATTGCTTTAATTGTTGATCAGGTTTGCTTTAAATAGCCTCAAAATGTAAACAATTTCTCTTTCTCTTACATCACTATATTCAATTCAATTCAAATTTATTTATATAGCGCTCTTAACAATGCTCTATACAACTCCTTATACCACCACTCTCTCTTTTTTTTTTTTTTTTGACTCCACAGTCTTCGGTCTGCACAGTATTGTAGTTGTAGTAATATTTGAAGACCTTGTGAAGACAGAAATAGAAAGTTAACACATAACCCTGACTGTGCAATACTAGTACCCATTTATCCATGTTATCTTGACAAAGACTCTACACAGCTACACAAAAAATACCTACTTCAGGAGTAGTCATTTATTGAATGAGAGGAGAGGAGTCTGAAGCCAGTTAGATCAAAAAGTTTGGTCATCAAGATTGAGAGCCTTGTTGGCTGATCTGTGTGTGTGTGTGTGTGTTAGAGGTGTTTAGAAAGGCTGCATATGAGAGGCAGAGAGGAGGAACAGGGGATTCCTCTGGAGTACCTGGAGAAACTCCACTACAAACATGAATGCTGGTTACAGCATAGGACCATGAGGTACACACACACACTACAAAGATGAATGCTCTGTACAATATGAGGCAACTTTATACAAAGTATTACGTCAAATTATAGAAACATTTTTATTAACATTTTTGTATTTTCCCTTTTATTTTAGTTTTTTAAAAATACATCTTTGCTTCTTCAGCCACGCCAGTTATACTTTGTAATAAAATAAACACACTGTCTCTGCTATACTGTAAAATGTCTTAATGCTTTGGTTAAAAATGCTTTTTTAATGTTGGTTTATTTGTGTGTGTGTATTTGGTCTGCAGTATGGACTTTGATTATCTGAGTGATGTCCCAGTTCTAACTCTGGATGTAAATGATGATTTCCGGAGAGATGAAATCAAATGTGCCGACATGATTGAAAAGGTGAACTCTCTCTCTCACACTCTTATTACACTCACAACGAGCAACTGAATATCCTGCTAGAGGAGGAGTGGGTGAATAATATTTTTTTTAACTCCTTAAAAACATGCTGAACATCTGTTAAAAATAAACTGCCAATTCCACAGAAATTAACGGCTGAAAAAAAATGTATTGCAATGTAATGTTTTCAGTGTACATATTTATAATAAACACACACAGAGCTCACAGCTTGTGTTATAATTTATAAACTGTAGGGTCAGGTTGTTAATGAGGCTGAACCGAATGTAGCAAATTTACTCATGGAGGCAAAACAAAAAAAACCTTCATCCGTTACATACAGTGCTACACACTTAAACAGAGCACACCTGACATTTGTGTGTACTTCAGTGTGGACACTGTGCTTTATGAACATAAATATTTCTGCATGAGTTTGTTCAACTGTATTGTATTAGTGAAGTAATAGTTACTGTTTTATTCTCTCCAGGTTAAAGAATTTCTGAGCACTCTGTGATCATCAACTATTCCGTTTGTGAAGATTTTGGAGGGGCGGTGTGCGTGTGTTAAACTACATATATTATAGTATGCCACAGTTGTTTTGTTATTTTGTGCTTTTTTACTCTATTTAAAAATGGCAAATGAAATTATGGTCTATTCAATTATGTTAAAATGAGACTTATTGAAATTAATAGATGTCACTGTAATATACTTTGACTTTTGTGTGGTTAATTATGCAGATACACAGTCAGTTCTCTAGCCAGCCCTGCAGACCAGTCTAACATTCACATCATTTCTGCCTTTTGTATTTCATATTTTTTGCAGAAAGCATTATTGTCTTTTGGGCTCTTTCACTGAGAATAAAAGTAGGATTAGTAAGAAGGTGCTTGTAATATTTATGAAGGGAAACGTTAAGATGGCATCAGCCATGGGATAGATTTATTATGTAAATTAATTTTGATTTAAACCACAAGTGAGCATTTATTATTTCTTCTGCATATAAAAGCCTTTCTTTCTTGCTTTTAAATTTTTATTTTTTTTTAAGCAAATTATTAAATGTTTTTCTCCTCTAGTGAAAATGAACAATGTTCTTACTTTCAAGCCCACTAACAGAGATGGATGGACACAGGAGAGCTGCCAAATAGCTCAAAACTGACTCAAAAACACAGCTAAATCAACATTTCTGTGTTAACCCATGTTGGGACCTTCCACATATTCAGAGTTTTACAGCTGAAATGCTCTTCAGAAACGGAGGTATAACATACAGTTATGTGCAAAATAATAGCAGTCTAACATTACTAATGTGTTTAAGTACTGATTTTGGCAGAAATGATGATACAACATGGGAACAAATTCATGACTAGGTGTAGCAGAGTAATGGCAAACCAACAGACTTAACAGACATGACATGCATGCTGCTAATTGGGGGTAATTGACTCATTTAATGAAAGGGGTGTGTTCAACTTAATAGCAGTGTGGAGTTCAGTTAGGGAGGTCATTCAATCTGTGAAGAAATGGGTGTCAATTATGGCCCTTATTTAAGGAAGGAAGGCAGCAGATGTTGTACCTGCTGGTTTTAGCCCTTGCTCAGTGGGAAAGAGAACCCAAAACACATGGTGGAAAAAGGAATACTACCATCCGCCTAGATCATAGAATAACAAGAATGGCAAAGAAGCATCCAGTGATCAGCTCCAGAGAGATCAAAGAAGATCTCCATTTACCTGTGAGTACTTCAACAATCAGAAGACGCCTATGTGAAGCCAAACTATTTGCAAGAAACCCTTGTAAAGTAACACTTCTGAAAAAAAGACATGTATTGAAAAGGTTACAGTTTGCCAAAGAACACATTGACTGGCCTAAAGAGAAATGGCGCAATATTCTATGGACAGATGAGAGCAAGATTGTTCTTATTGGGTCTAAAGGCTGCAGACAAAGTCAAAGTCAACTTTATTGTCATCTCTGCTATATACTGTACAGATACATAGAGAGACGAGACGACGTGGCTCCAGGTTATTTCCAGTGCAGTTTGTGAGACGACCCCCCAAACACTGAATACAAGCCATAGTACACTGTGAAGACCGTAAAACGTGGAGGTGCATGCATAATGGTTTGGGAATGTTTCTCATACTTTGGAGTGGGGCCCATTTATCGCATAACAGGCACCATGGACCAGTTTCAGTACCTAAAAATACTGGAAGAGGTCATGTTGCCTTATGCTGAGGAAGAAATGCCCTTAAAATGGGTGTTTCAGCAGGACAACGACCCCAAACACACCAGCAAGCGGGCAACATCCTGGTTGCAGACCAAAAAGATTGATGTCATGAAGTGGCCAGCCCAATCCCCGGACCTCAATCAGATTGAGAATTTGTGGAGTGACCTCAAAAATTCTGTTTTTGATGCAAACCCAAGAATGCAGAAGATCTGTGGAATGTAGTCCAGTCAGCTTGGGCTGCAATTTCTGTTTGCAGGTGTCAAATGTTAGTTTACTCCATGCCACACAGATGTAAAGCAGTGATCAGAAACAATGGTTATACAACTAAATATTAGTTTAGTGCTTGAAGGAAAAGGAAAAGCTAAATCTTCATTTCATTTTCAGTTTATACTGTAAATATTCCAGTTTGTACATGAAAATGCAGACACTGCTATTTTTTTGAACAACCTAATATTCTTTTTCTTCATTTTCAGTAAAAAAAAAGAAAGAAAAGAAAAAATTGTTCATATTTTCATTTGGGATTGAATGTGCACGGCTCCCAGTGCCTTTGTATATATGGAAATAAATGCTATTTGGAACATGGAACTTGTTGTTTTAAACACACTATTATTTTGCACATAACTGTATATAGATGCTCAAAGTGTAGTGGAAAAAATGATGAGTTGTGTCTTGTCATTTTACCTTCTCTCAAGTGTTGATGTGTGGACAGGGCCTAAGGAGTCTTTCAAACCCCAAGGTCTTTTGTCAGCTTTTAAACATGGTCCTAATGCTATCTATTTCTTCAGTATAGGAAATATGTAATTTCATACATTTTAACTACTGTGGCATAGTTGACATTCAAATAAAAGTAACAAGTCTATTACATTTGAAATGGGACATTTGTTAGTATTTTTCACACTCTCACCCACAATGATTACACAATCTGCCAGCTTCACTTTAGAAAATAAAACCTTTTCTTTTTGAGCATTTAATTTCTCACTGCACATAACCACCCCTGCATGTTATCATTGCAGAAATATCTCAGGATCAAGGCAACAATAGACTTTTTACTAGATGCATCATAATTAAACTTTACTGTGAACTTAATTTTACAGTTACAGTTCCATCCTAGTTAGTAACAGAATGCCACTTAGTACTGTAATATCCATAAATGATCAGTTGGTGGCGCAGTTATTCAGTCCACATGTTAATAGACTAGATTCAATAGACTATACATTATTTGGGCTTAAATGTTATACTATAGTTACAGCTGTCACAGTTGTAACTATAGAACTATATAGGGTATATAAAAGACTGCTTCAAGCTGCAGCTAGAGATGCTAAAATAAGCCAAGTTCTCTTTTCAGAAAAAACGTCATGTTTTGCAAGGTCCTGGTAGCAGGACAGATGGACAGCTTTGGGACACATTATTTATGACCAATTGATATGTGGTGGTCTAAGTAACAAAGGTCCTGTGTTGGTGATCATAAATATTAGGGCTAGAACAATTAATGTATATTGCCAACAAATTTCCTAATTGATTAGTTTATATCATTACATTACCTACGTCACAACGGAAAAAAGGGTGGCAGTTTGTTTCCAATAAACAAACGTGGTTTTGCACGGGAGCAATATGATCTTAACCTGACTTGCATGAAACAACAGATAATGCAACAGTAATATTATACTAAGATCTGAAACAAAAAGGAGAGGTTTAAATAAATTACAGTTATCAGTGACTTAGCAGCCCAAGAGAATGTAAATTTGTTAAATGCTGATGTGGAGATAATATCAGAAAGAGGATACTCATCAACAAAAGAAGTGGTTTGGATATCAAAAAGCAGATAATACAAACTCCACATGTAAAACATACTGTAGATCACATGCTATCCTCTTTAGAGTCATCAAACTTCAAATATTAGAAAGATTTTGAATTTATTTAAAAAGTATATATGTAAGTATAAAATGATTTGAATGGTTAAGAATATTAAACAATTTGATTTAAATTCATTTTAAATAGATTAAATGCAATTTTACATGATTTAATGTTTTATGCTTATGTTTTTGTTTGTTTATAAAACAACCAACTAATCAATTAATGAAAAAATAGTTCTAATAAATCTGAAGATTTGAGTCCTGAGAGGATTTGAACTCCATGCAGTTAAGAAATGCAATTCACTCTGGATGCTACAAATGCAAATGTAAATGTCTTCTTTCAGGCCCAGCTGTGGATCTGTGGTCAGCCAGGAACCAATATTGCTTTGTTATGGTGTCAGCTGATGCTGTGATCAATAACATCTGCGATTTATATGCATATTACCAGGAATATTGTGGTTATTTGCAGAAATGCAGGCGTAAACATGGAGGTACACATCCTATCCTAGTTAGGTTTTTACAGTAGCATATCGTTCTGACTGGGTTCAAGTAGAGCATGCAGAAAATAATATAGTTTGCGATAATTGTGGGAAAAATATAAAAAATTAATGTCTTTAATTGTGAAATGAGTTCCCAATTCTGATCAGCGTTTTTACTGTAATTAAAAAAATATTTCCTATTTTTATCCCAGACTTTTTTCTTAAGAAATACTGAAACATGTAATACTCCTGCTAAGAACATCTGTAACTGATGTATTAATGGAAATACCAGGACCTATCAGTAACTAGGGGTCAGTCTGTCTTTTGTCCTTCGAACAGTTTCAGGCCTTCTTGGAATGCTGTTATAAACATTATGAACCATTTTCTAGTGGGGAATCGGGCCATTTTTCAAGGAGGACAGACTGGCTATCACGTTTGGAGTAAGCACTGCAGGACTGAAAGCTCATTTGGCTTCCACAAAAGGAAAATCCATCCAGATATAAAAAAACAGTACAGAGAATGTCAGACTATTCTTTTACAGCTTTACTGACAGCACGTTGTACTTTTGCTATGTGGTGTTTAAATTTCTTTCTTACTCTTTTTGACGGTTAATTAATAAAAATCCTTTCATACTTATCAGGTTTGTGAATGTTATATGAAGTGATGGTTACACTGTCAGGGATACTGATGGTTTTCCAATTTGATCAGTTCTAAACAATGGGTCTCATTTGCCATATTTTGACTAAATACATTTTTTTTTTCTTAAATTAGTTTTTAAGTTAATACATTTAAATATAATATACAACTGTAGTATTGGGGCAGTTGATAGCATAAAGGTTAGTGACTTTCCCCCCATGATTGGAAGGTCACCGGTTTGAATCCTAGGACCAGTAAACGTATCACTGAGGTAAACATAGCAAGATACTGTCCCCAAGCACTGTTTCCCGGGTGCTGCCCATGTCAGTTGCCCACTGCTCCTTCATGGATATGTCAAATGCCGAGGTTACATTTTGTTTGTGATGCACTGTGTGCTGTGCTGCGGTGTGTTCACAATGACAAATATTCACTTATTGATGATATGCTATTTTTTGAACAAAAATAGCATAATTTACCTAAGATTGTAGATACTGTTTTACCCAATATCAAACCTCAAATAAGAAAATATTGGTGAACATCAGAATCTTTATAGAGCAAGTGGGGAAAAAAAGTTAAAAATGATTCGTGAATAAGGCTGAATTCAAATCTACATTTAGAGGTACATTTGTAATATAACCATCGATATACTTTTAGTAACAGTCTGTAACTGTTTTCTGTTTTATGGCTTTATGTATAGTCATTTATTCAATCAAAACACATTTTATGTCAGAGACTTAATTTGTTAAAAATAAATAAAAATAATATAAAAATATAACTGCAAGCAGTGATTATGGGGGCCATGCAGTTTGCAGCTTTATCAGTTTTTGACGAATCGAAGTGGACAGATGTTGAAATATGACACGTTTCATCCTTTTACATAGGCTGCTACGGTTCAAAAGTTATTGGGCAAAATTCTTTTTTTTTTTTTTGGAAAGACGCAAAATAGCTTATTTTGGTGCAATTTTTTTTGCCTGAGTAGTGGGTGAGGTACCGGACCTACCTGCCAAATTTCAAATTTTTTCTCCAATATGAAAAATTTGGCAAAATCGCTTGATTCGATTAAGATCTCATGTCTGGAGAAATCGCTGTAATCGATAATCGCGCGTGCGTTTGGTCTTCTGCAGGCGTGAGAGCGCGCTCCACCGAGGTGGCTCGAGACAACTTTGTGACCCCGCTCGCGCGTCTCTGGCTCCTGCTCGTGTCGTCACGCGGGAGGAGGGAGGATTCTTTAAATATGGAAACGAGAGAGAGGGAGAAACGGAGCAGCGAGACTCGCCGCGCCACAAGGCAGGAAACGTGGAAGTTTGTTTTGAGTCAGTCGTGAGGCGCGACGAGTCGAGTTATGACTGACGGCGAGCTTTATTTCTTTGTAGTTTGTAGAAACAGCGAAATACCTTTGGCTCCGGATAGATAATAAAATAAGTTTTAAGCACGAGTAAAACTTTGAAGCAGTCTCTCGCTTTACGGTTCAATTTCGGTTGAGTTAGTGACGACAACTGTGAATTTTTTTCAGACTTCGGGAAAACTACGTTACTACGTTAGAACAAACCGCCCGCTCGCGCACGTTTTCAGTCTTGACAGGCTGGTGTGTGTCAACGTGAGGGACCTGGACGCGCTTTAGACAGACGGGCTCGGAGAGACGGAGACGAAATGACCGACAAAAAGTGAGTATTTTAACAAGACAGTTCTAAAATTTGACATTATTTCCCCCTCAGTTCGGCTCCGCTTGTGCGCAGTCTTGAGGTAAAGGTGTAACAGAATCCCCGCGCGACTCTTGGGACAGCCGTGGCAAACAGAGACCTGTTGTGTGTGTCTGTGTGTAGGGTTGATGGTATTTGTGAGGAGCTTATTGTCCCTTAAAAGACAGTAATTTAAAGCCAAGTTTTGTGACTTTGTTAGGACATGGTTTAATAAAAACGATCCAGTACTTATATAACAAAAATAACGTTTTACGTTTAGTCAATATGGAAGTATCTCACAAATATTACAAGACGCGACTGTGGTGTATGAATGTGTGGGTTTCTCATGACAGGTTCACGTTACAACTTGTGATTATCGAATGAAGAAGTAAGAATCACGCATTTACACTCCCGTTTCACAGCACCCTGCGCTTTCATCACGCGAGTGAACTGGCTCCAGTAAACATTTCACTCATTATTTCAGACCGAGGCTTCAGCTACAGGTGTCAGCCTCAGCCTCCTCTCGGTATTAAACCCGTTAACCGACAGTAGGCCTGAGCGTGTCCGCGTCACGGTTTGCCGCTCGTTCCACTTTGGCGCGGTGACGCTCGGTCGCGCGCTCCTTATAGCCTCAGCGAAGCCTAATCTATTTCTAAGAAGGCACTGTCACAATCAATTAGGTCTTTAATGTCCATGTGTCCAACACAGCCTGCCAATTAATAATCCAATACTACAATATATCCACCTGCCAAAGTCAGCTCAGTTCATTTTTATCAGTATTGTCAGTCATTGATAGTGTTAAGGAAAAATCTTCAAAGGATCCAAGACTTGAGAGACTTGGAAGGAGCCTCGCCAGGTTCAGCTCTGAAGTGTGTGTATAACGGTATGAATGTGCAGAGCAGATTTCAGTCTTTAGATGATCCGTTATGGTTCAGAAAGTTTCTACAGGTTCCAGATGACAAAACCTTGGTACATCTATATCTGGTTCAGACTTTTGACAGAGATGTGAGAAATGTGACTTCTCACTGAAGCCAGTTTCTGCATTTCTGTGTTTTAGTGTAAAAGGGATTAAGACGTGGGTTTGGACGGGATATATTCCGTTTCTGTTGTCTTTTTTGCCTTGTGAAATAGGACACGTACCATGATGTTAACAAAAAAATGCTGAACTTTGCAGAATTACTGAGAAGTGATTAGATCTCACATCAGGTGTACAAAGTAGCTCACAGTGCTGATCTAGAGAAAAAATAACCCAGTTTGTCCAAAGACAGTTCTGTGTTGGACCATGTGATTTTGTTTATTCCCAGTTGTAACAAAGCCATTAATTTCATCATCTGATTATATATACTTTAATGAGTGACCAGCTGCATTTGTATTGATGAAAACTTTTGGTTTGTGTAACTTGTCATAGATGATCTCCATTTCCCAGTTTTGATTGAGGCATATGTACGATAAGGAAGTGCTTACAGGTTTACAACTTAAGTTCCTTAATGTTTAAAATAGACCATCCCTTAACAGGTACTTTCCTCATACTTTGTTATGGTTCATCAATATATGAGAAAAATCGTGTTGTGTAAATGACTTTTCCTGTTCATCATCAGACTCCTTTTGTCCTGTTGTTGCAAAACTATGATTGCAATGGAATTAAAAACTATAATGGGCACACACACTTCCTGGTGCGGCGTCGAAGGCCGACTTACCTGTACAGGTATTTCTTCCAGGAATTCCACTGGAGATTAGCAAGAACAAAAAGTCAGTCATAGTGGAATCTCCGGGTGTGTGCGTAAGATGCTCAGGAAATGACCTTCAGATTATACACATTTCTAACAGCCACTATATGAGTTCATGAAGTCAACATGGTTACTTATCACACTCAAGGCGAGGAAGGGAGGGAGAATTGGAGCCATAAGGTGAGAGTGACAAAATGATGGCAAGCCCTGTAAGGTTTGGGGAAAGAGTGGAAGAAAGAGAAAATATTAGAAATGTATCTCAACACATGTTCACACAGTGAAAGAAATGAGAGAATCAAACAAAAACAGAGTAATGGCATCCCACGAATGGAAGACAGTAACTATGCATGTGACAAATACAGAATCTTAAATCTTTCCCCCCACTTGACCTTTGACATCCTCTTTACCCCATGGTTTGAATGTAGCAATGCTAGATTATAAAAGCTAATTAAAGCACTACATTTGTGCACTGCATTTTGTGTAACAGTCCTCTAATCACCAGCAGTGTCCATAAAGATTTACTTACACATTTATAAGACAGTACTGGACAACAGAGAAGTGTGTTGAAATTAAGAGATTAGGGTTTTGCTTGCTTCATCTGGCTTATGTATGGGAGTGTGGAACTTGTTTAAAGTCTGATTCTTTTTGACTCAGTCAGATTATAATAAGAAAGATTAACCTACATGTTCATTTTAAATAGTTGCTGACTCACATACAAACAAAACAATGACTGCAAGACCTAAGTGAAACTGACCCACAAGGTGTGAACCCTGGACATGAAGTTCTCCCAGTTGTTCTCATATGTACATGTGGAATTCACTTTAATCTCATGGACTGACATGTTTTGCGGTGTGTTCTTTACGACAAGAGCAGCAATTTCTGCAGTCTATCTTGGGCTAAACTGAATCTGATCTTATTCAGATCTTAATGGATCTGTCAAATATTCCTGGTGACATGTTCAGAATTTCATACTGAAATTTGTCTTGCATAAAAATCTCAGTACCAGCCAGCTGTGAAATATTTTAAGGAATTCTTCAGACATTATGATTCTTCTCATGGTGTATGGTTGTTCTTATGGTCTGTAGTTTAATGACAAAGCCTAACAAGACTGAAGTAATGAAGGAGAGTCAGAGGAGGAAGGACAGAGATAGTGAGAGGAGAGTGGAAGGCAGATGAAGAGAAAAAGAGCCGACGACAGATGAGGAAAATGGCACTGGTCTGGGTGTCATCTTTCTGCCTTTCACTGGGGTTTGGACTAATGAGTGTGTAGGATTTCTCTAAGAGTCCCTTGGCCTGTGCTGCACCTGCTGTCCCAACCCTCTTCTTAGCACAAATGCCTGATAAATCCAACCATACGTCACACTCAAATTAATTCCTGTTATAGCACACTGAAAAGACAGCATATAGATCATAACTACAGATTGATTTTAATTTTGAACAAAGTCACAAGTCGGCACACCCTTCCGAACAGGAATTTCGGGACCTTGAATCTCCTTTGCAAGCTGGACTGCATATATCAAGTATAGGCCTCACACTAAGCTGTTACAACCCACTCCGAGAGTGCAAGTTACTTTTACTGATATACAACCATTAAATCACCAGATAAACCTTCAAACACAAGACATTCTTTGTGAGAACGAGTTCTACCATATGTGTATGTGTGTGTGCCTGTGTGTGGGGAGTCCCCCACCATGGTGTGTGTGCATGTGTCTGAGCTTGTGATGTCCCTCCCACTCTAAGGCGACTGCTATGCCACGTTTTCTCGAGGCTCTGCATGACTGACAGCTGAAGAGGGGTTCTGAAAAAGAGCAATGTTTTACTGGCATGTATCATATAGGCAATCATTTATGCAGACGTCCTGTTTATTTCACACATTTTACTTCTAGACAAGGGGGCAACCAAGGGCTTATCAGAAGCTAATTCTAAGCTGTCTTGTGTTTTTTTTCAAGTCCCCGTTTTCGTTGTTACAACATATAAATCAGCCCATAACTAGCTTGTTAATAAACCCTGCTAAGAAGGTCTTAGAAACAGATAAGTCCAACTTAACCCAAAAATAAAAATCCTGTTACAGCCAGGGCATTCTGCTTTTGCTTCGTTGACCTGTTTGAGTACTGTTAAACGTCAAGAAGTATCCCACCCAATAACATGAATTTGGCTAGCAGTGAGTGAAACCCAGTGAGGCAAATAATAGTATAAATGCTTGCTACTTGCCCTATTGTCTCTAATTCACTGTTAGCAGTTTGAACAGTTTTGGGTGGAGAAATCCCTTCATTGTGTCATAGTCATTTGAAACAAGCCTCCATTGTTTTACACACCTAACTCAGCAATCTACCTGTAACCCATCCTCACCTGAAACACGACACCTTAGGCTAAAGCTAAATTCAAGGCTAACACTGACTGTGTTCTTTCTTTAAACCAAAATTATCTTTTTGGAAACAGCATCTTTCTCTGCATACCGATTACTAGAGGTTGACATTTGTATCAAATTCTTGTGATTACGAAAACTGCCCATCACTGATCAAGTTCAAATTTCTCAGATAAGACTTCTAAGAGCTAGGTCTACGCGCTCAGGGCCGCAAGTTTACATGTGTGACTATCGTGGTTGATGCATGCTAAACGCTGTATGCTAAAGGACTTAACTGCAGGCCTGGTGTAGCTGATATGTCAGTATCATGTTCCTTGCTGGTTGCAGTATGCCTTCAGAGATCTCGTGTGCCTTAGGCGGCTGTGAGGGGAAAGAGAAACGTGATGACTGCATGCAGAGAAAGATACTGTCTGTGTGGGCGTGTTTGCAGGTGTGTTTGCAGGAAAAGCATTGTGTAAACAGCTGATCATCAGCAGAACATGAATAATTGCTAAAGGTCTAAAAAAAAATTTTCAACAATATACTCAGTTATTCGCCAGAGAGAGAGAAATTAAACATAACATATATAATTTGAGGTGACAAGTTCTTACCCCCTTATTGTTTCACTTCACACCATGGTCATCAGCTATCAGCTAAAAATTCTGTCATGGTTTACTGATGCTAACATAGCACCTGGTGCTAGTAGCTGTCAGCAATGTACGGCCCATCCACGCCTTATAATGTCACAAGCCGCAGAAACTTTGACCTTTCTGCCTTCTCCAGGGTCTGCAGCTGCTATGAAGACATTTTACTTCTCTGATTTCATAAGGTGTTTTCTAATGGTGGGCTATGATTGGTGCAGGACAAGGCTTCTGTCACATGTTACTGTCAGTAGAACTTTTACATGTGCCTTTTATTGATAATGATATACTGATTATTGCAGTAATATTTTTGCTAATGATGGTAACTACTATCCCTAACAAAGACAAATGTTTTGATGAATTTGAATATTGTTTTCAATCTTATATCTGTTTTCAGTATCAGAAAAAGCTTGGATTTTGAGGAAGAAGATGAACATCTGTTAGTTCACTTGTCCTGTTTCCTGTCTGTGTTCCATTAGGAATAGGCAGCAGAAGTCCAAATGTTAAATGTTAGTGACGCAATTGGCTGTATGTTTATGCTTCATTTTCATTTCCACTCTCCGAGGATTTGTCATGCCGTTTCGGTCAGCTTGGTGCAGGAATCATGAAATTCCTAAAATTCTTCTAGAAAAGTTTTCTGAGCCACAGCATTTAAAGTGTGGTTAGGAGAACTGGCAATGACCTTCTGCAAACACCCCTTTTCTTCTGTTTTTGTACCCTCATTCTCTGGTTTAGTTAGTTCTTTGAAACACCTCGAATGTGAGAAAAGAGGCGAGAAAGAGAGAATAATAGAGAGTGAAAGCATCTTATCAAATTCATTGTAGCAAACCTTATCAGAATTCATTTTGAGTTTGGGCTTACTGATTGTGATATTTGCTTTGGCAAATGCATACATTGTAACATTAATGTCAGTAATGTGTCAAATAGAAGATGGAGAGAGAGAAGGACAATATCAAAAGAGTAATGGAAAACAACAGGCTTATTATGCTCAGTAAGAATTGGATGTGAGACATAGGTATATATGTTAGTCAGAGTGGTGTTTTTGTTTTACTTCTTAAGGGCATTGTGTAACTTGGTATTTTGTGTGTGTGCTGGTGGGACGTAACTACTTTGTTTTTTTAATGTATGATCTGTTGGGTCTTTGTGATTTTTCTGTGCATGGAAAAGTGTGTAAACATGATATTGTTTGCATGTGTGTTTGCTCTGAGGTTGTGTTGGTTCTGTTTGTGCTGTTTTTTTGTCTGGCTGAATATGTGTTTTTATGTATATGTGTGTGTTTGTGGGTGTGGGTGCGTCTTTGTTACTCACAGCCTGACGATTGAAGATTGGCAGAACACATATTAATATCAAACGCATTGTAATAATATATTGAACATTTGACTGCTTAATTGTCTGAGCAATATTGTTAATTATCTCTTTAAAACGATTTTTCTCTTTTTTTGCAGAATGGATGACGAGGCAGTAGTGGATCGAGGAGCCTCATATGTCAAACACTTGTGTGATGAAGAGGAGGTGGAGGGTAAGTAACAAACACACACACACACTTACACCAAAACATGTGTGATATCAGAGGTCTTATACACTCTGGTGACTGCCTCTTACTCATCTGGAACATTAATCTTTATTAGTTGTTTTGCCTCCCCCTCCCCACCTTTTTCTGTTGTCCTGTTTTTCTGACATTTATTATTACTTTTCTTTGTTGTTTCTTCATCCATCCACCCATCCATCCTTCCTTCTTTCCTTCTTTCTTGTCTGGTTTTGGTGATCCAGTGAGTTGTTTTTAATGTGGTGATGACGAGTGTATGAGTGTGCCGTGTGAGTACGGGGGGGATTACGGTAAGAACGTGCAGATGTTACGCATTCTCAACACATGAAGATGTTTACTGTCGTAATCCTTTGTGCCTGCGCGCACTCCCACAACACACACAAACACACACGGCTGGCACTTTGGTGTTAAATTCAGCTGAGGTGGGTATGTAGCGTGTCGGGATTAAACAACTGTGAACCAATGTTTGCCCACACTACCTATAGCAAACCCACTATCCACAACACACAGACTTTTTCACGTTTTCTTGCTATTTTGCTTCTATTTTCTGCTTACTCTTCTGTGAGCTTTTGAAACAGATGAAGCACATTGTGCCTTATCAATCTGTCTGAAAGTAGCAAAGTACTGTACCTCTAGAACCAGTACATTTGAAGGTTAAAAGCATTATTATAACCTAAAGCAGTCTGACTTTGTTAAAGCTGTGATAAGAGTCTGTACATGTTGGCTGTCTATATTTTAGTGGAAATAATGAATTAATTGCAGACATTTGCTCTTGTGAATGAAATGGAAGAAATGTAAAGATATGAGAAAAGAAAGGCAGATAAATGACACAAGGAGGCCAGCTGGCCTGTTTAGATACTTTGCAAGATAAATATGCAATAAGATACTGTATATAATAATATTTTTTTACAACAACAGAAATGAATATATCCAAATTTATTCCAGTCTAGCTTAGCAGTACTTCTTTGATCAGACAACAATCATCTTATGAACCATTTACAAAAGAAGTCAGGAACACGTGTCCATTTTAAGAATAAATGTAAATGCAAATAAGTTTCCTGTCTGTGTACAACTGTTGCAGTCAGGTCTGTAGTCAGCCCGACTGGACAGCGACTGTGTGTGCCTTCTGTCAAAAAGATGAACAAATGTTTACTAACAGCTTGGTGTGATATACAGTTATTGTTGTATTTAGACACATTTAATACATTTCTTCTGTGGCTGGAAGATTTTTGAAAGCACATCTCAAAACTTGCAGTCAGGTATCTCTTTGAACATGAAATAAAAATCTGTTTACTATCTGGAAATGAATTACCATGAATATAGGAAAAGAGTGTTTTCCTGAGTCTTTTGAATAAGAGTTTTAATGGGGAATAATCTTGCTGTAAAAGTCGTAATATATTTTAGCTGACATGTTTGACAGTGTAGTTTAACCATGAGCATGTGCTGAACACATGTTTGAAGTCATATTACAGTGTTATTTTCTATGTAAACAAGTTAAAAATTGCCCATTTTTACAGCTGTTATGGTGAAAGCATTCCAGCTCACCTGCCCACACGTCACTGTCGAGCGTCACTGTTTTCTTAGAATATAAACACCAAACATTTCTCAGTAATTTTGATGAGTTTGCCAACCATTTAATCAGAATCTCCTCTCTTCTTACGAATCACACATGGATACTTTGTCTGTCCAGGTCTATTTCAATACCTAATTTTCTATAAGTGTTTAATGGCGTAAGCCCTAATAACACCCGATATTGGGGAAGCTACTTTTAAATGGTAACTTAAGCTACAAGCTACTTATGATTAAAAGTAGCTAAACTACAGCCACACTCCTGTTTTTAATTGGATACAATACATGCTACAGAGAAAAAGTAACTACATTGAACTAACTTCAGGCTATTTCTTGTCACAGATTCTTGCTTCCATCGTTGCCATCTCACAGTGGCCAAGAGTATGTTGTCATGCAGTAAGCATTCACTGCTACTACTGTATCACTAAAAGACAAAGTTAGTGTCTATGTTGATGGGATGAAAATGTGGAGTGGTCAGTGCGTGGTAGACAGACTCTTGGTGTTACTTTGGACTTGTCATTGCCTACGTGCTCTTCGAAACAGATTCTGGGTCATCGGTATCTTTGTGCCGGTAACACAAGAAGCACTCATACATACACATGCGACTCAACCTCTCTTTTCTCCGTCTCTTTCTCTCCAGCTCTCTCTGTCTCTTTCTATTCTCTCCAGGTCTCTGTCTGTCTATCTCTTTCTCACAGTGTACATCGGCACTTTTAAGCTGTTGTTATGGCTAAATGGGGACACGTGTCTGTGTGTGTATGAGAGAGAGAGAGTGTGTGATCTGCCACAAGGCTCTGCTCTGAAATCTCTTCCTGGGGATGGCTGCTGTTTCCTGTTTGATCTGCTGAACAGGAAGTAGTTGGCATTTATCTACATGCTAATGAGTGCAAGATAACAGTCAGATCACCCGCTCTGGAAAACACGCACACATTTAAACTCACACTTAAAGCCACACACACCACTGAGCAAAAAGGTAAACAGAAAATGCTTATTTTTAGTATTTAAAAAAATAATACTTCTGACAGGTGTGCAAAGATAGCTACCCACAACTCCAATCTCAGAGCTTCCTCTGTATTAGTGTGTACATGTGTGTGTGTTTGCACAAGATTTCATGCTTTCAGGATATAGAATAAACTATGCTTTCACTCAAAATTGTAATACTGTGTGTATGAATGTGTGTCTGCACATGCGCCTATGCTGATGCATCTTCATATAATCCATACACGCACTACAGACACACATCTCATCAAAAGAGACGTGTCTAAAATGATGTTACTATTTCTAAACCTATATATCCCTGTACAACCTAAATCTGATTTATGCACTACGGATTTCCTACTGTGTCTGTTTGGATTAAAAAGAATTGATTGTTTTTTTACTCGTAGTCTAAAAGCTCACCATGTCACCCTCTGTTTGTATGTATTCCATCAGGTCATCATACAGTATACATTGGTGTTCACGTGCCTAAGAGCTACCGCCGGCGAAGGAGACACAGGAGGAGGCCCAAAGAGAAGAGAGAACGGGTGACAGAAGGCGTGAGCGACAAATCAGACGCTGAGAATGCAGATGAATCTGCCCCCAGCATACTGAAACCACTCAGTGAGTCACATGTCTCCGATATTCCCATACTGCCCTGGAAATTTTCCGCTGACTATCAGGACCCAAACCTGCTACTCCCCACCCTCAACCAAGCCACATTTAGATGATTGGCTTAAAGCATTGTTCTGTTTGATGTCTTGAGAAAGAACAAAAAGTAACAGAAACAAGAAACAAGATCTGATAGTCTTTAAATAAATCAACAGCGTAAACTGCCATATGACAGTGTGAATTTAATCACCGCTATGCCAAACCTAAACGTACGTTTGTGTGTGTATGTCCTTAAGACATACAGCCTGATCAAGCTGAAAATAGCTAAGAATCTAGATTAATGGAGTCAAACCATAAAAGTCAAAGTTCATGAGTTATAGAGTGAATAAAGCACGTTGGAGTTGTTATGTGCTTGCAGATGAACAGGGATAGACAGACCAAAGCAAAGAGAGAGGGATGGACAGACATGTAGGCCAGAATTGTTAGGACAGGTTAAAGTGACATGTGACCATGAATTTGTGAATTGCTGCTGATGAGGAAGAATGAAGGTAAAGAACACATACAGAAAGAACGTGTGAGTTAGTCATGCTGTTTTAAGTTAGGTGGCTGTTTCTCTAATCTCACTCAAGCTGTTCGAAGTGTCGTTTTAATCTAACCTCGCTCTGCAGTCCGGGAGCATATGTTGTGCTGATTGTGCGGATCTGTGTTTCTGTGTCTCTGTGTTGGAGTGTTTGTCTGTGTGTGTGTGTGTCTGAATTACCCTATCATCTTCATCACTGATCATTAATCCACAATGCTCTCCTCTCAAAGCCCATCCCTCCCTCGCTTCTGATTCGCTGCAGATGGTCAGATGGTCAGCCCAATCGAGTTGCTTAGTCACCGAGGCCAGAGCAAGACCTCCTTATCTTCTTATCCCTTCGGCCACTAAGCCTCCTCATTGTCCTGGTTTTGCTTCTTGTGGTTCGCAAATGGGTCATTTGAGGCCGCGCTGAGCTCTGCTGTCATTGCAGTGCTCCAGTGTGTGGTTGTTGTGAATGGTGCAAGGGTCAGTTACATCATTCTCTTTTATGTTACAGGCAATGGGGTTGGTGAATGTGGTAAAAATGTTTGGTATTGTTTGTGACATTCAGCTTTAACCATGTAGATAAGGGTTTCGATTTGCTTTTCGTTGGCTTGGGATGGGTTTCAGTTTCAGAGGTTTCAGCCTAGTGGTTAGAGTCGGAAGCTGTTACCTGCTATTTCAGGGCTATACTGTGGAAGATGATATGATCTGGACTTGGATGATAGAAGCATACATTCAAATTAACAGCCTAATCATACTGTATGTATCTATCTATGTATCTATGTATCTATGTATCTATGTATCTATGTATCTATGTATCTATCTATCTATCTATCTATCTATCTATCTATCTATCTATCTATCTATATATCTATCTATCTATCATCAACAGGGATGGGGCTCATAAACAGAAACTTTTTGCAACTGATCTCTAACTTATGATTAGACTGTTAATTTATATGTGTGTTACTTACTTACTTACTATATGTTCATTAAGGTATAATAATCTTAAAGGCTTGAGTCAAAGGCAACTGTTTTTTTTTTAGAGTTTTTAAAAACGCTTCAACTCTCATCTGAAGTCTTTGTATTTATATCTTAGTCTCAGTCTATTATCTGTTAGTTTTGGGAAAGGGATATTAGGCTATTTTATTAGGATCACCTATCTTGCAGATACACATGGTAATGTTATGCATCAAAGATCAGAGGTCAGTATTAGTGGTCAGTTTTTGACCACAGAGAGGTTTGTGACTGGATATTTATGAACTTGTTTATCACTCTCCACCTAGCTGAACCTGTGTTGAAAATAAGCCACCACCCAAATAACCTCAGCTCAAGTGGACTCATGTGGTCACAAACTGACCAGTGGTTTCAGTCTGGGATTGTACGCCTTAAAAGTGCAGCTAAAGTATTAGGTGAAGAGAGTGTACTTTTACATTCATATACAGTCAGTTACAAAAGCTTGCATATATGTTTTTCTCTTACTATATAATGTGTGTACTTGCGCGCTACCTCTCATTTAAACATAAGAACATGATAGGTTGTCTTGTGTACTTTGTTTTTTTAGAAATCAAGAGCGGTTGTGCAAAAAATACAGTTGAATATGTATTAACCAGATATTTATACAATGCCAGCATTTCCCTGGTGTTTGTGTGTGTCTGTGTCCCTGGGCCCTGCGATTGTGTTTATCTGAGATGAGTTTATTTGCCTTGATTCACTTTGACACACCAAACTTTATGCTTTGCTTAATGCCACAGATACACACACACCGACCAATATAGGCCTGATCTCCTAGACAGTGTGGGTGGTCTGAGATGGTGGCAGACAGACAGACAGACAAAGAGAAAAAAAAGATTGACAAAATCGATGGATGACAGAAGAAAACATCAGAGAGAACAGGAAAGGTGGAGAGAGAAATAACAGTTTACACATGTTAAAACGAGTGTTCACAATACAGTAGTATCAATAACTTTATGGAGACTCTATAAGATAGCTATGTGTATATATATATACTGTATGTATGTGTGTGTATATATATATATATATATATACAAAATTCTTAGAAGTGGAAGAGTCAAATTGGGTTCTTTGGAGTTTGCTTTGAACCTAAAGCTCCAAATTAATAAACCATAGGACCCTTTATGTTTATGAGTGCAGTAGATAACATATTTAAATATTGAATGAATGAATAAATGCACTCACTCAAGGTCAGCGGGGAGAGAGAGCGAGCAACGGTGACCGGAACCATACAGCTCTGTTTTCCTTTATACACACAAACACACATCCCATTTTTGGTGTTTTTTTTTCCATCGAAACAACTGTGTGGTTATGTCCTGTTAATATGGGTGGATTTCATGGAAGGGGACTGTCCTGTAAACACTGTGGTCCATGTGTTCTGCAGTAAGAACATCCGGAGCAGGACACGTGAACTGTTCAGCAGGTGAACTTTGCAAAAACAGCCAGGTGATCTCACATGGTTTAGGAGAGGTTAAAAACATTCCAATTGCTGTGAAGAGACTGATTGTGTTGCTAAGCTAGCCACGGCAGTCTTTCAAAACACACGAGGAGGCACACACCTACAAACACATCCACGCCCCTTCTTACAAGTGCACATAATCCTCACAAGCACTGTGCACAGAACAATTCACCCTTTTTCATTTATTTATCTCCACATTATCATTGTTATTCTTTGCTGAATATTGTTTAAGGAACTCTGGAAAACACTTAGCACCCCCACACACATTCATACAGAAAACAATCTTGACCCTCCTTCATTCATTCTTCCCTTTATAAAAATAGCTATATTTTCTAAATGTGTACTGAGTTAAAGATAATAGAAAGTCAACATTTTAAAGCTTTGATGTTCACCCAAACCTGAAATCTGAAGTGGGTTAGTGTGTGTTTGTTGCTCTGCAGTAAAGTTGTGTTTCATTTGTGACTAACACTGAGTAAAAGTAATGGGCCCTTCACATAAACCATTACCTGTTCAAGTGATTTTTTCATGTCAGTTTTAGATGTATAGCATGTTCTTCAGTAGACGTCCACACAAAGCAGCTTTACAGTTAATGTTGACATGCACAAGGTAAAAGTTAATAAATGTTAATAACAAAGTTGTTAAAAAATCATCTCCCGATTACACATGTATTGATAAAGCCTCAGCCTTCTTCCAAATTTTACTTACATTTGCATGCTCACTATTGCAGAAGTACAGCTTTCACACACAGCATTTTCAATATGACATATCATTTTAATAACAAGTATCACCTGCTCTATGAGAAGGCATGTTCAGTCAAGCACAGCTATTTATGAACAATCAAGTTTGATAAACTGAAATTGAAACTGCTTAGTATGAAACGGTTAAATCTGAATAAAAAAACAAAAAACAAAAAAATCATAATATATAAGTCTAAAAATGCTACAGTTGCAGTTGTTTTTTAGATGTCCTGGGATGTAATAAGGTGAAACATGTTGGCGTCTGATGACGTTGATTGTTGTTTTTTTCCTCAGTTACTCCAGCTGCAGAGCGGATTCGTTTCATCTTGGGTGAAGAGGACAGTGGCCCGCCCCCTCCACAGCTCTTTACTGAGCTGGACGAGCTGCTGGCCGTGGATGGACAGGAGATGGAGTGGAAAGAGACGGCCAGGTGACACAGACAGAAATACACACATATGCAGATGTTACCCTTGGTCTTTGTGTGTTTGTGTTCTATACAGTGTTTTGCTGTCAGGTAGATATACTGTAATACTGAGGGATTTGCTTGCTTGCAGTCAGTCAGAGGACATGCAAACAAAATGTGCAAATCTTTTGCATTTCAGAAGGAAGATAAGAGATATGGGTACTCAGAGAAAGAAAGTTAAGAGACAGGCACACGGGAGAGAGTCAGAAACAGACTAAAGGAAATAGAGATAAATGAGCATCAGATTAAAAAAAACCACTTCTCACTTCAGATTCAAATCTCTTAATAGTTTTCGACATCACGAAAACTCCCCTCTCTCACACTCTAACTCTCTCACTGTTCTCTCTTACTTCTCTCAAACGTGTAACATTCTTTCTAAGGGATGTAATATTTACACACAAAAAATAAAAGTGTTTGCCCTCTCTTTGATTCCTGGTTTTTGAGGACTGAGGAGCAGTGTTGTAATGCAGAGCTGCTTCGGCCTGATGAGTGTAATTTCAGTTCAGAGGGAACTTTCATATCCAAACAAAGGAGTGCTTCATTCACCAACTCTCAATAGCTCTATGCCACCAGAGACCTGTGTGTGTGAGAGAGAGAGAGTGTGTGTGAGGTGCCTCTGGGGTCTCTGGGTTTACCTGCGTATCACGTAACATAGCAAACCAACATTCAGTGGCGTGTGGCTACTGTTAGATCCAAAACTCACCTGAGTACCATACCTGACTGCACTAAACTCAGCACCTGTTATATAGATTACACTTCTTATTCTCTAATGAATAAGGATCTCTGTGTGTGTGTGCATCAGTCAGAGAGGCCGAAAGAATCGACATATCACAGTACGGATTCTCACTAAGGTATGCCTTTGTAAAGGGATACAGCAGGAAAGATGATCTCCAGGGGCTTACTGAAAGAATCTTGGTTTTGTTTGACAATTAAAAGCATTTTAATGTTCAGAGAGGAAGGAGTTGGCATGCCTGTATCACGCTCTCTCTCTGTCTCTCAAAATATGGATCCATGTTTCTAATCTGTTTATGTCACACAACAAAAGAAAACATGTTTGACAACTATTGCTCACTATAGAATGTAAAAGCTTACTGCGATTATGGAAATAACATGATGGAAATGCACATCCAGCAGATCATTAATATTTAAAAGTGCTTTTCTCTTGTTATTGCGTGGAACCACTTACACTTATAGTATAGCATCTTACTTACATCATGATGTCAGCAAAGTAACCGAATATGTGGCAAGCTTGTTGAACAGGCACACACACCCTTTTGCAGCTGGTTTGGTATGTTATTAACATCTTTACATGTTAATTTGGTGTGTGTGTGTGTGCCTCTGCAGGTGGATAAAGTTTGAGGAGAAGGTGGAGAAGGGCGGAGAGAGGTGGAGTAAGCCTCACGTAGCCACTCTCTCTTTACATTCCCTCTTTGAGCTTAAGACCTGTATAGAAAAAGGCACCATCATGCTGGACATGGAGGCCAACTCACTGCAGCAGATCGTAGGTAAAGAACAACAGCTCCCAGCAGGCATTTCCACAAACAGTACAACTGCCAGAGGGGATTAGAGAGACATGCAGGGAATTGTAACATACCCACTCATCCTGTGTTTGTCTTTTTCTTTTTCCTCTTCTCACACTTTTTGTTCTTAGAGATGATCACTGATAGTCAGATAGAGACAGGACTTCTGAAGCCTGACCTAAAGGAAAAGGTCATGTACACGCTGTTACGGAAGCACCGTCACCAAACCAAGAAGTCCAACCTGCGCTCGTTGGCTGACATCGGCAAAACCGTGTCCAGTGCAAGTAGACTGTTTTCCAACCAAGAGAATGGTAATGCCAGTTTGTTGCCATACTACTCTACACTAACGTCTGCCCGCTTCTTCTCCTTGCATTTTCTTTCTCTCAGTCTGTTTCAACTTTGGGACTTTCAGACAGTCTCTTTAGCAAATTTATAATTGTTCTATGCTTTTGAAAGCATTTGCTGTATGCTAGACTTTTCTGTCTAGTGCATGGCCTTCTCTAAATCTCTACAATGCAACACTAAAATGTTATTCATAAAGAAATATAAATATTTCAGAACTTTCTTTTTTAAGAATTTCTGATTGTGCACAGACATCATCTTACACGCTTCTGGTTGGATGTTGTGTAACTCTTAGAGAACAGGAAATGCATGTAAAAGGAAATGTAATGCCAAATCAGCAGAATTGTGCATGTTCAGCACCAGCCCTTTCCAATCCTTCATCTCTAAACTGATTTTTCTCTCTTCCTCTTTTTTCCTTCCCTTTTTTTCCTCCCATCGTGGAATGCTTACCCTTCCCACTGTGTCTATATATGTATGTATGTATGTATGTATGTATGTATGTATGTGCCCCTATGTGACATGAAAGTTCGTAGTCCTCTAGACCACTCTGTGCCTTGTTTTACCACCTTTGAAACTGAAGACCAAATACAGATGCAGAGAAGCAACAGCATGGGCCTCCTCTGTAAGTCTAGAATCAGAGATTAAATCTAAAACCGACCTCTAGAAGTCAGAGACCCCCCACCTCTTAATCTGGAACAAAACACACATTCAGACACAGGGCAGTCATCCTTCTGGCCTCAACATTCAACACTGTGCCATAACTACAATGCTATTTGCATTCATTCACCCTAACCCTTTTTATTTTCAAGTTCCAACAAGTGTCATAGTCTATGAAAACTCTGTTAAAGGTGTGTTAGATTAGGGTCAATAAAAATATATTGCCTATGAGGTAGCCAGGAGTGAGATAAAGAACCACTTGACCTGCACTTGAAAGGAACATTCAGTGGAGAATCCCTAGTGATGGCATAGTGTATTATAAGACTGCGTTTAATCTGTGCCTGGAACACCCTTCCTAAATACATTTAATCCCAGTGTAAATTTAGATTAATACACACACACACACACACTCTTCATGACTCGGGCACTGCTTGGTGATTCTTGCCATTCTAAAGACTAAACGAGCTGAATTTAGGAATGACTAGGGAAAAGGCAAACATTTACAGGTTTGTACAAAGAGAGATTATTGGTTTTATGTTCATGTTTACTGATTTTGAGACATTCTTTTATTGTTATTCAGTTCTAACAGATATGTGATCAGTGCCACATTTCACACTTTGTTCTCTATTTGAGTTGTAAAACCTGAGCAAATAAAATAAAAAAAGTGTTTCAAAGGTTTTCTTTTAGAGCATTGTAAGAAAAAGTGACACTTTCTTTAAAACTCTGTCCTTGAACAAATCCTTGGTTGATTTCCTTTTTTGTTATGGGATATCAGCTTTTTCCCTCAACACTGAACTCCGAATTCTGTTTGACCTGCACAGGTAGTCCGACCACCGCCCACCGCAACCTGACCTCCAGCAGTCTAAATGACCTCTCCGACAAGCCTGAGAAAGACCAGGTATTGCATTGAGTGTGAATGTGTGTGTGCCTGATTTAAGTGCTGTGTGTACACTTTGAGTGAGTGGATTTGGTTTTCAGCTCAAGTTTGGGGAGGCAGTGAGGATGAGTAAGACTAGATTGGGCAACCAGAAGTCTAGTCATGACTTAATACTTGAATTACATTTAGTTCCTGATTCTGATTGTTTTGTGATTTGAAAAGTATCAAAGCACTTTCAAGTTCACAGATCAATTTGTGACTCCTGTTATTCTCAAAGCTCTTTTACTCTAGGCGAGGGAACACATGTAGAGTAACATTCCACGTAATTATCACATTTTTGTGGAGCTGCTATAAGTAGGAATTCACGTAATACCCAACAAGTTGCTGTGGAATTAAGAAAATGTTAATAAGTAAAAAGGGATTTTCTTTCAGTTGTATTACTTAGAAATGCTTAGGGAGCTAAATTGATTACACACAACCCCAAACAAACACAAATATGTGTAAACAGAAGTGAATCCCCCCCTGAGCCCTCAACCTCTTCTGACCCTGACTTTGACCTTGGGGTGGGGGCAGCCAGATTGTGTCCTGTCCTCACCACGGTCAATTTCCCCTGGGAAAAAAACAGAGCCAGACTCATAGAAGGACATACCAACCTGGGAAAGTATTGCAGAGAAAAGGCAACATGTCAAAACTCACAAACACACACAGTCCAACACACACAGATAAAGAGGTTCTGTTGGAACTGATTTTCAGAGATTAAGGCATGCTGCTGAGGGTCAGTTAACATAAAGCTTTAGACAAGGAATAAAATAAACATGCAGGTCACAATAATTAGTTACATTCCTTTACTGGTAATCTATTATCCTTTTATTCTAGGAAATGCTAAAATAGAAGGTGTTAAAACATTTAGCTGCGACTGACGTTTTTGTGGCCCATTTTTTAGCAACCTTCTCTCTGTCTGCCTTACATTCTGACTTTCACCATCATGTGAACAACACGGCTACTGTGTGCGATCACACCTCTGCAGTCATTACTCTGATAACCTGCAAGACGCATCAAACTTTGACTGAACATCTCAGTTAAACATTCACGAACAGTCCGTGTGTGGACAGGAGAGTGCATCCGTACCTGTCAGCGTTTGTTGTCTTTTGTGTGTTTGTGTGCATGTGTAGAAGTATTCAAAGACTTTCATAATTTGTACACACATTCCATTTTTGCAGTGCTTTTGAGCTCTTTGCTTTATTGGTCATTCCTGGCTAGTGGATGAAATGAATCGTGGCATGACCTCCAACAGTACGCAACTCCCACTAACCAGCTTATCACAGGTCTTACCGGCAGTCTGTTTCATGCGTGGCCAAACCGCGGTAGCGTGGAGTGAAACATCTTATCTGCAGATCCCGATAGCTACTCCTTACAAGTTAGTCAGTGTATGATTTGTGCTGCTTGGAGCATTTGATTTCAGAGTGTGTTTGTTTGACCTAAAACTCTGTGTGACTCATAAAGAATTAATGAGTGATGCCAGAGCAATGAAGAAAGTTTTTTAAATTCTGGACACAGATCAAGCTTTGACTAAATTGTGAAATAAAGATGGGAATTTTCCACTGAACATTGCTTTAGAATAAAAAGTAAAAAATCAGTTCAGGTTGACCCTAATGAAGTTTGTTAATAAGTGATTTGAATGCTCTTGTATTTTACAGGCAACAAAACCATTTTAACATTTATTTACATCAATTCCTTCCTGTCTGTCTGTTCAGTTAAATAATAAGTTCATGAAGAAGATTCCACGTGATGCGGAGGCCTCTAATGTCTTGGTGGGGGAGGTGGACTTTTTGGATTCTCCATTTGTGGCGTTTGTGCGACTGCAGCAGGCTGTCATGCTGGGGGGTCTCACAGAAGTCCCCGTGCCCACACGGTAACATAGTTAAAACAGTACACACCCAAATCACAGTGCAGATCATTAGTTAGCTTTTAGCGAAAGTGAATGATTATTTGTCATTGTGAACACACCACAGCACAGCACAGCACACAGTGCACTACAACAAAATGTGACCCATCCGTGAAGGAGCAGTGGGCAGCTAACAAGCTCCCGGGGAGTAGTGCTTGGGGACGGTACCTTGCTCATGAGCACCGCAGTGGCAACTTTACCAGTCCTGGATTTGAACCTGCGAGCTTCTGATCACGGGGCGAACACCCTACCATTATGCCACCAACTGCTCCTCACACGCGTTTACTGGTACACTCTAAGGAAACCTGGTTCTTCATTAGTGCTCTGAAGAACTTTGAGTACTCCGGAGAACCTTTTTATGCTGTTGAAGGTTCTTTGGAGAACTGAATGCAAAAATGAGTTCTTTAAGTAACCCTTTATGTTAAAGTATGACCTTAATGACTACTGACCCTATGTCTAAGCTACTGATTTACTTGTGACTGTGTGTATAAATTGTTGTTGTGGTGCAATTGTTTAATTGTAACAGATGATATCTGCCACTGCTCTTTAGAGAGAGATTAGTTATTAATGTGCAATTTATATACAGTAACTGATAACTTGACACTACATTTGAACAAACTGAACAAATTATTACATATTGAAGGTACAAATATACATAAATGCAGTTTTGTGCAGTGTGCATTTTTCATTTTCACCTAATAATAATGGTATTTAATCTGGAAACTGTATGAAATGGATTTTCAGCTTGAATATGTCTAATGTTTTTTGTGTTGGGTGAAGGTTCCTATTCATTCTTCTGGGGCCCAAAGGAAAAGCCAGATCATACCATGAGATTGGACGGGCCATTGCTACACTCATGTCAGATGAGGTGTGTCAGGGTGTGTGTGTATCTGTGTATGAGGAGTGGGTGTGTGAAGATAATATATGTGATAATGTCACTATAGACTGCCTTTACTACACTTAGATTCACCAGGCTTTTAAAAATGGGGCACTACTAGAGGCATTCTTGCAGCTGGTTTTATAAACATCAGCAACTCTATTAGGCTGTGTGTGATTAACAAGATCATAAATATAATACATCATAAATAATAGCCAAAAACAATTCTTTGGCCAAACTGATGAATAATGAAGTTCCAGTAGTCCTGTCCTGTATTTCTGTGGTTTCCAACTGTGCAACAACAAGCTGGAGTTTCAAGGAAGTTGTTCATAATGAAGTGGCCAGTGACTGGAAGTGCATAAAAAGGTCTACTTTTGAAGTGTGTTTGTGCAATTGTGGGTGTGTGTGTTATTAGATTATCAGCTTCTAATAGAAGGCCAGGCATAGATGACGACACTTGAGGAAACTCTTGCTGATAGGCTACGGGATAATGAAAAGCCTTCTGAGAAGTTCCGAAGTCTCACACGCACACTTGTATCCCATTTTAGCCAACACCAGTAGGCTGCTCTTCTACTAACACAAACACTCAAGTCCTTACACAAGCTAACAATGACATACTATCACAGGAGGCTGATCACAATCTTAAGCACTGTAAAGTCCAAACAACCTGTACATTCAAGAAGTTGCCTTTGGGAAAGGAAGCAAGATGACAAAATGAAGCCAAGGGAAATTCTATCAATAGATGTTAGTGTGGTTAAAGATAAAGAACACCAAGGGGGCTTTGAACAGTAGTTAAAGCAAAAGTTACATAGTTTATGATCAAAAATAACTACTCTGATTTCAAATACTTCTCCAATAGGTGTTCCATGACATTGCATATAAAGCCAAGGATCGGGCGGACCTGCTGGCAGGGATTGAGGAGTTCCTGGACGAGGTCATCGTGTTGCCCCCGGGGGAGTGGGACCCCGACATCAGGATCGAACCTCCCAAAACAATACCCTCTGCAGACAAGCGGTACGGCACACACTGGAGATCAGACATGGTGTAATGATGTATCAGTCTACATCAATTCTGTGATCAGCGAGTCCAGAGCTTCAATCCAAAATGAAAACATTGATCAGATATCATACACATATCTCCCCTTACCAAGCAAGCAAAGAGACATAACTTTTATTAACACAGGCTACCGTGGGTAGATCAGCAATAAGAATGTCAAATGATATTTTACTTGTGTTTTTTGTGATTTGATATGAATGGAAGTGAATTAAACTCCTAAAGTGAATTGAAGTGAAGTGAATTGAGTCGTATCGTAGCAGACTATGTAATAGTGGCAGACATCATTGTCCTGGGAATCTATATAATACTGTATAACATGAAATTTGTACATAGCAAAAGTGATACTACAGTTGTGTAAGTAAGTGAGTAAGTGGTCAGGATAATAATGCTTTTAAATTTGTGTTTGTGTGTGTGCACAGTAAGAACAACCTGGCCGGTGGAGATGGTTTTCAGATGAATGGAGACACTCCTCATGATGGTGGAGCAGGAGGAGGAGGTGGAGGCCACCATGTTGGCGACGAGCTCAAACTGACTGGCAGGTGAGTGCTATTCCCAACAGTCTCTGGAAAATTCAGCAGTTAGTTCTAACGCGACTACACACCTGGATGTGGAAGTCAGTTTCTCCTTAGGTAATATAAATCCCTATACAAAGAAATTTAGATGATGAAGATGAATCATTAACTTATAACTGTTTATTTGAAGAAAAAAAATTAAAACAGGATAATAAAGTAATATGGAGTGCTACATATTATAATTTAATATGATTCTTCTGTGTTTTTTTTTAGTATTTTCTAATCCCTCCCTCTCACTCTCATCTTCAGGTTTTGCGGTGGTCTCATTTTAGACGTGAAACGAAAGCTGCCGTTTTTTCCGAGTGACTTCTACGACGCTCTAAACATTCAGGCCTTGTCTGCCATCCTATTTATTTACCTGGGCACTGTAACTAACGCCATCACCTTTGGTGGGTTGCTAGGAGACGCCACCGAGAACATGCAGGTAAGGACTATTTCTCATCTAATTAAGCTAATAAGTTAATGGATTAATTAACTTTGGGAGATGTAGGGCACACTTTAAGAGCAGGTCTGTGTATACGACTGAGTGGTTAGCGTAAGTAGTGTGTATGTGTGCACCTTAATGCATATGGTTGATAAAGACTTTTTGGAATGCTTCAAGGTGGTTTTGGTGCAAAACTGTAGTCAACTTCATCACATTTCAGCTGTACCAGTAGGCAGCCACCTTCCAGCACAAGGGTTGCTTCGTTTTTGGTGCGCTGCATTGTGGATAAGCAGCTGACTAGGTACAGGGTGGTAGAGACGAGTTCTTATGCACCACTAAAAAGGGACATTACAAAGATGTGAAAGGAACAGTGTGAAAACTAATTCATGAAACCGAGTCCCTCTCTTCCCTGTTTCATAAAACCTGATGAACCGCCTCCTACAGCTTCTTCTTTGCAGTGTGTATTTTTAACCCTAAGAGAGATTCCAGCATGATTCCTGGAGCTGTGCGTCAGAGGCCTTATTGCTGCCGGCCTGAGAACAGTGTGCTCTCTGTAGAGGCTCGCTCAGACCCCAGCTTGAGGAGGAGAGTGACGTATTCATGCGGATTTCCAAAATAGTTTATTCCTGTTTTATTTGTGAGTTGGTGTGTAACTATGACCTGAAATTCAACAGCTGATAAAAAGATGGGAAAGTCTATTTAATCCAATTATATAATAACAAAAAGAGAGAGATAGAAATAAAGAGAGAGACAGACAGAGCATCAGTACGATGGCAGCATCAGTGCAGTGCAGACGAATATATCAGTGTGGTAATATACAGTAGTTCAGTGTAAATAGTTCTGCATAGATGTACAACTCTTTTTGGGGAGCAAGGTAATGAATGAGTGTGTGTATGTGTGTGTGTGTGTGTGTGTGTATGTACAGTATGTATATATGTACAGGCAGACTATAGTTAGAGTTGGATTTAGCAATGTGCTGAGTGCCAAGAAAGAGGAGAAACAGAGAAGTCCAACGCCACACAGCAGAGGCAGAGATAACACTAGGGGGTTTGGTGTGTATTTATAGTAAAGGTGTGTGTGTGTGCTGTATATAGCCATGTGCTCAGGAGCAAAGCACCAAGCTGCATATTTAGATCTGCAGGTGCTCAATATGGCACAGGCTAAAGAGGATCAGCTGCCCTTTAAATAGAGTCAGATTGCTAAGCAGGCACCCACGCGCACGGGGGAATCCCTCTCCTAACTGTTGTACTTTCCCCAAATTGTTGAGAAATCTAAAACAAAGCTCTCTTAGACTCACACACAGTGCACAGCGTACCAGAATACTCCCAATTCAGCTTGTGACAAATTTGATGCATTTTTCTGCTTAACTGAGTAAACAGAATTATTTTGATTGACAAAGTTGTTGAGTTCTTTTACGGGACCCTCAACACAACATGCTAATGTAGTCAACTGTAAATTAAAGATAACAGAAGCTTAGTAGGAATTTGGTTGCTACTGGATATTCACTCATTGATTTATTCATTCATAAACTCATTTGTTTGTATGTGGACTGATGCCATATGCCACCTGCCATCGTTTTGACTGACATGCATTTATTCTTAGGGTGTATACAGTTAGCTAGAGCTCCAAAACACTAGAACTCATGGTTCTTGTTTACCTTCAGTGTTCAAGTAATGCATGTAGTGAGGAGTGCTACAGTTAAACATCATGCAAATGATATATGAAAATGACAGCTCACTGTCTGAAATCTGAATGTGGGTGATGGAGTGGAAACAGCATGCACACACATACATACACACTCTCTCTCTCTCTCTCTCTCTCTCTCGCACACACACACACACACAATGTGATATAACAAAAACGGAGCTCATTCACTGTTTTTTTTCATTCATTTGTTCTTAAGAAGGTTAAGACATTTAAATTGTATGCTTCAACAGTTGTAGATTCTGTTCTTACCTAGGAAGAAACTTTAACTAAGAAAACATTGGTGAAGGTGAGAGTATTTGTGGAAACTGAGTAAGTGGATTTTAAAAACAAACTTCTGCTTCAGGATGGCTGGTGAATGGGCTCCATGTAGATTATGATTCTCTTCTGCATTTTGAACCAGTTTGAGTAAAAGAAAAATTGCAATACAAAATTTAAACTGTGTGTGTGTATGTATTTGTAGGGTGTGTTGGAGAGCTTCGTGGGCACAGCGTTGGCTGGTGCAGTGTTCTGTCTGTTGGCCGGTCAGCCTCTAACCATCCTCAGCAGTACGGGACCAGTGCTAGTATTCGAACGCCTTCTTTTCAACTTTAGCAAGTGAGTTAATCAAACACACACATACACACACGTGAACCACACACAGACACTTATTCTATGCATATGCAATATAGAGGTACACATGCATGTACACGTGCACAAGCTCATTCACTCATGCACACACATATACACTTTCACGCACACACGCACAACCTTGCAAACGCGCTGAAAACATGCAGATATACTGACAACTAACACACTGCATTGTCTCCTTAGTTCTCCCTGAGTTACTGAATGTTTTATTTGAATGTGTGGAGAAGTGTCGGTGTGCATATGTGTGTCTGTATCTGTATGTCTGCCTTATTCTTTCACTGTCTGCCCGTCTTTGGTTTCAGTGTGTGTGCCCGACCGTGTGTTGCCTGTGTGCGAGTGTGTGTATTCCATTATAAATAATGGAGATTGTCTCGGCACCAGTCCAGACGATGACCTCATTCTGACTGAATTTGTAAACATATTCTAATCATTTGTTAAATAAAGAATTGCATTATATTTTGTTTAACAATTATAATATTTTAATCTGCACATGCATTACCACTGTTGTGTACTGGATTACGACATTTTTATACGTTGATGTTACATTTTTTGTTTAGCAAAATGTCATTTTCCTTGCCATCTTTGTTTGTTTCAGGGACAATGAGCTTGATTATCTGGAGTTCCGGTTGTGGATTGGCTTGTGGTCGGGCTTCCTGTGTCTGGTGCTGGTTGCCACAGACGCAAGTTTTCTAGTGCAGTATTTTACACGCTTCACCGAGGAAGGCTTTGCTTCGCTCATCAGCTTCATCTTCATCTACGACGCCTTCAAGAAGATGCTGAAGTTGGCTCATTATAACCCCATCAACTCCCACTACGACCGTAACATGGTCACACAGTATTTCTGCCACTGCATGCCGCCAGAGGGTAGGAGAGAGATTCTGTTTGTCTGCTCTGTGTTTGTTTGTGTATTAGTGTATACTGTGTACACCTGTGTCTTGTTTTTATATTCATTTCATTTTCATATAGTGCATGTAGATAATGATTATTTTGTTTGTTTTAAACAGGCAACAGTACTGTCCCAGACGACAAAATAGAGGCGCTGCTCAACTCCACTGGACAGGTGTGTGTGTGTGTGTCTGTTTGTGTGTTTACAGGTGCATTGAAACTTGATGGAATTTAATTAAAGACTCAGACTATATCAAGTGCACTCTTTAAACCTTTTTGTTACCTGAAAGTGGACTGTTATATTTATGTTATGATGTGTAAAGTCAGTGTGTATGGACTCTATGTATATTTGCATGTATGAATAAATGGGTCTGTATCCGGCAGCATTGGAATGCCACGTGGTCGTCGCTGAGCCATTCGGAGTGTTTGGAGTGGGGTGGAGTCCTGAAGGGTGCAGCTTGTAAATATGTTCCTGACATCACACTGATGTCATTCATCCTGTTCCTGGGCACCTACACCTGCTCCATGGGCTTAAAGAAGTTTAAAACCAGCAGGTTCTTCCCTACCATGGTACACACAACACAAACACACATATAAACGCAGTGCCAGCTGATTCTGCAATACACTGATGAGGGCAAACAAACTCACACATTTATTTGTATTTTTCCATCTATTATATTAATAGATATAACAATAATATCAAAATGATTTATATAATCTTTTACTGAGAAAACACACTCACGGGCACTTGAGATTAGACCCAGAATGGCCCAGTCACTGTGTTAAACGTGGACCTAGGTTTGGCAGTGTAGGTGGAAAACCTCCATGATTAAATCCTGCCAAAAATGTGTGTGTTAATACAGCTGCTCCACACTCATTAAAAGCTCATTAATCTCAATTTGTTTTCAGCACTTCACTGATCCCCAGTGGCATGTGGGCATGGGGTGTAAATCACACTTGATTGACCGATGCTGTAGCTTGTGTGTATAAGTGTTGTTTCATGATATAGATTTTACATTTTAAAGGCTTGACAAAAATAACTGTTTAAAAATATTAAAAACAACACAGCAAAATTGTTAACACGAAGGTAAAAATACATAGCATACATATTAATGTATTTATGTTAGTCTTTGAGTGTTCATGGTCTGACTCATTATACAGAAATAGTGTTTTAATATGATCCATTAATTTATGAAATGGTTGCAGGTACGTAAGCTCATCAGTGATTTTGCCATCATTCTGGCCATTCTGATCTTCTGTGGAATTGATGCACTGGTCGGAGTGGGCACTCCAAAACTAATAGTGCCAAGTGAATTTAAGGTAAGAGAGTCTCCATATGGGTATGCACACACACACATACACAAAACGGGGCAGTTATTAGCGTAACAGTTTGGGCATTCGCCCTTTGATCGGAAGGTCGCTGGTTCGAATCCCAGGATCGGTAAAGGCATCACTGAGGTACTCATGAGCAAGGTACCATCCCAAAGCAGTGCTCCACAGGCGCTGCACATGTTAGCTGCCCACTGCTCCTACACGGATGGGTTAAATGCAGAGGTCACATTTGTTGTGGTAACTGTGTATGTGTCCTGCCCCCAGCCCACCAGTCCTAATCGTGGCTGGTTTGTGCCCCCGTTTGGGGGAAACCCCTGGTGGGTCTACCTGGCCTCCTTCATACCTGCACTCCTTGTCACCATCCTCATCTTCATGGACCAGCAGATCACCGCTGTCATCGTCAACAGAAAGGAGCACAAGCTCAAGGTGTGTGTGTGTGTGTGCTATAACATATAGTTAGGTTTGCAAAATTCCTGCTACGCATATGTACTTACATTTGTATGATTCAAACACAAATGTCAAAAAATTGTGTTTGTGTACTGAGAGCAGAAAGGAGCCGGCTATCATCTCGACTTGTTCTGGGTAGCAGTGTTGATGATATTGTGCTCGTTCATGGGGCTGCCCTGGTACGTTGCTGCTACAGTCATCTCCATCGCCCACATCGACTCTCTCAAAATGGAGACAGAGACTTCCGCACCCGGAGAGCAGCCCAAATTCCTTGGAGTCAGGTACGGAGAGATGAGGGGTGGAGATAAGTAAAAACTAGTCAACCTGTTTGTGTGGAGGAATTTGATAGATTTATGTAAATGATTTACTCAAGAACATACTGTGACTTGCCTAGTTTGCTTGAATTTTCATAATTACTCATACATTAAGTGCTTTTGGTAAAAATCTCTTAATGTCATCATTCAGAGATGACAGCCATTCATTAACATTGAGGTCACATTGAGTGTGTGTGTCTTGAGCATGTGTATTTGTATCAGCTGATGATTTGTCTGATTTAAGGGAGCAGCGCGTGACTGGAGTATGTGTTTTCCTCCTGACTGGACTTTCTGTCTTCATGGCCCCCATACTAAAGGTATAACACACATGCATGCACACACACACACACATGTGCACACACTGGATTCTACTACACAAGTGGGTTCAGTGACCTCCACAATGGAAAATGCAACTCTAAACTTCAGGATCAGGACTCAGAACACCACATGAGTGCCAGCTGAGGGGGAGGAGCTGTTGGTATTTCCTCTGCCTGCATTGTGTCCACAGTGAACTCATGACAGACTGAGTGTGAGTGGGTAATGTTCACGTGCCCGCATGCAGTTTCACCTCCTTTATAGTACAGTTGTAAGGAGCCTCATTATTGTGTTTAATTAGGATTGATCTCACTCTCCACATCTTGCCATCTGCATTGTTTTGCTGATCTGATGTCACCACAACACAGTAAACTTACAGGGCAATATAACCCCCATAAAAAAACCTTTTTAATGAAATTAAATCCTATCTAACCTGAAGGCTCTAAATATGCTCTGAAAGCTTTTCAAACAGAGCTGTTTTATACACTCATTATTGACTCATGAGTTTCAAAGTTTCAAATGTCTGCAAGATAAGAGTCCTAACACATTAGAGACAGTAAAATGCACAGGAAGGTACATATACAACTATTCTAGACAAATACATGACTTATTCATGATTTATCATTGTACTGGTACAGTAAATTAGATACAGCCTTAATATACTGCACAGTGCAGAGCTCTTCAGGTTCAACAGTGCTCATGGTTAAAAGCTGAAGGTAAGAGTGTCCTGGACATGCTTTTTGACTTTAGGAGGTAAACAGGAGAAGGACTTTTATCAGCTCTGACCTACTGGGAGTTGAAATGGCTGCAGCATGGAGAGCTTTTGGCTCCGTCTCAGCGTTATCTTATCTAAGAACAGACAGTGGAATAAACCCAAGTGAAAATTTAATCGGCCAGGCAATGGGGTCATCATTTTACAGGTGCTTACCAGAATGTTTTGATCAGAAAGAGAAAGTCTGTATGTGTTTTTGTGCGTGCAGGAGGGGCAACATGCACCATTTGCATTTGCTTCTGTGTCTGTGTGTGTGTGTGTTCAGAAGGAGAAATTGGCAAACTCCTGTCTTGATGTGTCTTGGGTAGTATTGTGTTGTGTGTGTGTGTCGTAAGTACTAGCCTTTTCCATTGCGTATATTGTGTCCTTAAGAATATATCTTTTGTTCCTCACTCTTTCATGTAGTGTGATGTGTATGATTGTGTCATTGCACATTGGAATATCTATGACACACACACACATAGTAATAGCTTTACTAATGTTGTTTTTTCATGTGTTCAATATTTATTGTATATTTTATTATTTGTGTTTATCTTTTCCAGTTCATTCCCATGCCTGTACTCTATGGTGTCTTCCTTTATATGGGTGTGGCTTCTCTGAACGGAGTGCAGGTGAGTCTACACACACTACCCAGACTGAAATGATTCCAATATTAAGACAATGCTGTAAAAGTATTTCTCTGTATTTATAAATGTGTGTGTGTGTAGTTTATGGATCGTTTGAAGTTGTTCTTGATGCCAGCGAAGCACCAGCCAGATCTTATCTACCTTAGACATGTCCCGCTGCGGCGGGTTCATCTGTTCACCTTCATACAGGTGTGTGTCTGTGTCTTTGTGTGTGTTATTCTTTGTATAATTGCGAAGGTGATGTACTTGGATACAATGTAATGCTTATTTGTGTGTGTCTTCATACAGATTCTCTGTCTCGCACTTCTGTGGATATTGAAGTCCACTGTAGCCGCCATCATCTTTCCAGTCATGGTAAGTAAACCCCACAATCACATTTTCATAATTTCAACACTTTCTCATTAAGTGCCTGAACCCTCATCTCTCTCCCTCGGTAGATTTTGGCTCTGGTGGCGGTGAGGAAAGCCATGGACTACCTGTTCTCTCAGCATGACCTCAGTTACCTGGACGACGTAATGCCAGAGAAGGACAAGAAGAAAAAGGAGGACGAGAAGAAGAAGAAAAAAAAGAAGGGAAGCATAGACAGCGACATCAACTATGTAAGAACCGTTGAATATTTAAAGTAACCATGTGGTTAGAAATCGACACAAACCTTTGCCTTTTTAGTAAGTTTGCCCTGCCCCCTGCATTTACAGTCTGACTGTCCGGCCAATGAGAATGTTCCCAGTATAAAGATCTCCATGGAGACGATGGAGGACGAGCCAATGCTGGGGGAGAAACCCTCAGAGAGTGAGTAGCGGCTCAAGGTCTCCAGTCTCAGACTGACAACCTCACCTTCTCCATAGTTGTAGGCTTGGGCTTGGGATGCTGTCTGACTAAGTCTCTCTCACTCTTTTTTGCCACTTTACCTTTCTTCTTTCTTTCTGCGTTAACATGTCAGTAGGTCAGCTTGCTGTGCATTGTTCCTCTTGTAGGCTGGGGCTACATGGGACACTCTTAACCCTCTTTACCCTCTCTACTCTCAGAGACCAGCTCCACAAGGCATGCTGAGAGCTCTGTGTATGTGTGTGTGTGTATGTTGTAACTTGGTTGCTGATCTGCTTCACTTCACTGCTGCAGTTCATCCACTAATGCAAACTCACTTTTTAAGTGTCTCATTAACTGTGTTTGCTGTGTTTGTATTTGACAGGAGATAAACCCACGCCTTTCCTCTCTCCCTACTGATGGCCTCCCTTTCTTTTCAAAGTCTGCATCAAGGTAAGATTCAAGATACTTTATTTGTCACATAAATAATTATAAATGGTTATAATACTCAGTGAAATGCTGTTTCATTCCTAGACTGAGTTTTACAAATTTAAATATAAGAAACTGTTTCCTAAAAACAGACATTTAGCATATAAGCATATATTTTAAACAATATCTATGCATAATTGGGTTATGCGGTGTGTAAACGTATAATGCAATGCGCCTTTTCTTTTTTTCTCTTTCTATCAGTCAGGATTTAAACCCCTTTAAGAAGACGGTGGCTCAGATCAGAATTGACATGGACCACGAAGGCAACAGGTTCTTCTGGAAAGCTCCAACTTCTGAAACATCCCTTTAAAAACCTCCAGAATCACTTAGGACAACTGAAATATTTATCGTTCATCCAAATATGTTAATTCCCTGAGGAACCTTTATCATCCGGTCCCATAATTAAAACCTGTTGTCAAGAAAAATATCTATATCAAAACAAAATGCAGCACTATACGTGCAGTGTTCATAACATTGCTGCCAGCCTGACACACAGTACTTCTCCAAATGCTGTGCATAGCAATACCAGCCATAGTGATAATACACCAGCAGTGTTTAAAACACCCCATCTTAAAGTTAATCATCAGATACCTGCTAAGAACCTATGTAAAGCACTTCTCTTCAAGTTCTGCCTTTACCTGTGGGGAAGGTTTGACTGTAAATTTTAGACGACTGAAATCAGAATGGCAAGAAAAAGTATGCTATTTAAAAAGTCAAATTAAACTTCAAGTCTTTAGCATTGTCTGCCAATATTTTAATCTCCTAATATCACCTTAAACTTTAGTCACACTTGCATTATGTCTTATTTATGTAGAGCTTAAGTATTACTGTTTTGACATCTATGTTTGGCCAAATTGATAATCTGAACTAGCAAATCAGATCAAAGTTAATGATAGAAATGATGTTGAATTGTGAAGAGAAATATTTCTGCACACACACAAACTTCCTGCACAGTAAAGACTGAGTTCAGAGGTTCTTTTTCATATGGTGGGAAATGAGGTGTTTTATTATACTGACTCTGATTCATAGCTCTACCTCTCGCATTGCTGTAGGTGCCAGGCGCTGAGCGTTTAAAAGCAAAGCAACTGATCTATGCAATTACAAAAACCTGTAAAGGCGAGATGTGGGTCATAACATAAAGAGTGGGCACAATGTAGGATGTCTCTATGAAACATTCTTCCTTTTCCTCTCATTTTTACCTATACAAATATTTATCCCAGTGCTCTTCCAAAAACTATGCAGCATCCGTGTTGTCCGCAAATGACAATCAATCTGTGGAAAGAGTTTCCTTGAAGAGATTAAAATGTGATTTTATTACATGTACAAGCAGTGAACAATAATGATTTTATTATTATTGTCTTTGTGAATATATTTTTACTGTATTCATTTTTAAATGAAGATATAATGATTTAGGTAGCATGTAGACTTTTATACTGACCGAAATCAATGACCGAAATAATCTTGTCTCTGACTTTGATTGTGGGACGTAGAGCCGCACAGGCAAAGAATAATAGTTTAACTCTGTGTAAGTAAATTTAGTCTGTAATATCTTAATACAAAATGATTGCATTCTACACTAAAATGGTACAGATTAACGTGAATGATTAGCTTTGATTCAAGTCTTTTACACAATCTTTGGTATCTGTTCAGAGCATTGTTTTCTTAATTCTTTTTAATCTTTCTGCCGTTAAAAGTGACATCATCTCAAAAATGTCTTCCTGTGAGGTTTCCGTTTCTTTACATTTCTGTTGTACATTTTCCCTTACAGCTGTTTGACCAAGTCAGTGTAACTTTGAGACCAGAGCTGTGTCTTAAACTAAATATTAACTGTACAAATGGGCTGTGCAGTTTGGGGCACAGTACATTTTTTTATTTAAGATGCTGTGGACAAGAACATCCATTACATGGCAGTGTGAATATTAAGTGGAAGATTTGGGGTGTTGTCTATGTAAAATACCAAACTTACACCAAAGAGCATAGTTTACTCTTCATCTCCACATTTTCTGCCACAAATACTGACAGTCAGATGTGGGTACCTTACCAAGCACATTTCCTTACCAAGCAGTAGGATGAACTCAAATAGGAAAATGGAGAACATTTTCACTGTAGAGATGTTGTCTGCCTTCACGGTGTCACATTCCGGAAATGGAGGTTGATCTGTATATTTTGGAAGATGTAATTTAATGTGTCTTGAGGTATTTTTTGAGCACAAAAGTCTTGGGTTAACAATTTGTAACCTCTTATTTTCTCTCACTTTTTTAACCAGGTTTCTTAACAAATTTACATGTGCTTCTTGTGCAAGCTAAGTTGTCCATTTCAACCTTTCTGAATATTTATTTGACTACTTCTTTCTGTCCAGGCACTTGGCCAATGTTCTTTGATTGTGAAGGAAATTGTACTTACTGTATTGGTATATGAGAGGTTTTGCATTTTGGGGCTGTCCAGATCCAGTCTGTAGACTATCAGCATGGCATGTTTAAAGTCTTCCCCTGCACCAGTATGTCTGATTTCCACATTGGTGGATAATGCTCCGTGGGGGTAAAGGTTTTTGTCAGTTTTGGAACATTTTGGGGCCAAACTATTTTGACAAACCAACTTAAATGTTGTTAACTCTTGACCAGTGTCCAACCATAACGGACAAACAATTACCATAAACCTTTCTTGGAATCGTAGACTTTCTGAGTTGAATTAGGCATTTCTGGGCAGGAAAACACACAGCTGTGTTCTGACCCTACATGACTGAATTTGGACACCCTTCTATAAAACCATCAGTTCCAAAAAAAAATCTGTTCATTGCTGTATAATCAGAGAATGGCATCTGTTAAAGATTTTTAAGTCAGTTCTGTAAAATCTGTTTATATTGTTTTTGCCCCCACAATCAACTCTTGTTGGCTTGATGAGTAAGCCAAAGTTACATGATCAAATGCTGTATTTAATATAAAAATGTATTTTTTCAACTTAAACTCCAAAGCGGGAAATAAAATGACTGACTTTGAACATGGCTATTTTTTGAGGTTCCGTTGTGTGGTTCGATCCAGACAGTGAGGCTTTTGCCTATCCCATATAACTTGTAAATGTTTTTTTTTCAGTGTGCCCCAGCCGTGCTTTTGGAGAAGTACCAACATGCACATTTCACTTCCAACCCTAATCTTACACACCTGATCCAGCTAATCCAGTTCTTCAAGAACATCTGAATATCAGAGCCAGGTGGATTAAATCAAGCTTGCAGCTGAAATCCCATGGATGGTAAAGGTCCAAGATCAGGGCTGGAACTCAAACCCAGTGGGCCAGCAAAAGTGCTGCAGCATTAACTCCCAGGCACTGCCTACTGTGCAGTTTTTACTGGGTTTTTACTTTTTTGTTAGAAGCAATAGTTGTTCTGTACCTGCATGGCAATGTTCTGTTTTAAATAGGCTACTATTACTAAGTGGACCCACAAAAGATTTGGGGGCTCCTGTTCCACATCACCCATGATGTGCACATAATATTTTTATGAACGATTATGTATACAAAATCTTTTATCAAGTAATAAAAAACAAATACACAATAAATGTGTTAATAACCTAAAATGTATTCATTGACAATTCATCAGTGGCATATTATTTAAAAGTGTGTCATTACATTTACTAAATACAAGACATAATGTAATTTATAATTTAATGTATAAATGATGGGGGATCCTACATTAAAATTACAGATAATTCATTATACATTTTGGAATAAAAATAGGCGCGCTCATACACACACACACACACACACACACACACACACACACACAACTAAATCTTTGACATGTGGCGCCTTAAGTCCCGGTTTCTCGCACGTGCTCGTCGCGGATAAGCTCCGAGTTTCGTGTTTGGACGGAGCAGATAATGAGCGAATATTAGCCGTTATTACTAAGGCCGCGCTGTGAAGATAACGGGAGCTGAAGGGCGGACGGTCCATTTAACGGACCTGGTCACGCGAAGCGGTTTAAAGGCGTAATGAGGCCCAGAAGCCAGTGATTGAGTTGCGCGCTCCGATCTCTGTGTCATCACACGCTCTGACGTCATCGCTCAGCCGCAGTTAATCGGGACTTTGATCAGGGACCGGGGTCATTTTCCCACGGAGTGGCGCGTGGACTAGCGCGCGAGACAGCCATAAAGCCCCGATCGAGCACGCGGACCCCGAGTGACAACTGCCTATATATATAGGTTACATATAAATGTGCCATAAAAGTTACTCATAGCGCCAGTTTCCCAGTCAAGGATTAAGCCTAATCCTAGACTACTTCTGAGTTTGAATCAGGGCCTCTTCGAGGCACTGTGGGGGGCCCAGGCAAAAGAGACTTGGAGGGGGATTCCGATAACAGTGTCATTGCACTTTCCTACATTGCCCTATCATAGAATTTAAAAGGACGCTCACACAATCATGAACAAGAAACCAACCAATAATTTTTTTTAAAAAATTTAATATCAAGGCATGCACAAACGTGACATGCATAAATGAATAAATCGGTAAATTAAAGTCTGTCAAGTTCAAATATGTATTAACACCTCAAATAAATACATGGGAATTAATGTATTATGTGATCTCAGACCTCAAATTGACACTTACCGATGAAAATAGTTTAGAAAACAGGTTTTAGAAAATATGTAATGTAATGTGTGTTACAATGAATACTACAGCAAAGTATTTGCAGTTGCAAATCTTGCTGTAATTTGGAATTGTGCCACAAAGCGGTGCCAATGGTCCGTGTTTCCTATGAAGTCCAGCCGTAGTTTAATGACCTGCAAGGTAAGAGTTGCGAGCATTTCTCAAGTATTTGGGATATTTTCTGCCACCCAGTGGATAAAACGTGTCCCTACAGTACAGATAATATACACGTCTTATCAATGCGGCCATTTTTTTTAAAATACAGGGGCTACACTAACAGTGAGTATTTTTCCGGCGTATTAGGACCACTGTTGATATAAATAATAATAACGGCGGGGGATTCCGAGAAAAAGCCAGAAATCCCCACATTAAAGTCGCAAATTTACGAATTTAAAACATGGATATTTTCGTTCATTATGAAGTCAATAATTTGCAAAACAAACAAAGAAAACAGCTGCCTATCGTTACAATATCATAGAATATCCGAGTTTTTTTCTCGTGAATTCGCAACTTTACTCTCAAAAAAAATATGACTACTATATCGACCATTAATACTAAAGCTTTGTCTTCGAGAATCATGCCTAGTTTATCAGGATTGGTCTTGAGTTCAATTACCATGTCTAGATGAATTACGGCATTCGATTTATTTAAGCGTTATTTAAATATTTCACTTCTCACGAACACACGTCATAAGACTCCGGTCCAACAGGCGGCGGTGTTGCGCGATCGGACACACTTAGGGAGACACCGTATCAGTGATTTAAGGTCCGATGCTTCCCACTTCCCAGTGCACACACTGAAATCACTTGCAGTACATTGAAAGGGACACTCGCAAGGGGGTCAAAATGAATGTTAGTGAACCAAGCTGACTTATCAACATTGATAATTACTCTAAATACTGATCAGCAACGATAAAAATATATTCTAATATATGGAACTTATGGTAATTGTGACGTGAAACATTGTTTAGAACATTATACTGTAAGCTTGTAATCTCTGCAGTTACTGTGCGCTGACTGGTGTAAATACTCTATAGAAACCCAGTTATTTCGGACTCTCGTGAGCGCCCTCTACAGATATTTAGCACCAAACCATTTAAAAACAAATGACCCAACCTGGAAGTAAACAGAAGTGGTGCCTCTCGGGAGAGACGGTTCTTTGCGTCGCGTAGTTCGCCGTACAAGCGACGGTGTGGCGCGAGTACCGATTTCTTCACGCTTGTACACTGTGTACTTTTGGTGCTTTGGTACCGGTGGCATTTGCTTTTATATTTCAAGCAAACCAGCCGTTTCGCTCTCACGCCACTGCGGGCCGGTGCGGCGCGCGCACCACGTGTCATGCTTCACTAATTCAGCCGATACCGTCCCCGACTGTTAAAACCGGGCCGTCTCAGGACAGTTATGCCGCTCTGGTCGGGCGCTCGGAGAGGGGTGTGGCGTGACGTCACGTTAGCGGCGCATTGTGACTGACAGGAACGAGCTCACCCAAATTTGGGCTCGAGCTTCCTGCGCTCCTCCGTGATGATGGTACGCATCGTTCGCGCGTGGGGCCGTCTCTCCGCCTTTGGCGCCTTTCCGCCTTACCGACAGAGGCCTCCTCGCGCCACTGGAGTGTCACTGAAGTTCTCCCGGTTGTCCAGCACGCGAGCCGCCCCGCGATATCCAAGAATGGACTATCAGGTGGGTCCCGCGACTAAGCAAAGTGGGTAACATCACCACGGCGCGCGTGCACTGTTGACGCGAGCGAGCTTGCGAACAGTTTTTGTCATTAGTGTGCAAATTTGCTGTCAGATTTGACTAACTTTACAAACTTTTATTCAAACGAAAAACTTCAAATAAGGTTTAAAACCAGTGAGTTTATCGCCATTAATGTAAAGTGCGAGCTACTGAACGATTTGACGTTTGCAGTTAACGGCTGTTTTAGTGGAACATCTGGCTCGCGAGGTGACCTCAGTCAACCCGTTGCGGACTCGCGAGCTCTCGTTTAGCCGTTCGTGTTTGAAGTAGCGGGAAAAACAATTAATTGCAACGTTAGTTAGCCTGTTCCGTTCGGCCACGTGCTCGCCGCCTCGCGAGGCTAAATATATGAGGCGCCAAACGGGACGAAAGCCGAGCGAAATTGCGCGAGAGTTGTTGAGTTAGTGCACGAGAGCCCAGCAGCGACCGAGTTAGCCCGCGAGAGAGGTTGAATTGCAGTTTTAGTGCGCGAGAGATCGTGTTCGCGAAAGCGAGAGCGAGTGCGTTAGGGCGCGCGAGAGAGATTAAAATTAGTGCGCGAGTTTATCTTATTATTTATCTTACTATTTTATCTATTAGAAGACTGTCAGCCGTCGGTTATACAACCGTCGGTTTTATTTATGTTTCACATTATGCTGCGTTTATATATTATATCTATATTATATATAGATATATATATTATATATTATATTTATTCTTTACTGTTACTGTTGTCTTATTTTTTATTATTTAAAATGCATCTGCTGGCTTGCTCCAAAATGCAATAAAATGAACAGATTAACTCTCAGGTAGTATGGCTCCTTTCCACAACAGATTTCACTCCCCTTACGAAGAAATCCAGTTAAACACAGCAACATTAAAGAACAAGAATATGCAATTTGCCAGTATATGCATTTTATTTATCAAACAGTTTGAAATAACATTGAAATGCGTTAGCACTCAACCTCTCTCGCGCACTAATCAACCACTCTGGTGCAGTTTGGGACTCTCGGCTGTTGTCCCGTTTGGCACCTCATATAAATAAACACACCGAAGCGAACCGGGGCCAGTTTGTTCCCTGTCACTGAACTTGCCTCCAACCAAAACGGGCCTGTACACTCTGCCTAAATTTTTAAAATATTTTGGTGCTTCAACACGACTGCCGCTTGACCCCTAAAAGGCTGCCCCAACCAAACACGTACAACCTCTAAAAATTCATGCCCAAAACACCAACCTTTAAATGGCCCGACCCCAAAATGCCTGCTGCCCATCCTCAAAACGCCCAGTTTCCAACAGAAAGTTAGTCCCTTGTGCTTATTCGTACCTGGCTAAGTGTGTGTGAGGTGCTTGCAGTATCTCTCTTGTTTGTACGCTTGCAGGATGCTGTGTGTACCCTCAACACCCTGCAGACAAATGCCAGCGCACTTGATCAGGTGCGGCGGGAGCGTGGACACCCCGAGGTCCAGCTGCAGGCCATGAAGGGCTTCCTGCAGCGAGCAGGACTCACGGTGATCACCGCAGGGCACACACCTCGTACAGTAACAATCAATATCCCTCTTCCTGCCTTCTTTCTCCTAAATGCTTTTGTGCCTTCAGGTAGAAGAACTTGATCATCTCAACATCATACATGTTACTGGAACTAAGGGAAAGGTGAGGGTGTGATTGTGAGTGTGAAAATGTTTGTGTGGAAGTTCATGGGTTATGCGAGGGGTTTTAAAACTGAGCTCAAATGTTCCCCACTCAGGGTTCAACCTGTGCTTTTGCGGAGCAGATGCTGAGGAACTACGGCTTCCGAACTGGATTTTACAGGTATAGGATCAGCCCTGACTTAGCCCAGTCAGGTTTGTGTGTTTTATGTTTGAGTCAAAGTTGGTTACAATTGTTGAGTAATTGTTGCTCGCTTTTATTGACCTCTTATGAGTGTGTGAGATAGAGAACGTGATTTTGTATCAGTTTAAGAATGTTGGTTTGAGGGTAGGTCATGGAATGTGTGGGGCAGTGTTGCGAAAGTGACCGCTGCGTGCGTGTGTTGGACTTTGCAATGTTAGCTAAGCAGTAATCACAGTGCCAGAGTATTAGCAGGTTTAGCCTTCATGCTGTACGTGTCCAGCCTTAATGGCATAGTTGTAATAGCTTATGTATAACATCGAATGTTAATGCAAAAATCATTAAAGCACCTATCATACATAAAGTTCAGCACAAGTGCTGTATATTAAGAATACAATTAGGAAAAAGAGACAGGTAACTTAAGAGTTGTAGTGCAAGAACTTGTACAGTATAAATAAGTGTAAGATAACAAAAATAACTAATCAGACCAATAAGATTCCTGTAAAATGTAAAAGTGGATGAAAAGAAATTTGAACATGAAATTGCAACAAAAACACCTAAAACTTGAAAAATATTTTAAAAGAGGGGGAAAAATCTATTTAAAAAAGTTAAAAAATACGTTTAAAGCAAAGCAATTTAAATCAGGAAGCTGATTGTTTCTTTAATTGCTGCCGGAAGTGTGTTTCATAGTTTATTTGAACTCTTGGTATGTGGCGAATCTCGGAATTGTGACAATCTGAGAGCCCTAGGGGGAGTATAGACACTTAAAAGGTCAGTAATGTAAGACGGTGCTCATCATTGTACTCTCAAGCAGTTACTATACGTTTGTGTTTGTGGTTGTAGTTAAAGTGGTCATGCTGTGGGTTTAAATTAAGTAGGATTTCTCAGATGACCTCAGGTGGCTGAGCTGTTCAGTAGGAGCAAGGGAAATAAAGGTGCTCAGTACGTGAGTTTTTGCATAACTACAAAAGGAAGTTGTGGTCATTCTTGTTTCTCTCTTCCCCATTAGCTCCCCACACTTGGTGCAGGTGCGAGAGAGGATCCGCATAGACGGCCGTCCCATCGAGAAGGATCTCTTCACCAAGTACTTCTGGCAGGTCTATAGCCGCCTGGAGGAGTCTATGGTGAGTTTCTAGCTCAGGGTGTGGCTGGGTGTAACCAAATTAAATCTTTGCTGTACAGTCATGGTTATACAGTTTAGATGGGCATACAGTTTATGTAATCATGGTTATTCAATCAGTGAAAGTGAGCAATAGAGTTTGCTCTTGTGTGCAATGCAACATTTGAAGTCTAGCCGTTCTAGTTTATGTGAAATAGTTTAATACACACCGCTCCTCGTGCTCTGCATGTGGGCGAGATCACGACTACTGTTAGTTTTAATCCAGCAGAAAATAGGAGCCCACTGGTGTGTTAATGATGGGCACATGCCGGGTGTTTGAATGAGGGACAGCATTGTAGACACACACACACACACACAGAGGTCTGGCTGAGAATGCAGTGTCCTTCACCAGGGAGAGTGTGAGAGAGTCTGTATGCATGTCTAACCTAGTTTGTGCATTTTGACCTTTAGGACGCCCATGGAGGCAGCATGCCAGCGTATTTCCGTTTCTTGACCATCCTCGCCTTCCATGTGTTCCTGCAGGAGAAGGTGAGTGTCCCCCCTACCTGTGTCGCCTGGACTGATGTCAGTTTACTTTCCTAGAGGGTAGTATAGATTACATATGAAATTACTAAAAGTTTAATAATAATAATAATAATAAAACAGGGAAGTAATAATGCTGCGTAGATGCCCGTGTGTGTATTATTGTGCTATTTGGTGTCCACTGTCTCTGTACAGGCTACATTCACACTGCCAGCCATATCGTTCAATTCCGATTTTTTGCTCAGATCGGATTTGTCTATCTTGACGGTTCACATTCATAACTACAAGTGACCTGTATCTGACTGTAATGTGAACTCATCGGTCCTCCGAAACGTCACGCATGCGCACATTGATACGTTTTTACACGGATCAACTGCGTCACCAACAACAAAAAACGTTATATCTCATGGCATTAAAAATGGAGGCATTAGTAGCTCATTATGTATCGCACTTTGCTCTGGAGGACGACAAACAGTGAATCAGCTGTACATGAGCAGGTCGAAAAGGAGAAAAAAAGTCAGGCGGCTAGCTTTTTCTGTTATCGCAGCTCTCCTCCATTTTTACCTTCCTGCGCTGCTGGTGGAGGCTGATGATGTCAGCGCATGCGTATAAGCAAAAAGCCACATGAATTCCGATCTGAGTGTTCACATTCAGGTCGCATAGCCGCGAATCGGATACATATGCGCTTTAGTACCACATATGAAAGTGACACAAATCCGATTTGAAAAGATCAGATTTGCGTGTCCACACAGCCCTGAAAAGATCAGATCTGTGCCTCATTAAGGCAAAAAATCCGATTTGAGTCACTTCAGCATGGCAGTGTGAACGTAGCCAGAGGGATTTGATCTCTGATCTCCCTCAAGGCAGAACCTAGACCCTTTTCATGCCAACTGGTTGTCACACTATGCCTTTATATGGCTGCTGGGATGTCACACCTTGCAGGGATGATGTTTTGTTGTTTTCAGACTTTTTGATATAGATATTAAATACCAGATCATTATTTTAAAATACAGTTTGAATTATTAGGTTATTCCACAGACTTATTACGCACTTACAGACTGACAGAAGCATATTTTTGTAGAGTTTGTTGCAGTGTGTAAATTTCATGTTGTTGACATGACCTCTGTCTTAAACTGACTTGTGTGTTGGTTTTGCGAAGGTGGATGTAGCTGTGATTGAGGTTGGGATTGGTGGAGCTTACGACTGTACAAACATCATTAGGTAAGAAAGCTGTCTGGTTAATGACTCGCTATGAAAGATCACCCGTCTACCCTGCCTTTGTGTGTGTGTGTGTGTGTGTGTGTGTGAGAGAGATTTTCTGTGCCTCTTTCCCAGAGTTTCAGTCTAGCGTGGCTAACACTTTCTCTTTGTGCCTGGATTTCACATGTCCTCCTACACTTCATTTAGCCTGAAAGCTCACATCAAACCGATCACATATCCACTTCTCTCCCAGTTTTTAAGTCACATTTATGACTGTACTTACTTTAAGGCAATTCAACACCCACATTTTTTTTTGCTACAAAAACAGTTTATTGTACAGTTTTTAACTATGAAGTCTGTATTTTCTACTCTAACGCACTCACACGTACATACGCACAACAGTGAGTTGACATTTTTGTTGGTAAGTAGTTTTGTGTGTGTGTCTGTCTGTGTACAGGAAGCCGTGGGTATGTGGCATTTCATCGTTGGGCCTCGACCATACCAGCATTCTGGGGGACACGATAGAAAAAATTGCTTGGCAAAAGGGTGGGATATTTAAGGTATGTTTTTATGGTTATTTCATGTGTGTCTTGCTCCTCATGTTGTGTGTTTTTGCTGTACTTTTGCACTTTGGTAGAAAATAGCATTTCATTATGACCTTATAAAAAGAAAAGTTATATTGGTTTATGGCTGCTTATGTTTTTTTAAACAAGCAGTAACTTGTGTGTGTGTGTGTGTGTGTGTGTGTATGTGTTCGTTCGTTCAGCCGGGTGTTTCAGCATTCACAGTAAAGCAGCCAAAGGGACCAATGACCGTTCTACAGGAGAGAGCAGAAGAGATTGGGGTGAGACACCCATACACACACACTTATAAAAGCCAAAGGTTAGATTGGATGATTAACATTTTTGTTACATATTGTTGACAATCCTTTATTGTGGTAGATAAGACAGATTTTAAAGCTTAGTTACCACACAATGTCCACACAAAGTGTAAAGTTCCAGCTCACTGTTTCTGCAGTGCCCCCTGTTTGTGTGTCCTGATTTGGATCAGTATCAGAGCTCTGACTCAGGTCCGGTGAGACTGGGTTTGGCTGGACATCATCAGCAATCTAATGCCTCACTCGCTTTGCAACTTACACATTGCTGGCTCCAAAAACGCTGCACCACAGGTGTGTGTGTGTGTCCGTTTGTGTGTTTCCAGACTCTGTAGAACTGTTAAGTGTGACGTGGGTTATTTTGCTAAAAGAATACATTTTACCATTATATTTGCTTTTTTACTTGACTTTTAAGTAGGGTAAATGCACTGTTTGTTTACATAGTTAATGTTGGTGTGTTTATTAGTGTGTGCTAATCTGTCTCTCTGTGCCAGACTCGGCAGCAACACATGCAGGTTTTGAGGGTCTCCGCAACGCCCCAGTGTTTGAGCCCAGTGCTCACATGCTGACAGGTGAGAACACCTATGCCTGACGACATCTCTAAACACATCACATCACACACAGGCCTACGTTATTTTTGACGTGTATGTGTGTGTGTGTGTGGATTTGGGTAGGTCTGGCAGGGACCAAATGGCTAGGCCGCAATCAGACTCTGACACATGACAGCATCACCTACTTCCTGGATGGCGCTCACACTACACGCAGCATGCAGGCCTGTGTCAGATGGTTCAGCGAGGCGGCCATACAGAAGGAGGCCAACATCAAGTTAGTGTTTTTATGTTTTAATGGACTGTTCCAATTTAGATTCAGTAATGATTGTAATGGTGATGTCGCCTCCAGTGTCCACGCTAGGGATGCACCGATACCACTTTTTTACAAGCCGATACGAGTACGAGTATTTTTATTTGTGTACTTGCCGATACCGAGTACCGATACCGATACTTCTTAGATTCTTAGATGTAATTAATTGGGAGGCATATTTTATTTTCTCCTTTGCAGATTATAATAAGGCTAAATATCAAATCATTAACACAAGGCTATTCCATGCCAAAAATAAACAAATCTTTCTGGTTGTAAGAAAAAAGTCTCATCTCATTAGACAAAATGTAAATATAAGCAGATAAATGAAATGAAATGTACTGCATAGTTAACACAGGCAACTTAAAAGTCAGCAAAACTTAAGAAAGAAGTTAGGAACCTGGCTTATATTTACATTATGACTATTCCTTCCTCGATTTTGATTAGCTAGCAAAAGAGAAGTGATATTGACAAGCAAAGCGCTGTTCTAGAAGTTGAACAGATTTCAACTTGAAGCACTCTGAGCGCTGCGGTAAAAAAAACAAAAAAAACAAACCTGTCCACCAAACGCTTTTTTTGCTGGATCAGAACCTCACTTCCAAAGCACTTTCTCGGCGCTTGTTGTTGCTAAGTTACAAAAAGCGTTGGGAACTTCCACGTTCGGTCCTATTTCATATAAACATTGTAGCATCTTCTTTTGAGTGCGGAAGTTTAGATGCCGCTATTCGGCTTCATCGTAACACGGTCTTCTTTTACTGTCTATGGATACAGCAGGATTTTTATGTTTATTTATTTTCCCTGCAGGGGACGTAGTCACGACGGCCACCTTAACTATAAAGCGTTGCGGGAAATGCTGGAGCTGAGACTATCTGTCCATAATTAAAAGCCATTTCTTGCTTCTTTAAAAAAAAATTCCCTTGGATTGAGAGAGACCGTTGCCATTGGCGACTGGAAAGAACAAACTAGTTGGGGGAAAAAATCCATTTGCACTGGCAAACATTGTAGTTGCCATCTGGAGCCCTGGATTTCACACGAGCTTGTGGGCAGGACCTCTGAACCTAAGTTTCTGGATCGTTGTCTCCCCCTATACATTGAAGTCAGGTAGCACAACAAATTACATCCGCCGACTACGACGTTTGTTGTAGTGAAATACCATTGAGTGGTATCGGTGCGTGGTATCGGCAATTTATTTACGAGTATGAGTATATTAATGAAGTATCGGCCCGATACCCGATGCTAGTATCGGTTTCAGTGCAACCCTAGTCCACGCACATTCATTTATCGTCAAAGTAAACTTTGTCATCTCTGATATATACTGTACAAGTATACAGAGAGACGAGACGACATGGCTCCAGCTTTCACAGTGCAAACAACAAGAACAAATAAGGAAAAACTCTTGTCATTCCATATTTTGGACACAAGGGTTGCCACCATTAAGCCTGTCATAGTCATTTCCTCATTAGGCCACAATGGGGTGCCATTAAAGATCCTCAGCAAGATAAAGCTGTAAAGCCTTTATCACTTGTACTTTTTTGCACATCGCATTCACAAGATTTTGTTAGGAATGGCTTGTCTATTTAGCTACATTAGTGTTTTTGAGTATAATAATTTTTTGTGTTTGTGGTGAGCAAAAATACATTATATCAAATATATTTAATATAATATTTGAAATGTGTATGTATGAAGGGGTTCAGTGGTGCGGGTGTTGCTGTTCAATGCCACAGGAGAGAGGGACTGTGCTGCGATGCTCAAACTGCTTGTGGTGAGATACTACCTCCTCCCTTCATATTTCAGTTTAAATTTTTTAGATTTTGTTCCAGTTATGTTTAAAACTGTTTTGTTTTTAACCTGAAGATTGATTTTGTTTCTCAAGTGTTGTAAATGTGGCACAAACACTTTCAATAATGAAGATTTTTTTATGTCACCTATCAGAGTTCTTTTAAAAAACTCATTTTGAGATTAAGAAAGAAAATACTTAGTCCTGTTTGCCATTGACATTAGTGATTTTTCTCTGGTGTTTTCCTTTCTGCAGCCGTGCCATTTTGATTTTGCTGTGTTCTGCCCCAACATCACAGAGGCCATCGCCTCCTGTAACGCAGGTCTGGCTCTGCAGCTTCGTTTTTCCCCATTAGCATCCACTTCCCTTTATTGCTAATGTTGTCCTCCTGTCCTTCTTCCTACAGATCAACAGAATTTTAACGTCTCTTTGGAGAGCGTGCTGACCCGGTGCCTGGACAACCAGCAGAGCTGGCGAGTGCTGAGCGGGCAGGTGGAGAAGTCGGAGGCGGAGCTGCTGATAGAGGAAAGTCTGCCCCTTGTGATGGAGCAGCGCAGCCAAACCATGGTTTTCCCCTGCATCCTGAGTGCCCTGCAGTGGATCACACAGGGCAGAGACAGTGTCCTGCCTGAACCCAGCAAGGCGAGCGTCAGCACTAAAGCTGCACCGCTGCGAGAGGCCACTAACATACATGTGTTAATTACTGGCAGCTTACACTTAGTGGGTGGGTCTCTCAAACACCTGGATTCCTCTCTGGCATCATAGTTCGTGTGTGTAGATAAAGGTGAGCTAAGGTGTCAAAGGTGTTTAGCACGGACCAGTGGCTATTCCAAGAAGGGTTAATCAGTTAGTGAGAAAATGCAAGCCAAGAGTTAGGATTGTCCCGCAATAACAATATGCTGACTTTTGCCCTGGAATAATCTTTTTAACTGAGAAATTTGGGGTTCATTGGTCTTATAGCACTAGCCTGCTGTAAAAATGACTTTACTCAATCAACCTGTCCCGTATGCAGGAGAAATAAAGCACTTGGATTGATCTGTGCCTTCTCACATACTCCTCCAACAGAAACATTACCAGACCTGTCATCCTGCCATGGGTGGAGTCCAATCCAGTTATGTGACACTAGCTCTTAAAGGTCACTGCTAGCTTTAATATGGGTAGAGGCTACAAATTTGGATGAACTATGAACTCCACAGAGTTGAACCTGTGGACATATTTTTTGGTTCTGACCTTTTCACCTGTTATAGCTTTGCAAGAAAAATTACAATGTTGCTTAAACTTCTTTTTTTAGATCCCCTAGAAGTGGAGTTTATTGCTATTTAAAGATTAACTATATGTTCAATGCTACTTGAAGATTCGAGTCTGATTTCTGAGACTCTGGACAAATACTGGTGCCCTTTTTAAACAAATTTCTCAACATTTTTCTTGCTTTTGTTGCTTGTTCTGAGTGCAGCCAAATGTGTTTTTCTTATGTGACATTCTTTAAAGGACAGCAATAGTTTGTCAGCCAGCATGCATGGTAGCCTTGTTAGCTTAAATAACATCTCTGGTTTGGACAAGTTTAGAAACTTTAGTTACTACACAGATATCTGCTGTTAAACATGTTTCATGTTAAACATGAACATCATGAGTCTTAATGTTAAAATGGTGGGGTTGAATAAGTACAAAATAAGTTTCAGAGGATTTTAAATAATCACTGTTTACTGTTCTCTGGTATGTACTGTAGGTAAAGTAATCAGGTACTGATCGTGGTAAATAGTTTGTTGACTTGTCACTTCTGACCTTTGCCTTGTTAATTCACCAACACAGAAAACTGCACAACTTTTTGTGAGCAGTGTAATTTTGTAAAATGGTGCCATTACAAAAAACACTGACTTCAAAAGATCACAAAACGTCTTACAGTGCCATGGTGTATAGTGTGAAGAAAAAAAAAATTAAATGCTTCAAAATTGGTTTAATTATATTAAATAATTTATCAGAAAGGCTTTTGTGTCTGTGTTTTATTTATAGACTTTTTAAAATGTATTTTACATGGGTAAAAGAAGTGCTAAAAAGGATTAGTATTTTTAAAGTACTTCAAATGTTAGTCCATTATAGTATTGCGGGATGGCGGGTCGCTGCATTGCCACTTCCGACCGCTGTGTGTCTCCCTCACGGTTTTTTCACCAAGAAGCCGCGCTGTCGCAGAAGAAGAACCACGACGATGCAGCGCGACAAACCCGGAAGCTCTGGCGGAGGCGATAAGTACGATTATATTAACAAATTTCGATTGTTACGAGGTTTTATGGCAACGCTTATTGTAGTTTGATTCCCCAACTTTACCCCGCTATGTTTATATTCACAATCACCTTCCTGAGTGGGGTGGGTGTGTGTGTTAACGGCGTGTGTGTTGTACAGGCCGGACCGCGAGACCGCCATCATGTCCAAATACTACGACGGCGTGGAGTTTCCGTTCTGCGACGAGTTCTCCAAGTACGAGAAACTGGCCAAGATCGGACAGGGTACCTTCGGGTTAGTGCTGTCCCGCTTCTTATGTAGATTTTGAGATTAATAGGAGACTCGAGTCTGCAACACGGCCTCTGTTTGCATACACACAGAATCACACGTTAAGCCCCTTATCTTGCTCTTTTTGTAAGATCCTTTTTCTGTCTCCCATAATCACTATGTCTGAATGACACCTTAGTGAACGAAAGATTCTTTGCGAAATATGAAAACTAGTTCTTAATTGGGATCCCAAGTTTTACCATGACACGGCATTGAATCAATACAGTGTACAACGATTCGATGTCTGCTGGCATCACAAACTCTGCTACGATACGATTTCCATTTGATTCCATTCACAAGCCAGCCTGCGATGAGAGACAATGACATGGTGATGTAACATTAGAAAAAGCTCCAATAATATGACACTTCTTGTTCCAGTGGCCTGTGTTTAATAAACCTGATAAACAGTTTCTACGCTTGCTTGGTGAGCAACGTTACATATATATGAGGTCTGATAGATGTTTTCTTTTTGGATTGGTGCGATGAGCATATTGATCATTGAATTGGCGTATATATGAAAATAAATGTACAGTTTCACCCCTGTCCTCACAATGGCACAAATGGTGTGTAGTTTGTTTTTAGAAAACTATTTTAAAATGCATTCTGAATGCCTGGTTTAACTATGTGAAATAATTAATCACACCCACAGCTGTACACCCTGCTTTCCTTCTGAGTAACTTCCAATAGCTCTATAATTGCAGTGTATAAATTAGACTAACCTTAGTAAACAACAAATTCCTTGCAAAAACATCCATGCATACAAAAATTGAGACAAAAGCTGAGTCTGTCATAGCAAAAGTTAACCATTAATATTCAACAGTAAACCTGCGGTTGTGTCTAGTAAGTTAACACCACACACTTGATACTTGTTCTTCAAGTGTCTGATCCTGTTCCTTCAAATATCTGATTTATTATCTCTGTATTGATTATGACAGTGCAAGACCCAACAATATCTCAGGTGGAAATACAATACACAATAAGAAATGTATAAAGCATTTATTGTTTACATGAGTGGGAACTATTCCAGCTGTTAGGATTTCTACAGCATTATGTTCATTCATCTGTGCTATTATAATATGACCAGGTCACCTGCATATAGTATGCCGTGTTCATGTCTTTGTCAATCTCTATGGTTTCCTCTTTGTTAGGGAAGTGTTCAAGGCCAAACACAGACAAACGGGTAAGAAGGTGGCTCTGAAGAAGGTGCTGATGGAGAATGAGAAGGAAGGGGTAGGTTTTATTAATGAAGAGTGAGGATTTTACAGAATCGGCTAGTTTTCCTGTTTAAAGGTGCAGGAGCTGACCTTTTTGGCTATTATAATACCCTGATGGAGAGTGTGTGTATGTGTATTGCTTGCCAGGCTATTCTACTGCAGGAATGCGATTTTAGTTGGATTATGTCCTTGACACTTACTTTTACCCAGTGTGTTTTGCTTTGAAGTCCTTGTTTTTTTAAGAAAACAAAAAAATTAACAGGGAGTCCTCTGTTAAACTAATTTTTTTCTAATTATGGCACATCTGCTCATGTCCAGTTGCTATAGAAAATCATGGTTGAGCCAATCCGTCGCTGTTTATCCTCTTGAAACTTTGCTCCTCTCTTCAGTTCCCTATCACAGCACTGAGGGAGATTAAGATCCTGCAGCTGCTGAAACATGAGAATGTTGTGAACCTCATTGAGATCTGCAGGACCAAAGGTGAGGGAAAACCTGCCAGATCCTGAACATGGCTTAAAATCCATTTGTTAAATTCTGAAAGGTAATCATGGTTGTTGATCATGTAGCAGTGGGTGTTTGGTAGTTTGCACCCTGAGTAGTTTGCAGCTTGGGGTGTGTAACATATTATTTCTTAACTGTTAGTAAATATTTTTTTTGGACCCACAGCCACCCAGTTTAACCGCTATAAAGGCAGCATCTACCTGGTGTTTGACTTCTGTGAGCACGACCTTGCCGGGTTGCTCAGCAATGCTAATGTCAAGTTCACACTATCTGAGATCAAGAAAGTCATGCAGATGCTCCTTAATGGCCTTTACTACATCCACAGAAATAAGGTGAGACATACACATCCACAGGCGTCTTTTAGTGTCTTTTGTCACTAAATTGCTTGGTCATGTTTTTTGACTTTGATTAACTACATTCTTCTGGTTGGTTCGTCTCATGTTTGTCTGTCTCTGTAATGACATTTTTGGATTGCACACATATAAAAAACAATTGGTGATAAATGCACACATCGACTGAACAGGATATTCTGGTTTAGTTGGTGAATAGTGGTTTTTCCCCTTTTCATCCAGATCCTGCACAGAGACATGAAAGCGGCCAATGTTCTGATCACAAGGGACGGCATCCTCAAGCTGGCTGATTTCGGCCTGGCGCGAGCCTTCAGCCTGGCTAAGAGCGGGCAGGGAAACCGCTACACCAACCGGGTTGTGACGCTGTGGTACCGGCCGCCCGAACTCCTGCTGGGTAAGGACGGAGTTAATTTGTTTTTTGAAATATTTTATGACATGATGGCTTCATGTCATTATGTTGTGTGCTATACTTACATGTTTTAGGAGAGAGAGATTATGGGCCCCCGATAGACCTGTGGGGTGCAGGGTGCATTATGGCAGAGATGTGGACCAGAAGTCCAATCATGCAAGGAAACACAGAACAGCATCAGCTAACACTTATCAGTCAGCTCTGTGGATCTATTACGGCAGAGGTATACATACAGTTAACGCACGCACACACACACACACACACACACACACACACCAGTGAGTTGTGTCCATCTGTTATAGCAGCGCTGTTCCAATTGTATACCTTTTAACACACACTAGTAATTTTAATACTTAGTTTAAATATTTTTGCTTAAATATATATTTAAATATATTAGCTGTTTCATATATTTAAAATCATATTATGAAACAGTATCACATAAGATTACATGAGAGTGGCATTTTTTCTGAGGCTGTTTTTCAGCACATTTATGAACACTTCCTTAAACATGGCTGTTATCTCATGATGTGATGACTCTGCAAAACCTGTTGCAGAACAACTTCTTTTGTTGAATACATCTTGTCAGATGTGAAATAATCCCATTTCACCAAAGTGCATTTTATTATGCACTGAATTGTTAGTGATTTTAAAAAATGGCTCACCGGAGGTCATTTTTCAGCATATGAGTGTCAAATCTTTGTTGCTGCCAACTGTGTTACTGCAGAGGTATTCTACTATACCTATAACACACGTCGGAATTCTGTAGAGGTAGTGTCTGTCTCTCACACACCCACCAGTCAGCTGTGCAAGTCTGTTGCTGCAGTACTGAAATGCTGAGCTTACTCTAACCTCACAAACACACACCATCATCATCATCATCATGAAGCTATGTGAATACGCAGCTGCAGAGCCAACATTTGTCTCTCTGACTCCCCCACACACACAAACCTGCCAGCTGTATGAAGGTCATTTTGCTGTAGATTGAACATGCTGACCTCCCTTATAATGCAATCCCTCAGGTGTGGCCGGGCGTGGATAAGAAGTACGAGCTCTACCAGAAGATGGAGCTGCCGAAAGGTCAGAAGCGGAAGGTGAAGGAGCGTCTGAAGGCTTATGTTAAAGACCCGTACGCTCTCGACCTCATTGACAAGCTGCTAGTGCTCGACCCGGCCCAGAGGATTGACAGCGACGACGCCCTCAACCACGACTTCTTTTGGTCTGATCCCATGCCCTCGGACTTGAAAAACATGCTCTCCACACACAACACCTCAATGTTTGAGTACCTAGCTCCGCCCAGGCGACGAGGACACATGCCCCAGCAGCCGGCCAATCAGAACAGGAACCCTGCCACGACCAGCCAATCAGAGTTTGACAGGGTGTTCTGATTCAGACTGTTTTCTGCTTCTTGATGGATTGTCATTGGGGATGATGATGGGAACCGTCACCAGCTCTGTTCGGTAGCATTTTTTTTGGATAATGGGTGATGTTTCCATTGTTGCATTTTGGAAGTGCATTCTTCAGTATTCTCAAGCCTACTTTTTTCCATCAATACCTTAGGAAATAGGCTTGAAATAGGCTGGTCTGTGGTTGTGGAGCTCAACTGAGTATAAACATTTCATCTTGACAAATTTGCTTGGGCACATTTCAAGACTGCCATAGGATGTTTTAGTTTACCCATTAATCAGGAGGAAAATGGGACTTTCAATGTAAAACATTGTAAAAATATGCAGATGTGCAGTCTCATCTAATTGTCTGGCAGAAGAAGGTGAAAACCGTGGATGGGATGGGAATCAGTACAGGATATCTCTCTTATCTTAATGTTTGGACTAAATCTGGTAAATCAAGTACATTTTATCCAGAAAACCTTTAAGCAGTATTCCTGTTATGAATGGCTCCTGTTTTGGAATTAACACTATTTGTGAATTTAACATTGATCATTTATGTTAAAACTAGAAATTACTTGCCCTGTCCAAGTTTAATCCAAGATCAGGTTTGTGGAATATGTAAGTTGTGATGGTAAAAAAATGTGTAAAATTGTTCAGTTACTTTGCATCCTCCAATTTTATTTAGTTTTACTATTTTTTTTTGTTCATTTGCTTTTTTTAATGAAGGTTTTATTTATAAGGTCTGTGTTGGTTTACGAGAGTAGTATCAATAAACCTTTCACATTCGCTGTAGTAACGTTTAATTGTTTAATCCTGTTCTAGCGTGAAAAAATCTTTCATATGTGATAAGGAAATCACTTGCCGAGTCTTCAGATTTTTGAAAATGCCGTAAAGTTGTAGTACATGGTTTTGGCCGCCAAGTGGCACTGTTTTATGTTTTATATGAACTGAATAACAGCGCTACAAATAATTACTTCCTTCCAACCATTGTGACGCGAAAACATTTATAGAATTTTAACCTCACTTTGAAAAATACTTCACACAAGATATACACGAACAAAACTACACACGCGCCTGCAATGTTAAATCGTCTCCATCTACATCAACGCCAGCTGGAGTTAAGCTCGTATTGATTTCCCCCCGCTGTCTCGTGCCACCGAACGCGCGCTCCCGTCTGCACAGCTGTCACTACGCTCGTACGTTAGTTCGTTCGTGGCTTTAGGCCATACTAACGAGAACGAGGTGAAATTGGCGTTTAGCTCGGGGACGCGACCGTGCACACACACACACACACACACACACACACACACGCACGCACACACGGAAAGAGGGAGGCAGTACGACAAACCCCGAGAGAATACCCTCCCACACACTCGAGCGCGCGCGGTCGGAGGCTGAGCGGATCTTTCCCCGCTGCCGTTGGGTTCTAAGTTGAAATACGCACGCTCCCGTCAGAACAGTGGATTACTACGGGTGGACCGTGGTGAAACCATGAGCTGGGGCACCGAGCTGTGGGTGAGTAGTCTTTACTTTATAGCACGTGTGTGAGGCTTCGTTAACGGTCTATAACGGTCTTGACGTTGTTGATGAGGCGGCTCGTGCCCCTTTTGGAAGATCAACGCTCGGTTCCTTCGCCTGCGTTTTGCTGTTTTGCGTCGCGATAAGGCGCTGTCACCTTCGGGGAAAAACGGCCAAACGAGCGTGGACGATATGCTTGAGGCCCGACTTCTGTGAGAGGCGCCAGCCTCAACGGACCGTGAGCGCTCGTGCTCTACCGTTACCGGACAATTGATACCGAACTGTAATCGCTGCGACGCAGCAGCGTTCGTGTGTGGTGATGCGCGTGTCACCGCTCCGTTGCAAGAAAAACACGCAGTGCCGGATCTTCCGCATAGAAACCTGCAGCGCCGGTGGTACGCGTCAGAAAATAACGCACAGTGCGCGCTATATGCGATTTAAAAAATGCTGCTAAAAGTGAATTTATGACATGAGTTATTACCAGTGCTGTACAAACTGTCAAAAGCAGCCGTGTTATAATTGTCGCAAGTTTTATTATGGACAATTTTCATATCTTCTGTCTCATTTCATGGCGTCGACTGGATTAAATGGATGTGATTCTAGATCCGTTTTCATGTGCTTCTGAAACAAGACGCTTTCCGTGCCACTCCACAGACCCTGAAACAGCGACCTTTTCACGCCCTTTGTCACAAGGATGTACGATGTACAGAAAATATCCCCACATGCGAAATTTTATTTCTCTCAAAAGTGTGTTTAGTACTTGAGTACTTGATTTGAGACGTGTGAAACGCACTACTTATGGATAGCGAGCCAGATACCTGATTTTAGGTTTTGGGCCCACTGGCCCAGGTGGTTTACTGCTAGGAGTCTGCTGATCAATGTCTGTTGGTAATCTATCTCAAGATGCTTGAGGATCGATCCCCTGTAACAGACCCGCATGTCATCTGATCAGTCTGCAGATGTTTACGGGGAATATAGAATCTTTTCCTGCTTGACACTGTGCACTTTAAGGCTCACTAGTTGAGCCCTACAGAGGCTTTGGGGGTTTCTTAAGTGTGGGTGTGAGATACCTGAGATGGATCTGAAATGAATTTTTTGAAGTTGAAATTCTAGAATTGAGAGTGTGTACTTTTGTGGCTGCTGCTGTCTGCTGTAAGGACTTTATTAAACAGAAGGTGACACTTTCTAGCTTTGTAGCCGTGCATTTTTGCAGAAGTTGAAAAATACTGGTGAGCTGCAGTCAGAGCTTACATTGCAACTCGTAAACACAGAGTGTACCATATGGGTGTTTATTCAGAGGAAGCCAAGATCATGCGTCATGGTCATTCTGCCTTGTTGTTAATGCCCACTGGCAACCCACGCACACGTTCACACACCCACATGCACCTGCCCTACTATTAACTACATCTCAGTGCCTTAATATCCTCATGTACTAACCATAAAGTCTATCTAAATTAAACGAATTAAATTAAAGATAATTTCGGCTTCAGTGATCATTGCAGACCAGCAAAATGGCCATATTAAAGCATATTTAACATATTTAATCATTTATTAGACTGGAGAAACACATGGCCATTACAGAAAAGGCAGGAAGAACGTATTACCAGTAGCTTATTAACTGACACACCAAACACAGTGTTGGACACATTCTTTAAAGTGACAGATGATGAAGACGGTTTTGTCTTCCTGAGGCAGAAAGAATCTGTGTTATGTCATGTGGCTCATGTAGCTCCAAGGTGGACTCTGTGTGTGTGTGTGAGAGAGAGAGAGAGAGAGAGATAAAGAGAGGGAGAGTCCGGTGCTGTGTTCAGTAATAACAGGACCACTGACTACAGTATTATGGGATGTTTCTGTGCAGATGTGATAAGAACACAAGATAGAACCGTGCTGCTGCTTGGCTTACACTCTTAGCACTCATGCATACTGAAGCAGAGCACCACACAAACACAAAAAGTGAAGGAGATACCAGTCTCCCATACTGAGTAAAATGCTTTCATTTTGTGTGTTCTTCATGTCACACCACTCACATTCTTCCCATAAACCTTTGTTTCATTCTGTTCTTGGTATTACACTTTCCCTAACACACACACACCTCCTCACACATTCTGTACTGATGCTCGAGCTCTATGGAAGTTGCTGTAAGTTGCTTGAAGTTGATTTTGCAATTTCCTCATGCAAAGGAGATGTGCTAAGCCAACTTGTGGGTCTGAATAAGCTGTCACGAATGTAGACCCAAATTCCACTACAGATTTTTATTGTATACTCAGAAGACCATTAGCACATTTTTAGCTCACATTTTCACACTGGCGCGGACATTACCCAACGCTTACTTTAAGCAAAAGAGAGTGTAATGTGGAAGCAGGGAGGCCGTCACGTGAAGTTGTCAGGCACGTGTTCTACACTCCAGTTTCCCCCCACGTTGTCCCCAAAGCAGAACCTGAGGGAAATTTTCACTTCCTCAAATGGTCTCATATGGGGTCGGGACAGCACTCGACATCAAGAATGTGGAAATGTTTCCTGTGTTGAGAGGAGAGGGGACGAATGGAGGAAACAAATTTAGTTTATTAGCTTGGTCACTCTGGGAGTTTGCTAATAATATTTAGGTATTCAGTTATTTGGGGAATGGAGAATGTGTGTCATCTGTTATCTGCTAATCAATTTTAGCATATTTAATTTAATTTTTTATGTGTTAACCCGATTTGTTCTTGCAGTACGTGCTATTGCAATACTTGAGGTCTTGCGTGTAGTTGCACATGGTGAATCAGATGATGTAGAATCTGATGACTAATTCTACCCTTTTTTAATAAATAGACCTCGAAAACATGAATGTATTCACTTGGTAATGCCAGATTCTCTTAGTGTGGGGATGGACTCTTAAGACATCAAAATCAGCATGTATTTCCGATATGGGTTGATTGATTATTGGCCTGGCCGAATATCATCACTGATATTTAGTGTTTTTATCGTTATGGGAATTATCCTTTTTAAAACCAACATGCTTATAAAATAAATGAAATGTGTTCTGTGGTCTGGAGTATAGGCCGACAGGGCCGCTATTGATGCCGATTATCGCTAGTTAACGGGCTGACAACCGATAGTTGGAACCGATATGCGAAAAAAAGAAAAAAATTTTACTTTTACAAACATCAAGCTCAGCTGAAACTCTTCCCTGTGCTCTTCTCCTTCTGGGAGATTCATGCTGCGCTGGTGTGTGAGTGTGGCGTGGGTGACATCAAGGCTTTGCGTTGATTGACTACTATGTGACATATAGCCACTCAGTGACGGTTGTGGGTGGGACATTAAATTAAGCAGCGAGTTGAGAGAAAACAGCACATGGACAAGAGGCGACAGTGGGGCCACAGTAGCGCACCTTGTAATTATTTAATATCGGTGATGGTCAAAATTAAACATCGATACTGATAATCCTCAAAATGCCTAATGTCGACCCCTGAAAATTCATTGACTCTTAGCCTGGTGGATATTTTTGAACCTATGGACACCGTTTGGTATTCTGACACACAAGCTGGGAGCTCTCTGCACTTTTTGTGCTAAATTTCAGTCCACGATTCACCCTATGCCTAGACCAGCTTTGAGTTTCAGTGGTGAATCCTTTTAGATTAGTGATAATCAGCATCAGCCCTGGGAAAATCATATTGGTTGACCACTAATTTTTTTGTATTGAAAATAAATGGTATTGTAGTCCGGAAATCATATCCTTGTGTAGCTCGCCATATTGTCTCTCTCTCACTCAACATTGTTCTCTCTCTCATGATTCTCTTCTCTTCAGGAGTTCAGGAGTCAGTTTTAGTGAGGCACGGCCGCACAAAACGACTCCCGCTGGCCTCCCCCCAGGTTTGACTCAGTATGGGAGTGAGCCCCAGTGATTCACCCTCTTGTTCATTCAGTCATTTCGCAATGAATCAGTGACTCCTCCCAGCTGGACTTATTACCCTTTTTGAAGTTGGGGGATTCACTGAACCTGAAGTGGATTTGCGCTTTGAGTGACACAGTGGGGAGTTGGTTCCCTGCTGATTCAGGGCAGAGGATTTTTGTTCTTGTTCCTCTATAGTATATGTCTATTTGTGGAATGTGATTGGTTGTTTCCTGGCAGATGGGGTGGAATGTTGGAATGTGATTGGCTGCTTGTGTTTATTAGGGCACCTGCCTTTGTAAACTGCTGCCGCAGGAGAAATTGCTGTGTGGGCTTTGTGTGTATGACCTAACAGAACAAACTGACCAAGCTGACCATAATGATACACTAACCCCAACACACACACACACATACCACAGAAATAAACAATGACGGTCTGCACAAAGACCATGAGAGAGCACACCACACAAGTTTGGATGCACACACACACAAAGCTAAACTAGCACTGTGACACACAGCTTTTCTGTGCTTAAGCTTTACCACAAGACAACAAAAGGCCAGCACACACTGGAATAACAGAGTGAACCTACGCTAATTAAATCCCTGTGTGTAGGAACTGGACTCTGGACAACAGAGTAAACACTCTGTTTAAGGTGTTGAATAATTATGCACCTGGCCGGTTATCAAAGCTGATTTTTAGCACTTTAATAGTTATGTGTATCAGTCATTTAAAAAAATATATACAGATAAAATAATGTGAGAAATACAGCACTTTGAGCAGCTGCCTCTCACCAACACCACAACCTGGTGCTGCTTAACTGGGACTGTAACTTGAGAGACAAATTTCAAAAAAGAATTTTTTTCCTGTTATTCGTCTATAAATCTTAAGGTTGCCTCTTGGTTTACTTGTAGCTTTGTAAAACAATGGGTGCACCTTTTCTTTTTAAGTAAATTATTAAATGTTAAACATATGCCTAAATGACATTTTCATTTTGTGTTGGACTGTATGTTATTCACAATTCCTGACACCAATTTCCATTTTTACAGCAGACATATATTGGTTCAAAATATTGGTTATAGCGCTCCTTGATGAATAATAATCGTATCGGTATCAGCCCTGAAGAGACCATATTAGTCGACCCCTAGTCCTTAAGCATTGCATCTTTTTTTTTCCACCTCTGTGTGTGTGCCAAGTAATAAGATGTGGGGTCTGTTCTCGTGGTCTTGTGCTTTTGTAGAGAAGAGGGAGTATGATTTATAAGCTGAGTATCAGAGAGAACGATGTGTGTGTGTGTGTGTGTGCACAGGTTGGAAGGTGAACTCCATTGCCCTCATGCTTTAGTGTTGACGTCATTCCAACCCTCCTGCAGTGCTAGAGTAGGCACCCACACACACATACTGAGAACTTTTAGGGGGATTAGCTCTGGATCTCCCTAAGTATTGCTGATGTAATTTATGAAACTCAGCTTATCAGGAGGTTGTATTACAAATTCTAGCAGTTGACAAAAATCATTCTGTTCGTTTAGTGTTTTTGTTCGTGAGATGCTGATACTGTGACAGGTCTTTATAAGGCTTGTTTTTTTGTATGTAAAAATTGACTCCCTTCAACTCATTTTTTGTCTCTCTTCCTTATTGTTTCTCTGTGAGACTAATCTATAGGAAGGAAGTGCGGTGACAGGATGTGATGTCATCACGTCCTGATCCTGCACTGCTCTGTACCCAGGTTTTGTTTTACTCGATTTCAGATTTATGCTATAGCAACACCAAAACAGACTCACACAGTCCAGCATCTGTTTCTTAGACAGATAACTTAACCCAGACACTAAGGCAGACCTGCAGCAGGATCAGAGCTATTGAACAGGAGCTGCACCACACATTGTTTATTTAAAATCATCACAATATTGCAGCTTTATCTTACTTTCTTAAACATGTGCCATGATCATACTTATCAGTCTGATCAGGAGAAGTCTGGTTGATTTAGGACTTCCTTATTGATCCAACAGACTCAAAATATTGGCTTAACAGTCAAACTGTGACTTAAAGTAAAATGTCTTTAAAATACTTTTATTAGTATTTAAAGCTTTAAATGGACAGGCACCTTTATGTATTCCAGAGTGGCATGCATTTTACATCTGGCATTTGTTAGTTTTCACTGAAATATATACATTATTTTCTGACAATTATTTTTACTTTTACCTAACTTTTTAAAGAAATATGATTAATGCAATTTTATAATGTTTGTTTGTGTTCTTATTACATTGTGATTGCTTCTTCCTACTTTCAAAGTCAAAGTAAACTTTGTCATCTCTCCTGTATACAAGTATACAGTGTTGGGGAGTAACAAAATACATGTACCGATGTTACATATTCTGCTTACAAATTATGGGTTACTGTCTTCCGTTACAGTTATAGTTTAATCGGAATACAGTTACATTGTTAAAAAATAATGGATTACATGACAGTATTTTTCTGTTTCATATGTTTGTCCTCTCTCTAATACATGTCAGCAATTCTATTCATTACCAGAAACCCTTCAGAACACGCAACCAAAGATTCTAATGTAAAGGTCCATTTAAAAAAAGTTGCTGCAGTTACACAACGGAGGAGTCAGAGTTGGAGCCGGCACGACAGAGCCAGGGCTTCTGTCTTGGAAATTCGGACAGCATTTCACATTAAAGGAAGAAAGAGGCCGAAATATGAAGGGTGTGATTGCCACATACATACCGTTGTAAAAAGCAAGACAATGTGGAAGTAATCCTAAGCATTCAGAATATTTTACTCACATTAAGTAATCTAATAGAATATGTTACAAATTACATTTTAGGGCACGATGAGAGATAAAGACGAGGTGGTGTGGCTCCCATTTCTACACTGCGAAGAGCAAATAAGGCACATAGAGTAAACCTTTTTGTGCTGTTAAGTCCCTCCATAGCTTTTGTCAACTTTTTCACTCATTTATCTCTTTGTACATTTTTTGCACACAGCCCTCATGCAGTTTTTTCTGGAATTGGTTATCTTGCTATTATCTTTATTGATGCTATTTTTTTTACATTTTGTTTTTATTTTTGTGTTATTGTTTACTATTTGCACTTTGTACAGCACTTACAGTTCCATTCAGATGAAGTTTGCTATAAACTGTTAATATTAACTAATAATCATAGAGGATGCATCATAATCACAGTGTGTCACGATAGAATTTCATCATCGTCGTGCAGATGTAGAAAGGAAAACCAGAATTGAACAATTCTCGTCTTTAGTGATGGTGCTAATTGAGTAACCTTAACATCCCGCCCTCTTCCTGTTTCCGCAACGGTGGCCACGGCCGTTACTGCTGCTGTTACGCCTTGCTTCCCCAGGACAGTTAGTAAATAAATAAGAAAAGGAGGAAATTGAAGAACAGAATTGTTTTCTGAAATGCTGGATTAGACTGTGGTTATTGCATGTGAGCAAGTAACGTAGGACCCCCAGATTCACTCACTGCCTTGCTCCAACATCTGGATTTTGTTCACGGCGGCGATGAGCAAATCCAACCGGTCTGATCACGCTACTACACCGAGCAGGAAGGCAATCAGCAGTACATTTTTGAATGATTTGCTTCACCAGTTCATTATGCTCTACATGAAACGTGGTATCACTGAGAGGATTTGACAGGATTTATATTGTGTGATTTGTCAGGTGTATGGTGTTGAGTCTTGTGTTCCTCTTCCTACTCTAATTAACTGCATGTGTACTGTTTGTGAGGCGCCTCCTGATGACCTCATCGACCTGCTCTGTGATCTACAGCCACTCGCTTTTGACATCACTACTGGGGAATGTTCTCCATTCTGCTCTCTCATTGCAACAAGAATGTAGTAGTTTCTTGTAATGAAGATGTGTGTGTTAGTGTATTAATGGCATTGTTGGTGTGTTTTCAGACCAACAGGTGACTGCTATAATGAAGGGGTGTGAAAATGGTTAGGTATGTGACCATGGCAAAAAACATTTTTCACACACACACACACACAGTTTAGACCTGAGAAAACTGAAACGTGCAGAAAACCCACATGAACATGGGGAGGGCACACAAACTCAACATAGACAGGCCACATGGCGGTCAAAGTCAAAGTAAACTTTATTGTCATCTCTGCTATATACTGTACAGATACATAGAGAGACGAGATGACGTGGCTCCAGGTTTTTTTCAGTGCAGAGAACAACAGAACAGAGAACAAATAAGGCAGTGGCACAAATAAGGCACATGGAATAAACAATAAATAAGTAAAATACAGAATATACATTTTAAACCTTCTCTTGGGCTCCATGGCGACAGCGCTAACCACTGTGCCACCTAAAAGTAATATTCATACGATTACATTAATGTTGTGCTGTACTGAGAGAGTGACCTTGTAAAAACAATTTAACGTGCTGACATTTTATTCCTAATGCTGTTTTTTTAACTCTCAGTTGTGTGTGTTTGTGTGGGTGCATGCGTGGGTGCAAGGCTAAAAATGCATCTATTGAGATAGGAAACCTAATGTGGCTAAACATGTGATGGTGTGATTGTGTGTGTGTGTGTGAGTGTGTGTCTGAAGAGAGAGAGAGAGTCATTTCATACGTTTTCAGCGTTTAAGCATCTAAACAGAAAATCTAGTCAGAGGCGATTAGCTTTGGAGGCCAAATGCCTACAGGGCTCTCCAATTGGCATTCTGCTCATTCATTCCTCCCTTCATTTATTCACAAGCTCCTTTCATTCATTTATTGAACTTGCTTGTTTTTCAGAAGCAAACCCCCACTGTGGGCTGAAGAGAAGTGTGAGACGATGCTTTATCGGTTTTACCATGTGAGAAAGACCCAAGGCCTGCTGAACGAGAGAACTGCTGTTCACAGTGTCCTACAAAAAGGATTGTATTGCACCATATGACATGTAGAGATTTTGTACTGCATTCTGTAAAAATGATTACGATTGTGCTGGGTTGGATTACAGTACTATATGAACAGTTTCGTATCTGTAAGTTGGCTTGACAAACTAAGAATAGATAAATCCTACAGTCCAATCTTACAGTAAACTAAGGGCTTGTTTACACATATCTGGATATTTTTATAAACATGTATTTGTTATACATTTGGGCCTTTTGTTTACAGAGTTTTAGCCACCTCAAACATAAAAAAAAAACCACCCTCCAAAGTAAAGATTTTTTAAAACGCTGAAATCTGTGGATCCATATAAACAAGTAAAACACAGTTTTCTTAAAATGATGTGTTTAGTTCTATTGTGTGTGTGCCTTAAATACGTTATACGTTTTCAAACGTCACAGTGTGCGACAGAAAATGCATTAGCGTCAGCTGCGCAACATTTGTATAACAGTTGGTATGGCTGTTATCGGAACAGGAAGTTGTGTCATACATTGTTTTGTTTTTTTCAGGATTCTTATTGGCTTCTTGTTACACTGCCGCCTATAGGTTTGGCATGCTCATAATAGCTCTTGATAGTGTATTTATGCGGATTCGTGTAAAGGAATACTTTTTGGAAAACGATCTGGTGTAAAGAGGGATATTTTTGAAAACAGAGAGGACGAAATAGCCGTTTCTGTAAATACCCAGTTATGAGTCAACGTAGCCTAAGTCTTCATTTGAAAGTGTCGACTGATTATCAGTGCCTATACTTTTACTTTTATGGTTATGGTTATCGGTAATTTAATTTTTTTTTTTTGCTACTTTGGCTCGCTGTCTTAAGTCACCACTCTGGTCTAGAGGAATGCCCCGCACTGTCTGATTGGTGAGATGTCTCCAGATTAGCCAGTCAACAATGAAGGCTGAACGCACTGAAAGTTTGCCATTCTGACTAGTGGTGGATATTGGCAAAGACCTCACGATACGATACGTATCACATATACATGGGTCACGATATGATTATATCACGATATGCTGCGATACTATACATATTGTGGTATTGTACAGTTCACAGGAAATGTAAAAACAGCTGAAACGCAAGTTGCTGTGTACGATCTGGGTGGTCTTAATCAATCACATTACATTAATAATTCAGCCAAAACTACATAACTCAGAACTGAATTTTAACTTATTGGCTTTGCATTTTAACACACTGAACTAGTGGACGCCAAAAATATTAAGATAAAGTGCATAAGATTGAAAATAAGAAATTAAAGTGCCCAGTCAGTTATCTGGGGCTGCTTGCGGTGTATGATTCTTAAATATTGGTTTTTATAGTGTATTCTGAAAGGAAATGTCGCGATATATTCATGTATCGAGTTTTTTGCACAGCCCTAATTTTGACACAGAAGCTAGGAGCTGCCTGCACTTTTAATGAACAGTTCTCCAAATTAAACACGCTAAAAGGCATTTCAATGAAGTTTTGTTGGATTATCGTTCATTCTAAATGTTAATACCAAATTTCATTTTTGAAATATCAAATCTAAATTTTGGTTATTATTGGCCTCCTTGAGTAGTAATAGTCACTATTGATATCAGCCTTTAAAAAGTCATATTGACTGAACCCTATGAACAATCTTAGCGAGTGCTGATTAGTTTCTCTTTGTTCTTGGAACCATGTGAATTTTCTTATGTCGTGTTGAGTGCAGGCCTGTACCAGAAGGTGGGGGGTGGGGGATGGGGGGGAGTGCTCCAGGTAGTATGAGAGTGTGCTAGGAATCAGGAAACGACAACATAAAGGACCTTTATGAAACAGAAGATAACCTTTTACTGTTAGTGTGCTTGCATGTAACCTTAAGTGAGAGTGTGATCTGGAAGTGGGAGTAGGGTGAGGCAGACCTCTCACACCCATGCACACACACACACACACGGTTCCGGGCCAAGTGGCTGGAGAGTTGAGCAGCGCAGAGAGAAAGAGAGAGAGAGCTGAGACAGCTGTCAGTGTTCATACGTGTGTCCTGCTTGTCTGAATCTAAACGTGGGCAGTTCAAGGGTAGAGCAGAAGTAGTGTTTAGTGTCTAACGGTCATGGACTTGGGAAAGCCGGACACACTGCTGAAGGAACAGCAGCTGAGGGTGAGTGTTGTTTCCATAACGGTGCAGTACCCTACCTGTAACACTTCAGATACCTCAGGCTTTTGTTTGACCAAAACTTTACAAAAGCTTTACTTTTTTCTTCCTTCAGTTATTGTAAAATTGATCAGTATCATGGACTATGTGTTTTTGGGATATTGATCCTTCAGTCTTCGTGTACTGTTACTGACCCATAGTGTGTCTGTAATATGATTTGAAAGCGGTAAAAAATGATTAATCAATGATTTTTCACTTATTTGGGGACGTTTGAGTCTGGCTTTGCTGATAGTTTGATGTGTTAGAAGTTTTAATGCATATGTCAGGTTCCTCTTGTGCCTCCTCAGCCATGGATCATAGATTAGATCAGATTGAACACTTTCTCAGTGCCAGCTTTGCAGTGGTCCCATGCTTACTCCTTCCTTGTGATTATGATGATCTTGGTAATCTAGGAGTAGCTTTTTTCTTTCCTGAACATTTAGCTGAGCTCCAGAATCATTCATTTACTTTATTCAATTAACCCTCATGTAAATGTGCTTATGTTCACATTCAGATATCACAGTGTTGTTACTAGGGCCGGGAACATTAACACTTTTTATTCAAATAAATCATAAGACCAAGTTTGGTCTGTAAGCACTTATTAGGGACAAAAAAGTAGCTTGTTCACAGCGTCTCTATGCATACTTTTGGAATATACACGTGGCAGTTCACACTTTATTATAGAGCTGACTAGTGTCTGAAAGGGACAAATAAAGTGATGGGTGAGGAGAAATCCACTGAACAGCAAATATGGTTATAAAAAGTGTTCAGATGGAACTTTAGATAAAGACAAATTTGTGTTTGCATACTGCAGTGATGAACTTCTCACACTGACTCACGCAGCCTGTTCGGCAGAAGGTTTTTGCCTTTTTGTAGATGGTTTTTATGTGCTCATCTACTCATTCAGTCTGCAGCTCGTTATGGGCAAGGGCAAGATAAAAACCAACCTGTTTTTTTCTTACAATTCTACCACCACAAATTAATTAGACTGTATCTAGGTAAATAATCAAGTATGTTAGACTGCCAAACAATCACAATTAATTACTGTAATTAATTCAAAACATAACCTTGATTCCCAGTCACACCTTGGTTTTATTAACGGTGACTGAGGTGAAAGGTCAGACTTCTTCCTCTTGTGGAGGCTGACAGGTTTTATAAAACTGACCACTTGCAGCTCATCTTCAACTGCTAACATATCAAATGGGTCATCATGGCCGATTTCATAAAGAGGGATGGACGCATTCATCATACCCCAGAGCATCTGTCCGTCTGTGTCTGTGTGTGTTGTGTGACAGCCGAGCCCTTTAACATGAAGCGGTGATAATGACTGCATTGTTTCAGCCGGCACACTACACAGTTCCTCCTCTTTAATGAGAGGGACGCTGGGATCCTGTCGTGTCACGCGCCTGTTTACCACACTGGGTCTTCCATACCATACCCACAATGCACCTGGACAATTGACCTTTTAGATGAGCGAGAGAAATCGTGATGTGTTTGGATTTGTCCACATGAAGGTATTGCTGCTCGGCTAAGGAAAGCGGGGTAGTTAAAAGGGGTAAAGGCACACACGCACACACACACACACACACGGCTGACACTTAAGTTATTATCTTGTGCAACTGCGGGTGTCGGCTTTAACTGACATTATAACTGATAAAAAGGCAAAATATGTACATCACACCAACTTTAGAGGGAACAAACAATTAAAACTGAGAGTGAGAATGGAAATGACCCAGCACACACACACACACACACACACACACTCAAACTCACACCACACATACTTTCCTGCGCCCTACCCAGGTCATTAGGCCGTCTGCCTCTGGAATGAAAAGAAGCAACACACACACACACACACCTCCACACAAACACACACAGCTGGTAGGGACTGCCTCGAGGCTGTAACTGGAGCTGATATGTTTCCTGCTAAGTGTGTGTGTCTGTGCATGTGCACGGTGGGTGTGTTGGGTGTGTGTAGGATCATAGACTCGACTGCTTTTGGACACTAAAGATGGTGTATATTCTGCTGAAACAGACTCTTCGCTAGGTTCATTGTGGCAATTTTACTGGTCATTGCTGTTTTAATGCTGGTATAATGCTCCAAACCAAACTTCGGCCGGTCGGATGCACGAATGGAGCGGAGGAGAGCTGCATCAGCAGCAGCAGAAAGGCAATTAAGTGATATATTAGGATTGACATTATGACTATTTCTTTCTGCAACTCTGTTCTCGTACGTTTTGTTTCCCGCTGGAGGAAGCGAGCAGGCCGCACGAGGAAGTTCTCACCTGAGCCATTAACCTGACCTGAGCTCTTCATACACACACATTGTGGTTTTTGAGATCAGTATCAGTTCAGATGCTTCTCCTAACCTGGTGTAAAATGAGGGGAATAAAAGGCAGGAAGTAAAACTTCTGATTGCGCAGAGTTGAACGGAGAGAAATTCTTTTCAATTCCGAGTCTGTTTTTGAATCTCTTGTTTAAAACCGGTTAATTTGTGACAGTCTGACAACGATGTAGAGCTGCTGGTGTCACTAATGTAGGCTGGTGCTTTGCTGCTCTTTAAAATTAGCAAATATGAGAGAGTGTGAGAGAAAGATGCTAAAGGTGAAACATATATACACGGTGCACACATTATATAACCATATTTAGAGGAGAAGGTTGCCATGGAGTGTATGTGTATAATATTGTTTTTACTTGTTTTTGTGTTTCTGAACTTTTCAGTGACACGTCACATGGCAAAATGTTCCTAAGCACAGTGCGTAAATGTCTGTCTGTGTGAGCATATGAGGGTTAATGACTGTCTACTTCCTCTTTAATCTCTGCACACATTTGTTTGTGTGTGCGCAGATTTTTCATTACAGGTAAAACAGATTACAGTAATTTGTGTTTGAATATAGACTTCTGTACAGACTGTAGCTTCAAATAAGAAACAACCGGATAACACACACAAAGACACACACACACATAAACAAACACACTCATAACCCATAAACTCTATCCTCCTCAAACACACACACACACACCCTTCTAAACACTCATACATGTATCCATACTCACATAAACATAAATCTTTCCAATTTTGGGTCAGGGTCTAGATCTGCGAGCGTTTGAGAACATGACCACAGCAACACAGCTTTATGCTAGCAGAGGTTTGTGTGTGTGTTTGTGTGTTTAAGTCCTAGAGGATATAACTTTACTTGTTTGGTATAAATAGCACTTCTGGTATTTTGGTTGGATGAGGTTTCATAGTCCATGCTCTGTGTGTGTATGTGTGTGTGCCTGTTTGCATAACATATTTCTGGGAGTTATAACTTATGGTTAGGCAGGATACTGTGCACCCCCCCAACACACACACACACACACACACACACAGACAGACACGTTGCTTGCTGTTGCCTGGCAACGGAGAATGATGTCAAGAAACAATTGTTTTTGAGGCCCGCAGACTCACTCGCTTAAAGCTATAGAAATGATCGGACAGTACCGGGGTAATTATCTGAGAGACTGATCTGTCCTGCGAAAGCACTGCTCCTTTAATGCTCACTGTGCGGAGTCTGTGTTAAAGGGATATTTCTTTACAGGTTGTTTGTTAAAGAGACAAGGACAAGCGGCACTCGTTTAATCAATCTTTACTCTCTGAGAGCGGGGGATGAATAGCCCCTTTGTCGGAGTGGATTACTGATCGTATTGATCCCGCCGTTCCCCTCTCGCCTGTCCTGATTGGCTGCACGAAACAGCACTGTTTTCCTTTAGGTTGCTACTGATTGGCCGATTGGCATGCCACATGTTACTGTCTGTTAAATGCTATTAAAGCCTCGGGCCCTATAAACATCTCACACACACACACACACACACACACACACAGATCAAGCCGTCTTACCATGCTCATGCTGGAAAACACCTGGTGAGTTTGTGAGTGTGTGAGATGAGCTCATTGTAGTTGGAATCTGAACATTTCTACTCAATTTTGAAAATGGGAAATAAATGAGATGTTTCCTTGAAACTTTTATTGAAAATGCAGTGCACAGCTGCCTTCTCTGAGTCTTAGTGCTTGCACATGCACACACACGCTCATGCACACACACGCTCACGCGCACACTCTCGCTCACACATTAGATTGATTTCCTGTGTAGACCCTGACAGATCTCTCTGTACTGTTCGCCAAACCACCTGAACGCCACCATCTGGGGATCAGAGAGAGAAAAAAAAGATGGAGTGAGCGGGAGAAAAGTGGGGGGAAAGGAAAAAAGGCAGGGTACGTTGTATGTGTAAATGTATTTAAAATCATAAACACACTTCAATACAGAAGGAGACAACATTCATTTTCTTTCTGTTGGACTTCCTCCTCACACACACACACACACACACAGAGTTCTGCTTTGACTGTCTTATAGTTCCGTTGCTAGTAGAAGCTCTGCCCGGTTCCTGTCACCTGCTTTGTGATGGGGGGTGTAAGGATGCATTGCTATGGAAACCGCTGCGTGAATTTACTCACATCCCGATGGCGTGCTCCCGTAGCCATGGCAACCCAACCACACTGTTTTGACTATGCTAATGGTAATGCCACTGTGCATGTGTGTGTGTGTGTGTGTAGGTGTATGTGTGTGTGTGTGTGTGTGTGTATGTGGGTGTGAGTGTGTGTACACATTTGTTATTTTCCAAGAGGAAGTGAGAGTGTGAAGCAGGAAGTAGTTGATGTGTGATAGTTGAGAGTCTGTCAGGCGCGTAGAGAGAGTGAGAGCGCGAGTGAGTTCTGGAAAACTAACAGCTGTTCCTGAGTCTAACAGCTGCAGACTCCCAATCAGGGGGAGAGGAAGAGAGATGGAATGGAGAGAGAGAGAGAGCTAGCTAACCCTTGTCAGATAAAAACAAGTATATGAGTGTTTTCTCATCTCTTCACCTTGTATCTGCTCCAGGGCACACACCTTTATCTTCTGTATGTTCTATAAATGTATTACATGTAAGTAATTATATATTTACACTATATTTACACTATTACAACATTTATTTATAATAAAGGGATCGTAAAAGGAATAGATAGAGAGAGAGAGAGAGAGAGAGAGAGAGAGAGAGAAAAGAAAGAAAGAGGAATGGAGAGAAATTTTGAACTGAATCTGATTCCAATCATTCAGCATAAACATTAGAATCAACCCAGCAGCTGCACACACATCTGACAAGCTGCACTAACACCTAATACACACACACACACACACACACACACATCTGGTAACCTGAAGCCAAATGAAAAGCAGTTCTGAGAGAGTGGAGCTGAATCCGTAACAGTAGAGTACGCTCACACACACTAGCACACACGTGCTTAAATAAGCTTTACAAACTAGCACATACATACACACACACACACACACACACGAGGCAGGGTCATGTTAAGAGTGGGTACAGATCCTGGAGTGTGTGGGAGAGAAGATGAACTCACACTCCTCAACATGGCTGCTGCTGTTGCTGCTGCCAGGAAAACCCACTGCTCCCCAAGTGCGTATGCCTTTATGTGTGTATGTGTGTGTTTACATCTCTCTCTCTCTCCCTCCCTCTCTCTCTCTCTCGTGTTTTCTATGAATGTCAGAGATCAATCTATATTTAGCGCCTCACTCTCACTGGAGCGCCCACCCGACCTTTGACCTGCTTACCATTCACTAGTGCTCTGATCGGCCCAGAAGTGTTCCCATAAGTGGTCTGTGTTTGTGATGTGTGTGTGTTAAGTTGAGAGCCATCTTAAATCTGAGAAGCTCCTCTCAGTTACTCACTCTTCATCGGCTGCTGAGAGAATGAGAGAAAACTATTTATGGAGAGAGAGAGAGGGTAAGAGGGAGAGAGAGAGAGAGACAGTGCAGTCTAATCATCTTAGCTGTGCTGAAAGGAATCTTAGTACATAAATTGTTTGTTTGCACCCTTTATAAGTAAACATTCATTTATTGTACACAGCAACATCTACCAGCATTGTTTTTTGCACCATTTATTCATTTATCTGATACAAATTTCTGTCCAAAAATTGTGTGACTAGGAATTTACTTCTGATAGAGACAGCAAAAAGTAGTTGTGTGTGTGTGTGTGTGCGCTACTTGGATAAACGACATACATACCACAGATGCCACATATATTTCTTTCCTGCATCAGGCTGGTAGCATCCTCGCCACTGCTACAGCTGTGTATGTGTGTGTGTGTGCTGTTTGCAGGAAGAGAGAACACCCATTAATTCATACACTACATTAATGTAAACTCATTGGAAGGGTCAGTGCAAACACAAACACATACACACATGCACACTAATGTAAACATACACACACTCATCAAGCAGGCCAACAGAATGTACTTCAGCTCTTATGTAATACAGGTGGAATGTTTAAAAACTGTTTCACGTCTGAACGCTGCCTTAACAAAGACTAGTGTGTGTGTGTTTGTGTGTATGTGTGTGAGAGAGAAACAGAGACTTGCTGCAGTTACTAATCTCATGGAGAATTGTGTTTGTGTGGACGTTTCTAATCAGCTTAATATCGCAAACAGCTTCCAGTGGACTTTCGCAGCATCACCTGACGCCCCACGGCATGACGGGTAATCGCTCACCTCGCTCTGTGCCGATTAGTTGCTTCTCCTCTTTTCTCCATCTTTAAAATTCTTGCACTCGTTTATTTATTTATTTATTTATTTTTCCTATTTCTGAAACAACGACCTAAACCACGGGACGTTACCTTCCTTAAATGGACCCAAGAGCGGTGAACAGAGATCTTCTTGGTTCCTGTATGGATTGCTAGTTGGGGTTTTGAGGGTAGCCATGACGATGATGCGGGGCGAGTTTTCGGGGCTGCTGGAGCGCCGGCGCTCGGTGGCGGCACTGCGCTGGTTTGTGGATGACTCGGCGTCCCTCACGCCCTTCCAACAGCACCTACAAAGACTGCTGCACATGAAGGCTGCCAGCGATGTGAGTTATGCTGCCAAATTTGTGTGTGTGTGTGGGACACGTTTTCAGGTTTTTTTATGAGGACCGGCTTGTCAAGTACAAGCAGAAATTCAGAGCTTAGTCTAATGGTTGGAGATATGTTGAGACATTTTTGTATAAGAGGACTGCCCCTCAATCAGGAAATAAATGCTTTCATGGAACATTTATTTGTTGTTTTATACCATTAAAAAAAGAAGAGAGAAAAGATTTGCGTTTGGTGACAAAGGTTAAGGTTAGCATTAGATGGAGCTGTAGTATTATTTGCATCTAGTCAGTGCGGGAATCGATGGGAAGACTCAAGCAAGAAACTACCGTGTGTATGTTTAATTACTGCACTCAGTTTCTGAAATTCATTTCCAGAAAAGGAAACGATCTGATTCTCCATTAAACCAAGAATGAAATTTTAAGCAGTTCTGAAAGTGAGTGATTATGAGTCATTGTGAACGCATGCACCTCAACACAATATGACCTCTGCATCCGTCAAGGACTAGTGGGCAGCTTTTTGGCAGCACCCGGGGAGCAGTAATTAGGGACGGTACCTTGCTCATAAGTACCTCAGTGGTAACTTTAGTGGTGCAGGATTCAAATCGGCGCCCTTCTGATCACAGGGCAAACTCCCTAACCATTACGCTACCAACTTCCCCAAATACTAGTAGTCACTTACATTTACACCTACAGGATTTAGCATACTCATCCATAGCGATGTATGTCAGTGCTCTGTAGTTCAAGTCTGTTCTTCAAACCTGAAAAGCTAGACTTAAATCAACAACTGCAGTTCAATCAAGTTACTGCCAGCTACTTAACAAACCCTGAAAAGAAAAGAAAAAGTTAGTGCACAGAAAACAAGAATATAACTTACAGTGATACTTCAAAAAGAATATGAATCAAATAAATCAATGAATTGCTTAATGAAAATAATTTCTTTCTGGAGATTAATTTGGTTTTGGAGTGACTACTAGCATTTGGGGCTACTAATATTTCTTAAAATCTTATTCTTATTTCTGAAAACTGCTGAATGTGATTATGAATAAATGAATGAAATTCATCCATTAATTAATGGCCAAAAAAAAGATACAAATAGTACAGTTGACCAGACTAAATGTATTATTTAGTCTTACACAGAAAACATGGAGTAAGTTTCGACTTTCAAGGTATTAGAACTTAGCTAAATATTTAAATCATCATTTGGCAATTAATTAATTACAAACTAATTTATTGATGGAGAATTGTTGGAGAATCACATCATCCTTTCTTTTCTCTGAAATCTGATCCAACTTGTTTCCTCATTTTTGAGCCAGTGTAGATGTTGAGCATTGTGTCGTCTCAGGTTCAGACTTCATGCCTTCATCTGCTGCCTTTTTTACTGGAATTTAACCTGAATGCCGAGCTGGTGTTAGTGTAGGGTGTGATGGAATTGTGAAAATGACTCAAGCAGAAACAGTTTGTGTGTGTGTGTGTGTGCTGTTAGCGTGTTACTCAGCTTCCTTTGATGTGGTGGGCGGGGTTTCCAGTATGACAGACAGATGTGTCTCCGTCTCCTCCCACTCAGCTCTGACTGGGTGAAGTTTTGTATGTAATGCATACCAGGGTTTTTACTTTCTCTCACTTTCTGTTTCTGGATCATTCTTTCTGACCCACACTCACACACAGTCAGTGACACACATGCTGAAAGGTAACACTTGCTGTCTGGGCAGTGTGTACTTCTATAAATATGTGCTTTACTGGCGTGACATGTGATGGGGTGAGAAGGACAAAAGCCTTGCCAAGATTAGATCCATACGTTGGCTAGGGTCATTGAATGGTATTTTTCACACCTCACACTGGAGCAATCATTCATTCATTTATTTGGCACATAAGGCCAAAATCTTTCCTCAATGAACAAACGAATAACAAGTCCTTTTCTGATTTCACCGCTTGCTCTGTTGGGGGCAGTTTGTAGCATAACGGTTAAGGACGTGGCCCTGTGATCAGAAGGTTGCTGATTCAAGTCCTGGACCATGAACTGTTCGGTGCTGTGGTGTGTTCACAATGACAAATAATCACTCACTTTAATAGGTTTCCAATCTCACATTTTTCCCATTCCCATCAGTGTAAAAAGGAAAACATGCACTCATATTCCTTTTTTTATGTTTTTGTTTTTCCATTTTAGTTTTTAAAAACAAATATTGAAAAACATGGAAAATTTGAAAAACAAATAAATGATGAATTAATAGTTATCTTAATATAAGTGTACACACAAGATTTCATATTTTTAAGTAATAATATTATGTTTTTATTTTCATATGTTGGGTCTAGAAATATTAGTAGAATCTTTAGCAGGAATATGTAATGAGCTCAAGTCACACCTTGAGACAGGCTGTAAGATGAGGAGATAAGAGTGGAACACCAGCCAGGGGTGTCGTTCATTTGAATAAATGGGGCTCAACAAGGTTAAAGAAATTATAAAAGTGTAACACTAAGGAAATCAGGCAGGACAAACTGGGCTGACGACATGTTAATAAACTATGCGAAACTGAAGCTCTTTGACTTGAGCATCATTTTTTATGCAAGACATATCCTCACTCTCCACGACAACGGCTCCAGCATGACGGAATTGATGGGATTCACATCCACCTCCTCTTAGACATTGTTAGAAAGGCGATTGTTGTGTTCACTTCAGCACTGATGGCGTGGGAGTTGCTAACTTTGGTATCAGCATTACACATTAGCGGCTTACAGTAGGAGATTTCACAAACTGCTGTATAAATGTGTTCAAAACGTCAGGCAAATATTGTCATCAGTGTGCCTAAAACTTTGGTGTGTGTTTGTGTGTGCTCAGGCTGGGACTCAGAAGCCCTTGTTTGTGGTGGAAGACATAGTGAAAGAGTTGTGTGTGTGATGTCACTACTCCAGTTTGGACCTCCTTGTCACAAAGGCAAATGTTTGTGTGTGAGAGTGTGTTTGAGAGAAACACTGTTCCCTGTCCCCTGACTAAGAGGTTACAGTAGCATTGTTCTGTCCAGTTTCCTAACACAAAAGACCCTGTGTTACTCAATCACACACACACACACACACACACACACACAACACTGGCACACCAAATATTTCTCCATGAATGCAAAACTGCCCACAAGCACTGCTTCAGAAGAACACAGGGCATTGAGAGAGAGGACGTGACACATTTTTCTTTTCTGTGTGTGTGTTCATTAATTGATGTTGGCAATAATAATTAGAGACCAGCACTAATTAGAACTCTCCCTCTCTCACACACACACACACACACACACATTTGCCCATTAGTGGTTTCTCATACTGACTTCCTGTGTCAGCCATATTTTTAGATCAGCACAATTCTTATAAAGGTTACTTGAAGGGTTCCACGGAAACCAGCAAAAAATACACATTAACACTACATCTTTTACGTCAGTTCCTTTTTGTTTGGTTAAGATGACCTAGAAAGAGCCCCAGGGTTCTCATCTTCCTCCAAGAATTTTTTTATGTGTGTGTATATACATAAATGTGTGTGTTATTCCAGGCTGTTGTCAAAGTCCGTACCTTATTTAATGCCAGAGAAACACTGAAAAGTTGTGAGTGTATCTGTGTGTAAAAGTAATATTTTTACTCTCTATATCAGAGTGAAATCATAGATAAAAGCCCTATAACAGATCCTACAAGCATGTGTGCATTTGCGTTGCAGATTTTCATCTTTAGTCAGTGTCCACGTCTTTCAGCTCCGGCTTTGCTAGGACGCGTCTCATTTGCATTATAGTCCACTTTGCATTACGACGCGCCCCACTTAGACCACGATGCATTGTGACGTCACAGCTGAGCGCCGAGCACTCGTTCTCTCAGCCTACGCTGCCCCTTGTGACGGCAGTTAAATCTGCAAACGCTCCGATCACTAATGGACTAGTGAGTAAAACTCTGCCCCCTTCAGACACAAGAAGAAATGAAAATTCCGATTAAAGGATTCAAATTGCGCGGTGAAACGGGAGACAAGTTTGAAAGCTCACAGGTAATATTCACACGCAATTGTAATGTCCACGAATCCATATATATCAAACCAACACTTTAGAGCTTTTATCATTTCATTAATTACCACACTTTCACTAGCATTACGTGAATTCCTTGTAGAGAACACCTACGTTGCCATTAAATGAGAAAGCTCAGTCGATTTGGACTTTTTTTTATTTATTTATATTTATTTATTTTTGTGATTCTTGTTGTGTTGTTTCCAAACGGTGAGATAAGATACTTAACTTGTATGCGATGCGATGTGTATAAGCCGTTATAACGACGGGTCCGCCGTTTAAAATGTGTGCCACAGATTTCATCTGATTGTTATACAAGATAGGATAGGGTGAGAGTTGTGGTCTTCAGGATCATAGAATCTGCAGCCAGGCTTATCGCTTGTTTCATGTCCGACACTCGCTGTTTGTTGCCCCCAAAACAGAAAAGCGTGAAGAAAACCGGATAAAATCCTTTTAGATTAGACTTGGACTGTGAAAACGGAAATTGTGTTTGGCATGTTTTCGTATCTTTGTGCAGCTTGTGCATTTGAGATGAAATGACAGAACTTGAACGTCCTTTCCGCTGAGGCAAAACTAACGGAAAATATAGGGACCGTCCAAAAAGCGCAGTCCCGGCTGGTGTGTTTTTTAAACCACGCAACTAAAAAAACAAATTCATCCACAACTCAGAATTCAGAATATTATGATTCCAAAATATTTTCCCATTTAAACGAGCAATTCGAACTCGACTGTCCTGAGGCTCAGTAACGGGTTCGACCTCTCAGTGCGCATTTCCGCCTTGTACGTTCTTTATTTCAGTTAAGGATTTTTCGGAATATTGAGAGACAAGCAGCGCACGTATTTCAGTTTATATCAAACGCTAGTAGACTCGTCTTGCCACCAAAGTTCTGCAGAGACCCAACTGCCTACCTACAATCCACGTCAGGTTTCAGCTTTTCTCATCTCTTATGAGCTCGTTTCTGCAAGCATCCCTGTAATATGAAATATATTCCCCCTTTACGTATAATTCATCACTGATATGTCATTCCTTCTGTTTGCTTTATCCTTATAATTCGGATATGACTGATTATCGGCCTGGTCAATTATTGACACTTATATTTTGCAAGTTTATGGTCATCATTATTGGCTGTTTAACTGGTATGCTGTTTAAAATAAAATTTAAAATGTGTTACTTTGGCTTTGGTACAGCCTCTCTCTTTCTGCACCACAACCTGGTGCTGCTAAATGTATTTTTTCCTTATTTTTTGTTTATAAGTATTTGTAGTAAGATCCTGATGAAAACTTCTCAGAACAAAACACATCCTAAAATGTATTTAAATTATGTTGGTATTGGAATATTTGTTATTCTACACTTTGACACCTTTTTTGCAGCAGACATACATTCAGAATAAAAGTTATTAGTCTTCTTGATTAGTAATTATCAATATCAGCCCTGAAAAAACATATCAGTTGACTCCTACTAAGAGTCACAATCAACTACTCACTTGAATTGTCAATTTTGAGAGGGCAGCCAGTAACGTCACCAATAATGCCGACCCTTGCAGGAGGTGAATTATGTGTGTGAGTGTGAGTGTGTGTGTGGGAGAGTGAGGGATAGGCTCCAGATGTTTCCTGCATTCCCATTTTAACCCATTTAAATGGATAAAACAGAAAAATGTTTGATGTTCAGAAAAATTGAGTTATCCTCCCATTCAGGGTATATTTAGCATTTCCTCTCCCTTTGACTCGTCGAAACTGTGAGCACTGGTTTGTTTATTAGCATAGCAGCTAATCACACACTTCCTAAAAGAGAGAGCTTGGAATAACCTCCACAGGATCAGTGCTCTTGCTTCTGGTATAAATCAGGGTTAAAATGTCGAGATCGGTGTGTGACAGGGAGGGGGGTAGAAGATGTTGATTGTGAGATTTAGTTAATTGTTCTGAACTTTATGAGCATACTTTCTCATTGCGGTGTTGTAGTAGCATTTGGTCCCATCTCTCTCTCTCTCTCTCTCTCTCTCTCTCTCTCTCTCTCTCTCTCACTCTCTCTCCCACTCTGTATGTGACCATATTCTTCATTTTGGATGCATGATGCACGATGACATCATGTACCAAAGTCATGTGCTTTGTGTGTATGTATGTGTGTGTGTGCAAGCACTCTGAGTCACCTCTTTTATTCCACTCGACTGGTTCGGCACCACGCTTGGCGAAGCTTTTGCTGTGCTCGCGTGCCGCTGTGGTTGTGTGTGTATGTGTGTTAGTGTCCAGCCCCTCCCCTCTCTCCAGTCCCCAATTCCTGTCTAGTAAAGCGGTGTCGGTCAGCAGATATGCACAGCAGTTTGTCGTCTCCAATGCATTCTGGTCACACTGCGACCCCTCGCTAACCCTTGATGCTTTTTTACGTGCTGGACAGTATTTCTGACTGGACGATTTGAGGGCTCACATGCACCCGCCCACACACACATACACTTTCCATCCGAGGTCTGTCTCTCTCACATCCTTTGGAATATTGCTGCCCTAAACCTGAAGGCTGTGATCGCTGTAATCAGACCGGAACGATCCAAGTGATGATTGGAATTTCGGTGTGCTTTTAATCTTTTGTTCTTGCAGACGTGGGATTATAATCTGCTGTAGCGGCTGGATTATTGCAGTACAACTGGACCATGGTGTCTTTTTATCAGATCTGTGGACGTTGAGGCAGGCAAAAAACCAAACCACTGTATTTAAGCTCTGGTTCTGGTGCCCGGGCTTGGTTCTGACTGTTTGAGGTGGGATCTGTGCCAGGTCTGGGATTGATTGACATCTTGCTTTGGGGCATCCCCTCCCCCTCACTCGAATCAGGGTTGCCATGCTGCCTGCTCAGCGGAGGGTAAATATCAAATATTATAATACCATCTATCATAATGGTGCATGCATCAACTAATATTTCTTTAATTGTGCATGTTATGAATGTTTCATTCAGCATCATAGCCTTTATTTACAATATTGCACTTGCAGTATTATTTTTTGATATACTTTATTTCATAGTTTTATTTCTGCTGTAGTCTCATCTCGACTGGGGAAGGGGTCGTGTTTGCAGATACAGGCTTGTGCTGCTAGTGGGGGCAGGGGGATTATGGGTAAAACAGACCAAAACAAAGAGGTTTGTCTCCTTATCCCTCACTAGACAATGCACATAAGTAAGGGCAGGTCAGGCTGGTTGTTTTTCATCTTGGCATGAAATATTAATCTTTTCTGAGGAAGCGCTGCACTCTGCACTCCTGTAAAAGCTCAATATCCTGGATAGTGCTGTTAATTTGAAAAGGGTGAAACTCAGAACATTAAACTCCACATTGTCAGCAGTCTTGGGACTTTTTTGGAGCCACTCGGTTTTGCGTGATGCCCGGTTTGCGGCGCAGCCCTTCCAACAAGCGAGATTCTGTCTGCAGCTTTTCAGATGTGCAGCGCCAGTTCAGTCAGGTAGCAGCTAAAACATTGTATGCTTGTATGTGTTATTTTTGCATTTATTATGAATGAGGTCCTGATGAATGAAGGAACAAAAAAGCTGATGAATAACTAGACAAAGATGCACTAGAGCTAACATGTTGAGGGGAAAACACTGATGACTGCGTTTTGAGAGTGTTTGTGGTTAATTAAGATTTTTTCATACAATATATGATTTTAAATTTTATTTAATCTGGAAGTAATTACACAGAAATCACTGATCTGTATATGTTGTAACCCTGCTAATGTGCCTACTGGAATGCTTACAGATAGGATACATTTTATAAACTGTCAGATTTTTAAAATGCAACCCGACATTTTTGGTGTGATTGTGTTGAGAGATTGTTGGCCGATGTTAGCTGAGTGCAGGAGAGTCACAACAGCCTGTTGTTGAAATAAGGCGGACTAATCACATTAGATAATAACCCATTCAAATGCCCTGAGTGCTGACTGTGAGGCTTTGAAACAAATGACTGGGGGGAGTGAATGAGGGAGACAGAGAGAGAGAAAGTTTTCACCAGATGCATTATATTTTTGTAGCTTTTATAGAGCTTAAAATAATGTCCCAGCAAACCCAAACTATGCTCAAGGTGCAGGCAGCCTACAGATAACCAGCCCACACACACATCCTGTGTCTGCACACACACACACACACACACATGCAAGCTCACCTCCTTCCTTCCTGTCGTCCTCTGCACAGACGGTGTGCACGGGGGCTGGACGTGCGATTGGCTCGGCAGTCAGTGCGTGTGAGTGTCAGGGAATCTTTCAGGCAGCCAAGGGTACACTCCTCGTGTGAGACAGAGAGTGTGTGCGTGGGTGGATGGGTGAGGGTTGAGCAGGACCTGTTCCACTTTTGGAGATGGTTGAGGAGAAAATGGGAGGATGTTGGAGCTACACCAAGGTGAGCAGGAAGCCAGCGTTGCCTCCATCACCTCGGAGGACGCCGTGCTGAAATCTGACAAGAGAATCACATGAAATCAAGATGTTTTTATCAGCTTGGAGCTGGTAGTTTGTGTTGTCTTGATATTGTTGTTGTGCATTTTATTTGGTAGCGTTTGATAAATATTTTGCGTTGTGGGCTGTATCAGAAATCTAAATGTTTCTGGATGTTAAGGTTTAATTATGATGTCATGAGAACATAGCCAGTTTCTCTTAAAGTGTCCAACTGAAGATTCTAGAAGCTTCTGTCAGAAAATTGGTTTCATTATGAAACTTTACTTTTTCCCTAGAGCTTTATAATGGTCATTCCCATTAGGGCCATTATAGAGACCACCAGTTGTGCAATACAAAAAACTATTAAGATCCATTATGTAAACCCTCAGACAAGTTTTGGATCTATTTTAATGATTTCTTAGGAGATTATGTAATAAGGAGATTGAGGAAATGCTCACCAGTGTAAAGTTTCCTTTTGGTTTGATCCTGTGCGGGTTTGTGTGCGCGTTAACTCCCTTTTTGACCATAATAATGATGTCCATGCTGATTTTTGGACACACACATGCACACACACACCTGAGGTCCAGCCCATTTTCCAGCTTTATTATGTTAGATAACACTGATCTGTTCCAGTCTGTGGTTATAATACAATTGTCTCCTGATTTGAGACCAGACACTCTCCCTCACAGTAACAGCATTATGTTACATCAGCAGAGAGTGTGAGTGAGCATGAGGTCATCTGTAGCGTTATTGTTTTGTGGTTATTAATGCATTATGAGGCTTAACAGGTGATGGACGCTCCACAGGAAAGAAAGCTTTTACTGCTAGATAATGGACTATACATTTCCATTTCTCCTCTCTCTCTCTTGCTCGCTCTCTCGCTTTCCCTCCCTTGGTAGTGTATATTCTTTAAGTACATAGTGCCTTGCCATTAAAAATGACAGGATAAAATTATATATTTTCATGCACTAAATAAACTTCTGTTTCTTTTGCTGCTGGGCACACATAGACCTACACACACCTGTAGACCACACCTGTTCGTAAGTAAATGCAGGGAGCTGTGTGATTTGAGAGCTGGTGTAATTTGTACTGACAGAACGAAGCTACTGCACTTGAGATCCGTGAGAAGATGAAGAGTCCACGAGCGTGTGTGATATAATAAGAGAATTGTGCTTTTTAAGTACGGCTGTGGGTTAAATTAAGACATGTCTCTGTACAGGTGAAACCACGTCTAGCGGGTTCCAGCATTAGCCACGTGTTAGTGTGTTTGTTATTGTATGTATGTGCATTCCTATTAGCAGCACTGTGTAAATTTTAAGACTTTAATGATGATATTTTCTTATTGATCACTGGCTCTTGAGGTGAATTGAATGGAAATCGCATCATACCAAACTTTGTGATATTGGCAGACGTTGAATCATTGTCCACTGAATTGATTTAATATTTTATAGCAATGAAACTTAACACTGCTAGCTCTTACGCTTGTGTTTCAGCAGTGACTATGACATTATAGTGACTTCTTGGTGTGTTGAGCTGCAAGTGTGTAAGACAGCACAGTGTTCAGGTTTATGCTGAAGTTGGGCCATGTACTGTCTGTCTGCTGTGTTGTTATAGTTGTATGAAGGATGGCAGATCCATAGCAACATGGGAGAAAGCAAGAGGTCAGTCTTCATTCCTCTGCTAATAGTCACTGCGATTTTATTCCGTGCTGCGAGCTTTCTCATCCAGCTCTGGCTTGTCCATTGAGTGTCTAGCAGCCACTTGGGGCAATTTTGTTTATTACATCATATATCATAATTGCATTGT